>JAPYXD010000688.1:0-1200000 GCA_030998225.1 Diplolepis rosae | reverse complement strand
AAAAAATATGGTACTTCAAAGTTTTCAAATAATTTTTTGAAAATCTTACATCTAAGAGTTCCAAGAGTTCTGTTCAGAGTTCTAGATTCTTCTCAAATAGTTCTACAAATCAGTGCAATTACATTTTATTCTAAAATCAAAATTCAAAAAATATGGTACTTCAAAGTTTTAAAATAATTTTTGAAAATCTCATATCTAAGAGTTCCAAGAGTTCTGTTCAGAATTCTGCATTCCTCTCAAATAGTTCTACAAATAAGTCCCATTACATTTTATTTTAATATCAAAATTCAAGAAAAAATGGTACTTCAAAGTTTTCAAATAATTTTTGAAAATCTCATATCTAAGAGTACCAAGAGTTCTGTTTAGAGTTCTGGATTCTTCTCAGATAGTTTTACAAATAAGTCCAATTACATTTTATTATAAAATCAAAATTCACAAAATATGGTACTTCAAAGTTTTCAAATAATTTTTGAAAATCTCATATCTAAGAGTTCCAAGAGTTCTGTTTAGAGTTCTGGATTCCCCTCGAATAGTTCTACAAATAAGTCCCATTACATTTAATTTAAATATCAAAATTCAAGTAAATAGGGTACTTCAAAGTTTTCGAATAATTTTTGAAAATCTCATATCTAAGAGTTCAAATAGTTATGTTTAGAGTTCTGGGTTCCTCTCGAATAGTTCTACAAATAAGTCCAATTACATTTTATTCTAAAATCAAAATTCAAAAAATATGGTACTTCATAGTTTTCAAATAATTTTTGAAAATCTCATATCTAAGAGTTCCAAGAGTACTGTTCAGAGTTCTGGTTTCTTCTCAGATAGTTTTACATATATGTCAAATTACATTTTATTCTAAAATCAAAATTCAAGAAAAAATAGTACTTCAAAGTTTTCAAATAATTTTTGAAAATCTCATATCTAAGAGATAATAGAGTTATGTTTAGAGTTCTGGATTCTTCTCAAATAGTTCTAAAAATAAGTCCAATTACATTTTATTGTAAAATCAAAATTCAAAAAACTATGGTACTTCAAAGTTTTCAAATAATTTTTGAAAATCTCATATCTAAGAGTTCCAAGAGTTCTGTTCAGAGTTCTGCATTCTTCTCAGATAGTTTTACAAATAAGTCCAATTACATTTTATTATAAAATCAAAATTCACAAAATATGGTACTTCAAAGTTTTCAAATAATTTTTGAAAATCTCATATCTAAGAGTTCCAAGAGTTCTGTTTAGAGTTCTGGATTCCCCTCGAATAGTTCTACAAATAAGTCCCATTACATTTAATTTTAATATCAAAATTCAAGTAATTAGGGTACTTCAAAGTTTTCGAATAATTTTTGAAAATCTCATATCTAAGAGTTCAAAGAGTTATGTTTAGAGTTCTGGATTCCTCTCGAATAGTTCTACAAATAAGTCCAATTACATTTTATTCTAAAAGCAAAATTCAAAAAATATGGTACTTCAAAGTTTTCAAATAATTTTTGAAAATCTCATATCTAAGAGTACCAAGAGTTCTGTTTAGAGTTCTGGATTCTTCTCAGATAGTTTTACAAATAAGTCCAATTACATTTTATTATAAAATCAAAATTCACAAAATATGGTACTTCAAAGTTTTCAAATAATTTTTGAAAATCTCATATCTAAGAGTTCCAAGAGTTCTGTTTAGAGTTCTGGATTCCCCTCGAATAGTTCTACAAATAAGTCCCATTACATTTAATTTAAATATCAAAATTCAAGTAAATAGGGTACTTCAAAGTTTTCGAATAATTTTTGAAAATCTCATATCTAAGAGTTCATAGAGTTATGTTTAGAGTTCTGGATTCCTCTCGAATAGTTCTACAAATAAGTCCCATTACATTTTATTTCAATAACAAAATTCAAGAAAATATGGTACTTCATAGTTTTCAAATAATTTTTGAAAATCTCACATCTAAGAGTTCCAAGAGTTCTGTTTAGAGTTCTGGATTCTTCTCAGATAGTTTTACAAATAAGTCAAATTACATTTTATTCTAAAATCAAAATTCAAAAAATATGGTACTTCAAAGTTTTCAAATAATTTTTGAAAATCTCATATCTAAGAGTTCCAAGAGTTCTGTTTAGAGTTCTGGATTCTTCTCAAATAGTTCTACAAATAAGTCAAATTACATTTTATTCTAAAATCAAAATTCAAAAAATATGGTACTTCAAAGTTTTCAAATAATTTTTGAAAATCTCATATCTAAGAGTTCATAGAGTTATGTTTAGAGTTCTGGATTCTTCTCAAATAGTTCTAACAATAAGTCCCATTACATTTTATTTTAATATCAAAATTCAAGAAAATATGGTACTTCAAAGTTTAAAAATAATTTTTGAAAATCTCATATCTAAGAGTTCCAAGAGTACTGTTCAGAATTCTGCATTCCTCTCAAATAGTTCTACAAATAAGTCCCATTACATTTTATTTTAATATCAAAATTCAAGAAAATATGGTACTTCAAAGTTTTCGAATAATTTTTGAAAATCTCATATCTAAGAGTTCCAAGAGTTCTGTTTAGAGTTCTGGTTTCTTCTCAGATAGTTTTACAAATAAGTCCAATTACATTTTATTATAAAATCAAAATTCACAAAATATGGTACTTCAAAGTTTTCAAATAATTTTTGAAAATCTCATATCTAAGAGTTCCAAGAGTTCTGTTTAGAGTTCTGGATTCCCCTCGAATAGTTCTACAAATAAGTCCCATTACATTTAATTTTAATATCAAAATTCAAGTAAATAGGGTACTTCAAAGTTTTCGAATAATTTTTGAAAATCTCATATCTAAGAGTTCAAAGAGTTATGTTTAGAGTTCTGGATTCCTCTCGAATAGTTCTACAAATAAGTCCCATTACATTTTATTTTAATATCACAATTCAAAAAATATGGTACTTCAAAGTTTTCAAATAATTTTTGAAAATCTCATATCTAAGAGTTCCAAGAGTTATGTTTAGAGTTCTGGATTCTTCTCAAATAGTTCTACAAATAAGTCCCATTACATTTTATTTTAATATCAAAATTCAAGTAAATATGGTACTTCAAAGTTTTCGAATAATTTTTGAAAATCTCATATCTAAGAGTTCCAAGAGTTATGTTTAGAGTTCTGGATTCTTCTCAAATAGTTCTACAAATAAGTCCAATTACATTTTATTGCAAAATCGAAATTCAAAAACTATGGTATTTCAAAGTTTTCAAATAATTTTTGAAAATCTCATATCTAAGAGTTCCAAAAGTACTGTTCAGAATGTTGCATTCCTCTCAAATATTTCTACAAATAAGTCCCATTACATTTTATTTTAATATCAAAATTCAAGAAAATATGGTACTTCATAGTTTTCAAATAATTTTTGAAAATCTCACATCTAAGAGTTCCAAGAGTTCTGTTTAGAGTTCTGGATTCTTCTCAGATAGTTTTACAAATAAGTCAAATTACATTTTATTCTAAAATCAAAATTCAAAAAATATGGTACTTCAAAGTTTTCAAATAATTTTTGAAAATCTCATATCTAAGAGTTCCAAGAGTTTTGTTTAGAGTTCTGGATTCTTCTCAAATAGTTCTACAAATAAGTCCAATTACATTTTATTCTAAAAGCAAAATTCAAAAAATATGGTACTTCAAAGTTTTCAAATAATTTTTGAAAATCTCATATCTAAGAGTTCCAAGAGTTCTGTTCAGAGTTCTGCATTCCTCTCAAATAGTTCTACAAATAAGTCCCATTACATTTTATTTTAATATCAAAATTCAAGTAAATATGGTACTTCAAAGTTTTCGAATAATTTTTGAAAATCTCATATCTAAGAGTACCAAGAGTTCTGTTTAGAGTTCTGGATTCTTCTCAGATAGTTTTACAAATAAGTCCAATTACATTTTATTATAAAATCAAAATTCACAAAATATGGTACTTCAAAGTTTTCAAATAATTTTTGAAAATCTCATATCTAAGAGTTCCAAGAGTTCTGTTTAGAGTTCTGGATTCCCCTCGAATAGTTCTACAAATAAGTCCCATTACATTTAATTTAAATATCAAAATTCAAGTAAATAGGGTACTTCAAAGTTTTCGAATAATTTTTGAAAATCTCATATCTAAGAGTTACAAGAGTTCTGTTTAGAGTTCTGGATTCCTCTCGAATAGTTCTACAAATAAGTCCCAATACATTTTATTTTAATATCACAATTCAATTAAATATGGTACTTCATAGTTTTCAAATAATTTTTGAAAATCTCACATCTAAGAGTTCCAAGAGTTCTGTTTAGAGTTCTGGATTCTTCTCAGATAGTTTTACAAATAAGTCAAATTACATTTTATTCTAAAATCAAAATTCAAAAAATATGGTACTTCAAAGTTTTCAAATAATTTTTGAAAATCTCATATCTAAGAGTTCCAAGAGTTCTGTTCAGAGTTCTAGATTCTTCTCAAATAGTTCTACAAATCAGTGCAATTACATTTTATTCTAAAATCAAAATTCAAAAAATATGGTACTTCAAAGTTTTAAAATAATTTTTGAAAATCTCATATCTAAGAGTTCCAAGAGTACTGTTCAGAATTCTGCATTCCTCTCAAATAGTTCTACAAATAAGTCCCATTACATTTTATTTTAATATCAAAATTCAAGTAAATATGGTACTTCAAAGTTTTCGAATAATTTTTGAAAATCTCATATCTAAGAGTTCCAAGAGTTATGTTTAGAGTTCTGGATTCTTCTCAAATAGTTCTACAAATCAGTGCAATTACATTTTATTCTAAAAAAAAAATTCAAACAATATCGTTATTCAATGTTTTTAATTTATTTTTGAATTTCTCACATCTTATAGTTCCAAGAGTTCTGTTCAGAGTTCTGCATTCTTCTCAAATAGTTCTACAAATAAGTCCAATTACATTTTATTCTAAAAGCAAAATTCAAAAAATATGGTACTTCAAAGTTTTCAAATAATTTTTGAAAATCTCATATCTAAGAGTACCAAGAGTTCTGTTTAGAGTTCTGGATTCTTCTCAGATAGTTTTACAAATAAGTCCAATTACATTTTATTATAAAATCAAAATTCACAAAATATGGTACTTCAAAGTTTTCAAATAATTTTTGAAAATCTCATATCTAAGAGTTCCAAGAGTACTGATAAGAGTTATGGATTCCCCTCGAACAGTTCTACAAATAAGTCCCATTACATTTTATTTTAATATCAAAATTCAAGTAAATATGGTACTTCAAAGTTTTCAAATAATTTTTGAAAATCTCATATCTAAGAGTACCAAGAGTTCTGTTTAGAGTTCTGGATTCTTCTCAGATAGTTTTACAAATAAGTCCAATTACATTTTATTATAAAATCAAAATTCACAAAATATGGTACTTCAAAGTTTTCAAATAATTTTTGAAAATCTCATATCTAAGAGTTCCAAGAGTTCTGTTTAGAGTTCTGGATTCCCCTCGAATAGTTCTACAAATAAGTCCCATTACATTTAATTTAAATATCAAAATTCAAGTAAATAGGGTACTTCAAAGTTTTCGAATAATTTTTGAAAATCTCATATCTAAGAAGTGCAAGAGTTATGTTTAGAGTTCTGGATTCCTCTCGAATAGTTCTACAAATAAGTCCCATTACATTTTATTTTAATATCACAATTCAAAAAATATGGTACTTCAAAGTTTTCAAATAATTTTTGAAAATCTCATATCTAAGAGTTCCAAGAGTTCTGTTTAGAGTTCTGGATTCTTCTCAGATAGTTTTACAAATAAGTCAAATTACATTTTATTCTAAAATCAAAATTCAAAAAATATGGTACTTCAAAGTTTTCAAATAATTTTTGAAAATCTCATATCTAAGAGTTCATAGAGTTATGTTTAGAGTTCTGGATTCTTCTCAAATAGTTCTACAAATAAGTCCAATTACATTTTATTCTAAAATCAAAATTCAAAAAATATGGTACTTCAAAGTTTTAAAATAATTTTTGAAAATCTCATATCTAAGAGTTCCAAGAGTTCTGTTCAGAGTTCTGCATTCCTCTCAAATAGTTCTACAAATAAGTCCCATTACATTTTATTTCAAAATCGAAATTCAAAAACTATGGTTTTTCAAAGTTTTAAAATAATTTTTGAAAATCTCATATCTAAGAGTTCCAAGAGTACTGTTCAGAATGTTGCATTCCTCTCAAATAGTTCTACAAATAAGTCCCATTACATTTTATTTTAATATCAAAATTCAAGAAAATATGGTACTTCATAGTTTTCAAATAATTTTTGAAAATCTCATATCTAAGAGTTCCAAGAGTACTGTTTAGAGTTCTGGATTCTTCTCAAATAGTTC
Organism: Diplolepis rosae; assembly: GCA_030998225.1. Lineage (NCBI taxonomy): Eukaryota > Metazoa > Arthropoda > Insecta > Hymenoptera > Diplolepididae > Diplolepis > Diplolepis rosae. Next base: position 1,193,686 of record JAPYXD010000688.1, on the reverse strand, counting down.
TACAAATAAGTCCAATTACATTTTATTCTTAAATCAAAATTCAAGAAAAAATGGTACTTCAAAGTTTTCGAATAATTTTTGAAAATCTCACATCTAAGAGTTCCAAGAGTTCTGTTTAGAGTTCTGGATTCTTCTCAGATAGTTTTACAAATAAGTCAAATTACATTTTATTCTAAAATCAAAATTCAAAAAATATGGTACTTCAAAGTTTTCAAATAATTTTTGAAAATCTCATATCTAAGAGTTCCAAGAGTTATGTTTAGAGTTCTGGATTCTTCTCAAATAGTTCTACAAATAAGTCCCATTACATTTTATTCTAAAATCAAAATTCAAAAAATATGGTACTTCAAATTTTTCAAATAATTTTTGAAAATCTCATATCTAAGAGTTCCAAGAGTACTGTTCAGAATTCTGCATTCCTCTCAAATAGTTCTACAAATAAGTCCCATTACATTTTATTTTAATATCAAAATTCAAGAAAATATGGTACTTCAAAGTTTTCAAATAATTTTTGAAAATCTCATATCTAAGAGTTCCAAGAGTTCTGTTTAGAGTTCTGGATTCTTCTCAGATAGTTTTACAAATAAGTCCAATTACATTTTATTATAAAATCAAAATTCACAAAATATGGTACTTCAAAGTTTTCAAATAATTTTTGAAAATCTCATATCTAAGAGTTCCAAGAGTTCTGGATTCGCCTCGAATAGTTCTACAAATAAGTCCCATTACATTTTATTTTAATATCAAAATTCAAGTAAATAGGGTACTTCAAAGTTTTCGAATAATTTTTGAAAATCTCATATCTAAGAGTTCAAAGAGTTATGTTTAGAGTTCTGGATTCCTCTCGAATAGTTCTACAAATAAGTCCCATTACATTTTATTTTAATATCACAATTCAAAAAATATGGTACTTCAAAGTTTAAAAATAATTTTTGAAAATCTCATATCTAAGAGTTCCAAGAGTTCTGTTCAGAGTTCTGCATTCCTCTCAAATAGTTCTACAAATAAGTCCCATTACATTTTATTTTAATATCAAAATTCAAGTAAATATGGTACTTCAAAGTTTTCGAATAATTTTTGAAAATCTCATATCTAAGAGTTCCAAGAGTTCTGTTTAGAGTTCTGGATTCTTCTCAAATAGTTCTACAAATCAGTGCAATTACATTTTATTCTAAAATCAAAATTCAAAAAATATGGTACTTCAAAGTTTTCAAATAATTTTTGAAAATCTCATATCTAAGAGTTCATAGAGTTATGTTTAGAGTTCTGGATTCTTCTCAAATAGTTCTAACAATAAGTCCCATTACATTTTATTTTAATATCACAATTCAAAAAATATGGTACTTCAAATTTTTCAAATAATTTTTGAAAATCTCATATCTAAGAGTTCCAAGAGTACTGTTCAGAATTCTGCATTCCTCTCAAATAGTTCTACAAATAAGTCCCATTACATTTTATTTTAATATCAAAATTCAAGTAAATATGGTACTTCAAAGTTTTCAAATAATTTTTGAAAATCTCATATCTAAGAGTACCAAGAGTTCTGTTTAGAGTTCTGGATTCTTCTCAGATAGTTTTACAAATAAGTCCAATTACATTTTATTATAAAATCAAAATTCACAAAATATGGTACTTCAAAGTTTTCAAATAATTTTTTGAAAATCTCATATCTAAGAGTTCCAAGAGTTCTGTTTAGAGTTCTGGATTCCCCTCGAATAGTTCTACAAATAAGTCCCATTACATTTAATTTTAATATCAAAATTCAAGTAAATAGGGTACTTCAAAGTTTTCGAATAATTTTTGAAAATCTCATATCTAAGAGTTCAAAGAGTTATGTTTAGAGTTCTGGATTCCTCTCGAATAGTTGTACAAATAAGTCCAATTACATTTTATTATAAAATCAAAATTCACAAAATATGGTACTTCAAAGTTTTCAAATAATTTTTGAAAATCTCATATCTAAGAGTTCCAAGAGTTCTGTTTAGAGTTCTGGATTCCCCTCGAATAGTTCTACAAATAAGTCCCATTACATTTAATTTTAATATCAAAATTCAAGTAATTAGGGTACTTCAAAGTTTTCGAATAATTTTTGAAAATCTCATATCTAAGAGTTCAAAGAGTTATGTTTAGAGTTCTGGATTCCTCTCGAATAGTTCTACAAATAAGTCCCATTACATTTTATTTTAATATCACAATTCAAAAAATATGGTACTTCAAAGTTTTCGAATAATTTTTGAAAATCTCATATCTAAGAGTTCCAAGAGTTATGTTTAGAGTTCTGGATTCTTCTCAAATAGTTCTACAAATAAGTCCAATTACATTTTATTGCAAAATCGAAATTCAAAAACTATGGTATTTCAAAGTTTTCAAATAATTTTTGAAAATCTCATATCTAAGAGTTCCAAAAGTACTGTTCAGAATGTTGCATTCCTCTCAAATATTTCTACAAATAAGTCCCATTACTTTTTATTCTAAAAACAAAATTCAAAAAATATGGTACTTCATAGTTTTCAAATAATTTTTGAAAATCTCACATCTAAGAGTTCCAAGAGTTCTGTTTAGAGTTCTGGATTCTTCTCAGATAGTTTTACAAATAAGTCAAATTACATTTTATTCTAAAATCAAAATTCAAAAAATATGGTACTTCAAAGTTTTCAAATAATTTTTGAAAATCTCATATCTAAGAGTTCATAGAGTTATGTTTAGAGTTCTGGATTCTTCTCAAATAGTTCTACAAATAAGTCCAATTACATTTTATTATAAAAGCAAAATTCAAAAAATATGGTACTTCATAGTTTACAAATAATTTTTGAAAATCTCATATCTAAGAGTTCCAAGAGTACTGTTCAGAATTCTGCATTCCTCTCAAATAGTTCTACAAATAAGTCCCATTACATTTTATTTTAATATCAAAATTCAAGAAAATATGGTACTTCAAAGTTTTAAAATAATTTTTGAAAATCTCATATCTAAGAGTTCCAAGAGTTCTGTTTGAAGTTCTGGATTCTTCTCAGATAGTTTTACAAATAAGTCCAATTACATTTTATTATAAAATCAAAATTCACAAAATATGGTACTTCAAAGTTTTCAAATAATTTTTGAAAATCTCATATCTAAGAGTTCCAAGAGTTCTGTTTAGAGTTCTGGATTCCCCTCGAATAGTTCTACAAATAAGTCCCATTACATTTTATTTTAATATCAAAATTCAAGTAAATATGGTACTTCAAAGTTTTGGAATAATTTTTGAAAATCTCATATCTAAGAGTTACAAGAGTTCTGTTTAGAGTTCTGGATTCCTCTCGAATCGTTCTACAAATAAGTCCCATTACATTTTATTTTAATATCACAATTCAAAAAATATGGTACTTCATAGTTTTCAAATAATTTTTGAAAATCTTACATCTAAGAGTTCCAAGAGTTCTGTTCAGAGTTCTAGATTCTTCTCAAATAGTTCTACAAATCAGTGCAATTACATTTTATTCTAAAATCAAAATTCAAAAAATATGGTACTTCAAAGTTTTAAAATAATTTTTGAAAATCTCATATCTAAGAGTTCCAAGAGTTCTGTTCAGAGTTCTGCATTCCTCTCAAATAGTTCTACAAATAAGTCCCATTACATTTTATTTTAATATCAAAATTCAAGAAAATATGGTACTTCATAGTTTTCAAATAATTTTTGAAAATCTCATATCTAAGAGTACCAAGAGTTCTGTTTAGAGTTCTGGATTCTTCTCAGATAGTTTTACAAATAAGTCCAATTACATTTTATTATAAAATCAAAATTCACAAAATATGGTACTTCAAAGTTTTCAAATAATTTTTGAAAATCTCATATCTAAGAGTTCCAAGAGTTCTGTTTAGAGTTCTGGATTCCCCTCGAATAGTTCTACAAATAAGTCCCATTACATTTAATTTAAATATCAAAATTCAAGTAAATAGGGTACTTCAAAGTTTTCGAATAATTTTTGAAAATCTCATATCTAAGAGTTCAAATAGTTATGTTTAGAGTTCTGGGTTCCTCTCGAATAGTTCTACAAATAAGTCCCATTACATTTTATTTTAATATCAAAATTCAAGAAAATATGGTACTTCATAGTTTTCAAATAATTTTTGAAAATCTCATATCTAAGAGTTCCAAGAGTTCTGTTTAGAGTTCTGGTTTCTTCTCAGATAGTTTTACAAATAAGTCAAATTACATTTTATTCTAAAATCAAAATTCAAGAAAAAATGGTACTTCAAAGTTTTCGACTAATTTTTGAAAATCTCATATCTAAGAGTTCATAGAGTTATGTTTAGAGTTCTTGATTCTTCTCAAATAGTTCTAAAAATAAGTCCAATTACATTTTATTGTAAAATCAAAATTCAAAAAACTATGGTACTTCAAAGTTTTCAAATAATTTTTGAAAATCTCATATCTAAGAGTTCCAAGAGTTCTGTTCAGAGTTCTGGATTCTTCTCAGATAGTTTTACAAATAAGTCCAATTACATTTTATTATAAAATCAAAATTCACAAAATATGGTACTTCAAAGTTTTCAAATAATTTTTGAAAATCTCATATCTAAGAGTTCCAAGAGTTCTGTTTAGAGTTCTGGATTCCCCTCGAATAGTTCTACAAATAAGTCCCATTACATTTAATTTTAATATCAAAATTCAAGTAAATAGGGTACTTCAAAGTTTTCGAATAATTTTTGAAAATCTCATATATAAGAGTTCCAAGAGTTATGTTTAGAGTTCTGGATTCCTCTCGAATAGTTCTACAAATAAGTCCCATTACATTTTATTTTAATATCAAAATTCAAAAAATATGGTACTTCAAAGTTTTCAAATAATTTTTGAAAATCTCATATCTAAGAGTACCAAGAGTTCTGTTTAGAGTTCTGGATTCTTCTCAGATAGTTTTACAAATAAGTCCAATTACATTTTATTATAAAATCAAAATTCACAAAATATGGTACTTCAAAGTTTTCAAATAATTTTTGAAAATCTCATATCTAAGAGTTCCAAGAGTTCTGTTTAGAGTTCTGGATTCCCCTCGAATAGTTCTACAAATAAGTCCCATTACATTTAATTTAAATATCAAAATTCAAGTAAATAGGGTACTTCAAAGTTTTCGAATAATTTTTGAAAATCTCATATCTAAGAGTTCAAATAGTTATGTTTAGAGTTCTGGGTTCCTCTCGAATAGTTCTACAAATAAGTCCCATTACATTTTATTTTAATATCACAATTCAAAAAATATGGTACTTCATAGTTTTCAAATAATTTTTGAAAATCTCACATCTAAGAGTTCCAAGAGTTCTGTTTAGAGTTCTGGATTCTTCTCAGATAGTTTTACAAATAAGTCAAATTACATTTTATTCTAAAATCAAAATTCAAAAAATATGGTACTTCAAAGTTTTCAAATAATTTTTGAAAATCTCATATCTAAGAGTTCCAAGAGTGCTGTTTAGAGTTCTGGATTCCTCTCGAATAGTTCTACAAATAAGTCCCATTACATTTTATTTTAATATCACAATTCAAAAAATATGGTACTTCAAAGTTTAAAAATAATTTTTGAAAATCTCATATCTAAGAGTTCCAAGAGTACTGTTCAGAATTCTGCATTCCTCTCAAATAGTTCTACAAATAAGTCCCATTACATTTTATTTTAATATCAAAATTCAAGAAAATATGGTACTTCAAAGTTTTCGAATAATTTTTGAAAATCTCATATCTAAGAGTTCCAAGAGTTCTGTTTAGAGTTCTGGATTCTTCTCAGATAGTTTTACAAATAAGTCCAATTACATTTTATTATAAAATCAAAATTCACAAAATATGGTACTTCAAAGTTTTCAAATAATTTTTGAAAATCTCATATCTAAGAGTTCCAAGAGTTCTGTTTAGAGTTCTGGATTCCCCTCGAATAGTTCTACAAATAAGTCCCATTACATTTAATTTTAATATCAAAATTCAAGTAATTAGGGTACTTCAAAAATTTTCGAATAATTTTTGAAAATCTCATATCTAAGAGTTCAAAGAGTTATGTTTAGAGTTCTGGATTCCTCTCGAATAGTTTTACAAATAAGTCCAATTACATTTTATTTTAATATCACAATTCACAAAATATGGTACTTCAAAGTTTTCAAATAATTTTTGAAAATCTCATATCTAAGAGTTCCAAGAGTTATGTTTAGAGTTCTGGATTCTTCTCAAATAGTTCTACAAATAAGTCCCATTACATTTTATTTTAATATCAAAATTCAAGTAAATATGGTACTTCAAAGTTTTCGAATAATTTTTGAAAATCTCATATCTAAGAGTTCCAAGAGTTATGTTTAGAGTTCTGGATTCTTCTCAAATAGTTCTACAAATAAGTCCAATTACATTTTATTGCAAAATCGAAATTCAAAAACTATGGTATTTCAAAGTTTTCAAATAATTTTTGAAAATCTCATATCTAAGAGTTCCAAAAGTACTGTTCAGAATGTTGCATTCCTCTCAAATATTTCTACAAATAAGTCCCATTACATTTTATTTTAATATCACAATTCAAAAAATATGGTACTTCAAAGTTTTAAAATAATTTTTGAAAATATCATATCTAAGAGTTCATAGAGTTATGTTTAGAGTTCTGGATTCTTCTCAAATAGTTCTACAAATAAATCCAATTACATTTTATTGCTAAATCGAAATTCAAAAAATATGGTATTTCAAAGTTTTCAAATAATTTTTGAAAATCTCATATCTAAGAGTTCCAAGAGTTTTGTTTAGAGTTCTGGATTCTTCTCAAATAGTTCTACAAATAAGTCCAATTACATTTTATTCTAAAAGCAAAATTCAAAAAATATGGTACTTCAAAGTTTTCAAATAATTTTTGAAAATCTCATATCTAAGAGTACCAAGAGTTCTGTTCAGAGTTCTGCATTCCTCTCATATAGTTCTACAAATAAGTCCCATTACATTTTATTTTAATATCAAAATTCAAAAAATATGGTACTTCAAAGTTTTCAAATAATTTTTGAAAATCTCATATCTAAGAGTACCAAGAGTTCTGTTTAGAGTTCTGGATTCTTCTCAGATAGTTTTACAAATAAGTCCAATTACATTTTATTATAAAATCAAAATTCACAAAATATGGTACTTCAAAGTTTTCAAATAATTTTTGAAAATCTCATATCTAAGAGTTCCAAGAGTTCTGTTTAGAGTTCTGGATTCCCCTCGAATAGTTCTACAAATAAGTCCCATTACATTTAATTTAAATATCAAAATTCAAGTAAATAGGGTACTTCAAAGTTTTCGAATAATTTTTGAAAATCTCATATCTAAGAGTTCCAAGAGTTCTGTTTAGAGTTCTGGATTCCTCTCGAATAGTTCTACAAATAAGTCCCATTACATTTTATTTTAATATCACAATTCAAAAAATATGGTACTTCATAGTTTTCAAATAATTTTTGAAAATCTCATATCTAAGAGTTCCAAGAGTTCTGTTTAGAGTTCTGGATTCTTCTCAGATAGTTTTACAAATAAGTCAAATTACATTTTATTCTAAAATCAAAATTCAAAAAATATGGTACTTCAAAGTTTTCAAATAATTTTTGAAAATCTCATATCTAAGAGTTCCAAGAGTTATGTTTAGAGTTCTAGATTCTTCTCAAATAGTTCTACAAATCAGTGCAATTACATTTTATTCTAAAATCAAAATTCAAAAAATATGGTACTTCAAAGTTTTAAAATAATTTTTGAAAATCTCATATCTAAGAGTTCCAAGAGTACTGTTCAGAATTCTGCATTCCTCTCAAATAGTTCTACAAATAAGTCCCATTAAATTTTATTTTAATATCAAAATTCAAGTAAATATGGTACTTCAAAGTTTTCGAATAATTTTGGAAAATCTCATATCTAAGAGTTACAAGAGTTTTGTTTAGATTTCTGGAATCTTCTCAAATAGTTCAACAAATAAGTCCAATTACATTTTATTCTAAATTCAAAATTCAAAAAATATGGTACTTCAAATTTTTCAAATAATTTTTGAAAATCTCATATCTAAGAGTTCCAAGAGTACTGTTCAGAATTCTGCATTCCTCTCAAATAGTTCTACAAATAAGTCCAATTACATTTTATTCTAAAAGCAAAATTCAAAAAATATGGTACTTCAAAGTTTTCAAATAATTTTTGAAAATCTCATATCTAAGAGTACCAAGAGTTCTGTTTAGAGTTCTGGATTCTTCTCAGATAGTTTTACAAATAAGTCCAATTACATTTTATTATAAAATCAAAATTCACAAAATATGGTACTTCAAAGTTTTCAAATAATTTTTGAAAATCTCATATCTAAGAGTTCCAAGAGTTCTGTTTAGAGTTCTGGATTCCCCTCGAATAGTTCTACAAATAAGTCCCATTACATTTAATTTTAATATCAAAATTCAAGAAAATATGGTACTTCATAGTTTTCAAATAATTTTTGAAAATCTCACATCTAAGAGTACCAAGAGTTCTGTTTAGAGTTCTGGATTCTTCTCAGATAGTTCTACAAATCAGTGCAATTACATTTTATTCTAAAATCAAAATTCAAAAAATATGGTACTTCAAAGTTTTAAAATAATTTTTGAAAATCTCATATCTAAGTGTTCCAAGAGTTCTGTTTAGAGTTCTGGATTCCCCTCGAATAGTTCTACAAATAAGTCCCATTACATTTAATTTAAATATCAAAATTCAAGTAAATAGGGTACTTCAAAGTTTTCGAATAATTTTTGAAAATCTCATATCTAAGAAGTGCAAGAGTTATGTTTAGAGTTCTGCATTCCTCTCGAATAGTTCTACAAATACGTCCCATTTCATTTTATTTTAATATCAAAATTCAAGAAAATATGGTACTTCATAGTTTTCAAATAATTTTTGAAAATCTCACATCTAAGAGTTCCAAGAGTTCTGTTTAGAGTTCTGGATTCTTCTCAGATAGTTTTACAAATAAGTCAAATTACATTTTATTCTAAAATCAAAATTCAAAAAATATGGTACTTCAAAGTTTTCAAATAATTTTTGAAAATCTCATATCTAAGAGTTCCAAGAGTTCTGTTCAGAGTTCTAGATTCTTCTCAAATAGTTCTACAAATCAGTGCAATTACATTTTATTCTAAAATCAAAATTCAAAAAATATGGTACTTCAAAGTTTTAAAATAATTTTTGAAAATCTCATATCTAAGAGTTCCAAGAGTACTGTTCAGAATTCTGCATTCCTCTCAAATAGTTCTACAAATAAGTCCCATTACATTTTATTTTAATATCAAAATTCAAGTAAATATGGTACTTCAAAGTTTTCGAATAATTTTTGAAAATCTCATATCTAAGAGTTCCAAGAGTTCTGTTTAGATTTCTGGATTCTTCTCAAATAGTTCTACAAATCAGTGCAATTACATTTTATTCTAAAATCAAAATTCAAAAAATATGGTACTTCAAAGTTTCAAAATAATTTTTGAAAATCTCATATCTAAGAGTTCCAAGAGTTCTGTTCAGAGTTCTGCATTCCTCTCAAATAGTTTTACAAATAAGTCCCATTACATTTTATTTTAATATCAAAATTCAAGTAAATATGGTACTTCAAAGTTTTCAAATAATTTTTGAAAATCTCATATCTAAGAGTACCAAGAGTTCTGTTTAGAGTTCTGGATTCTTCTCAGATAGTTTTACAAATAAGTCCAATTACATTTTATTATAAAATCAAAATTCAAAAAACTATGGTACTTCAAATTTTTCAAATAATTTTTGAAAATCTCATATCTAAGAGTTCCAAGAGTTCTGTTAAGAGTTCTAGATTCTTCTCAAATAGTTCTACAAATCAGTGCAATTACATTTTATTCTAAAATCAAAATTCAAAAAATATGGTACTTAAAGTTTTAAAATAATTTTTGAAAATCTCATATCTAAGAGTTCCAAGAGTTCTGTTCAGAGTTCTGCATTCCTCTCAAATAGTTTTACAAATAAGTCCCATTACATTTTATTTTAATATCAAAATTCAAGTAAATATGGTACTTCAAAGTTTTCGAATAATTTTTGAAAATCTCATATCTAAGAGTTCCAAGAGTTCTGTTTAGATTTCTGGATTCTTCTCAAATAGTTCTACAAATCAGTGCAATTACATTTTATTCTAAAATCAAAATTCGAAAAATATGGTACTTCAAAGTTTCAAAATAATTTTTGAAAATCTCATATCTAAGAGTTCCAAGAGTTCTGTTCAGAGTTCTGCATTCCTCTCAAATAGTTTTACAAATAAGTCCCATTACATTTTATTTTAATATCAAAATTCAAAAAATATGGTACTTCAAAGTTTTCAAATAATTTTTGAAAATCTCATATCTAAGAGTACCAAGAGTTCTGTTTAGAGTTCTGGATTCTTCTCAGATAGTTTTACAAATAAGTCCAATTACATTTTATTATAAAATCAAAATTCACAAAATATGGTACTTCAAAGTTTTCAAATAATTTTTGAAAATCTCATATCTAAGAGTTCCAAGAGTTCTGTTTAGAGTTCTGGATTCCCCTCGAATAGTTCTACAAATAAGTCCCATTACATTTAATTTAAATATCAAAATTCAAGTAAATAGGGTACTTCAAAGTTTTCGAATAATTTTTGAAAATCTCATATCTAAGAGTTCAAATAGTTATGTTTAGAGTTCTGGGTTCCTCTCGAATAGTTCTACAAATAAGTCCCATTACATTTTATTTTAATATCACAATTCAAAAAATATGGTACTTCAAAGTTTAAAAATAATTTTTGAAAATCTCATATCTAAGAGTTCCAAGAGTGCTGTTTAGAGTTCTGGATTCCTCTCGAATAGTTCTACAAATAAGTCCCATTACATTTTATTTTAATATCAAAATTCAAGTAAATATGGTACTTCAAAGTTTTCGAATAATTTTTGAAAATCTCATATCTAAGAGTTCCAAGAGTTATGTTTAGAGTTCTTGATTCTTCTCAAATAGTTCTAAAAATAAGTCCAATTATATTTTATTGTAAAATCAAAATTCAAAAAACTATGGTACTTCAAAGTTTTCAAATAATTTTTGAAAATCTCATATCTAAGAGTTCCAAGAGAACTGTTTAGAGTTCTGGATTCCTCTCGAATAGTTCTACAAATAAGTCCCATTACATTTTATTTTAATATCAAAATTCAAGAAAATATGGTACTTCATAGTTTTCAAATAATTTTTGAAAATCTCATATCTAAGAGTTCCAAGAGTTATGTTTAGAGTTCTGGATTCTTCTCAAATAGTTCTACAAATAAGTCCCATTACATTTTATTTTAATATCAAAATTCAAGTAAATATGGTACTTCAAAGTTTTCGAATAATTTTTGAAAATCTCATATCTAAGAGTTCCAAGAGTTATGTTTAGAGTTCTGGATTCTTCTCAAATAGTTCTACAAATAAGTCCAATTACATTTTATTGCAAAATCGAAATTCAAAAACTATGGTATTTCAAAGTTTTCAAATAATTTTTGAAAATCTCATATCTAAGAGTTCCAAAAGTACTGTTCAGAATGTTGCATTCCTCTCAAATATTTCTACAAATAAGTCCCATTACATTTTATTTTAATATCAAAATTCAAGAAAATATGGTACTTCATAGTTTTCAAATAATTTTTGAAAATCTCATATCTAAGAGTTCCAAGAGTACTGTTTAGAGTTCTGGATTCTTCTCAAATAGTTCTACAAATAAGTCCAATTACATTTTATTCTTAAATCAAAATTCAAGAAAAAATGGTACTTCAAAGTTTTCGAATAATTTTTGAAAATCTCACATCTAAGAGTTCCAAGAGTTCTGTTTAGAGTTCTGGATTCTTCTCAGATAGTTTTACAAATAAGTCAAATTACATTTTATTCTAAAATCAAAATTCAAAAAATATGGTACTTCAAAGTTTTCGAATAATTTTTGAAAATCTCATATCTAAGAGTTCCAAGAGTTCTGTTTAGATTTCTGGATTCTTCTCAAATAGTTCTACAAATCAGTGCAATTACATTTTATTCTAAAATCAAAATTCAAAAAATATGGTACTTCAAAGTTTCAAAATAATTTTTGAAAATCTCATATCTAAGAGTTCCAAGAGTTCTGTTCAGAGTTCTGCATTCTTCTCAAATAGTTCTACAAATCAGTGCAATTACATTTTATTCTAAAATCAAAATTCAAAAAATATGGTACTTCATAGTTTTCAAATAATTTTTGAAAATCTCATATCTAAGAGTTCCAAGTGTACTGTTTAGAGTTCTGCATTCCTCTCAAATAGTTCTACAAATAAGTCCCATTACATTTTATTTTAATATCAAAATTCAAGAAAATATGGTACTTCAAATTTTTCAAAAAAATTTAAAAATCTCATATCTAAGAGTTCCAAGAGTTCTGTTTAGAGTTCTGGATTCCTCTCGAATAGTTCTACAAATAAATCACACTACACTTTTCTCTCAAATCAATATTCAAAAAACTATAGTACTTCAAATTTTTCAAATAATTTTTGAAAATCTCATATCTAAGAGATCCAAGAGTTCTGTTTAGAGTTGTGGCTTCCTCTCGAATAGTTCTACAAATAAGTCCAATTACATTTTATTGTAAAATCAAAATTCAAAAAACTATGGTACTTCAAAGTTTTCAAATAATTTTTGAAAATCTCATATCTAAGAGTTCCAAGAGTTCTGTTTAGAGTTCTGGCTTCCTCTCGAATAGTTCTACAAATAAGTCCCATTACATTTTATTTTAATATCAAAATTCAAGAAAATATGGTACTTCATAGTTTTCAAATAATTTTTGAAAATCTCATATCTAAGAGTTCCAAGAGTACTGTTCAGAATTCTGCATTCCTCTCAAATAGTTCTACAAATAAGTCCCATTACATTTTATTTTAATATCAAAATTCAAGAAAATATGGTACTTCAAAGTTTTCGAATAATTTTTGAAAATCTCATATATAAGAGTTCCAAGAGTTATGTTTAGAGTTCTGGATTCTTCTCAAATAGTTCTACAAATAAGTCCAATTACATTTTATTGCAAAATCGAAATTCAAAAAATATGGTACTTCAAAGTTTTCAAATAATTTTTGAAAATCTCATATCTAAGAGTTCCAAGAGAACTGTTTAGAGTTCTGGATTCCTCTCGAATAGTTCTACAAATAAGTCCCATTACATTTTATTTTAATATCAAAATTCAAGAAAATATGGTACTTCAAAGTTTTCAAATAATTTTTGAAAATCTCATATCTAAGAGTTCATAGAGTTATGTTTAGAGTTCTGGATTCTTCTCAAATAGTTCTAACAATAAGTCCAATTACATTTTATTTTAATATCAAAATTCAAGAAAATATGGTACTTCATAGTTTTCAAATAATTTTTGAAAATCTCATATCTAAGAGTTCCAAGTGTACTGTTTAGAGTTCTGGATTCTTCTCAAATAGTTCTACAAATAAGTCCAATTACATTTTATTCTTAAATCAAAATTCAAGAAAAAATGGTACTTCAAAGTTTTCGAATAATTTTTGAAAATCTCACATCTAAGAGTTCCAAGAGTTCTGTTTAGAGTTCTGGATTCTTCTCAGATAGTTTTACAAATAAGTCAAATTACATTTTATTCTAAAATCAAAATTCAAAAAATATGGTACTTCAAAGTTTTCAAATAATTTTTGAAAATCTCATATCTAAGAGTTCATAGAGTTATGTTTAGAGTTCTGGATTCTTCTCAAATAGTTCTACAAATAAGTCCAATTACATTTTATTCTAAAAGCAAAATTCAAAAAATATGGTACTTCAAAGTTTTCAAATAATTTTTGAAAATCTCATATCTAAGAGTTCCAAGAGTTCTGTTTAGAGTTCTGCATTCCTCTCAAATAGTTCTACAAATAAGTCCCATTACATTTTATTGCAAAAATCGAAATTCAAAAACTATGCTTAATATTATCGACATTTGAATCAGGATCAAAATCAGGATTTTCGTCTACATTATTGTGATTTTCTTCAGTACTTGTATCACTTTCGTGCTCTGAGACGTTATAAACGTCTTGTTCCGAATGACTACTGATATTACTTTTTGACAATGAATCACTTTTATCGTCCGTGTTGTCGTCACTTGTGCCATTGGTACTCAAATCGTCGATATTTCCTCGTGAAGTCTCCGAGATTTCATGATCGCCATCATTTCCATGTGAAGATTGGCAGCAAATAGAGTCCTGTTTATTTTTCCATCTATCAAGAGTTCTTTGATTAATCTGAAATAATAAGTGTTTTGTGACATATTGATCTGATTGCTTATAGTAACTCATTTTTATATAGATGTGACTTTATAATACGATGTGATATATAGATTTTATGTAGATGTGACTTTATAAAATAATAAATCTTTGAGCCATATATAAATGTATATGAATCCGTGCCCTCCCAGTAAACCAAATTCCATGCTAAGAACGTCTATTGGGCAATTACCCAATTACAACCCAATTACAATTGCCCAATTGACATCCTTAGTATGGAATTTGGTTAACTGGGATGTTTTTAGTGGATTCATGTAGTATGTACTTACAGGTATATTGGGTTCATACTTCCACTCATTGTATTTTTTTTTTGTTCGCACTGATGGACCGACACTGCTTGGTTCATACATGTTTCAGAGGTTTGATGTACCAAAGAGCTCGATTACGATATTTTACTCGATTCCCGTCCTCTGTTCGCTTTAGCCGAGAATCTTGTGAAGCTATAGTAAATTTTGTATATAGCGAGTGGAAAAAAAATAATCAGAAAAGCGTCGGGCGACGAACTCTCCCGTTTCATTCATAAAAGTACACTCGAGATTCCCTCCAACGAGATGGGATAAAGCGCGTTCGAATTTAAAACAGTGACGCGCATAATAACAAGTAGGGTATGGAGGGGTTCCCTCTGGCGCTCGCTGCAGAGAACACCCTGAAGCTCGAGGCAGTAACCCGAGAACGTGGGAGGTGGCGGCCCCCACCATACTACCCACCAGCTCATGGCTTCGTCCTCGCTCGACTGCCATAGGTTGGTTGAATGAGGAAGACACAATGAGCTCGAGGCATCTATGGTGGGGGCCGCCAGCTCCCACGTTCTGGGATCACTGGCTCGAGGCTCGAGCTTCTTGTTTACATTAACCACCATATTCTTTTTGCTATTCTTCCTCATCATACTACATAGCCGCATTAAAACACGTGCACGAGTTTTTTCGCGTGTTGATGCAGGAAATCTCAATCAGCAAAAGCAAAAATGTTTTTGATCGAATGCATCGAGGACAATTCGATCTGCTTTGTTCAAAAAAGTGATATCATCGGTGACGAAGAAAGTGTTTCGGTTGGAAGCAGAGTCGCATTTTTTTTCAATAAAAAAAGTTACACCGGCAAAATAAGATTCGAGTCAGGTAATTTAATAATAAAAGTTATGATGTACCGTTCTTAAAAATTTTATCAACGAAATTCGTAAGGTCTTTACCAACAATAAAAATAGATTCTGAATATGTTATTAACCATTGTTTTTTGCAAAATCAAATTAAATTATGCATTTTTTCCCATCAGCGCGAAAACTTTTTTAAATCGTTTCCAAGAGGCCAAGCTTGTTGAAAACGTTTAAAAACGTTTTTGTGCTGATAGGGTTATGTTTGCTTTGGATGTTGTGCCTACGTAATTTTTACATCAAATCATTTTTTTAAATTGGAACACAGATAAACTACAAATGTAAACTTTTACTTATACTATACTTTTATATGCGTTTTCATTAAAGTTACAAAGGTTTTAAACCATTTATTCATTTACGGTTGTTCAAGATGATTACGATGCTTTGGAAAAAAAGGAAAAAAATAATGGAGGAATCGGAAGTAAGAAAAGGAACGGTAACTAACAACGATCAAGATATTTCAGAAAAGAGGAAACGAGGGAAAAAAAGACGCTTTTCTATCGATAAATCTTCGACCGATTTGTCCAAGACTGTGAATATTCCCAAGGTAATGTTATGAAATATACTTCAAATAAAAACTTGAAAAATGTATTAACAGTGCATGGTTTTTTTAAGACAAAAAAACTCAAAAAATCTACGAAGGAAACCAAAACTTCGCTTGAGTCAGCTGCAAGCTTCGTTAAACAAGTTCAAGCTTCAAAATTTTTTGAAACTTCAAATGAAGATTCTGATGAGAATTCAATCGAAGACAGCAGTTCTCCTGAAAAAAATGGAAAGGTAAATTAAACTAATTGCATTGGAAAACTTAAATTTAAACATTTTTTTAGATAGAAACTTTTTTTTATGTTAGTTTTCATAAATAAATACTTGGAAAGTATTTATTTGAAATAAAAGCTGAAGCCAAAAGTATGAAAGCACATTTTGATGAGATTCGATTTCGACTAAATATTTCTTACTTTCACCATTTTCATTAAAGATGATATTTTTCAATAACAGCTACGTTCGATAGAGATTTCAAATAAAATAAGATTATTGTTCTCTGCCTTTGAAAGTTTCACTCTTATTACATGTACAATAATTACTTAAAGTGAAAAGGAAAAATATTGAGTTATAATCAAATTCATTCAACATTTTCTTTTCTGGTTTCGGCATCAGTTTTTATTTCAAAAAAATATTTTTTAATACCGAATATAGCATATTTGTATTTCACACAGTTTATTCGTACAGATATTCACTAATATTTTTGTAATTAAAGATGGAATTTTTTTCATTAAATTTTTTTTTAATAAATTTGTTTACTTTCAATTTCAATTTGCAAATAAGAAAGATTATTTTTATCTTTCTAAGAAAGTGCTTTATTCTAAATACTTGTATATTAAAATAATTCAAAATGATGGAGCTCAGAAATCGTAAGTCGTGAGTTTTAATTCTATTATATATTTCTGAAAACTATAAGCAATGTTTATGTTTTCATGTTTTTAACAGAACGAAAGAAGCAAAGCTAAGGATTTAAAAGCATTGGAAAAGATTCGATCTAAGGTAACTGTTAAAAACTAGATGAACAAAAAGGTTGAAATAAATTGAAACTTAATCCTAAAGGGGTTTCATTAAAAAATGAACTTTATGTGTTTTAGGATCGAATTATGTCACAACATAATAAAAAAGACTCGACATTCCACAACTTTAAAAGAATAATAATTTAAACATTGATTTTTTGTCATTAATTTTAAGCATTATTCGCTTATTACAAAAAATTGTTTTTCGTATGATAATTTTGTGGCTTCTTGACATAACTTCATACTTTAAAATATTTTGAACTTTTTATTACGAATATTTATCGAGTCCCTGTACCATTGAGATGTTGAAGTTTTTTATAAAATTTCCTATACTTCAATACGAAGGAAAACATATTTTCATAGGAGTGTTTTTGCATCAAAGGATTCGAGACCGTTTTTTCATTGATCAGTTGGTGAATTTTCGAGTTATCGCTTCAAACACCAAAGAGAGCGAATATATCAATAATTACATTTTCCAAATTTTTCGATCGGAAATTTTTTATCGTGATGTTATTTGAAGTAAAGAAAAAAATACAAATCGAAACCACATGATTTTTATGAGAATTTGTAATTGGAAAAGTCAGAAAATTTAATTTTATATATGTCGGCTCTCTTTGATGTTAGAAGCGAAAACTTAAAAAATAACCAACTTATTGATTAGAAAAAACATTTCAAAGTCCTTTATTGCAAAATCGCTATCGGATTTAACTAACAGTGATCCCAGAACACTTTTGTTCATGAATGAAAGACCGAAAAGTGCAAATATATAAATAATATCTTTTCTAAATTTTTTGATTGGAAATTGTTCACCATGATGTCATTCGGAACAGAGAAAAAAGACACAAATCAAAATTACATTATGATTTTCATAAGAATTCGCTGTTAAAAAAATTCACAAAGTACTTTTACTTTTTCTGTACTTTCAAAACAGAGAATGAATTAAACGGTATATATATATTTGATGATGTATTTCTCAGGATCCAGAGGAAGAAATAAGTAGCGATGATTCCAGAAGCAGTCATGTCTCCGAGAGGATAGTTTCAGTGGAGGATAGAAAAAACAAAATTTCTGACACAAAGAAAGAGCAATCGAAGGTTTTGCAACAAAGCCTACCCAAAAAAGATGGGAAAAAGAAAATTGAGGATACGGAACGTAAAATAGAAAATGTAGAGTCGATTGTAAAAAAAACCGAAAAAAATGGGACCGAAAAAGATGTAGCTCCTGTAGAACAATGCGAACAATTGTATGGCAAAAATTGGAATGGGGATATGGTAAAAAAATATAACTTTGTTCACGAATATTCATTTGTTTTCTTATGCATTTTCAGAATTGAATTTTCAATTAAATAATACAATTCATAGTCATATAAACCAAACTGCTAATAAAATAATATTTTATTTTTCATTTCTGGAGTCACAAAACAAAACAAGTTTCAGTCAGTTTTGGGATGGTTTTCGGTCTTTATCTTGAAGTAATTTTTACGCAAAATATACTGCGAGACGAATTGCCTATACACGTTGTTGACCTCAGCTTTTCAGACCAAAACAATCGATTACAAGCGAAATAAGCCATGAAAAATCAGCTAAATATGATAGAAATAACTTTTATGAATTGATTTAAATTATTTTAAATTTATGTTATTAGTTAATTTGAAGTTTTATCACATTTCGATTATTTTTCATGGATCATCTTGCTTATAATTGATTTTTATTATCTAATAAATTGATTTCAAAAACGCGTATAGACAATTTGTCTGATAGTATATTTTACGTAAAAAACAGTTTAAAACAAAGACGGAAAACCATCCAAAAACCGACCAAAACTCGGTCGGTTTTGTAATTTGTTTGCAAAGAAAAAAACAACTGGATGTTCTATTATCTCAGTAAACCAGTTCGTCTCCGCAATATATCCGTTGCATCGTGGTGAGGAACTTGGTTTACTATGATTCTATGAAAGAGAAATAATAAAAAAATTTCAGATGGTTCATATCGGGCACAACATTTACTGCAGAAAAAAGATTCTTGATGCCACTCAATCTTGTGCCAAAGCAGTATCTCACGTAGCGCGACGCCTCGTCGAAGGCGTTTACAACCCTAAAATACTGAAAAACGCAACGTTCACTGGGCAAGCCCCAAGAGCTCAAGGAAAAACGAGACAAAATGAAGAAGTCGTTGCTCTGGATGTGACTGCTAAAAACGCAATTATCGGTAAAGAAAATTTTTTATTATGACTATTTTTCAAAATAGCAAATTTTCCTTATGTGAATCTTTGAAAGTATCACGATATCCCTGTAAATTTTTATACATCACTCACGGAGAAAATTAATTTGTGAAAATTTGATCAAAAGTTGAGTAAATCTGGGACATAGTGGCATTTGATGAAAGTTTAAAATTTTTTGCAAATTTATTCAATAACGAATTATAAAGTTTAATCAACTGTTTTAGAGTTAACTCGACTGTTCAATCAAACTTTCTAATTCGTTATTGAATAAATACGCAAAAAAAAACGTTCACCAAAAGCCACTATGTCCCAGCTTTACTCAACTTTTGATTAAATTTTCACAAATGAATTTTCTCCGTGCTTGTATAGGTTTTATGAGGACCATCTAAGAAAAACAATCTTATGAGAAACCTCTAAAAAACTTTGATTCTTATATGGATTCAAGTAAATTTCTGAAAAAGTTCTCATAAATTGCAAATAAGAAATTAAATTCTGCAAAGATAAAACTTTTGTTGGACCTTTTCAGGGTCGTACAAAATAGATATAAGAATTACTGTAAAAAGAATTACACTTTCCATATATGAATTATACAGAAATGAATAAAAATCTGTACTCTTTTTTATTTCAATAACAGAGTACGCTGTGGACTTCGGGAAAGAAAGTCAGTGGCCAGAGATATCATTGGAAAAAATTAAAAGGAGCATGACTGTGAGAATCGGAGAGCTGAAAGTCGAACAAAAAAACGCGGAGCAAACGCCCAAATAAGTTTTTGGAAATGTATTTTTGTATACTTTAAATAAAGAGTCATTTTATAAGATGTGATTTTTCATACATTCCAAACGCATGTAACATAGATAACAAAATAAAGAGAGCAGTCGACCAACAATCGAAAACCTGAGCTCGAATCCCAGCGCAGTAGAAAGCGTCTTTTTTCGTCAGAAAGATTTCAAAATTCTTTAAAATTATAATCAATGATATTTCGATGGAAAACAACCTCTACAAGTCCATTGCACTTATTCGAGATGTCGATATTCCCTTAAATCTGCATGTTTCTGGTCAGATCTAAGTAGATCTACTCACATATGGTTAGATCTACTCAGATATGGTTAGATCTACTTAGATCCGACCAGATCTTGATTTTGTCGAGATCTGGTCAGATCTACTCAGATATGGTTAGATCTACTTAGATCTGGTCAGATCTTGATTTTGTCGAGATCTGGTCAGATCTACTCAGATATGGTTAGATCTACTTAGATCTGGTCAGATTTCGATTTTGTCGAGATCTGGTCAGATCTACTCAGATATGGTTAGATCTACTTAGATCTGACCAGATCTAACCAGATCAAATTTTTTTTCGCGGGAAGGTCTTTTGACACTAAGTTTCTTTTTGCAAAGTACCAATAAAAGATGTATGAGTTATAACTACATTTGAATAATGTTTGTACACTTCATATTTAATGTTTATTGTATCTATAATAAACTAAGTTGAAAAAATCATTTTATCATATTTAATGTCTTATACATCTTTCATGAATAATAATTGAACGACAAAGCTTGTTTCTAAATCCTCGGGACAAATCACGCGGAAGCGCGATCATATATATGCGGAGCTGAGTTCCAATGACCATATATTTTAAATTATATAACGTGACATGTTTGGAAACAAGTCTGCTATTGTATTGATCCAAAATTAAATAATTTTTATTGATTTATTTTTTTTTTGGCATTGGGTCAGTTTCTTCTTATTTTCTATATTTAAAATTACACAGGCCGGCAAAATTTGACGAAACTCCATACATATATTTTTGGGGAATTTTCCAAAATAATTGTGGAACTTTCAGCCATATATTTTGGCGAATATTTTCCAAAATTGGGAATTTTCCATAACTATTCTGAAAATTACCCCCATATATTTTTGGAAAATATTTCATACAAGCTTGGGAAATTTTCCATCATATTTTGGGCAATATTTCCCAAACATTTGAAATTTTCCGAAACTTTTATGTAATTTTTCCCATCATAATATGGGGAATTTTTTCTTAAAATTTAGGAACTTTCAGAAAATATTGTGAAACTCTCCCTGATACATTTTGGGGAAATTTTCCTAATATCTTAGAGGAAATATCCTATATAATTTGAATGGGAATTAAAAATAGACATTTAGTGCATTTTCTTTACAATTTACAAAGTTTATTTCGTTCAATGATACATATATAATTATGGGAAATAACATGAAAATGAAATCATAAATTGCTGCCAAAGCCTATATACATCAGTTTCTATTATAGTTTTCCTGCCTTTGCATCTCTGGCTACTTTTGGATATTTTTTGATTCTCTTGTGTCCTTGAATGGGATTGATGTCTAAAAGCATAATTGAATACAGAAGAGAAATATTAATTAATGTATTAAATTAAAAATTTAAGAATAAAGCATGTAAAGGTAATGCTGGTAGAAAATTTGCTTGGGAAATTCCGGTTGTAAAACTATCGGCACATAATGCTGATGCTGGGTACAATCTGCAGTTCCGGAATCATGGCAGAGATGGAAAGGGCTCCTAAATTCACTGACTTGGATTTTGCGTGTAAAGCTTAGGACAGGTTACTGAAAAACATTTTTTTAAAATAAATTCTTCATATTATTTTCAATTATTCTGTAATAGTTACTGTATTTAACTACAGAAATGTACAAAAATGCATAAAAATAAATACACAATAACTGAAACAAATATAGCTATAACGAATAAAAGATTTTTCACAGAGAATATTTTTCAAGTTGTAAAACCTTATTGAAAATTCCATCTAGCCTTAAAAAGGACGTTAAGTTAATTCTGAATCACAGGTTGATAAGGTTAATATAGTAGAGTTCCGTATGTCTGTGAAGTTAATTCCAAACTATCAACATTTTTCGAATTTTATGAGAGTTCTGACTTCATTATCAACAGTCCTAGAGTTCCTGATAGGTGTTCAAAAATGTTCTGACCTTTTAATGCATAAAAAATACGATCACGGAAAATATAACTAATCAAAATGTCCACAATTTTTTTCAAAGTATCATTTTGGAGAGTTTTAAAAGTTCTGTTTAGAGTTCTGGATTCTACTCCAATAGTACTACAAATAAGTCCAAGAACATTGTGTTCTAAAATCAAAATTCAAAAAACAGTAGCACTTCAAAGCTTTCAAAAAAACTTCAAAATCTCATTCTTAAGAGTTCCATTTATAGTTCTGGATTCTACTCAAATATTTCTACAAATAAGTCCAATTACATTTTGTTCTAAGATCAAAAGTCAAAAAACTATATAGCACTTCAAAGTTTTCAAATAAATTTCGAAAATATCATTTTTAAGAGTTCCAAGAATTCTGTTTAGAGTTCCGGATTTTACTAAAATATTTCTGCAAATAAGTCCAAATACGTTTTGTTGCAAGATAAAAAGTAGAACAACTATAGCAATTCAAAGTTTTAAAATAAATTTCGAAAATCTTATTTTTGAGAGTTCCAAGAAATCTGCTTAGAGTTCTGGATTCTACTCAAATATTTCTACAAATAAGTTCATAAAAATTTTGTTCTAAAATGAAAATTCAAAAAACTATAGCACTTTAAAGTTTTCTAATAAATTAGTTGAGTTTGAAATTTTTGTCGCTGCCTATATTATCGGAGGATCACTAGTCGCGTATCAGATAGGATACGTTATCGACAGGTGTCCTCGTAGACAATTTCAAACTCTTATATCGCAAATAATGCAAATAAATTCAATATTTAAAGAATTTGAAAATCTTTCTGTGGAAAAAATGACGCTTTCGACTGCGCGGGAGCAGTCGACCGGCCATCGAAAGACCTGGGCTCGAATCCCAGCGCAGTCGAAAGCGTCATTTTTTCCACAGAAAGATTTTCAAATTCTTTAAATATTTTCAAATAAATTTTGAAAATCTGATTTTTGAGAGTTCCAAGAGTTTTGTGTAGAGTTATGAATTCTACTAATAAGTTCAAATAAATTTTGTTCTAAAATGAAATTTCAAAAAACTATGGCATTTCAAATTTTTCAAAATTCAAATATTTTATATTCTTGAATGCAAATTTATCATCAGAAACGCCAGAAAGTTTCAAGTAACAAGGGATTCTATAGGGTGAATGAAAAACACAACTCAATATCTAAAGCATTAAAAATTAATTGCAGGTAAACCAAAGCATAAATAGGAGATTCGACCAACGCAATGAATAGGCACAGTGCCGTATTTAGAAAGGACAAGAAGGCCTCAATTTATTTTAGAGAGAGATAATATTTTATTTTTTAAAGTGACATGCTTGATAACATGTCTAGTATTATATTGACCCAAATTCATAGAATTTTTGTTAATTTCTTGTTATTTTGGCATAGGGTCAGTTTCATCTTTTTTTATTTGATTAAAAATATCACTATTAGATGTGAAAATGCGCAAAAAGAAAGAAAAGCAAACGTTTCGGTCACATATGGGGGCCCTCTTCAGCAGTGTGTCCAGATTTGACACGCGAACGTTACGCACACAACGCCAACAGCAGTACGTGCGTGAGAATAGTTGCGCGCTCACCGTAGTGTGTTTGCTGTTCGCAGTGGTTCTCTGCGATTTCTCTGTTTTTCTCTCCTTGACAAGGAGCCTTCAACCAGAGAAAACTCAGAGAACCACTTTGTACAGGATACACACTGCGCTGCGCGCGCAACCATTCTCACGCACGTACTGCTGTTGGCGTTGTGTGCGTAACGTTCGCGTTCGGACACACTGCGCTTCAGTGCCATAAATTCAAAGATTAATTCGAAATTTCTGTAGAACATTAGAATATAGTTAATAATTAAATTAAGAATTATCATGGAATTCAAAAACTTATCTCATAGCTTGCAATTCAAAATGAAGTAGTCCAGTATGCAGCATCACGAATTGAAAAAATATTAAGAGTTTACTGTGAATAAAAAACTGGATAAATGAAAAAACATAAAAAATTTTGCACACAAACCGACCGGAATTTTTTTTTAAATTTTATTATTAAAGAAGGATGCCAAATTGGTTATCAATGGCAACAATTTTTTTATTCGGTACATACTCAAATAATATTGAGTAAAACTTTATATAATATGGATATTATAATAAGCTTCCAAATTCAGTGTTAAATGGATTGTCCGTGAAGCTGATATATAAAATCATTTTCTTGAAAAATACACGCCTGCGTCCACTCGTGAAAATCAACATAAACGTCTCGAAATTCTTTACTAGGTATAGGACAATAGTCGTCTTCAAGGAGGAAAAGAACCTCTCAAGATTGCTTATATAAAAAAATTTGCGGTCAGCAAAGCCATATGTCTCAAGTCGGTTTTTAAAACAGTTCAGATCATTCTGTGAGAGACTACGGTAAAAAAGTCTTCACCGTAAAGTTTTCAAAAATGTAAAATATGTTCGCGTTTTGCCATTGATAATCAATTTGGCATCCTTCTTTAATAATAAAATTTTCTAGAAAATTCCGGTCAGTTCGTGTGCAAATTTTTTTATGTTTTTTTCATTTATCCGGTTTTTTATTCACAGTGAACTCTAAATATTTTTTCAATTCATGATGCTGCATACTGGACTACTTTATTTTGAATTGCAAGCTATGAGATAAGTTTTTGAATTCCATGATAATTCTTAATTTAATTATTTCCTATATTCTAATGTTCTACGGAAATTTTGAGATGAAAAAGTCGTCGCGAATTAATTTTTAAAGCAGTATTTGGTATTAAGTAAGTAGCATGCAGTCCTTAAACCCTGAAAAGAAACCAGATTTACTTAAAAAATGCGAATATAAAAAAAATGTTCCATGTAGGTATTACTGCGGGTTTGCATGAATTACTGCGCACCAATTACTGCGGAATCCCCAATTACTGCGCTCCAACTACTGCGGAAACCCAAATTTCTGCGCGCGTAATACTGCGATATTATTTTGAGTGAACTTACAATTAATTTAGGAGTGTTGAACATTTTATTTAATCTCAATTATAAAAAGTAAACACGACGAACCATTTGTAACAAATTAAGATTAATAATTTTCATATTCGGACTTTCATTGACCCTTAATTAATAATTGAAGATATATGTTGATGTTGGTAATTGGCTTTAGGGTCCAAGGTTGATAAAAACTCAGAGTTTTACATAATCAGACGTTTCGGCTCTGATCGGAGCCCTCATCAGTGATTTATTCAAATCTAAAAATACAGAAAAAGGGTTTTGCTAACATAGGATATTTTGCATACAAAATTTTTTGTAAAAATTTAACAAGTAATTATAATTATGTTTTTACATGTAGGTAAATAAATTTTGATATTACTTTGAGGTAAATATTTCATTCACATAACCTAACAAACTAGATACCAGAAAGCATTTTTTGGAAGGTTGGAATTAAGTGTCTAAATATAAAAAATATTTTTAATTGACATTCGTGCATGGAATTGTAGATTGAAATTTTTGTGGTGTAGTTTTTAATATACATACATACACAACCACACACACACAGACATACACACATACATATATACATACATACACATACATATACACACACACATACACACACATACATACATACACATACATACATATACATACATATACACATACACATATACACACATATACATATATATATATACACATACACATACACACATACATACATACACATATATATGTGCAATATACAATGTACATATACTATATAATATGCATACGTACATACACACATACATACATACATATGACATGCACATAACATTATATATACCACACATATAAAATATTTTCAAATTCTTTAAATATTATTTCTTTTGGTATGAAGTGCAATCTGTAAATTTTATTTAATTTAACATTTTTTTCTTTGGCATATTTTCCTTAGAAATTTGTCCGCTGTGATACTTTTTTAGCAAGAAGAACTGAAAAATTGATAGTTTTTTTGCAATGACTTAGAACATAAAGAGTCCGTAGAGTTATAAAAAAGGCTTTTTCCCAATCGTGGGTATAGACAATGAGGCTGCTTATTCGGAATGTACACAAAAAGGCCATACATTTTCATATAATATTGCACATAAAGTTTTCTTTGGTTTGAGTCTAGATCTAAAATTACCTATGTAAATATTTCTTAGGTGTAAAGCAATGAGAATAGCACTGTGTAAAATCCAGTTCTTTGGAAGTAAATTGCCGATTTTTTGGTTTGACAAGTAGATGTAAGAAAAAATATTGTAAAAAATTATAAGTTGTGTAAAGAAATTTAGATGCGATTGTACATAGAAAGAAAAAAAATTTGTTTACATAAATAAAGGTATGAAAAGACGTAGAGAGCCGCGAAAAAAATTCTAGGAGTAATTTTATCGAAATCTAATAGTAATGTCTTAGTGTTTAATGTGTAGTACTTTCAAATGTGTAGGTATGGTATTTTTTATTATTAAATTTGTGCACAATTCTATCCAAATTTTTAAATCCTATCACAGACTATATATAGAGTAAAAAAGGAGGACTAACCTTGATTAAAATTACGACTTTTTGTATAAATGTTATTATCCAGTTTTTTCTTTTTCCGTTTTTTGGGAAGACACATAACTTAGACTGCACACACCTCTCCCCTGGGAGGTTGACTCGTAAACTGAGTTATGTTTTGGTTTTTAGGCATGCATATTGGGATGAGAGTGGAGGGTAAGATTTTTTTCCCCTTTAGGGATTTTTTTGGAGAAAGAAAAGGATGTGCTGGAGGTGGCTGGACTGTTAGGACAATGAGAAGACCATAAATTGTAACCGGAGACATAAAGGTTTCGTCGGCATATTTTGAGTGTTTCCAGAAAGTATGTGTATTTATGTATTTCAGGACTTTCAGGATTTTTTAATATTATGAATTTTGAATGGAGTTAGGCTTGGTTGTTTAAGAGAGGGAGATAAAAAACTGATAAATTTTCTGTATCAGTCCTTGGATTTACAGAATGTGAAGTACTGGCTATGTGGGTCATTTCTAGAATCATGGGTTTTTTTGTAGTTATCTGATCTGTCTATTATTGTGACTTCATCAAAATTAAATTTGTGATCTTGGTGCCATGCGTGTTTCGTTAGGGCAGTCCATTTTTCTGGAGGGTTAAAGACATCTTTTTTATGCTCATGGATTCTGGTTTTTAAGGGGCGTTTGGTCGTGCCTATATAAGTAGCTTTACAATCTGAGCAAGGTATATTGTAGACGACATCAGCGGCATCAAGCAACGGGATTGGGTCCTTGGCTGATTTGAAAAGGTGTGATAGGTCGTTAATATTACGGGGAGCTATTTTTATATTAAATGGTTTTAAGATACCCGAAATTTTTTCAGTGAGTCCTTGTACGTAAGGTAATGGTATGTACCTTGAAAGTTGACCCGCCGTGTTGGAGTGTGTGTCTGTGATTGTGTCGTTCTTGGGTGCTTTTTGTGTGTGTGCGTTTGTAACAGAGGCTTTTTTTCGAGAGGTAATTTAGTCTTTTTTGAATCGTTGAATTGATGATTTTTCGTGGGTAATTATTTTTAATCAAAGTCATTTTTATTTTTTGAATGTTTTTTGTGTGAAAGCTTTTGTGTGCTAGAGTAATGCCTCTGTCGACTAAATTATTAATTATGTTGATTTTGTATTTGAGCGGGTGATGTGAATGAAAATTGAGAAGGCGGCCGGACCATGTTGGTTTCTGGTACCAGTTTATATATACATATACACATACATATATACATACACATACACACATATATATATATATACATATCCACATACACACATATACACACACACACATACATATATACACATATACATATACACATACATACACACACACATACATATACACATACACATATACATACACATACATAAATACATATGTGTATATGTATGTGTATATGTATGTGTATATATATGTATGTGTGTGTGTCTGTGTGTGTGTGGTTGTGTATGTATGTATATTAAAAACTACACCACAAAAATTTCAATCTACAATTCCATGCACGAATGTCAATTAAAAATATTTTTTATATTTAGACACTTAATTCCAACCTTCCAAAAAATGCTTTCTGGTATCTAGTTTGTTAGGTTATGTGAATGAAATATTTACCTCAAAGTAATATCAAAATTTATTTACCTACATGTAAAAACATAATTATAATTACTTGTTAAATTTTTACAAAAAATTTTGTATGCAAAATATCCTATGTTAGCAAAACCCTTTTTCTGTATTTTTAGATTTGAATAAATCACTGATGAGGGCTCCGATCAGAGCCGAAACGTCTGATTATGTAAAACTCTGAGTTTTTATCAACCTTGGACCCTAAAGCCAATTACCAACATCAACATATATCTTCCATTAATAATTTTATTAATTTTATTTAATTTAACATAAAATTATATCGCTTGAGTTCCTCTTGCATCTTTAGCAACGATTAAGGAGTGTTGAACATTTTATTTAAACTAAATTATAAAAAGTGAACATGAAGCATTTTTAACAAATTAAGATTAAATAATATTATAACTCTTATTTAATTTACCTTAAAATTATATTACTTGACTTCCTCTTGCCTTATTAGCAACGATTTTGGAGTTTTCAACATTTTGTTTAATCTCAATTATAAAAAGTAAGCATAACGAAGCATTTGTAATAAATTGAAAGGTTATGCAGTGCCGCCTGACAGATCGCAGTAATTCATACACCTATGAAAATCATGTACCAAATACTGTTTTGGTAAAAAAATGATTAAAAAACGTATTTTTTGTTATTTTGCATAAATATTTAGAAAAATAAGATATTTACTTTGCAAAAAATAATATCACAATAAATATTTTATTTTCAGAAACGGAATTATAACAAGTTTTTCAGAACGTGTTCATGGCCTGTCAACAAATCTAAGCATTAAAACTATGGGAATCGGGAACATGAGAGTTTCAAATTGCAATCAATTAGCTACAAATATCGTAACTATTGATAATTCGTTGATACTTATTATGCTTGGATTAGAAATTAATTGTTTTTAATTGTTCTGTAGCGTTATATATCTTTAAAACATTGTATATCATTAGTTTTATTTGAAACCGCAGTAACTGGGGCATCCACAGTAATACCCACACTTACCCTAGGTTTTAAATTTTTTTATCATGACTTATTAAATACATTTACATCAAATCTTTGCAAGTTGCTAAAAGTATTGTAAATTTTCACGAAGAAAGTTCTAGAGTGAGCAAATTCGGATTGGTTTTGGATTTGTTCGAATTCAGCTTCGTTAGAAGTTTGAACTGAAACAAATTGAAAAGATGCTCCCGATTATTCTTGGGTTTATTTTAATTGAATTTTAAGCAGACCCAGAAATGTATACAGATTAAAATTTTGCCTTGGATTGAGGTAAAAACAGATTTTAGAAAGGGACAATTTGAATTGCTATCTACAATTTGTAACAGTTTTTTCGTATGTTGTGTAAAATAATTGCTCGGGGGATTGGAAATAGATTATTCTGAGTATATTGTTCAAATTGTCAAAGTCTGTTTCTGTTCAATTCGAAGTTGAAGGTTTAAACATTGCGGAACGTAATTAATGAGTCATTTGCTGTAGGCTCGTTGACACAATCTGATTTAACCATCATTTAGATCGGATCGCATTTCGTTCATTCGTAGCTTCGGTGACGTAGTAGAGAAGTCCGGCAAAGTTACGTCATTAATTGGCAATCAGGCTAGGCTTATCGAGAGAGAGTGCTTCTACGGCTTACAGAACGTCCTTTGTGCATAACACATGATGGTGGCGACATGTCATGCTAGTTAAAATCAGCTATGTAGTGTGTAACTGTGTACTACATTCCTATAGGTGCTGTGTGTCTACGCATAGGTAACTTCCGGTTATACGAGCTTGCGGACCCTAAAAGCGCATGCGTCATTTTCCCTCTCGAGTGTCGTGACGCTCACCGGCGTCGCGACGACTTTAGAAGTCTCCCCGCCACCTCGTTTGTTCTTCAATAGTCCCTTCGCGGAAGTTGATCGGTCCACTTCTCGCTCCGTTTGTGCATTAAACTGTTTCCCGCCAATTCGTGACAAAATTCTTTAATTTATTAAATATCTAGTGGATTTGATATTAAATCTTTTGACTGTTTTTTTAAAGACACCGCGCATTTCAAATCAAATACAATTAAAATTTTTTTAATTCTTATAAAAACTTGAGTTTTTTTCTTGTTCAGTGAATGTATTTTTTACAAACATGATTCATTATTAAAAAGAAATCAAGCTTAAAAATAAATAAAAAGTTTGTTCAGCATCAGCGGTAAATGTCTATAGGAAGCAATCCTCCCATTAAAACCCACTCCTGATTTCAATCAGTTATTTTTTTTACTCATCACATTCTGTAACTGAATTCTAGCTATATCATCAGTTTTTTGAGTCCCATAATTGAATAATCAGTTTGAACCAAATAATATACAGCTAGAATTTAGTTAATGAGTGGAATTTGTAAAAGAACCACTTCTTAAAATTAAAAGATCACCAATTTTATTAGGGAATAAGGAAGAAAAACCATGTTTTTGACACTTTGTATCCTTTACCATAGAATTGATTTCACCTGATAAGATGATAGATTTGTTTAAATTTTTATCTCGGAAATCATAATTCATAAAACTTTGATCTAAATTTAGATTCAAATTGCACGTAATGTTAGATCCGTTTACTGCACTACTACGGAACTGTATAAACAAGCATTAAGTATACAAAATGCCTTTCATGTAACAGATTCTTTATTATATGGGACATTTATAATATTTACAGAAAGAAAAAAACGTAAAGTGAAATTAAACCTAATTTGCATTCATCGAACTTACTCATTTGAATAAAAACTTTTATCAAAATAGGCTAATGAACATTTCTATGACATAAAAGTTATATTACATACTGCGAAGTCAGGTTCATTAACACAATTAATATTCTAGTGTATGCAAAGATTCGCTAAAAGTTAAAATTTCTTTTCGTAGACTTGTAAATAATATATATGTTATACACATTCACATCTGCTAAAAAAGACTAGTAAGGTTGACCAGTTGACTGCTAATATAAATAAGATAATATTTTATTAAATTAATTAGTTGAGTTTGAAATTTGCAGTCGAGAGCGTCTTTTTTTGCACAGAAAGATTTCAAATTCTTTAAATTTTAATAATATTATATTATTGATATTATTATATAGTATCATAAAGAAATACAAGTTTTTTTTGTCATTAAATCAAACGAAAATTTAATTGATTTCACTAGTTTTTGAGTTAATTTATTAGAATTTAACCAGTAATACCAATTTCTTTTAGTATAGTCTCACTCTATAAAATATTGGATTAATCCAAACAAAATTTAGTTGGATCAAACAAAGAATCTGTTTATTATATTGTTAACCAAGTTTTTGGTTGATTTAGCGAAAAATTTTGTTTTATGCAACCAAAGTTGGTTTTTTACTATAATTTGGTTGTATTAGACAAATATATTAGCTGATTTAACCAAATTTGTTCAACTTAACCAAAAATCTATGTTCATTTAACAAAATAGATTGGTTAGATTAAGTGAATTTTTTTGCTGAATATTATTTTCAACCAAGTACATGCACTGTAAAACATTTTTCTAAATATGTTAGAGGAATTTTTCAAAAAACAGGGAATTTTGATTTGACATAAGAAATACATATACATATATTCACAGCGCAGTCTATTGTGTTTATTGATGATCGTTTTTTTAATAATTTAAAATTGAATAATTGTAGTTTATCAAAGACAATATAAAACGCTGAATTTATCTGAGAAATTAATGAAAAATGTTATCTAAATATTTCTTGCCATTTTAAACTAATTGGTATTCTAACTAAATCAGTGAATATTTCCAGAACATTGGATAAAATTTCATAACTTATTTCAACTTTGCCACGAAAGTTATACGAAATACTCGATTTCTATTGAGAAATCGTTAAATTTCTATTGATTAATTTTTCATTTCCTAAGATTTACAAATGAGTTTGAACTTGATATCCCAATTAATGTAGAAATGCGAAAAAAATGTTGGTAAGGTAAGGATCGGATAAGTAAGACATGGCATACGACGACTTTATTAATGAAATATTAATTTTAACAAATTTTTTAGTGAAAACAGCAATGCGTTGCATTTTTTCACATTGCTGTCTTCTCTGGAAGATTTGTTAAAATTATTATTTTATTAATAAAGTGGTCGTATGTAATTGGTGACGTCAGACCCTACCTACCACACGGCCTTAAACAAAGATTTTTTGGTAGTATCATTTGAAAATAGGCTGTCTATTCAACTCCAGGGCCCTACATTAAACTTTCAAGCTTTAAAGCCCATTGCTACTTCTATATTCGGATAAATCATGCTAAATATATCTAAACTTAAGAGTCGATTCGTCACTTTGATATTTTTTTTTCTATGGGGAGGAGAGTCGGGCACAACTGGACACTTAAATTTAGATGATCACAGTTTCTAAAACAAATTGTTCAAAGCATTTAGCAATGCGTGATAATACGTGGAAATAATTTTACTTGCAGGAAACTAAATTCCATTGTAAAAGAATAGTTATTCAGTTAACAATAAAGATTATTGTGAAGCAAGTAAATTTTACCCTTTTCGTAAAGTGGTCGGGTAAAATGAGATGAATTTGAATTTTATTTCAGAGGAATTTCAACCAATCGTTTCTCGTTTCCTTGATAGCAACACAATATACTATTTCATATTTAATACGTTGTGTTGATAGCCTCATGTAAACAAAAAACTTGTAGTTGAAAGAAATTAGAAACAATAAAATCTATACAACTGAAATTCATGAATTTTGTTTTTGAAAAGAATAGACTTAATTAATTGACTTTAGTCAAAAAAATTAGTAATTTCAACACCTAATTCATCAACGGTCACTCAAGTATGGTCCTATTTTTCCTATTTATGACCTGCGAATAAAAATATTTTATATAACAAGCACTGAAACGCAAATATAATGATGCTAGCAGGCAGTTAAAGCTCAAATACTGTAAAATTGTTATATAAATTAACTGATTCCTCATGTTGATGACATAAGGGAAAAATCGTATTTTGATGAGGACAAAGCACCCAAGTAAAAATACTGTTATTCATAATTTTACTTATTCTTGTACAATAATAATTTTGACTATTTTCGATTTTCGATGAGTTCCTACTGTATTATGGTATTTTTAGTAAGGTATTTTATCACTCATCTAGCAAATCGAATCACTTGGAAGAGAATGAATTTTATGTCCCATTGTGCCTGACTCTCCCTTACTTTGCAACCTCACGATCAATTCTTAGAGAATAAAAATTCCTCTAATTCATTATCAAATTCGTTAATTTCTTGTATTATCTACTCGGGGTGAAAGGACTATAGTAACAAATATTTCGATAACTGTCAAAGTAATAGAGTTAATAGTCTTCTAATAAGCCAGAATAGCGTACTGGTATTAGTTCACTTTAGACTGCCTTGAATGTTTTTTACATCGAGAATTTGATCACCATTTTTGTCAATTGTGAAGGAGAAAGTGTGAAAAATAGTGCCAAAATGACGAAATCACTTTTTAATGACTTAATGACTTTTTCATGCCGTGGCTAAAAAGTGATTATTATAAAAATGTTAGTAAAAGAAGCAAAGTCTGCGTACCAGCCAAACAGACTCATTTATTATGCCATTATTTTGCAATTTTCATTGCAAATTTTTGCTTTCGTTTATCTTTACCTGTACGTCGCGAGGCTTGATTCTGAATTGAGAAATTTGGATAAAATCGGATTTCACCATTCCATTGAAAATGAAAGCATAGCACGACGGAAACGAAGCAGTGAACTTCCGACAACAGAAGACAATGCAGTTCAAGAAGTTTATAGGGTAAGTGAACTTTCAAAGCTAATTTCTATTAAATTTAAATCTTCTGCAGCCAGACATCGTTACTATTATTATTATGAAAAGAATTTTCTCCAAAAGCACATAGGCCTGGTCTTCAAGACGGCTTGTATAGACAGAGTCCTCTCATTTTAAATTAAAATTTGAAAAAACAAAGATAAGAGACAATCCTAACTAACATAAAACACGTTAAAAATCATTTTAAGTCAAAATGTAAAAAAGGTAATCTAAAACCATTTAAAGTAAAAATTACTCTGCGTAATATTAACGATCTTCACACCTTTTAAAATCAGCCAAAGATCCAATCCCGGTGCTTGATACCGCTGATGTCGTCTACAATATACCATGTATAGATTGCACAGCTACTTATATAGGCACGACTAAACGCCCCTTAAAAATCAGAATTCATGAGCACCAAGAAAAATAGACAGCCCTAACCAAACACGCATGGCACCAAGATCACAAATTTAATTTTGATACAGTTACGATAATAGACAGGTCTGATAAGCGCCAGCATATCGATTTTCTCAATAAGAATTATTTAAACTATACGATTTGATAAATATTTGATTAATACTTTGAATAAAAATTCTTTTTTTTCGAACTTTTACCGTGACTCGTTTGGAAAATAGTACTTTGCATTGAAATTCTTAATTCTGAAATATTTTATAATATTTATATTTTTTCAATTGAAGTAAGAACGAGGTATTCAAAAATAATAAATGTTAAGTACGAGATAAAAAGGCTTTTTTTCGTATTTTATATATTATTGTTAAAAAATTGAATTTTCGATTTTCAATACTATTTTATTTAATTTTAAAGAATTTAAATTTAATTACTATTATTGTGATATAAGAGTTTGAAATTGTCTACGAGGACACCTGTCGGTAACGTATCCTATCTGATACGCGACTAATGATCCTCCAATAATGTAGGTAGTGGCAAAAATTTCGAACTCAACCACCTAATTTAAAAAGTATTTTTTCAAATTGAAAAGAATGATATACATCTTATAGAAAAATTGTTGCGATTCAAATTTGTAGAATTTTTTGTAGTTTTTTGAGATCTCAAGAAATGTGCAGAATTTCAATCCAATCTGATAATTCTGTGAAGAGTTATCGTGTCCACAGACGCCGGACAGACAGACAGGCACTTCCGTGAAAACCGTTTTTTCTGACTCAGGGGGTCTCAAAGCGTTAGGATTTAATGAAAATTCCGAAACTGATTCTTCACATAAAACCAATACCTTCTCATATCATGAGAATCTAAAAATATTGAAGAACGTAGTCAAAAATACATTAATGTATCACCAACGTACGCCTGAAAGTTTACGCCCGAGTTGACTAAACCGTGAACTACTGTTGAGGAAACTTTAATGGAGCGAGAACAGAAAAAACATTCTCAACCTTAGAGACTCTGCTGCCTCTCAGATATTAAAATGCCGGCGTGAGGCAGGCACGATGGTCTGGTTGACCGTACCGACATACCGTAATGCTGATCCCCCAGTTAGAAACTTACAACTGGTACAGTAATGTCACCCCACTGACTGTTAGTTTTGTCAATACGGTCTGCTAGGGCCAGGCCAGAACTTTGGCGTAACGTTGTCCAATACTTATTGTCGAAACCGGCTCAGTACTGTTGTCAGATTAGGTTTCACTTTTAAACAATTTAAAATAAAATTTAGTTTACAGTAAAAAAAAAGCTATATAATTTTATTATAGATCAAATTCATTTTTATTGACAGCAGCAATTACAAACATAATCACTTAAATATAATCGCACTCTTGAACACTCTTAAAAATTTTCAAACCTTGCACGGATTCGAACCCTGCCTATTGGAATAAATTCTAATTATGCTAACGACCTTAGCCCCGTGGCTGCCGAACACTTGGTGATTTTTCAGAAAATTCCAGCAAGGATCAATCGATCATCCATGACCGACTCAAAATATCTGTGACGCGTTCCTGAGGTAATTTTTTTACTTTACAAGTTTTTCATAATTAGTTCATTTGAATTGTTTTAATTTTTGAATTGGCCTTCGATAAATTAAAATATTTTGTCACAGAATATGGATAAAATACAATATCTTTTAGTTTTGTGTTCTGGATGGTTTAATTAAATTCATAATATATACTATAGACTGCTGTGAAAACAAATATTTCAAGGATAAAAGTAAACATATTAAAAGTCAACAAATAATAAATATGAATTTACGTATTTGTGGAAGAATCTTATTTCGAAATATTTAAGATTGTCGTTCCATGCATGCGTTTGGTGTTGCGTTATAATGGATGTAGAAGAAACAGAATGAAACTTTTGTTATTCTTGCTCTCATTATGACGCAACGCAGAACACATCCATGGGATAGCGCCCTAATACTATAATCAAATATTCAAACGAAAACGTTTTTATAGCAAAATCAAACAAAATAGAAACCAATTGAGGTGTCGATAATCCCCTAAATAAATAGATTTTATCTATGGATAAAAATTCGCTAAGTGTATCTGCCTAAAATTTTGTTATTCCCGATTTTATCTAAACTCTGCTAATTTGTAGTTCTGCCGAACCTCTTGAATGCTGTAAAGGGGGTGCGCGTCTGTATAAACTTTTGCATATGTGTTTTTGAAGGCTTTTATTTATAAATTTTCAATGAAATTTTAAAAAACTATTTTTCAGTAATAAAATAATTTTATGTTTATTTTTCAATTTCAAAAATATGTTTGAGTTTTACTCTGAATACAACCCTTGTGTCTTCCTTCCTTACGGATTGCCAATGATGCTCGTTCTAGCAGGTAGGGCCATGCGCAGGTTGTCGTCATACATCACATTTCACACGAGTGTTTCTACCCGCGACCCCTGAGAAGCTTACCAGTCCATGTTCTTGCTTTTGTCGCGATGTTCGACACTGCCTGGATGGCGTCTACTGTGGACCTTGCTCTCCGAAGGCCAAGCTGGTTCTCCAAACGACTGTTCTCATCAGCTATGTGACTGTCAGGTCTCTGTGAAGTTGGTACCCATGTATTTGAATAGAACATTCTTATCAATGGCATACGTTTTTCCACGGTAGGCCTACATTTGTCTACCCATTAGTTTTTTCTAGCCTTTGTTTAATTTTTATTAATAATTTAAAAAATATGGTTGAGAATTACTGATTATGAAAAATTATAATTTCGAACAAATAAACATTCAAGATCATTATCAAATGTTTGTCCGCGATTGTCCATACATTACTTTCGTTTACCCACCATTCAAAATAGAAATATAAAAAAAAAATTTCACACAAAACGTAAAAAGAAATTTCTAGTACTTTCTATGTAAATGATTGTTTTTTAAGCAGGACAAGTAAAACTAGTAATTGGACGAAATTCTATGCA
This sequence comes from Diplolepis rosae, assembly GCA_030998225.1. Lineage (NCBI taxonomy): Eukaryota > Metazoa > Arthropoda > Insecta > Hymenoptera > Diplolepididae > Diplolepis > Diplolepis rosae. Next base: position 1,156,208 of record JAPYXD010000688.1, on the reverse strand, counting down.
AAGTGGACAAACGATGCTGACTACTGGAGTTTCCATTTGATAATTTGTTTGAACAATATGACCCTTTATGCATGTACACCGAGACAAGACAATTTATTTTTCACTTAACTGTATTTAGGCTTTTCTGGGATCCGTTGCCGATTTTTCGGCTCCAATACTTTCTCCAAAAAATCAAATTTCCTGCGGAGGTGCTAGCTTGAAACAAGTTAGCACCTCTATTATTAGAATTAGCATGTGCAACCTCCTTAACTACAGAGAAATTCGTCTTCAACACAATCTCTGTTAATTGTCAATGTTTATCGGCTTAATGCATTTTGTGTAGGTTAAAATAATGACACTTATGTTCATTCAAAATGGAAAGGGACATATATTTATTCATATTATTAGAATGAAAATTTTAACGACGGTTAAACGGGTTAAATTGAATAAGTGACTTGAATTATATGTGTTCAATTCGTCCGGTCGATTGTAAAATCAATTCTAAAGTATCTATTGTGCTCACAGGGTTCGTTGAGGGCGACAATGTAGTTTACAGATGTAATCAGTATAGTTTATTGCTTTAAACAAGGTAAAGCGTTTAGCGTAGATAGCACTTATAACTTAATATTTTGTAATATCTGACACTTCAAACAAGACTGAAACGAATCGGTGGTTGCGCCGTAGCCCTTCGAATGTACAGTCAGGACATAAAAGAAAGGAATAAAAATCTTTGAAACTTTCTGAGAAAACGCGTACTTTTTCTTGGGGAACAGACTGTATTTCTGCCCAAAATACATAATATTTTGTTTATAAAATTTGGGAAATTATAGAGAAGATAAAAACGGACGTAGATAGACAACTTTCGGTTTTTCCAATGAAAAAACATTTTCCGATATATTATGCTAAAATTGAACTTTTTTTCTATTTCGTAACCAAAAGTAGTCTATCCACGTCAGTTTTTATTTACTCCAAGATTTCCCAAATTTTAGAAACAAAATATTATGTATTATGGGCTCAATCGTGGGAAACCTGAAATCAATAATAAAATTTGCTAATTTCCTAAGCATCACGTGGCCTTAAATAATTCTGAAAATATTTACCCTTATTCAAAACGCAGATGCGAAGAATTATGATAACAATAAAACTTGTAGAATACGAAAAATTAGAAGATAGAGCTAATCGAATACAGTTCCATCACGAGGAGAATAGGATAATAAAGGAACAGGAAAACAGGCTTCGACCAATGAGATAACTGCATAGACTCAGGCGACTATCTCATTGGATGAATCTTGTCCCCCCTATTCCTCTATTATCCTATTCACCTCGATATGAAATTGCGCCCGAACTGAGGTAACCTTTCTTGGCAGGCAAACAGGGCAACGCGGTAATGTTCAAAAGTTAGTCTAATTGAATAGGTTCTTTTGAAAGAAGAACTGACCAAAGTTTTAATTTTCAAGCCTCACGATAGGTTTGTTTGATACATTTTTAAAAAATTAAAAAAAAGAGAATATTTGAAAAAGAATCTTCAGATTGTTACGAGCGTATCAAGGCGGCGGAATTTTTCCAAAAATTCGTAATAATAAATCATTAATTAAATTTGTATGCCACTTGAAGCGCCTGTAACCCGAGCACCTTTACAAGACCGCTGATGCAGCTCATCATTGCGCTGGTCGAAGACTTTAAAAAATGGTTGGTTCAGGAAGGAAATTCCCAATCTTGCTACTTTAAGCCACATAGTTATTAGCTTAAAATTATTAGTATATAACTTCGTCGTTAAGTTGCCATTGATTTTGATGTACTTAAAAATACAAATGGTAGATCAAAGTCAATACAATTGTATGTTATGAAAAATTGGTATACATTCATATTAAATTAAATAACTTTTCAATCAAAATAAATCAAAGTTAATGTTAGCATTATTAAAATATATGCATAAAGTATATTAAAATTGAAGTTAAAAGCTGTATTCTTCTTAAGAAGGGAGTATTTCGAATTTAATATGCGCTATTGAAAAACAAACTTCCATCATATGCGATGAAAGTTTAATACAGAAATTTCTAACAGTATTCCAACAAATTTTACCTGAGAGTAATAATTTACTAAATTAATTCGAAATTAAAAGTAAAAGTGGAGTACAGGCAGGATCATTACAAATATAAATGACGAATTACTAATAGGTAAATATCTGTGGGCACTTATATAATCACATGTGTTATATTTCTATATTCTGGGTTATATTATATTGTTTTAGATTATTAATGTAAATAATAAAAACTAACGCGTGAATATCTATACGAATTAATATAATCGCACATTCTGGTTTGTATAAATTCTAAATTATACTATATTATGGTTCAAATATATATATATGAATATGTATATGTATGTATATATAGCTTAGAACTACAAAACAACGCGAACTCTTCAAAATTTTCATTCATACTGTTTCCAAATAAATTTAAACTGTAGGAAAATATTATAAATTAGCACAGGATTCGGATGACTGGAAAGTAAAAGCAAGAGGGAGTACGCAAGTCTTAAAGAAATAAATTTAAGAATCGAAATATTTAAAAATAGTACGCTAGCGCACATAGTTATTTTTCAGCTCTATTTGGCTACGTTGTGAGAAAAGAATACATCAAAATCAGACTTAAAACGTGGAAAATCTCTCAAACACAAGTATCAATGATGTTTAGTTTTTCCATAGTTTCAAAATAATTTCCACCTAGTTTTTATATACTTTTCCCTATATCCCCTTCCGAATTTCCTATTTATGTTTTTTTAGTTAAACGCATAAGTACTACGGTGCTTTTCCATAAACACTATAAACTATAAATACTATAAACAAACTTGAATAGCTGCAAGTTACCATAGCCAGTGCAGACGATATTTCTGAAAAGGATCTGAACCATTGTTTTTTCTAACTATGAAAAATATTTAAGGTGTCAGAGTCCAGAATTGATAATGAACGAAATCGATTTAATTATTTTATATCGATATCTGATTTATTCATGTCATGAAATATGATCCAAAAATTTCAACTATGTCAGAAATAACCATTTCATCAGAAAATTCACTTGGCAACGGGTAATAACAAGTAGGCTACCATGTAGTTAGGCAATCGGTAATTGCAAAATTACCGGTAAGCATGAATTTCTTCCAAAAATCAGGCCAACCAGAAAAATCCCAAAATCATCAAGATGCCCCACCTAAGCATCATCGATACAAGTCTATAAAACGAATCAATTAGAAATCATAATTCGCAGTTACTCGAGCAACCTGGTACTAACCAGAACTACTCGGACAGTAGAGAATGTAGTTTTTCTACTTTGCCCGTCCGCGGTTCGGAACAAGTACGTCCTATCACCTGGATAGTTGACTTAGATTCGTAAAAAGGCCTAGCCAGGGCCACAAATTGGGGATTGTACTTGGGCGGACGTAAATACTTCTAAAATCTTCCCTCCGACGAAAGCCGTTCACGGGGTTGTCGCGCTAAAAAATTATACAAGTAAAATTTTTACCACTACGCTTCGAGCTGAAATAATATTTTGAGTGCGTCTGTGGGCGGTTAGCCGCGAGAGTTAACTGTGCGTGTACAGCCTGGCGTTGAAAACCTAGCTAGTTAAATACTAACTAGCTAAGGAAATCTACATCTCGTTGAACCTCAAAACGACGAGGAGTTATTTCCTTATAACCAGAAATGGGTTTATTGTGAGATAGGAGTGGCGAAGGACAGGCAATTTAAAAGTACTGCCTCCCTTCTAGTTCAAAGATATCCATTTTTTTCTCACCTTAAAGCTATAAGGTTGAAGCAAAGACAAAGGGTGTGTGCGCGAGTGAGTCGCGTAAGGACAAGGGTGGTTCCTTTTTGGAACCACGACAATCTCAAATCGAATTTGGCCCGGATCTCCAGGACTTCAGCAGCCAGAACGTATTCTCCTTCTTTGCTTTTGCTCCCAGGACATCCGGTAGGATTAAGAAACTAGAAAAAAAAACCCAAGAAGGCGGTAACGTATACTTTGTATCGTTCTAATTTACTTTTTCTGTTTTCACTAATGTAAAAATGTTCACATCGGTTTGGTTGTTTTATTTCCCTTAAAAATTAATTCTCTCTTTTTATGTATATGAATTTTAGAAGCTTGATTCAAACTTATTTGAAGCACCTTTCCCCTTTTCTTTCGTTCAAAATTAAAAGTGATAAGCGTAGGCGTGTAGAATACACTCTCAGTCCGAGAGTAGAAGACCAGCGACCCCACATAATAATAAAAGAATTCAGCTAATATTTATATTAACTAAATTCGGCAGTTTGGATGACCTCCGCGTACTCATTATACTAATGAATAAAATATATTAAGGGTAATTGTTTTTTTTTCTTTTTATGAATTTTATTTAAATTAATAATAGCCGTACGTAACATAGATTTCAATTAAATATCTTCAAATTCTTTAAAAATTAAATTTTTAAAAAATTTCTTCACATTTGACACAATCCTTGAGACAATTGGACTTCGCGCCTGGCTCCGCCATGAAACAATGAACACACTTATACGTATTTCTCGCCACACATCAGCTCCACACGCGAGTTAGGCCTCGAATACATATATGCACCCTCCGTTCAATGGCCTCCCAAAGCCTACATTCCGCTGCATCGGTCGACCAGGAATCCCACACCACAGAAACAACTCGCGAAGCGCCCAGATCCCACCCGCGATCACTTGGCTTATTCCAATCCTGGAGACAACCAAATTTCGCGCTTGTCTGCGTCATGAAGCAATAAACACCCTCACGCGCACTCCGGGCAACACATCACTTTCCACACTCGAGCCAGACCACCACCACATACACGCACCCCTTCGCCTTCTGGCCTCCCAAGGTTTACATTTAGCTGCACTCGTCAGCAAGGAACCTCACCACGCACAAAAATGCAGCAAAGCGCTCAAATCCCACCCCCGAACAAACGGCTCAATACAATCCCGAACACAACCAAACCCCGCGATTGGCTCTGTTATTAAACAATAAATACCTCCACACGCACCCCTCGCGACACATCAATCCCACACGCGAGTTACACCCCCAAGACATACACATCTTACACATCTCACATGCATCCCACATATACATTCCAATATATGCACATATGCATATACACATTATACATGTTGATACACGCCACGGTCGCATAAAATATAGTCTTGACAAAGGAAATCAAACAAATTTGGGACGGAGAAAGGAATCAAAATTCATTCTCTAGTTTGCAGCTGCTAAGGCTTACCCCAAAAAAAAAAGAAACTCATATAACTAATAAATCAAGTAATAAAAGAGAATGAAACTTGGATTCCAATCTCCTCTTAAGACGACCTTTTCCAGTGGTCAATTACTCAGCTATTGGAAAAAATCTTGGAATTTCCGAATGAGATAATAGGGTTAGTAAAACAGATGGCGAAGAGCATCTATTGACCAGGCTCAATTGCGACCCTTCGAAAACATAGACCAATATACCTCATTTGGGAATTTCATACAATTTATACTTTTAAGCTTTTTCTCCGCATCTGGCGGCCAGCCCAGTATAGCCCTGCATAGGTTTAATTGCCCGCTCTTTTGTCTACGTACTCGGGTCTCCTATTCATAGGCTCGGTACAGTTAGATCCTTACTCTCTCTTTCTAACGCACTCTCCAAACTTCGTACTTCTTTCACTTCGGTGCTAGCCCCTCTCCCCTCTCCTCTCGTTCTCTCTTTTCAATCAACGCTTTGTCATCCGTCCTTTGTGCTCCTGCGGCTGGGCTGACGAAATTATATTCTAATGATACGCTTTTGTTTCATGTTCATTTATTTAATGCTACTTAAATGTTTATTTATCTCCTTTCCCCTTAAGAAATTATCCTCAGCAGCGAACTGGAGTAGGATCCCTTTTTTTTACAGAGTCCGATTATAACTATGGGTTTTGTTTTTAGTTGCGATATAACATTAATAATAATACTAGGATGAGTTAATATTAAGTTGGATATAATGTTGAATGTAATAATTAAGTTAGTGGGGATGTTTTATAACAACCTACTTTTTACTTTTATGTAATTAATTTAGTAAGAGTTTTTCAGATATTTCTGTTTTTAAACTCATCATTAAGATTGTCTCTGTAAACCTTTTTTTTACTATTATAATTCTTTGTAATAATTGATTTAGTGAAATAAGTTAGCATTAAAATTCACGCGCCGCGCGAGACACGGAGAGACGGTAGGAGAGAGCACGTGACATCCCCACCACTCGGCGTGTTTCTCCCGGGTACTACGGGCTCACGCGAGTGGCTGGAATGTTGTCTCTAGTCACCGCACGGCCATTGAATACAGATTAGTGTAAATTTCGGAATTAAAAGTTCAACCAACGAAAATAAACGTGAGTCAGTTATTAATTCCAACCAGTGTCTTCCTTCATTTTTTTTTTTATTTTCCATTTTTTCCTTCTACCCTGTGCCGCGTTCGTCAGTCACATACACACTCAATCTTCCTGCGCTACGGTGAGGCGACGATTCGTCGTCGTTGAACCGACCAACGGTCGAGAGAGGTGCTGTGATCCTCACTCGTCGTCTTTCTCAGTTTTGTTTGTGTCCCGTTTTTATTATAAAGTCTTTCCTTTCGGGTAACATATCCTCGGTTCGTACTCGCCCCTCAATCTTCCGACGCCACGGTGAAACGACGCTGTCGTCGTTGAACCGACCGACGGTCGAGGGGGGTGCCGTGGCCCCTATCCGTCATTTTTCCCTGTTTTTATCCGTTTAGTTCATTTATATTGAATATTTCACTTCGGGTAGTGTTCGCGGTCCCCACCCCCCTCATTCCCCGTCGCCACGGTGAAACGACGATTCATCGTCGTCGAACCGACCGACGGACGAAGCGAGGTGAGGCCGCGTCCATTCATTGTTTGTTGTGTCACGCGATTTAATTAAACCAAGATGTCTTCTTCCAGATCATGGGCAGGAACCGCCCAGGAAAACGAGAACGCCGCGCACGCCAGAAGAAGTTAGAGGCCGCCACTCTATCCATCGTCGGGAACTTTAACCCGTGCCATCCGGGTTACCTTACCGCTCGGGACTCTTTCCCCGCCGCGGCACCGAGAGGGACCTTCACGGGCGCAGACTTCCAAGAGGATCCAGATTGCCTGGACATCCCCTTGGAATTCTCGCCGATAGTTTCACCGGAAGGGGTTCCCGAACCTCCCCTTCCAACGAGGACCAACGCCCCTCGGCAATCCACGCCCCCACCTGGGCCTACCACCCCCCCGAGAGGTCCCCTTCCACCCCTCAGGGTTCGCAGGCCCCGGCGTGACCCTAACCGCCGCAAGGGCGACCCGGGAACCCCACGGACTCGCCGGGTATCCCCGGGGACTTCATCGAGATACCCCGTGACCGGCTCAGAAGGATCCGGCATCGTCACGCCCGATCCTCCACCGCTCGACGCCGCCTCATTCACGATCCCCGATTCCTTTTGTTCCCGGAGAAGCGGCCCCCGAATCCCCGGAACCCCCTTCCCCGGGAACTACCAGATCGTCCCCCCCGGGTTGTAGTCCGATTACGGGAAGAACGGAACTTCGTGATCGGCTACTTTCTGGACTCACTCCCGGGGACACTCCTCGACTGCGAATCCCCGGGCAGTCGCGACCCTTCTATCCAACTGGGGAACGCGCCGGATTCACCCCACGTCTAGTCCCCAGGCCATCAATCCCCTGCTCCCCTCCTTCATCCCTTACCTAGTCCCCACACCCCCCTCCTGCGACCCTCGCCCCTGGAGCCACGGTGAGACGGGGCGGACGTGCCCCGACGAACCGGCCGAAGGGCCGTGGGCCTCCCCCTCCACAAAAGAAAGAAACGAACAACCAGTTCCCTTAGCAATCCCAGGAGTGTCGTTGCGCGAGCGACACTCACGCTTCAGCGGCCGAACGCGGCCCCCCTTTTTTCGAATCCCCTCCACCTACAACCGACGCCTCCCTATTAGTAGAAAACGTAGCAATGTGTACATAAAATACACACATTCAACACCTGATCATATGGGCCAACACAGTCCCGAAGACAATCGAATTTCTCGCTCGCTCTGCCATGAAACAACGAACCCATCCACACGTATTCCTCGCGACACATCAATACCACACGCGAGCCACACCTCCAACACACATACATCCTACACTTCTCACATGCATTCCACATATACACTCCTATATATGTAAAGAGTTGTCCAATAGGGACATAACAATTTTATCTATGAATAAAACACAGAAATATTTGAGATATTGAGTTCAAATTTATTGTCGGTTTAGTGCAATCATTACATTTTATGAATGAAATTCGATATCGTTCATATGACCACCAGGAGCCCGTTTATAGCGGTTGATTCTTTGGACCCAATTTTCCACCGCTATGGCACACATTTCTACCGGAACTTTGGGAATTTCACGTTGGATGTTGTCTTTGGGGTCGTCTTAAGTTGCTGGCTTGTTGGCATAGACCAGTGACTTGATATAGCCCCATAAAAAGAAATTAAATGGCGCTAGATCGCATGAACGAGGCGGCCATTCGACCAGACCATTTCTCGAGATAACACGTTCACCGAATTTGACTTTCAATAAATCGATTGTATCGCGTGCTGTGTGGCTAGTGGCACCGACTTGTTGAAACCACATACCTTTGATGTCAAGTTCATCCAATTCTGGCCACAAATAATCTTCCAACATAGCACGATAGCGCTCTCCATTGACGGTAAAATGACAGTCGTTTTCATCCACGAAAAAATACGGCCCAATCACACCTTCAGCATGAAAACCGCACCAAACAGTCACTTTTTGCGGATGCAACGGTGTCTCAAGAAGCACATTTGGGTTTGTTGCTGACCAATAATGCATATTTTGCTTATTAACAAAGCCATTGAGCCAGAAATGAGCTTCATCGCTGAAGATGATTTTTCGATGAAATTCTTAATTTTCTTCAAGCATTGCCAGAGCCCAATTGGAGCAGTTTCGGCGTTTCAAATGATCAAGTGGCTTTAGTTCTTGAGTCAATTTAATCTTGAAAGCATGTAGGCCAAGATCTTTTCGCATGATACGCCACAGTGTCGTTTGAGCGATGTCCAATTGTTGAGAACGACGTGGAATCGACTGATTTGGCTCATTTTGAATCGATGCACTAACAGCTGCGATTATTTCTTCGCTTCGAGCAATACCACGTCTTTTTGGCACCGGAACGTCCAATAGTGTAAATTTGGTCTCGAATTTATCCACTATAGCACGCACAGCCTGTCGGGTGGGACTAACGTTTTGACATTGGCAGTTCATGAAAAACGTTTAAGGGTGCGTTCATATAAAGATACGAAATAATTATGTCCCTATTGGAAAACCCTTTATACAGGGTGTCCCAGGACTGAAGGTACATATTAATATTTTTGAATTCCAAAAAAAAATGGAATGAAAAATTTTAATACAAAAAATTTGTAAAGTGTATACTTACTGAGTAATTAGCAATTAAAATTGACCAATCATAAAAATGCGTTAGATAGACGACTGTTTATATGCTATCGCTGAGAGAGTGTGAGAATGCAAGTTCAGATCGTATAATTTCCCCTCAGTTTATTTTTGTAAGAGGTATTGATTCTTTGGTGCAACTTCACACTTAAACGAGATTCAAAAATTTACAAGTATCTTTTTCATAGCTACCAAATTAGAAAACATTGCTTGATGAGTTAATTACCTTACTTAAAATGTATGCGTTTTTGAATTTTGTACAATGCTCCTGAATTTTTGGTATTCCGCAGAATTCTCTCGAGTTCTGTAGAAATCCCTTTAACATTTTTGAATTACCTTGAACACTTTTGGATACATCTAATTATTTGAAATTTCAAGGGTTTTGAATGCTGTAAATTCCTCCGAATTGTACTAAATTTCTCGCAATTTTCATAATTCTTACTCAATGAGTCAAGATAGGTCGATGGCCCAGCTAACAGTGAATGAAGATTTACTCGTTATTTGAATTTTGCATAGTTGTCACGAATTCAGTGGAATACCTTTCAACGCGTTTGAATTAATTTAAAGACGTCCAAATACTTTTCAAGCTATGAAAATATGCAATAAATCCTACAAATTCTTACGAATTTTGCTGAATTTGAGTAATTTCTTATAAAACTCTTTTTAATTTCTCATGATTCCAGAAAATAAATAAATAATTGATTTTAACGGAAAAAACACCTACTTCTAAAGTTCTTTGCGAAGTTTTTAAAGCTCAGGAATCAAACTGATATGGTCTCAGTTCGGAAAATTACTACTAATTATTAGACTCTATTTACTAAAACTTCAGTGAAATTTTCAGAATTGCTAAACTAAATACTGATATTCCACTAATAATTAGTAGAAATTTTCACAAAAGTGAATTAGTGGCATCAGACTGTTGTCGTCGCGTCTGAACGACAAGCAGACAGAAGAAGTAGTAGCAGAAAGAAGTAATTTTTCTTGATATATCCAGAGCAGGATTGAATAAAAATCTGGTAAAGAGAAGTGCTTCGTTTGAAAGCACGTTGACTTCTCTTTTTCAAAGCAATTTGTCTTGATTTTTCTTCAATCCACTGATTCTTTTACAATACGAAAGAGTGTGTTGGTTAGTGCAAAATCGTGCGCGGCGAGAGACAGGAGTTGCTACTAAGCAGCGAAACAAATTCACGCCCGCTCTACTAGGACATTGAAAACAGAAACTCCTTTTTCATCAACTTCGATGCCCTGGGAGTGGTAGAAATTAATACAAAAACCATGAGTAGTGTACCTTAGTATCGTTTTATTTATTTGTTTTGATTTATAATTATAACTTGTACAGTCATTATAAACTTGTTGCTCAGTCAATATTAAATAAATAAGTTTTCTAAAAAAATCAAAATTGCTAGTGTCTCGAATTTTTTTGTCTGTTCTTATGCCAAATTTAAGAATATGATAAATAAATATATTTAAAAGCTGGCATCACGGTGTTATAGTGGTTTCTACAGAACTCGAGAGAATTCTGCGGAATACCAAGAATTCAGGAGGATTGTACAAAATTCAAAAACGCATACATTTTAAATAAGGTGATTAACTCATCAAGCAATGTTTTCTAATTTGGTGGCTACGAAAAAGATACTTGTTAATTTTTGAATCTCGTTTAAGTGTGAAGTTGCACCAAAGAATCAATACCTCTTACAAAAATGAACTGAGGGGAAATTATACGATCTGAACTTGCATTCTCACACTCTCTCAGCGATAGCATATAAACAGTCGTCTATCTAACGCATTTTTATGATTGGTCAATTTAAGTTGCTAATTACTCAGTAAGTATACACTTCACAAATTTTTTGTATTAGAATTTTTCATTCCATTTTTTTGGGAATCCAAAAATATTAATATGTACCTTGAGTCCTGGGACACCCTGTATATGCATACACTTTTCACGAATCTGCCGAACTGGAGTTCATGTTTAATTCTTGAGAAATGGGTATTTGAGCTGTCTCGTTCCTGGACGTTTTGGATCTTGCCCCTCCTTACATAAGTCCTTTGCATATTTTTATCAAATAATAATTTAAAAAAAAAAACAGAAAAAACACAAAAAAATCTAATTTAATATGTACGAATAAACTCTTGTATGTTTTCAGCCTAGTCGTTAAGTACTTGAAAAAAAAAATTTTGGCACTGAAGAGGGGGCCCCCATTTGCGGCCGAAACGTTTGCCTTTAAACACCCCCCCCCCCCTTTTTAAATCTATATGAATTGTATTTTAGCTTTCTTTTTTGTGTATATGATTTGTTTTTAGCTTTCTTTTTTATAATATGTCCGCACATTAATAAATTTGATGTAAAGAAACTGACCCAATGCCAATACATAGATATTTCAACGAATTCAATTTTGGGTCAAGATAAAAAACAAAGACATGAATACAAATATGGCACATAATAATTGTCGAAACTTTCTTTGATCATCACGGACTTTTGGATAGTATCATTATGCTGAAAATTTAGTTCCTTCCAGAAATTATAAAATTGTAATATGTGCCCAAGGCGCAGATTACTTACATTCATTCCTATGTAAATAGGTAGGTAGTGATTGTATAAAAGACTAGTTTTTTATAATTATCAAATTAATTAGTTGAGTTTGAAATTTTTGTCACTGCCTACATTATCGGAGGATCACTAGTCGCGTATCAGATAGGATACGTTGTCGACAGGTGTCCTCGTAGACAATTTCAAACTCTTATATCGCAAATAATGCAAATAAATTCAATATTTAAAGAATTTGAAAATCTTTCTGTGGAAAAAATGACGCTTTCGACTGCGCTGGGATTCGAGCCCAGGTCTTTCGATTGCCGGTCGACCGGCAATCGAAGCTTATAAATTATACTAAGCGCAATAATATATACTTTTAGAAATCTTTAATGCACGTTTTCATACTTTACTCTACTCTTCTCAATTTTGCCGAACTATAAATCATTCTTGAACACCCGGTACGTCACAAATAATTACAATAATACTATACAATTGAGGCTTCCGACTCCATAACCCACGGAGCGCGTGGCCTAGTAGGCAAAAGAGGGGATACCGCAATGCGCGAACTTTTTTTTCATTTAAATAAAAAATTCGGAAAATTGATCAAAAAAACGTGGCAGTACATGTTGAATGTCATTCCGCATATTTTTTCTCCCATACATTTTTCGGTGAGAACTCTAGTTTTTTTTTATAATCGAAGAAAACCGTATTTTTTGAATGTACGAAATCAATCGATTTTTTACAATCAACTCGCTGTTTTTCGTACAAATTTGTCCGAAATAGTCTGAAATGTTATCAGCAGACTCAAAAAACCCTAAAGCTTCAAATGGTTATGTTCAACATGACAAAATTCGAAATTTTTATTATAACAGTTGCGGCTGGCAGAATTCGCATTTTTCAACTTCAAAGAAAAAAGAATGCGAGAAAGTTTAGAGTTGAGAGAACTTTCAGCGAGAAAGTTGTTCAGTAGGTTTTCAGGCAGTTTTTTAATATATTTTTAGATTTTTTGATCCAAAACTGCGGTCAGGATAGGAATTTCTATAACTGCGCCCAAGCGCACCGATACCGTCAAGAGATTTATCGATCGAACGCGGAGAAAAAGAGATGCACCCATGCCGAAAGCACGCGATTCGACAGAGTTGCAACATTATTTTTGCAACATTTTTTTTTATAATCGACGTATTTTCTGAATGTACGAAATCAATCGATTTATTGTAATCAACTCTCTGTTTTTCGTACAAATTTGTCCAGAATAGTCTGAAATTTTATTTTCAGGCAGTTTTTTAATATATTTTGAGATTTTTTAATCCAAAACTGCGTTCAGGATGGGAATTTCTTCAACTGCGTTCAAGCGCACTGATACCGTCAAGAGATTTATCGATCGAACGCTGAGAAAAAGAGATGCACCCATGTCGAGAGCACGCGATTTGACAGAGTTGCAACATCTATTTCACACACTATTTACAAAAACCGTACCTGTAAAATAAACGACATTTAATGCTATTAATTACAATGTCAGTTTCTAACCACTAGTAAGTTTATTTAACTCTTTATTTAACAGTTAACAGGATATGGTTTAGTCAACACGTGTTTCTCTTTTTCTGGTTTAAGTTGCTATCTACTATACCGACGCTCAGGTGAGCGCGGCAATATTTAAACTAAAGAAATAAGTTTTTTTACATCATCCATTTTGGAGGAGAAAATATTCGCAGAATATTTTTTTTTTAAACAAAATAGTAGCTGCCATCGGTATTGTCTTTTTCTTCATGAGGTGTCGGTACTGGAGTCAGTTTGGACATGTGAAAAAGATTCGACTCTGATTTCCTGTGACCTGTGTTGATTCTGTAAATCGTGTTCGATAATTTTCCCATGATTTCATATGGTCCAATTTTCAATTCGTCAAGTTTTTTCCTATTCAACTTGTTCCCGTTCTCCACAAATACTAAGTCACCAACTTTGAAGTCGAAGTGTTCACCGCCTTGGTCGTCAATTCTTTTGTTATATTCGTTATTTTTGTTTTGTATTTTCTACAGCGATTTTCCCATCTTCAATCCAGGTTTTCTCGGAATTACCCTGTTTCAGCTCGCTTGGTAACATCGTGACATTTGTACCGTTCATTAAATATAATGGTGCATGTTTTGTGACTGAATGCTCTGTCTCGTTGTATTTTTGCACACAGTCTTGAGTTATAGTTGTCCAGGCTACCTTCTTGTTTGTGTCATTAATTTTTCACCTGAATTTATTTACTAACGTGTGGTTTAATCTTTCGTTTAAACCATTTGAGACGACAGTGTCTCTTTCTTCTGTTTCCGCACTTTTATTCACTAGCTTGATAAAATCGATTGCATTCTGCGTTTTCGAAGTAAGAATATAAGCATATCTTGTAAAATGACCAACTAACAGATGCATATACTTTTTTTGTTGATCGAGATCCTCGAAAACCGCCTATCGTATCGATAGACATAATTTCGAAAGGTTTTCTGCACGGAGAAAAATAGTTGAAGTAATTTTACTCAACTTCCGATCAAATTTGGGACATAAGGACAAGTTAGAAGTTATTTGGTATCACTGTATTTATTTGTGATATATTAAATGTTTGAAAATGAATCAAAGTTGACTAAAATTCAGAAGTATAGGGTGAAGTATGAAAGCGTGCATTAAAATTTTTTAAATATATATATTATTACTCGTAGTATAACTATAAAAAACCAATCTTTTATTAAATTACAAAAATAGTAGAGCTTTTCGTTCATTCTACTCTACGCTTCAATCGAGAGTTGAGTAAAGCGTGAATCGCAAGATTTATTCCAACAGCTATATCTATTCACGCAGGAACGAATGAAAGTAATCTGCGCCTTGGGCACACATAAAAAATTTTTAATTTCAAAAACTTAAATTCTTAAAATTAAATTGATATTATAAAAATTTAAACAAAAAAAAAGTCGATAAGTGTGAAATATAACATATATAACATGAAATATGAAATATCACACAAATTACTCAGGCAGAATAATAATTTGGAATTCGCAAATGTAAAATCCATATTTTGAAAATATAAAACACAGAAACTAAAAGAACCTTCTTCTAAATGTTTTTATACAAGATACTTCTTAATAATAATGCAATTTTTTAATGTACATTTGAAAATTTAGTTTCACTAAACTTCATACTTCGTTATAATAAAAATGTTTACTAAATGTAATTTAATAATTATATTATACAGGGTGTCTAAAAAGTCCCGGGACGGTTGGATATTTCCTCAGGTAAAATATTTTTCCAAAAAGTGAAGGTCATTCCTCAAGTAAATTTCAACGAGGAATTCAATGGTGACCTTCATCCTATTTTTTACATCTGCAATCGATAGAGCGGAAAATTCTACGTTCAAGTACGTACCCAAGTCACAGGTCAAATGTAACATTCCAGGTCAATTAGAGGTTATTTGAAATAAACAAAGTTTTTCAAGAGGCCAGTGAAATTCCTGAAGTATTTTTCAACGGGGAATTCAACGGTGACCTTAATTCTGACCTTGAAGTTGACCTTTATGGATTTTTGAGGGTCAAATTTGTTTTTTTCTTTCAATGGAAACCCCCTTGTTTCACATCTGCAATCGATAGGGCGAAAAATACTACGTTCAAGTACGTACCCAAGTCTTAGGTCAATTGTAACGTTCCAGATCAATTAGAGGTTATTTGAAATTAACAAAGTTTTCCAATAGGTCAGTGTAATTCCTGAAGTGAATTTCAACGAGAAATTCATTAGTGAGCTCTGTATTGATCTTGGTTACAGCGTTTTGAATATTGTAAAATCATATGTATAGGAAATTTTCCATTAAAAGTTCCAGGAGTTCTGGTGAGGGTTCCGTTCCTTTCCAAAGAGTTATATCGAAAAGTCCTATACCATTTTTCGATATCTAAGTCAAGACCTAAGGCGATACCATAAGACCTATACCGTTTTTCTATCTCCATACGAATATTACGAATCGAAACTAAATTTACGTATTACGAGTACATACTTACTATCTTTCGCTAAAAGATTATTGTGGCGCAAGCTAAACTTTCGGAACGAGAGAGAGTATCTGTATTAATGATGCGTGGTTGGGGAGATCGAGTTCGATCTTATGATCAAGTTCGTTTGCTTTTTAATCGCACTTTTCGTAATGGAGAAGGGTTATATCTTGTCTCAAAATCAACAATTGAAAGAACCGTGAGGCGCTTTATGAATCATGGATCTATCAAGGACCTTCAGAGAACTGGTCGGCCAAAATCTGCAGGATCTCAGGAGATGCAGATGGACATAGCCCAAGCATTTGTTGAAAACCCACACCTTAGTTTACGTCGAGCTAGTGATGAGCGTGACGTTGCTCCTGAGACAGTGCGAAATATTTCAAAAAGCATTAATTTCCATCCTTACAAAGTTCATCTGGTACAAGAGCTCAATATAGACGATCCTGATGGTCGGGTTGAATTTTATGAAATTATGATGGACAGAATTGATAGAGATCCTCTTTTCTTGTACAATACAGTATTTTCAGATGAACCTACTTTCACTTTGACAGGTGAAGTTAACGGGCAAAATTGTAGATATTGGTCCGACACAAATCCTGATTGCATGTTGGAGAGTCACACACAATATCCACAAAAGATTAATGTTTGGGCCGGTATCTTGAATGATACATTGATAGGCCCTTTCTTCATCGATGGTAATCTCAATGCTCGTGCATATGAAGAGCTTCTCAGAAACGAAATTGTACCAAGAATAAGAGAGATTACAGGCGATAATTTTCAAAATATTTAGATACAGCATGACGGAGCAGCGGTTCTTTACGGTAGGGAGGTTCGAGCATATTTGGGTACTCAGTTCCCTCATAGGTGGATTGGAAGAAGGGCTGAAATCGAGTGGCCTGCTAGATCTCCTGATCTGACGCCTCGACTATTTTCTTTGGAGTTATTTACAGAGCAAAGTATACTCAACGCAACCCCAAAGCTTAGACGAATTGCAGAATCGGATTCTGCAAGAGGCTATTTTGATTGATAGGGAGATGATTCGTAATGCTGTAACTCATTTTTGCAATCGCATAGCTTTTTGTCAAGAAGCTCAAGGTTGTCATTCCACACATCTTCACTGAAGCGTGAGAGGCAAGGGGACTCACGCTTATCAAGCACCCCAAATGGAACAGAATTTACTACATCCACGTCGTTGTTCCTGGGTAATGATAAACGTAAACGTAAACTGCTTGGAAAAAACCTTGAAAAAACCTTGAAGATCATCACCAAGATCAATACAGAGCTCACCAGTGAATTTCTCGTTGAAATTTACTTCAGGAATTACACTGACCTCTAGGAAAACTTCGCTTATTTCAAATAACCTCTAATTGATGTGGAACGTTACAATTGACCCATGACTTGGGTACGTACTTGAACGCAGAGTTTCCGGCTCTATCGATTGCAGATGTAAAAATTGAAGATGAAACTTTATGATCGTTTTGAATAGCTCTAGTGATGCCCTAAAAATTGACACAAAAAAATTCTTATAAGAGCGAAAAAATAGCTATTTCGCCCTAGGCACACCTACTTGGCTTGAAATGTCGTTTTTTTGTTTTTTTTTAACCTATGGAAGACATTCTCATCATGACATTTGTACTTCGCGATCGATTTTCTTTATACATATTTGTAATTTTATAATAATTTACATGATTAAAAAAATCTGTTTTCTTCCAATTATCTAAAAAAAGGAAAAAATTCATAGAATGTTTTTAAGCAAACTATTTCTTATTCTATCACTTATTTTGTATCTCACACATGATGGTTAAAAAATGGATTTTTTATATTCAGTGTTTAAAATCAAAACTAAGTATGCATCTTGTCGAAAATTCTCCTGCTGAGAATTTGTAGACCTCATTTAGGATAAGATTTTCCTATTTGAACTTTTTTTCCGTATGTCACAGATTTTGTTTAAATATCAGAATTTCTGAATTTTAATTGTATTTGTTCAAATTAAAATGGAAAATATCCCTTTCATCAGAAACAATGTCAGACAAAATTTGTAAATCTAACTGAAACGAACCATTTTTTGCTTTTTTTAAAAAGTCAAAAATTCTAATACTGGTTTTTGATAGTTCTCATAAATCTCTACAAATTATCTTCATAACATTCTTTGATTAAACAAAAATTAAAAATCTCACAGCATATTAAAACTTGAAAAAAGTCAATATCAAAATTCCATTTTCCAGTTAAATTATACGAGATATGAAAAAAAGTTATTATACAAAATTATTTTCTACATTAAGATCTACAAATTTGAATTGCAACATTTTTTCATACGATGTATATTTTTCTTTTTAATGTCAATAATACTATTGAAAATCCAAAATTCAACTTTTTTTAACAATAATATGTGAAATACGAAGAAACGTAGAAAATGCAAATATTTTCGTTTTAAAAAGATCTGCAATTTTTGATTGATGATGTGTGCACTCATATGGGAGCGTGGTGGCAGCCACCAACTACCACGTTCTGCGCTCACTGGTATGCGATGCAACGTTGCCAGATGTGCAAGAAGCCGTTCTTTAAGTGTCGATTCTCGGTTTTCGTCTCTTTCCCACTGCCGGCTGCCTCCCCACTCTTTTGCTAACTGCGATTCTTATACTTAGTGTGATTTAGAGTTTTAAATTAATTTATATTTATAAAAACACTTGTTTGAAAAAAAGAAATTTTATAATAATTGCTGAAAAATTTGCTGATATTTTTGTCATATCTCTCATAGTATGGATAAAAATATTAGTATTTTTTTTTTTAATTAGACCGAAAAATACAAATCGTTTAGAAAGACATTTGAATTGAAATTTCGATCTTTTTCGAATGAACAATTTTGCATTATAACTGTTCTTGTATGTGGCGAAGTTTTACTGGAAAAATAAAAAATCATAATGGTGCGAATGATTCGTAGAATTGAAAAATTGAGCCTTTTAATAGTATAAGGATATAAAATTATTTATTATAAAAGGGATTTGTTAAAAAACAAATTTGTTATTTATGTAATAAAAAATACACCAACTTTTTGAGAATCATTCAAAAAAGAGAGAAAAAGGAGAAAACATAGCTTAGGAGTTTTTTTTACGAAAACATAGAAAATGAGGTTAATATATTAAGAACCAGAAAGCATTTGAAAGTTTTTTTGTAAATTTTTGCTAAAAATGTCATTGTTTAAAAAAACACATTGTTTGTTGCTGAAGGATCAGTATAATACACTCTAAAATAAAGTTTATTGATAGTGAAATTACGTCCCTTTCAAAATGCATCCATTGAAATTAAGCAGTTTTCTTTTTTCTATCAACAGAATCGTTTCACTGTTAAAAAACTCATGTGTAAAGTGCAGAACGAAAATAGTTATTACCAATAAACGATTTTTTTGAACTCTGGAAAGAAATTCTTTACTATCAAAGGACTACATTTGAAGGCTAGCGGGCCGTTGAAGGGTTTTCAGTCGTCCTTTCTTTTTAATGATTTTGTGAAGCGTCCTTGAATTTCATTGAATATTATGGTTTTCATAAAAAATCTAGATAGACTTAAAAATCTTAATTTATTAAAATTTACATTTAATGAAATCCGAGAATTTTTCTCTGTTGAAAAAAAAACCGGAATAATTATTGTTCGTCTCCTGAATATAATAAAATATCGATATCTTAAAATGTAAATAGATTTTATTTTGTTCTTCGAAGTACAATATTATTTTTAAAATTTTGTGGGAATTATTAAAATTACAACTGTTTAAATGTCCCAATTCGATCAAAGTTTAATTCTATTTGCATAATTTTCAAAAATATAAACGAAATTAATTTTTTGAAGAAAGAATTAATTTTGTCATAAAAATTTTATAATTCCAAATGGAATCGTATTCCAATTCACATTTATAATTCAACACGTATTTTTTTCATAAAATTCAAATTTATAATTAAACAATGATACAAATTTATAATAAGATCTGTAATACAAATTTCAATTTATAATAAAGTTATTAACATCAACATCGTATACAATTATTATTTGAGGGTCGATACAAGTCCTACTTTATGAATAATTTTAAATTAGTAATAAAAAAAATGCCGACATTTAAAGTTTATATGGAAATTCAAACCAATATGATTGATAAAATTGTATAAAAACATTCTTTAAATGAATTTTGAAAATACTTACTTAACATTACATTATAAAGGGTTTCCCTATAAGGGTGATATGTTTTGAAATTGAAAAAAAACACTGAATATTCATTCGGAATTGATCGAAATCTTTTTTATTATATTGGATATTCTATGCCATTTATGATTTAAACAATATATCGGCCAAATGTCCCCCGAGAATTGAGCCAGAAATGCGCCTCATCAGAAAAGATGATTTTTTGATGAAAATTGGGATCATTTTCAATTGATTCCAGAGCCCAATCCGTGAACTCCCGACGCAAACGATGGTCATTAGGCTTCAGTTCTTGGGCCAGAATCATCTTATAGGGATGCAGGCCAAGATACAATCGCAAAATACGCCAGGTAGTCATCCTGGACAGGCCCAATTCCTGAGATCGGCGTGGCACGGACAATTCACGGTTTTCCTCGATACTGGCCTGTACGGCGGCTATATTCTGTGTAGAACGTGCGGTACGCATACGATTTTTAGGCTAAGTATCCAATAGAGTAAATTCACTCTCCAACTTATCGATTATTCGACGAATTGAGAGCGCGGATGGAGCAGAATGACGACCATATTTTGCACGATATGCTCTTTGAACACCGACAAAACTTCTCGAATTTTGATAAAATAATTGGACAATTACCAAACGTTGTGGAAGCGTGAAACTACTCATGATTAAATGGCAAACCTTACTGATGACAACTGACAGCAGATGTCAAAAATTTCAGTTCAAATGAGCCCGATAGGGACATTCAAAATCATATCACCCCTATTGGGAAACCCTTTACAAACCAAGATGTTCATATTTCTTATATATTTTTGTATATAATATCATTATAACTAAATATTGGAGTTGTAATTATAGTTTAAATAAACATCGCAAATAAAATTATGAAATGATATTAAAAAATTTGAATCACAACATTTTTTATGAGATGTATTGAAAATTGAAAATTCAATTTTTTCCCAGAATATGTAAAATATGAAATAATGTAAGGATACAAATTTTTACGCTTTAATGAGATCTACAATTTTTATTTGACACAGTTTCGAATAAAATGTATATTTATCGATTTAATTTTAAAAACTCGAGCGCGAGTATCGTGATGAGAATGTGTTCCTTTTGGCGGATAGTGCCTTAGGTAAATTGAATTTTTTTTTACTTGACATTAAATCAAATTTAGTAACTTTGAGAACATTTATTTCACATTTATACTATTATAAAATTAACTTGAATTTCAGTATTAAATTACAAGAATTAACTCAAGTCAGTTTTATAATATTGTAAATATCAATTTGAATCTCTCACAGTTTTCATATAATCATAACAATTTATTACATTTATTGTACAGATTTTATGTCTTGATTTATTCTCAGTTGAAACTTTAAGCATTTCAGCTTTTTACAGCGTTGTGACATCTCGTTACTTCAGTTACAATGAACAAGTGTACAATGCAACGTTGCCACATATGCCAACTGCTTCAAGTCTCGAGTCAGTTTTGCAGATCGTGGACGTTTTCTCCAATCGGTCGGTGTGCCCCCACTTCCTCGCTTCAAATTCACGCGGTCAGCTGTTGAGCCAAGAATAAGAAATATGTTTGTCTCGACTCCTTGCAAAAGTGGCGCGAAAATGACGCCAAATTCAATGTTAGAAAACAAATCATTTCAAAAATTACACTTCTTTTTTACATATTTTGAAAAAGATTAATCTTGGCTCAACAGCTGACCGCGTGAATTTGAAGCGAGGAAGTGGGGGCACACCGACCGATGGGAGAAAACGTCGGCGATCTGCAAAACTGACTCGAGACTTGAAGCAGTTGGCATATGTGGCAACGTTGCATTGTACACTTGTTAATTGTAACTGAAGTAACGAGATGTTACAACGCTGTAAAAAAGCTGAAATGCTTAAAATTTCAACTAAGAATAAATCAAGGCATACAATCTGTACAATAAATGTAATATATTGTTATGATTATATGAAAACTGTGAGAGATTCAAATTGATTATATCGTGACATGTTTCCGTACATGTTCAATGTTTTATTGACCCACAATAATAATTTTGTAATAGTTAATTTGGCATGGGGTCAGTTTTGATACGGATTTATTTTTTTAATTAAGTGATAGAACACATAAAAAATACAAAAGGCAAACGTTTCGGCCACAAATGGGGGCCCTCTTCAGTGCCAATTAGCTTAATAGTAACCTTTAAATATTTATTAACTAAGACATGCAACTTAATAATTATTGTATTTTTTGTTTTTTTCTTTTTTTCCTTTGCTTATTGATATTAGAAAAAGATAGAGTAAACATGCGGAAAGACTTATGGGTAAGCGAGTTCCTAGGTGTGAAGGAACCAGACCGTTCCAAAAACTGTTCCAACGAGTAATCCTCTCCCACAGGAACCGTGCAAAATGCGGCCGCGGAACGCACTCCCTCAAGGGCACATATATAAACACAATTATTTCACCAAAGAAAGAAACAACACGATGGAGAATATAACGTGGATCCTTGGTAAAGCACGCACAGCAAACCACACACATTCACGAGCACCAGAAGTAAAGGACACTGAAGTTAAAACAATAAGAACGATGTAATTGGTACGGAAAAATTTTTATTTTGTATTTTCTCCGAAGCCGCAGAGATGACAGACGAAAGTAAGTCCACCACTCTGCCACATGGCTAAAAGAAAACTGATTTGGGAAGAAGTCGTATTTAGGAAGACAAGTGTTCAGAGTTTGACGTGTATAGAAAGCATTCTCCAGATAGGTCAGGTTCCAACACCAAGGGTTATACACAGTAAAACCTTATTTTAATGTCCCCGGCACTTGAGATTATTATATGCTCAAGCGTCCGACAAAAGCAAAGACCCACCACATGTTCGAAAAACTCTGTAAGGAAAGGCACTCACTACGGTCCCGACGTCGTAAAAATTGTACACATTTCTGTGGATATAGAGAGAAAAATGCAACTAAAGTGGAAATTCACGAAAAATTAATTTCCTGGTTTTTCGAAACCTCTGATTCTTAATAAATGGAACCCGGAAAAATATAATATTAAGTTTATAAGTATGATGTCCGAGTTTTTCAGATTATAAGACTGTTGTAAAGTGGCAAAATATTACGAGAGTTATTCGAACTCTGACTTAAATAGAGTGGCCAATTAATACAGTAGCACTACGGATTCTAAGACTGATAAAAAATGGCCAAGTAATGCGCGAGCACTTCGGACTCTAATTCTGAGTAAGGTGGCCAAGTAATGCGCGAGTTCAATGGACGTCAGGACTGATATAAATGCAAAAATAGCCGCGTAATACGCGAGATCAAACGAAGTCTGACCTAAATAAGGAGGCAAAGTAATGCGCGAATTCTTAGTACAGGATTTTTATATAAAGTGGCCAAGTAATGCGCGAGCTCTTCGGACTCTGGCTTAAGATTATGTGGCCAAGTAATTCGCGAGTTCAATGGACGTCAGGACTGATATAAATGCAAAAATAGCCGCGTAATACGCGAGATCAAACAAAGTCTGACCTAAATAAGGTGGAAAAGTAATGCGCGAATTCTTAGTACAGGATTTTTCTATAAATCGGCCAAGTAATGCGCGAGCACTTCGGACTCTGATTTTCAGTAAGGTGGCTGAGTAATGCGCGAGTTCAATGGACGTCAGGACTGATATAAATGCACAAATAGCTGAACTCGCGCATTACTTGGCCACCTTACTGAAAATCTGAGTCCGAAGTGCTCGCGCAGTACTTGGCCGCTTTATTCAGGTCAGAGTCTAAGGACCCTAAGTGTTAATTATTATTTTTTGGCCACTTTATAAAAATTCCTATACCCCTAAGAATTCGCGCATTATTTGGCCACTCTTTTCAGGTCAGACTGCGTTCAACTCGCGTATTACGCGCCTATTTTTGTATATATATCAGTCCTGACGTCCATTGAACTCGCGCATTACTTGGCCACTTTATATATAAAAATTCTGTACTAAGAATTCGCGCATTACTTGACCACATAATTTTAAACCAGAGTCCGAAGAGCTCGCGCATTACTTGGCCACTTTATATAAAAATTCTGTACTAAGAATTCGCGCATTACTTTGCCACCTTATTTAGGTCAGATTTCGTTTGATCTCGCGTATAACGCGGCTATTTTTGCATTTATATCAGTCCTGACGTCCATTGAACTCGCGAATTACTTGGCCACATAATCTTAAGCCAGAGTCCGAAGAGCTCGCGCATTACTTGGCCACTTTATATAAAAATCCTGTACTAAGAATTCGCGCATTACTTTGCCTCCTTATTTAGGTCAGACTTCGTTTGATCTCGCGTATTACGCGGCTATTTTTGCATTTATATCAGTCCTGACGTCCATTGAACTCGCGCATTACTTGGCCACCTTACTCAGAATTAGAGTCCGAAGTGCTCGCGCATTACTTGGCCATTTTTTATCAGTCTTAGAATCCGTAGTGCTACTGTATTAATTGGCCACTCTATTTAAGTCAGAGTTCGAATAACTCTCGTAATATTTTGCCACTTTACAACAGTCTTATAATCTGAAAAACTCGGACATCATACTTATAAACTTAATATTATATTTTTCCGGGTTCCATTTATTAAGAATCAGAGGTTTCGAAAAACCAGGAAATTAATTTTTCGTGAATTTCCACTTTAGTTGCATTTTTCTCTCTATATCCACAGAAATGTGTACAATTTTTACGACGTCGGGACCGTAGTGAGTGCCTTTCCTTACAGAGTTTTTCGAACATGTGGTGGGTCTTTGCTTTTGTCGGACGCTTGAGCATATAATAATCTCAAGTGCCGGGGACATTAAAATAAGGTTTTACTGTGTATAACCCTTGGTGTTGGAACCTGACCTATCTGGAGAATGCTTTCTATACACGTCAAACTCTGAACACTTGTCTTCCTAAATACGACTTCTTCCCAAATCAGTTTTCTTTTAGCCATGTGGCAGAGTGGTGGACTTACTTTCGTCTGTCATCTCTGCGGCTTCGGAGAAAATACAAAATAAAAATTTTTCCGTACCAATTACATCGTTCTTATTGTTTTAACTTCAGTGTCCTTTACTTCTGGTGCTCGTGAATGTGTGTGGTTTGCTGTGCGTGCTTTACCAAGGATCCACGTTATATTCTCCATCGTGTTGTTTCTTTCTTTGGTGAAATAATTGTGTTTATATATGTGCCCTTGAAAGAGTGCGTTCCGCGGTCGCATTTTTCACGGTTCCTGTGAGAGAGGATTACTCGTTGGAACAGTTTTTGGAACGGTCTGGTTCCTTCACACCTAGGAACTTGCTTACCCATAAGTCTTTCCGCATGTTTACTCTATCTTTTTCTAATATCTATAAGCAAAGGAAAAAAAGAAAAAAACAAAAAATACAATAATTATTAAGTTGCATGTCTTAGTTAATAAATATTTAAAGGTTACTATTAAGCTAATTGGCACTGAAGAGGGCCCCCATTTGTGGCCGAAACGTTTGCCTTTTGTATTTTTTATGTGTTCTATCACTTAATTAAAAAAATAAATCCGTATCAAAACTGACCCCATGCCAAATTAACTATTACAAAATTCAAATTGATATTTACAATATTATAAAACTGACTTGAATTAATTCTTGTAATTTAATACTGAAATTCAAGTTAATTTTATAATAGTATAAATGTGAAATAAATGTTCTCAAAGTTACTAAATTTGATTTAATGTCAAGTAAAAAAAAATTCAATTTACCTAAGGCACTATCCGCCAAAAGGAACACATTCTCATCACGATACTCGCGCTCGAGTTTTTAAAATTAAATCGATAAATATACATTTTATTCGAAACTGTGTCAAATAAAAATTGTAGATCTCATTAAAGCGTAAAAATTTGTATCCTTACATTATTTCATATTTTACATATTCTGGGAAAAAATTGAATTTTCAATTTTCAATACATCTTATAAAAAATGTTGTGATTCAAATTTTTTAATATCATTTCATAATTTTATTTGCGATGTTTATTTAAACTATAATTACAACTCCAATATTTAGTTATAATGATATTATATACAAAAATATATAAGAAATATGAACATCTTGGTTTGTATAATGTAATGTTAAGTAAGTATTTTCAAAATTCATTTAAAGAATGTTTTTATACAATTTTATCAATCATATTGGTTTGAATTTCCATATAAACTTTAAATGTCGGCATTTTTTTTATTACTAATTTAAAATTATTCATAAAGTAGGACTTGTATCGACCCTCAAATAATAATTGTATACGATGTTGATGTTAATAACTTTATTATAAATTGAAATTTGTATTACAGATCTTATTATAAATTTGTATCATTGTTTAATTATAAATTTGAATTTTATGAAAAAAATACGTGTTGAATTATAAATGTGAATTGGAATACGATTCCATTTGGAATTATAAAATTTTTATGACAAAATTAATTCTTTCTTCAAAAAATTAATTTCGTTTATATTTTTGAAAATTATGCAAATAGAATTAAACTTTGATCGAATTGGGACATTTAAACAGTTGTAATTTTAATAATTCCCACAAAATTTTAAAAATAATATTGTACTTCGAAGAACAAAATAAAATCTATTTACATTTTAAGATATCGATATTTTATTATATTCAGGAGACGAACAATAATTATTCCGGTTTTTTTTCCAACAGATAAAAATTCTCGGATTTCATTAAATGTAAATTTTAATAAATTAAGATTTTTAAGTCTATCTAGATTTTTTATGAAAACCATAATATTCAATGAAATTCAAGGACGCTTCACAAAATCATTAAAAAGAAAGGACGACTGAAAACCCTTCAACGGCCCGCTAGCCTTCAAATGTAGTCCTTTGATAGTAAAGAATTTCTTTCCAGAGTTCAAAAAAATCGTTTATTGGTAATAACTATTTTCGTTCTGCACATTACACATGAGTTTTTTAACAGTGAAACGATTCTGTTGATAGAAAAAAGAAAACTGCTTAATTTCAATGGATGCATTTTGAAAGGGACGTAATTTCACTATCAATAAACTTTATTTTAGAGTGTATTATACTGATCCTTCAGCAACACACAATGTGTTTTTTTAAACAATGACATTTTTAGCAAAAATTTACAAAAAAACTTTCAAATGCTTTCTGGTTCTTAATATATTAACCTCATTTTCTATGTTTTCGTAAAAAAAACTCCTAAGCTATGTTTTCTCCTTTTTCTCTCTTTTTTGAATGATTCTCAAAAAGTTGGTGTATTTTTTATTACATAAATAACAAATTTGTTTTTTAACAAATCCCTTTTATAATAAATAATTTTATATCCTTATACTATTAAAAGGCTCAATTTTTCAATTCTACGAATCATTCGCACCATTATGATTTTTTATTTTTCCAGTAAAACTTCGCCACATACAAGAACAGTTATAATGCAAAATTGTTCATTCGAAAAAGATCGAAATTTCAATTCAAATGTCTTTCTAAACGATTTGTATTTTTCGGTCTAATTAAAAAAAAAACTACTAATATTTTTATCCATACTATGAGAGATATGACAAAAATATCAGCAAATTTTTCAGCAATTATTATAAAATTTCTTGTTTCCAAACAAAAGTGTTTTTATAAATATAAATTAATTGAAAAGTCTAAATCACACTAAGTATAAGAATCGCAGTTAGCAAAAGAGTGGGGAGGCAGCCGGCAGTGGGAAAGAGACGAAAACCGAGAATCGACACTTAAAGAACGGCTTCTTGCACATCTGGCAACGTTGCATCGCATACCAGTGAGCGCAGAACGTGGTAGTTGGTGGCTGCCACCACGCTCCCATATGAGTGCACACATCATCAATCAAAAATTGCAGATCTTTTTAAAACGAAAATATTTGCATTTTCTACGTTTCTTCGTATTTCACATATTATTGTTAAAAAAAGTTGAATTTTGGATTTTCAATAGTATTATTGACATTAAAAAGGAAAATATAAATCGTATGAAAAAATGTTGCAATTCAAATTTGTAGATCTTGATGTAGAAAATAATTTTGTATGATAACTTTTTTTCATATCTCGTATAATTTAACTGGAAAATGGAATTTTGATATTGACTTTTTTCAATTTTTAATATGCTGTGAGATTTTTAATTTTGGTTTAATCAAAGAATGTTATGAAGATAATTTGTAGAGATTTATGAGAACTATCAAAAACCAGTACTATAATTTTTGACTTTTCAAAAAAAACAAAAAATGGTTCGTTTCAGTTAGATTTACAAATTTTGTCTGACATTGTTTCTGATGAAAGGGATATTTTCCATTTTAATTTGAAAAAATACAATTAAAATTCAGAAATTCTGATATTTAAACAAAATCTGTGACATACGAAAAAAAAGTTCAAATAGGAAAATCTTAGCCTAAATGACGTCTACAAATTATCAGCAGGAGAATTTTCGACAAGATGCATACTTAGTTTTGATTTTAAACATTGAAAATAAAAAATCCATTTTTGAACCATCATGTGTGAGATACAAAATAAGTGATAGAATAAGAAATAGTTTGCTTAAAAACATTCTATGAATTTTTTCCTTTTTTTAGATAATTGGCAGAAAACAGATTTTTTTAATCATGTAAATTATTATAAAATTACAAATATGTATAAAGAAAATCGATCGCGAAGTACAAATGCCATGATGAGAATGTCTTCCATAGGTTAAAAAAAAACAAAAAAACGTTATTTCAAGCCATGTAGGTGTGCCTAGGGCGAAATAGATATTTTTTCGCTCTTATAAGAATTTTTTTGTGTCAATTTTTAGGGCATCACTAGAGCTATTCAAAACGATCATAAAGTTTCATCTAAGCGAACGTGTTCGAGACGATATGGTCATTTTTTCACTTTTTTGAGTCTTTTTTTGATAAGGGTGGTTTATGTAATTTCTTCCCCTATTTTTTGAAGGTGTCAATTTTTAGGGCATCACTAGAGCTATTCAAAACGATCATAAAGTTTCATCTAAGCGAACGTGTTCGAGACGATATGGTCATTTTTTCATATTTTCAGGCCATTGCTCACTAACTGTGGTTTATCTAATTTCTTCCCCTATTTTTTGAAGGTGTCAATTTTTAGGGCATCACTAGAGCTATTCAAAACGATTATAAAGTTTCATCTAAGCGAACGTGTTCGAGACGATATAGTCATTTTTTCACTTTTTTGAGTCTTTTTTTGATAAGGGTCGTTTATCTAATTTCTTCCCCTATATTTTTAAGGTGTCAATTTTTAGGGCATCACTAGAGCTATTCAAAACGATCATAAAGTTTCATCTAAGCGAACGTGTTCGAGACGATATGGTCATTTTTTCACTTTTTTGAGTCTTTTTTTGATAAGGGTGGTTTATGTAATTTCTTCCCCTATTTTTTGAAGGTGTCAATTTTTAGGGCATCACTAGAGCTGTTCAAAACGTTCATAAAGTTTCATGTAAGCGAATGTGTTCCAGACGATATAATCATTTTTTCATATTTTCAGGCCATTGCTCACTAAGGGTGGTTTATCTAATTTCTTCCCCTATTTTTTGAAGGTGTCTATTTTTAGGGCATCACTAGAGCTATTCAAAACGATTATAAAGTTTCATCTAAGCGAACCTGTTCGAGACG
The DNA here is from genome assembly GCA_030998225.1 of Diplolepis rosae. Taxonomy (NCBI): domain Eukaryota; kingdom Metazoa; phylum Arthropoda; class Insecta; order Hymenoptera; family Diplolepididae; genus Diplolepis; species Diplolepis rosae. The sequence goes on along the minus strand of JAPYXD010000688.1, from coordinate 1,126,385 downwards.
ATACAGTCATTTTTTCACTTTTTTGAGTCTTTTTTTGATAAGGGTCGTTTATCTAATTTCTTCCCCTATTTTTTGAAGGTGTCAATTTTTAGGGCATCACTAGAGCTATTCAAAACGATCATAAAGTTTCATCTAAGCGAACGTGTTCGAGACGATATAGTCATTTTTTCACTTTTTTGAGTCTTTTTTTGATAAGGGTGGTTTATCTAATTTCTTCCCCTATTTTTTGAAAGTGTCAATTTTTAGGGCATCACTAGAGCTATTCAAAACGATCATAAAGTTTCATCTAAGCGAACGTGTTCGAGACGATATGGTCATTTTTTCACTTTTTTGAGTCTTTTTTTGATAAGGGTGGTTTATCTAATTTCTTCCCCTATTTTTTGAAGGTGTCAATTTTAAGGGCATCACTAGAGCTGTTCTAAACGATCATAAAGTTTCATGTAAGCGAACGTGTTCGAGACGATATGGTCATTTTTTCATATTTTCAGGCCATTGCTCACTAAGGGTGGTTTATCTAATTTCTTCCCCTATTTTTTGAAGGTGTCTATTTTTAGGGAATCACTAGAGCTATTCAAAACGATTATAAAGTTTCATCTAAGCGAACCTGTTCGAGACGATATAGTCATTTTTTCACTTTTTTGAGTCTTTTTTTGATAAGGGTGATTTATCTAATTTCTTCCCCTATTTTTTGAAGAAGTCAATTTTTAGGGCATCACTAGAGCTATTTAAAACGATCATAAAGTTTCATCTAAGCGAACGTGTTCGAGACGATATGGTCATTTTTTCACTTTTTTGAGTCTTTTTTTGATAAGGGTGGTTTATGTAATTTCTTCCCCTATTTTTTGAAGGTGTCAATTTTTAGGGCATCACTAGAGCTGTTCAAAACGTTCATAAAGTTTCATGTAAGCGAATGTGTTCGAGACGATATGGTCATTTTTTCATATTTTCAGGCCATTGCTCACTAAGGGTGGTTTATCTAATTTCTTCCCCTATTTTTTGAAGGTGTCTATTTTTAGGGAATCACTAGAGCTATTCAAAACGATTATAAAGTTTCATCTAAGCGAACCTGTTCGAGACGATATAGTCATTTTTTCACTTTTTTGAGTCTTTTTTTGATAAGGGTGGTTTATCTAATTTCTTCCCCTATTTTTTGAAGGTGTCAATTTTTAGGGCATCACTAGAGCTGTTCTAAACGATCATAAAGTTTCATGTAAGCGAACGTGTTCGAGACGATATGGTCATTTTTTCATATTTTCAGGCCATTGCTCACTAAGGGTGGTTTATCTAATTTCTTCCCCTATTTTTTGAAGGTGTCTATTTTTAGGGAATCACTAGAGCTATTCAAAACGATTATAAAGTTTCATCTAAGCGAACGTGTTCGAGACGATATAGTCATTTTTTCACTTTTTTGAGTCTTTTTTTGATAAGGGTGGTTTATGTAATTTCTTCCCCTATTTTTTGAAGGTGTCAATTTTTAGGGCATCACTAGAGCTGTTCAAAACGTTCATAAAGTTTCATGTAAGCGAATGTGTTCGAGACGATAGGGTCATTTTTTCATATTTTCAGGCCATTGCTCACTAAGTGTGGTTTATCTAATTTCTTCCCCTATTTTTTGAAGGTGTCTATTTTTAGGGAATCACTAGAGCTATTCAAAACGATTATAAAGTTTCATCTAAGCGAACGTGTTCGAGACGATATAGTCATTTTTTCACTTTTTTGAGTCTTTTTTTGATAAGGGTGGTTTATGTGATTTCTTCCCCTATATTTTGAAGGTGTCAATTTTTAGGGCATCACTAGAGCTATTCAAAACGATCATAAAGTTTCATCTAAGCGAACGTGTTCGAGACGATATGGTCATTTTTTCACTTTTTTGAGTCTTTTTTTGATAAGGGTGGTTTATCTAATTTCTTCCCCTATTTTTTGAAGGTGTCAATTTTTAGGGCATCACTAGAGCTGTTCTAAACGATCATAAAGTTTCATGTAAGCGAACGTGTTCGAGACGATATGGTCATTTTTTCATATTTTCAGGCCATTGCTCACTAAGGGTGGTTTATCTAATTTCTTCCCCTATTTTTTGAACGTGTCTATTTTTAGGGCATCACTAGAGCTATTCAAAACTAGTATAAAGTTTCATCTAAGCGAACGTGTTCGAGACCATATAGTCATTGTTTCATATTTTCAGGCTAATATTCACTAAGGGTGGTTTATCTAATTTCTTCCCCTATTTTTTGAAAGTGCCAATCTATCGGTCATTCCAAGACCCATTTTTAAAACATGAAATTTTGCTCTAAGCGAACGTGCTTGATACGATATGGTCATTTTTTCACCTTTATGGGGTTTTTTTTGTTAAGGGTGGTTTATTTAATTTCTTCCTCTGTTTTTTGAAAGTGCCAATCTATCGGTCATTCCAAGACCCATTTTTAGCAATATGAAATTTTGCTCTAAGCGAACGTGCTTGATACGATATGGTCATTTTTTCACATTTATGGGTCTGTTTTTGTTAAGGGTGGTTTATGTAATTTCTTCCCCTATTTTTTGAAAGTGCCAATTTATCTGTCATTCCAAGACCCAATTTTAGCAACATGAAATTTTGCTCTAAGCGAACGTGCTTGATACGATATGGTCATTTTTTCACCTTTATGGGTTTTTTTTTGTTAAGGGTGGTTTATTTAATTTCTTCCTCTGTTTTTTGAAAATGCCAATCTATTGGTCATTCCAAGACCCATTTTTAGCAATATGAAATTTTGCTCTAGGCGAACGTGCTTGATACGATATGGTCATTTTTTCACTTTTATGGGTCTTTTTTTGTTAAGGGTGGTTTATGTAATTTCTTCCCCTATTTTTTGAAAGTGCCAATTTATCGAACATTCCAAGACCCATTTGTAGCAACATTAAATTTTGCTTTAAGCGAACGTGCTTGGGACGAAATAGCCATTTTTTCACGTTTTAAGTCATTAAGGGGTGTTTTCCACCCCTGGTATTGAAAACTTCAAAATTTTTTGTTACTAATCGTATTTTTGAGGCACCCTGATTCCATATATACCCAAAGTTTTGCTTTTGCAGATAATTTTTTTCATCGTTCAATGAACGTTCAAAACTGTAAGTACATGTATTTTACCGAGTCAGCTGCGAATCTGCATTTCATAAATTTGAGTCTAAAGCCTTCTATTTTTATTGCTTCGAAAAGCTTGCTCAGATGCTCAATATGCTCAGAAATTTTTTTCGAAAATATCAAAATGTCGTCTTTTACTATTTGCTTAGAAATAATATCATCTTTTGGAACTTTTTGATTTATTTCTAGATTTTCATCTTGGATTAGATGAAAATTTTTAATGCAATCTAGTAGATTTTCAAGTAATTTTTCTAAGATTTTAACTACAGTATTACTTTCATCTAATCTTTGGGCAGCTTTACTTACTTCATTTACTTCATCTAAATACATTTCCATGAACATAAGATTACCATCCTCATCAAAGTAAGTTTTCTTCAATTGGTCTGATACAGCTATCCAAACGGTTCTGAATTGATATCTTCGTTTCAAAATATTTTTGATTATTGCAAAGTTATTTGTTGCACAAATCTCTTTATGCGACGTTGCCGCTTGATATTCTTCTGGTATCAGAAATGTTTTATCGTCCGCAGTACTTACTGTGGTTATGCCGATAAAATTTGTTTTTCCATCTGTACAAAAGAAACCACCAGTAAGTTTATTTAACTCTTTATTTAACAGTTAACAGGATATGGTTTATTCAACACGTGTTTCTTTCCTTTTGGTTTAAGTTGCTATCTACTATACCGACGCTCAGGTGAGCGCGGCAATATTTAAACTAAAGAAATATAAGTTTTATACTTCCAGACCTGGTATATACACTTTATATTGGCAATAATATAACAGAGTTAGATCATTTATCGTTAAACATACGTCAAGAAAATCGTTATTACAGACTTGGTAGCATGCGCAGTTCAATTTTTACATTATACTCCTCTGTATCGTAATACACACCAACACGCTACTCTTAACTGTCGCATAAAAACGCGTGAATGCGCCGGAGTTACGTAATAGCACCGAACTTGCACCATTTACGGACGAGGAACTATGTTGACCATGTACCGAGAAAATCCTTGTATAAAATGCCGTAAATTGCTAATTTGTTAATCAGTACGCGTCTGGCAGCACTGCTAATGACCATCTTTGCTAACAGTCAAGTAAACTTATAAACTCGCTGCTTGCTCCCACACAGGTGACACTATTAGGATCAAAGTCCATTGACGTTCAATGCGGTACATCTTTCTCTCGTATTTTCAGATGTAAAGGGTTTTCCAATAGGGACATAACAATTTCATATCTTTATATGATCGCACCCTTAAACTTTTTTAATGAACTACCAATCAAATTAATCAAAATTGCTACCGATATTCTGAGTCGGTGGTCCCAACTTTAAGAGCGCTTACTCCAATTTCCGACCGTAATAATCATCCCACCGAGACCGAAATGCGAGACGAAATTTACACTATTGGACGTTCCGGTGCCAAAAAGACGTCGTATTGCTCGAAGCGAAGAAATAATCGCAGCTGTAAGTGCATCGATTCAAAATGAGCCAAATCAGTCGATTCCACGTCGTTCTCAACAATTGGACATCGCTCAAACGACACTGTGGCGTATTATGCGAAAAGACCTTGGCCTACATGCTTTCAAGATTAAATTGACTCAAAGAACTAAGCCACTTGATCATTCGAAACGCCGAAACTTCTCCAATTGGGTTCTGGCAATGCTTGAAGAAAATGAAGAATTTCATCGAAAAATCATCTTCAGCGATGAAGCTCATTTCTGGCTCAATGGCTTTGGTAATAAGCAAAATATTCGTCATCGGTCAGCAACAAACCCAAATGTGCTTCTTGAGACACCGTTGCATCCGCAAAAAGTGACTGTTTGGTGCGGTTTTCATGCTGAAGGTGTGATTGGGCCGTATTTTTTCGTGGATGAAAACGACCGTCATGTTAACACTTTTGTTACTACATAGTCACAGTCTTTACATCTTATCCGAAATGATTATTGCTGTCTGGGTGTGTTTGGGGGGGGGGGGGGGTATTATGATAACAATCCACAGCCTGGAGTCTACATAACAAATTTATCCGGGCACAGAGTTAAATCAAAGAGAAATCATCTTGACCTTCAAGTCACCTTGACAATTGACCTGAAGGTCATTTTTGACGGGCAATTCCCCACTGTTTTCAAATCCGCAGTCAAGCTTATTCGCAGTCTTACCTTTATTTGACCTTGAAAATTGACCTCAAGGTCAAGATTTATGGTACAGTCAAATTTCCCCCTCGCTCCTAGTCAACCTTTTTCCGAACCATTTTTTCGTAGATAATGAATTTAAAAGAAATTTGGGACTATAGATTGAAATGTGTCACCGTGTATGTATATTACATATTATGTATATGTACTGCGGTATAATTGTAGTAACTCATCTTTTCATTTCATACATTGGATATTCATCTTAATTCTTTAGTTTTTGTGTTATAGTATAATATGCTAGTGTCTAGAGTTTAGAATTTTATTTGTGTTGTTCTGCAGATTCCCAATAATGTGATTAATCTCTTCTGACTGATTACTATTGATCTATTATTGGTTATCACTAATGATTTTCAGTTAGTGTTAATTGAGGACTCCAATCAGAGTCGAAACGTTTGATTAAAACCACTATTTTTTCATTTATGGACCCTAAAACCAATCAACCAACATGCAAATATTATTACTAACCACTTAACGATTGTTGTTAATAATAATGAATGTTACTGTTATTGATTTCGTTGAATAATTATTAATATTTATTAACTCAACTCATTATATTACCGATGTGAGGAAATTCTCTTATTTATGCATGCAACGTTTATATGTTCCACATCGTTCAATAAGTCCCGGGACTAACCCACATATGGCGTTAGTAATATCAAATCCACTTCGTTTCTCAAAATAATTAACCTTTAAATGACACGTGTCTGACTTTCGCGTCAATTAGACCATAAAAAGCAAAGCTACTGTGGTGAAAGTGACGCTACTTTTGCATTTGTGCACAAAATGGATAAAAATGAAATTCGTGTGTTGATAAAACATTGCTATTCAATGGGGAAAAATACCGTGCAAGCTCAACAATGGCTTGAAACATGTTATCCAGACTGTGCTCCGTCGAAAACAACGATTTGCCGGTGGTATTCTGATTTCAAGCGCGGTCGCACTGATACAAATTATGCAGAACGCTCGGGTAGGACAAATTAAGCAGTAACTCCGGAAAATATTAAGCAAGTTTTGAAAATCGTGAAGGACGACCGCAAACTGAAAGTCCGTGAGATTGCTAAGATGGTGAACATATCAACTGGAAGTGCGTCAACGATTCTAAACGAAAAATTGGGCATAAAAAAGGTTTTTTCCAAATGGGTGCCGCGTTTGCTCACAATGGAACAAAAGCAACAACGAGTCGACGATTCAGAGAGCTGTTTGTCACTGTTTACTCGCAATAAACAGGATTTCTTGCGTCGGTATGTGACAATGGACGAAACATGGATGCATCATTTTACTCGGGAGTCAAAGTGGCAGTCAGCTGAATGGTGTGCAGCCGGTAAAAGCCGTCCGAAGCGTACGGAAACGCAACAGTCAGCTGGCAAAGTCATGCCGTCAGTTTTTTGGGATGTGCACGGTATAATTTACATCGACTACCTTGAAAAGGGAAAATATATCAACAGCGACTATTACATTGAGTTATTGGTGCGTTTGAAGGAAGAAATCGCAAAAAAACGACTGCACATGAAGAAGAAAAAAATCATCTTTCATCAAGACAATGCGCCGTGCCACAAGTCAATGAATATGATGGCATAACTAGGTACAAAAAATTTTACTCAAATAACCTGTGTTTTTTATAGTACAATCTACATGTTATATATAAAATGTTTATATTTGAAAAAAACTTTTTTGACCTTTAAAATATTTTTTAAAATTAATTTTGAGATGCGTATTTTTAAATACTTTTCAAAAAGCGGGCGACCATGTTTGCTACTGACTCATGGAAGCAGTGACGTCACGATCATAACAACTTGAGATCTTTCTATAGAGTTCATACGGCCAACGTATTTTTAACAGGATTCTTTTTTTAATTGTTCCCGCAAAACGGAACGAAACATGCTTGATAGCCTTTTAAACTTTTTTTGGTTGTTACCTGTGTTTCTTTTTCACTCATTGTACAATAAATTAGTGAAAACAATCTATTTCAACTTGCGAGTCTATCAAATCCTACGTTAACGTATCCGAGTTTTATGATCGTGACGTCACGGGGCCTTCTGCTAGCCGCGCACCATGATTTTGGCGCGTTTGAATCTCGTTTGAAAATGTGCAATTTTCAACAATTTATTTTACGGGCAAATATGCGTTTGATATACATCCTTCAGATGCAAACATGGGGAGAACTAAGAACCCGCAATTTTTCGTTCCTGGTTTCCATGCTTTTCAGAAAACTTACATTATTTCACAAGTTTGAGTTCTGAGTTCTCGCCTGGACGACCCTTTGCTTGGCCATTTCCATTGTTCTATTAAGTACCTGGGCCTCCATTATTCTGAACGACCGATGAATTACCTATGTTCCTCCCCCCCCCCCCATCGAGTTAAGCGTTCCTTCGATACTTATGTCAAAACACGATTTCAAAAATTTCCATTACCTTATTGGTAATACATTATTAATAATTTTAATTTCTTTTTCATTCAGCATTATTTAATCACTATTCATTATTTTTCATCAATCAGTCCGTTCTATCTCAAAGTCATTGTAACGTTATGGATTAATTCGTGTAAGGAGTAGAAAATGTGATCAATTATCTACATCTCTAAAAGAAATTATCCATGAACTTTCTATTGACGTAATTTCGTGGATGTAGATCCACATAGGATAATAATGTTGTTAAGTAAAATTAAAGAAAGGAAAAGGGAAAAAGGGAACGTATCTGTAGGGACTAATTATAGTTTTAGTTATACAATTGAAATATAAGTATAGCATTAGGGTGGCTCTTATTTACTCTGGGAAAAAATTTTTTTGCGATTTTTTTCAACGCTACCCCCGAGTTTAATTCCATTTTATGTAGAAATAATTTGTGTAAAATTTGAGCTTAATCGAACTAAGGAAAAGGGTGCCCCTGGACCCTTGAAAATAAAAGAAAACCATTAAAAAATCAATTTTGTTTGTTCATTTTGCAAAATATTAATTATATGCAAAAAAGCTTGATACAAAAGTTGTAGATCTATTAAAAATGCATATATTTTTATCTACAACTTTTTCTTCTATGACTCACTGTTTTCGAAAAAAATGCGAAAAAGTATGCCTCGAATAAAGCTACTCCAGGTACTCTAGTAGAGTATAGTCTAGGAGCCTTCCATATAGCACGTAACACTTTTTTGCTTTTAGTTCATCTGTATCCTTCCCTGTTTCCTGAGTATTCTTGTCCGAGCGCTACCAAGAGGTACTAATACTAATGTAGTAATGTAGTTGTGCTGAGCAGATGTTCTTCTAAAATCTAAAGGACCCATGATCCCAGCCCATAGTCAACACACCAGCCGCATACCTGACGCAGTTCTCTTTCGGATATCGGACGAGTCAAAAGAAATTTTCATGTCAGAATGTCTTCTGCCCTTTTATTACGTGAAAAAATTTATTTACTTGGATATTACTGGAAATAAATTGCCATCAAATAAAGACGTTTTAAGTGTATTATTTATCAATCTTCGTGTGGTGAAGTTAAGTTTGCGCGAAAGTGCCAGACTAGCATTGCAGGAGGTTATTATTTTTTGGGAAAAAGCACGAATTCCAACTCAGGAAATAAGAAACTGCATCCCAAAATTAGAATCTTTGTACCAAGAATGGAGACAATTACAAAAACACGCTGGGAGAACATCGGAGGCTCATAAGAAAAAAGAAGAAAATTTCAAATCGAAGCTCGAGGATCTTTTCGACATTGCACATGCTAACGCTTTGGAAAATATGACAATAGAAGAAGATAAGCATTTTTTAATAAATCAAAGGTTGAAGGGTCGACAAGGGTTCATGTACGGAGTCGATTACAAGGAAGTTATAAGAGAAAGAAAAATTGCAGAACGAGAAGAGGCAGCGTTGATGAGAAAAGAGCGAAGCGATCTTGAAATTGAACAACTATGTGAGTAATGTATGGAAAAAATTTCAATCATGGAATTTGCAATACTTGTAATTATTTCACATTTCAGTTTTTTAATTTAATTTTGCATCATTGAATCTCTTCTTTTCCTTTTAAAGTTGAAACTACCGAATTGACGTCATCTACAAGCGCCAGCAGTTTGGAATCAAGTACAGATATAAATGTATCAGTTGCTGGAAAATCCACTGATAATATTATGGTACAACCTCGTCTCTCAGAAGATACAGAATTGGAATTTTCATCACCATTAAGCAAAACGGGCAAGAGGGAGCCGTACACTAGTGACTCCTAAGCTTGCTGCGGCCTTAGATAAATGTAAAATCAGTGACAGGGATGCAGTTCATATTCTAATTGCAACTACCGAGGCACTAGGCCATGATGTGCACGATTTTGTCATCAACAGATCGTCCATTCATATTGCAAGAGAAAAAATACGTGCAGAACGGGCACGAAATTGGAAGCTGCTCTCGTGCACTGGGATGGTAAGTTACTGCCAGCGTTAACAGGTAAGGAGACCGTTGATCGACTTCCTGTGATTCTTTCGAATGGCGATGCTGAACAACTTCTTGGAGTGCCTGTACTGCAATCTGGGACTGGAAAAAATCAGGCATCTGCTGTTTGTGAAGCTCTTGTTGAGTGGGGTCTCCAAAATTGTGTTAAAGCATTAGTTTTCGATACAACAGCATCGAATACTGGAAGTTATAGAGGTGCGTGCGTTTTGATAGAAAATTTTTTAGAAAAAGATCTTTTGTACTTTGCGTGTAGACATCATATATATGAAATTATTCTTAGAAGCGTTTTCGAGGAAGAGATGGGTAAAACTACAGGTCCGATTGTATTGATCTTTAAAAATTTTCAAAAAGCTTGGCCTGGAATCAATGTTAATAATTTCCAATCAGGGATTGAAAACGAAAAGGTCAAAGGACACTTCAATGAAGGCGACGTATCTCGAATCCTTGATTTTGTTAAAAATACTTTGAAGGAACAGCAGCCTCGAGAGGATTATAGGGAATTTTTGGAATTAGTAATAATTTTCCTTGGCGAAGTACCACCTCGTGGAGTATTTTTCCGTATTCCGGGGGCTATCCATCATGCGAGGTGGATGGCAAAAGCTATTTATTGCTTGAAAATTTTTCTCTTCTGTCGTGAATTTGTATTAACTCTAGAAGAACAGAATGCGATCTGCGATGTTTGTATTTTTATTGTAAGTGTGTACGTCGAAGCATGGTTTTGTGCGCCTTCTGCTGCTCAAGCACCTTATCTGGATTTTAGGGTTCTTTCAAAACTTTATAAATATCAAGCTGTCGATCCCGGTATCTCTCGTGTTGCATTAAAAAAACTCATGAATCATTTATGGTATTTAAGCTCTGAAACTGTCGCATTAGCTTTCTTTGATCCGAAATTGTCATCAGAATCGAAAATGAAAATGGTCAATGCTTTGAATCGCGAAACAGAATCATCAAATGAAAATTTGAAGCGAGTACAAGTAGAAATCGATGAAATCCCAGAAATTATCAACAATGGAATTGAGCAATTCGTTTCCGCCGACACTAAACGATTTTTCAAAAGATTTAACTTGAATGATGAATTTCTTAGGACAGAACCGTCGACGTGGCCTAAAAATGGAAGTTTTGTTAAAGGACTTGAATTAGTAAATAAATTGAAAGTTGTAAATGATTCGGCTGAGAGAGGCGTTAAGCTTATGGAAGAGTATAATAAATTATTCACGAAAAACGAACAACAGAAACAGTATGTGCTTCAGATTGTGAGTGATTATCGCCGAAAGTTTCCAGGTTATAAAAAAGAGTCTTTGTCTATGAGTCAAGATTTGTAGTAAAAAATCGCATTTTTCTCGAAAACGGTCAGTCATAGAAGAAAAAGTTGTAGAAGAAAATATGTGCACTTTTAATAGATTTACAAATTTTGTATCAACTTTTTTTGCATATAATTAATATTTTGCAAAATAAACAAATAAAATTGATTTTTTGTATGGTTTTGTGATTTTCAAGGGCTGAGGGGCACCCCTTTCCTTAGTCCGATTAAGCTCAAATTTTACACGAATCATTTCTACATAAAATGGAAGCAAAATGAGGGGTAGCGTGAAGAAAATTCAAACTTTGAAAATAAGAGCCACCCTAGTATAGCATTAATCTTCGCTCGTTATAGTTTGTTAAAAAGGGAGAAGAAATATATCTGTAAGGACTAATTATAGTTTTTAGTTATACAATTGAAGTATAAATATAATATTAATATTTGCTCGTTGTAGTCAGATAAAAGATTGGAAAGTGCTCATAAGGTTAAAAGATACAAGCCAGTTCTTGTTGATAATTAAAGTAAGAATCTGTTATTTTCATAAGGATTCAATAGTTAGTAAGTGGGTTAAGGTTAATTAGGAAAATTTAAATCTTTTAAGAAATAATATATAATTGTCAAACCAAACAGTTCTTTTAAGAACTATATGTATATCTATATGTCTATATTTTTTCTCGAAATAAGCCCTTTTTGGGCTATCGATCGAAAGGAACACTCGATCTCGCTGCTCTGAGTTGTGGCCGGACGGTCCCATTCAAGCCTTACGACCTTAAAGGTCCTCAAGGGGTACGCTTTATCTCAAAGGCCCTCACGAGGCACACCTTACAGGCACGGGTTGGATGACCCTCAACGCCAAGCAACGAAGAGCTCGCCGACGTTACCTGGAAAAGTGCCGGCTCCTGGCAGAGGCGAAGAAGAGTGCCTCCAGCCACGAAAGGGGGACGCTACCAGCTGGTTGCCCGAATTTGGCTGCCGATCATAAGACCCAGCATCCAGCTCCTGGAAAGGTGCCACGCGAAGACACCGCCTGGCGCAGAGAACCGCCAACGACGCCCGTCACTCGGCGTCCACCACCGCCACCATCCAGCGAGCATCCTCGCTACCTGCTGCGCCTACGACGCCGGAAGAACGTCCGGTTCTCCAAGGCCCGGCGTACGCTGACCTTCACCGAGGGTCTTCGTAAGTTCGCCTATCCGGCGAATCTAGAGGGACGTCTGCCCCTCCATCGGTCAGCCAGTGAAAGGGACTTTGTCATGAAAAAGTTCCTGGCGGCCCTGCGGACACCTTCACCACTCGACTCCCCTACCACTACCTGCCCTAACCTCTCCTTCTACCTCCAAGATTAACCATCACCCCTCTCCCCTCTCTGCTATACCATATCTGTCTCTACACTTCCTTCCCCTCCAAACGGATTCGCGTTTCCGAACGCCGCGAACCTGGTGGATCGAGTAGCTAGGTAAGCGGTCCAGGTTCACGAGGCGCGGGTCCCGAACGAGGGTCTACCTCCCCCTGGCGGCTATCACACTCCATTGGTCGCCATCCAGGTCCCTGGACTAGGAAGTCTCGCTAGCTCTACCTCAGGCACTACCTCCCACTTTCTCACATTCATAGAAGTGTGGATGGTATCACGTTTTGAAAATTCAGGAAAAAAAATTTACTATAAAACGAAGTATTATCTGTCGATTGCTGCTATTATCACAAAAACGTCTTTTTCCTAATTGCCTAAATTAGGCTACGAATTGCTTCCCCACACACCATACTCTCCAGATCTAGCCCCCAGTGACTACTGGCTCTTTGCTGATCTCAAAAAGATACTCCAGGGAAAAATATTTGGCTCGAATGAGGAAGTAATCGCTAAAACTGAAGCTTATTTTGAGGCCAGGGACAAATCATTTTACAAGCATGGTATCCAAAAGTTAGAAAAGCGTTGGAATGATTGTATCGCACTTAAAGGTGATTATATTGATGAATAAAAATGAATTCTGCAAAACAAATGTTGTTTTCTTAGTTAGTCCCGGGACATATTGAACGATGTGTTAATTAACTGCCTTGTCGATTTCAGTTGGTTATCCTATCGACAATCAGTTATTATCGTGGTTATGTCATTTAGTTTTGTCAGTTGCCGATCTGCATGCCAGATTGCCTGGTTGCAGTTGAAACTTTAAAGATGAATTAAATTTTACGGGATGTAACACCATATTGGATCCGACATTTTGAATATCACTCATTTGATTGAATATCATTTGGGAGTATGGGTAATATTCTTTCTACCTATGAGAGGTTCATTAACTAATCGGCAAATAATTTTAAATTTTTATCAAGCTAAAATTTAAGTTCAAAGTTTGAACCAGCCCTGTCTGGCTCTGATCCGTTCAACATTGAGTCATACTATAGCAGTATAGTATAGTATAAGTTACACTTGTTATCGTTGTCAATCGGGTTCATCAATAATTCTGCATTAAAACCTAATGTTTATTTCCTTTACCTAATTGATTATTAACTATTGACCGTTTTATCGAATTAACCGTTTTAGACATAATTCGCTAACTCACTACCAGTACAGGAATATATACGAGGGTAGTCTCAGATGTACCCAATCTGACGTATAGATGACGGTTGTTGCTCGCAAAAATTTCTACGGCCGCAAGCAGTCCCGTGGTACTTTGAAATGAAAATGTACCATATGTTGACCGGAGCCGTGTGGCGGCGCTGGCTGTACTTCAGGCTGACTAATTGAAAACTGTATGGGGAAACGCGTCAAAAGTGTAAACATTTGTAATTTAATATAATTAAAGTGCGGGTTTTCGAGTTCGGGTGAGTTTTAAATTGTAGTGTTAGGTTTTTGGAAGTGAAAAACAAAGAATTCCAAAACAATCAAGGAAATGGTGAATAAGTGCGTCGTTTTCGGTTGTACGACAGGTTATGCTAGCAACTCAGATAAGCTGCCAACTTTCACTGTGCCAAGTGATAAAAAAAGAATTAAAAAGTGGCAAATCGCTATTTTGCGAGACGATATCGTCCTGAAACCTGGGCATGTAATTTGTGCAAAGCACTTTCTTCCTGAGGATATTATCACAGAGCGATTGATACGAGGTCCGGATGGATCTGTTTTGGGAACGGTACGTATTCCACTTAATTATTCTTTTACAATTATTTGAGTAATTTCTTGTTATGATTGTTATTAAAAAACGTAAAAATAATTTTATTTCAATAAAGTTGTATATTTCTTAGAAAAGCGTATTTTTTATTTCACTTTAAAAATTAAAAATAAAAAATTATCCACATATCGTGTTACAAATTTTTGCCAAAGAAATTATATATTTAGTTCTGTCATTTTTTGCACTTGAAATAACAAAATTATATTGTCAGGTCATTATATTGGTAACAAAAATTATAATATTAAAATTATACTGTTCTTTTTATCGCGATTAAAATAAACTTTTCAAGTATGATTGCTACAGTACAATGTTTTGTTTTTATTATTTGTGTAGTTCGTGTAGCTATATATCATACAGAATTTTAAATTTCTGTTTCCACTTATGTAAATTGATTTTAATATTTGTATATATAAGTTTCATTGTTTAATCAATTTGGAAAAAATATCTTTTTGAATAATTTAATCAATTTTTTTTTAAATTACTCAGGTAGAATTCTATTAATTGTAATTGCAACATAATTGAAATCTATTAATCATACAAATTTTTTTTAAATCGTTGAAAAATTTCTTATTTAACAAATTTTATTTTCATCACAACTTTCTCTTTATATCGTATATTTCACAATTTCAAAATAAAGAGTTTTTACAATACTTTTAAACCTGGATCATATAAATTTTTTGCAGTGCAAATATAAAAGACCACAACTGCGGTCTGATGCTGTACCATTATTGCTTCTTGGGCAACCAGAAAAGCCTGCTAAAGAACCTCGAAGTTTACCTAAGAAAAGAAGTTTGGAATGTGAAACTCAGGGTCAGGAATCTGTTTCAAAGAGGACGAAAAAACTGAAAAATAGCACTTCAGATGACAAGGAGAAAGAAGAGGCTGCTCTTCATCAAATGCCTCACACTAATAAAGAGACCTCTGATACCGAAAATGTGCCTTCTGCTAAGAAACTTATGTTCAAAAGATTCCACAAGATGAAAAATCGGTTAAAATTCCTCTTTTTTGGTGCCGGGTGCAGATTTCTTTGGACAAGCAGCGCTGAGTAACTTTCCTCAAGCGTATTGGTAGAAAAGGCCCAAATAATCAAATTGATTCGATTTGCCAAAAGGAAATTACGATAGACGAACAAATATTATTTATAATAAAAATCAATGCAAGGCTCATGGATTGTCAGCAATTCAACATGAAAAGCGATCAGATTTTTTCAGTAGAAAGTCTGGAAGCTCTTATTGCTCAGATTGATAGTTGTGGCGTGTGTGAAGGTGCTTCGGGATTGTCTATAAATGGTGAATGTGAGAATCTTCTAAGATCTTTCTGTTATACTGACAAAATAGATGTTATACGTCATAAAAATTGCTCACTAGTTTTACCTGAGGCGATCGGAGATAAAAAAAGTAATCGCAGTTGTGGTTGCTGTAAATCTGTAAAGAGATTATTAGGGAAGAAAATTATTCGTTCTTAGCAAACTAAAAAGAGAAATTATTTAAAACTTAGCGAATTAAGTCCCAGGAAGCAACAAAAAATAAAAGTTCTACTGCGAAAAGTTAAGGCTACGAATAGAGGAAAGCAGAGCTAACACGCAAATGCGATTATTGAAAACTACAGTAAAGAATATGCAGGATAAAATGCGAAATATGTCTCAAGACTCTGCAGACAAACTGTTAGCCAGACATGAAAATATTAGTGATAGTGAAGTAACAGCAGTTAAGGAGATCTTCAAAGCTGCTGGAACAAAAGATCCTAGAGGTCGGAGATATTCCGATGAATGGATAATCCAATGTATTCTGCTCCACATGCGCTCGCCTGCAGCTTACCGAATTATATTTGAGAATAAAATGTTGCCCGTGCCTTGTGTACGAACAATTCGCAGGTAATTATTTACAACAGTTAAAATTTGAAATATTTTGAAGAACAGAAGGTTAAATTCATGTACTATTTTTATAATTTAAAGTACCTTTTTGATTGTTGCAGATACCTTTCTAATATGGATTGTCCATGCGGTTTTGATCCACGTTTTTTTAAACTTCTAAAAGAGCAATTCGCGGAGAAATCGGAATTACAGCTGCACGGAATTATACTGCTGGATGAAATGTCTACGAGAAGAAATGTATTACTGGATACTAAAACTATGACTTTTACAAAGGCCTTGAAGATTGTAGAGATAACCAGCTAAAGGATGCAGATCAAGAAATGTCAGATCATGGTCTAGTTATCATGTTTCAACCTCTCTACGACAATTACTCTCAACCAATAGCAGTTTTCGCTTCAAAAGGAACAGTACCTGGCGACAAACTGTCAAGAATAGTCGTCCAAGCCATTGCACTCTTGGAACAAGCAGGTGCAAAAGTGCATGAAATCGTGGCAGATGGAGGGAAACCTAATCGCAAAATGTGGACAGAATTAGGATGTAGTGGAAAAAAGGGCACACTCAAAAATTTTGTTGAGCACCCTACGCATAATATGGACGATCAGGATAATAGCCGTAGCCGTAGCTGTAACCGTAAGGTTTTCTTTTTCTCTGACGCACCTCATCTCATGAAAACCATCCGAAATTGCCTGGCAAATAAAGGAAAACTAAGAGTAAGAATATTGAGCTTTTTCCATTTAATTGAATTTACATTCATATTTGCTGCCTTTTGGATATTGCAGGTAAACCCAGACGAGGATTTCATAGTTTGGGCGCACTTTAAGATTCTTCACGAAGTTGATTCTTTACAACCAAAGCATAAAAGAGTTTGTGAAAAAATTACTCACACCCATGTAACTCTTGAGAACAATAGTTTAATCAAAATGCGAGTAGCTCTTTCACTTCAGGTACATTATTCAAGCAAATTTTAGTACATTATACCTGCAAATGTTACTTGTATAGTTCATTAATTTAGCCTTTAAAATAATTTCGTATATAGCTGTTCAGAAAATCTGTTAGAGGATTCATGTTTTACAAGACATACGAAAAAAGGTTGCAAAATTGTGGGTCCACCATATAATTCTGTTTAATATTGAACGATATGTTTGACGCTCTAAATAGAACATCTCCAGAGAGGGGTGTTCAACTTGGAAGCTACGACATTAAGGTGGATATTTCCATCGATAAACTAATAACATATATATATTTAATTATCACCTAATACACTTCTATATTTTAGAATGTTCTTTATTTATATTTTAATAGGTACTGCAAAATACATTAAAGTGGTTGAACGATTGGGAAGACCAAGTTAACGAAGGATTACTGAGCAAGGACGATTTTCTGACTAGTGACACTGCTGAAGCTCTCAGGATGACGTTATGTTCCACGTTGGATTTATCGAGATATCTTTTAGAAGATTTAAAATGTGATTTCGTTTTGACTGATTGGAGGTATTATTATAGCGCGCGCAAATCAGCGAAAATATGAGGTTGAAGGTAATAATTCGGAAGTTTTTCCTTTCGTGAGTTTGCAGTCACTGAAAAATGAAGAAAGATTTAAATTTCCAAAGGAGTTTTCGGCTCGATCTACAGAAAATTCAAATATTTCTTTATCTTATAAGGACTGAAAAGCCATAAAAGAAAATAAAACTCCAAATTGTGAAAGGCGACTGATATTCAAAACATTAATTCACTGGTTTCAAACAAAACAAAAATGAATCAATTAAAAAATTGTATTTGTATACAATTTGCTACAGTGCTTTAAGTAGAAAAATTTACAAATACATTTTTTTTAGAATATTCCTAGTGTTACGGTAATTTAATCTTCTAAGGAAATTTTTTAGTCTACGTGATTACAAAAAAACAATTAAAATCATTGTTGACGGGAGTTCATAAAAAACTTATTTTTTAAGCTTTTAAAGTGCATATTTTTTACGCATTGATGAATTTTAATTGAATACTAGATTTTTAATTTCATAATTCTTCTTTATATAGAAGAGAGATTTATTATACACTAAAATAACGCTTATTATCACAACCGACGACTTATCGCGTATAATTTATTGTAATGATCGTCAAAATATATATTCATCTTTTAGAAATTTAAAACATATTTGAATATACGTAAAATTTGGCAGCTCCTTTTATTTGAAACGTACTCATTATTTCAATGTTTGGAATGATGATTACTTTTCAATGGAAAGTAGCTGTTAGCTTCAATAATTTAATTTTTTATAAAAGTCCAGGTAACCCAGGCAATACGATACGTCTGTAATAAATATTTTAATTTTAATGTATATTTCATCATAGTATGAATTAATATTGCATTTTTCCAAATCCTGGTTCATAATACTTGCAGAGAACGTGCCAATGAATTCATTGTTTACGTACACAACATCATTACCTATAACCATAATTTTTGGTATGTTATTATTTTTTCTAGAGATTTTTTGGAACAGTTAGATATTCAGGTGGGACGAATGATCATCCTGGTACTCCAACCTTTTTACAAATCTACAAAATCCTTGCTTTTTTTGGTATTTTAAAACCACCGCGAAGCGGAAATTGCTCTATTCCCGATACTCCTACCAAGCCTTTAATTTCCATCTCAAAACTGAAAGAAATATACAAATCCGAGATTCAAAATAAAGAAACAGTTGTTGCAGAGATCAGAGAGAAATTAAATGTCACTATCGCAAGAAAGAATAGCTATTTCAGCGATTTCACAGATGCAATTGATCACGACTACGATGTGCTTGATTTATTTTTTGACTGGGCAAGTTTGTAAAAATTTTTATAAATTCCGAGAATGTGAAAACTGTCGCTCTAGATTTTTCTAATCTGTGCAGGAAATAACCCAAAATCATCCTTGGGCTAGAATAATCAAAAAAGACGAAGACGGCTTCCTACAACATCCAAATATTCGGATTTTTAACGTTCTAAAACGAATTGAAACATCCTTTGAAAAATATTGCAATAAAAGTAACGTTTTTGATTTAGTCATAAGTGAAGTCAATATGGAACCATTTGAATTTCCTTGCTCAGATCATGCTAAAGACGTTCTAGCTTATTTGATTCACTATATTATTTGGAAAATCGAATGCGACAGTTCATAAAAACTACAATCGCAGAACAGAAGAAGATGAATTTAAACCAAAAGAAACAGGCAAAGCTGTCTAAAACTTAAATTGTTGAAAATGTATATAATTACTCGTTATATTTGTTTGTTGCAATCTTTTTATTGTATTCATTTTATGTTTAAATATAATTTTAATATTTTTGTACATATTACACATTTAAATATACATAATATTTTCTATCAAAATTACATGTTTGCTAGAGCGCAATACATTTTTGCAAACTTTTGAATTTTGAATGTTTATAAAACTGAGGAAATTTCGAATTTTGCAGCATTAAAATTGAATCCACATTTTTAAAACTTATTCCAGTCATATGTGAATTTCAAACATTATTTTGAATTAGAATATAATAATAAAATTACAATAATTAAAAAAATAAAAATAAGTCCCTTTATAATTAAGATATTTTTATAAATATCGATACGCACTAAAAATGTTTAATTTACTGTATTAAACTATGGGTACTCTAGATTATCTGCGTCTCCATCAGAAGTGTATTCGTATTTACTCGTACAAGTAATACTTTTCAAACTTTTAACATGCATTTATTTATTCTTCGCACTCATAAAATATTAAGCATCATTTTTTTTACAAAAAATATTTGAAAAAAGGTCATCAGCGTTAAAAACAAAATAAAATTTATATTTTCCCCATGCATTTTTGAATTAGTCGGCCTGAAGTACAGCCAGCGTCGCCACACGGCTTCGGCCAACTTTCATGACAGATTTTTATACAAGCTGGAGATCAGAGCGCCAGCCCCGTGGCCGCAAGTACTAACCTTATAAAGCTTAAGGAGGTTCTACAGTTACGATGCAAGTTAGTATATTGTTGCAGTTGTCGCTTGACTCACGTGGTAGTAGATCTGACAACGCCGCGTTTCACACACACATATATATAGATATACAGGTATGAAGCTTTAAGGAAACCATAGTCTACCGCGGACGCATACCGTGCAACATGTCTGAGTGAAAGCAGCTGGAAGAAAATCCAGAAAAACAAATTTGAGCACTTTTTGCAAAAATTTGAGGAATATTAACGGTACGAAGAGAGGTACTCATAACCTCAAAAAGGATAAACTCCAAAACGATGGCAATTGTAAAGTGGTTGAAATTTAAGGAAAATGCAGACTAATCTCTTAAGTTGGAACGGACAAAAAACATGTAGTTTGTAAAGATAAAAAACACGATGGTTCAGAACAAAACTGTGATAAATCGATGATATAGAAGTTTGAGACGTCTCAAACCCAAACTTGTGACGAATTTGAGACGAAAAATGAAGAAAGATTCTCATAAGAGACGGAAATTTATCCCTAGATCAGGTAGCGAAAAAATACAATAGAAGCAATAAACAATACCTCTATAAATCAAAAGACTTTTATACCTAACTTCGGGATGACACTTACACGCGTACAACCCTTGGGACACGCGACAATATTTCGACTTCGAGTTAACAAAAAATGATCGCAAAAAACACACCTTATATTTTAACCCTACATGTGCGAAGTCCGCGAAGATTGCATATGTGCATATGTGCTATAGGACGAATCGTCTCACAACTTCTGTCGGACCGCTTGAAGTCGAACTCAAAAGCAGGTAGTAGATCATGACAATGGAAGCAATAAAGTGTACGCGTGGCGTACTCCTAATTGGAAATTAATATTATCCCTCATTGGCCCAAGAGATTGAAAATCGTAAAGTTTTCTTGCAAAACACATAATATGAGTGTCATGCATGAAATCATAAATATTTGAGAAAATCATGCGTCACTTGCATTCAGAAAGTATGGTTTTTCCATTACAATTTCAGTATATGCATTACTGGATTATTCGAAATACTTCCAAACGAGTAACTTTTTGAGACTGAGTAACTTTTCCTAAAAGAGTAACATTTCAAGCTCACGTGACTACGGAAGACATGGGGCAAGCCATCAGTGTTTTGCGTAGGGAACAAGTCTTGGAGCAAACACTAGTGGCATAAAACTGACTGCCGATATGATACGAGACATTTCAAAAGCTCATGTAATAAATTGACTTCGTAGACGGTCGAAAAAAACTATGACGTCCTCCTATTCTTTAAAGTTTTAAATCTCTAACTGATAGAGAAAACCTTTACGAAGCGAAAGAATCGTATTAAAAAGTTCGCGTCGAATGGGAAGTTGGTTTTTTATTGAAAGCAAAAAATATAAAATTTTCTGGAATTTGGGGTCTATTTGAACTCTCAATTGCTCCGAGCTAAACGGCATTTCTGATTCGTAGTTTAGCATGGATGATAAAGCAAAGTTCCAACTTCATATTGCAGAAAAGTATGTCAAGTAAAAGTGCATAGAACTTGAGATTTTGCTCTTTTCGCAGTTGCATAAATTCGTCTAACTTGCCAAAAATCAAATTTTCTGAATGACAGATATGAGACGAAAATCGTCTCACAACTTCTGTCGGACCGCTTGAAGTCGAACTCAAAAGCAGGTAGTAGATCATGACAGTGGAAGCAATAAAGTGTACGCGTGGCGTACTCCTAATTGAAAATTAATATTATCCCTCATTAGCCCATGAGATTGAAAATCGTAAAGTTTTCTTGCAAAACACATAATATGAGTGTCATGCATGAAATCATAAATATTTGAGAAAATCATGCGTCACTTGCATTCAGAAAGTATGGTTTTTCCATTACAATTTCTATATATGCATTTCTGGATTATTCGAATTATTTAACAAACAAGCAAATTTTTGATATTGCGTTACTCTTTGTAAAAGAGTAACATTTCAAGCTCACGTGACTACGGAAGACATGGGGCAAGCCATCAGTGTTTTGCGAAGGGAACAAGTGTTGGAGCAAACACTAGTGGCATAAAACTGACTGCCGATATGATACGAGACATTTCCAAAACTCATGTAATAAATTGACTTCGTAGACGGTCGAAAAAAACTATGACGTCCTCCTATTCTTTAAAGTTTTAAATCTCTAACTGATAGAGAAAACCTTTACGAAGCGAAAGAATGGTAGTAAAAAGTTCGCGTCGAATGGGAAGTTGGTTTTTTATTAAAAAAAAAAAAAATATAAAATTTTCTGGAATTTGGGGTCTATTCGAACGCTCAATTGCTCCGAGCTAAACGGCATTTCTGATTCGTAGGTTAGCATGGATGATAAAGCAAAGTTCTAACTTCATATTCCAGAAAATTATGTCAAGTAAAAGTGCATAGAACTTGAGATTTTTCTCTTTTCGCAGTTGCATAAATTCGTCTAACTTGCCAGAAATAAAATTTTCTGAAAACTTTACAGCTTATTGCTTCCATTGTCATGCTCTTCTACCTGCTTTTGAGTTCGCCTTCACGGGGTCCTCCAGATTTTGTGAGACGATTTTCGTCTCATATCTGGCATTCAGAAAATTTGATTTCTGGCAAGTTAGACGAATTTATGCAACTGCGAAAAGAGCAAAATCTCAAGTTCTATGCACTTTTACTTGACATACTTTTCTGCAATATGGAGTTGGAACTTTGTTTTATCATCCATGCTAAACTACGAATCAGAAATACCGTTTAGCTCGGAGCAATTGAGCGTTCAAATAGACCCCAAATTCAGAAAATTTTATTTTTTTTTTTGAATAAAAACCAACTTCCCATTCGACGCGAACTTTTTAATACCATTATTTCGCTTCGTAAAGGTTTTCTCTATCAGCTGGAGATTTAAACCTTTAAAGAATAGGAGGACGTCATAGTTTTTTTCGACCGTCTACGAAGTGAATTTTATTGAATGAGTTTTGGAAATGTCTCGTATCATATCGGCAGTCAGTTTTATGCCACTTAGTGTTTGCTCCAACACTTGTTCCCTTCGCAAACCACTGATGGCTTGCCCCATTCCTTACCTAGTTGAATAAGTTTGAAATGTTACTCTTTTCGTAAAAGTAACTCAATCTCAAAAAGTTACTTGTTTGATAAATAATTTGAATAATCCAGAAATGCATATACAGAAATTGTAATGGAAAAACCATACTTTCTGAATGCAAGTGACGCATGATTTTCTCAAATATTTATGATTTGATGCATGACACTCATATTATGTGTTTTGCAAGAAAACTTTACGATTTTCAATCTCATGGGCTAATGAGGGATAATAATAATTTTCAATTAGGAGTACGCCACGCGTACAGTTTATTGCTTCCATTGTCATGATCTACTACCAGCTTTTGAGTTCGACTTCAAGCGGCCGACAGAAGTTGGGAGACGATTCGTCCTATAGCACATATGCACATATGCAATCTTCGCGGACTTCGCACATGTAGGGTTAAAATATAAGGTGTGTTTTTTGCGGTAATTTTTTTTTAACTCGAAGTCAATATATTGTCGCGTGTCCCAAGGGTTGCACGCGTGTAAGTGTCATCCCGAAGTTAGGTATCAAAGTCTTTTGATATATAGAGGTATTGTTTATTGCTCTTATTGTATTTTTTCGTTACCTGATCTAGGGATAAATTTCCGTCACTATGAGAATTTCTCTCTTAATTTCCCGTCTCACAATTCGTCACAAGTTTGTGTTTGAGACGTCTCAAACTTCTATATCATGATAAATCGAAGGAATGTCTACATTATGATACTAATACAAAGGAAGTTATAGGTTTGTATATATGCTAACTTGTACAATTGTGTGTGTATATTTATGATATAGAAATATCTTCCTGAATAATTATTACATTTATAGGTGTGCTCAATGGGGGCATTGCAAATACGTAATTTCACAAAGTATTGATGAATTTTGATATTCAAGAGATGTATTGGTCGACATAAAAATCATGAGAAAGAAGTCGGAGTGGCCATCGAGAGTATGGCCTACGATATTTATGTGCAAGCAGCCTATGAAGAAAGAATAGACAATAGAAAATAAATAAGATGTAAAGTTATCGTAAGCTTTGAAATTGTACATTCGGATTATTTTTTACCATTGATTTTTTTCAACTCATCTACAATTTATATTATTAATTTTTTAATTTTACATTTTGATCAATTTTCAAGTACTTACTTCTAGTTTTGGTATTCGTTGTTAAGTTTTATTTATTTACTTTTTTTTACTGAACATGCTTAATATAGAGTATTTATGGTTTTAATGACTTGTAGCTAAAATCCTTAATTTTTATAATGTACAAAGTATTAATTCATTACACGCTATACATGTATATATATATATATATATATATATATATGTACAAGCATACTTATCAGGACCAAAAATTATATGTACGTAGTCTTACCGGGACATTTAGGACTTATCGGGTCCAACCCGATAATTCTATATGTGCATTATGCTTTCTCGGGTCGGACCCAACAAAACTCTTTGCGCAGTAAAGAAGCGAAAAAATAGTTATAAACATTTATAAATTGGACTTATTTATGATATGCGGTATCAGAATTAAATTCTACGTTAGAAAAACATTACTTTGATTATGTATACAAAAAATTACATTTTTTTATACACAATACATCAATTGATATAACAGTGTTAGAGTAATATTCCGCAAGCGGATTTAACCAAATTTTTCCATCCATAATTAGAAACCTGCCGTTACTTGCAATTAGATATCTTGAGATGCATGAATTTGACGAAATGTATCCAACAACAAAATGACTGTGATTCGCAGAAGTTCTGTAATGTCAAAAAAAAAAAAATGAGCATTTTTAAAAGTAGTCCTTTGTTCTTTTAGCCCTTAGATTTACTTCACACATCCTGATGTTCTACATTAAAATACGTATATCCCTAAAGTCTCAATCAGTTAAGTGGCTTCGTGTAGAAGTTTCTTTTAAGAAAATTAAGGGAACATTCCGGTAGCATTGCATAGAAAATTTAAAAGTTTTTATATTGCAAAAAGAGTGAACTTTTCATAAACGCTTGGCAACGCGCAATAAATTAGTTGAAAGTATTAGTAATATTTCTTTAATAAGCTATCACATTTCCGTATAGTGAGAAATATGTTGACTGAATCTTCGTAAATGTTCCTGCGTGTCAGAATGAACTTTATTTTTATTTCTATATGTACGTAAATATCATTATCGGTACGAAGTTTGTGACGTATGTGTTACTTTTGGGTCGTGCGAAAAATATTGACATGTACTCATTCACAGTTCAATTGATAAAACCGGGTTAGAGAAACTTTCCGTGAACGGATTCAAATATATTCATTCATTCATAATTAGAAACCTGCCTTTACTTGCAATTAGATATCTTGAGATGAATGTGTTTGACGAAATGTATCCAACAACATCATGACTGTGATTTACAGAAGTTCTACAATGTCAAAAATATAAAAAGAGCATTTTTAAAAGTAGTCCTTTGTTCTGTTAGCCCTTAGATTTACTTTACACATCCTGATGTTCAACATTAAGATACGTATAATCCTGAAGGCTCATCCAGTTGAGTGGCTTCGTGAGGAAGTTTCTTTTAAGGAAATTGAGGGAACATTCCGGTACCTTTGCATGGAAAATTGAAAAGTTTTAATATTGGAAAAAGAGTAAACTTTACACAAACTTTCGGCAACGCGCAATAAAATAGTTCAAAGTACTAGTAATATTTCTTCAATAAGCTATCGCATTTCCTAATGATGAGAAATGTGTTTACTGAATCTTCGTAAATGTTCCAGCGTGTCAGAATGAGCTTCATTTTTATTTCTATACGTACGTAAATATCATCATCGGGATTAAATTTGTGACGAATTTGCTACTATTGGATCGTGCGACAAATACTGATCTGTACTCATTCACAATTCAATTTATAAAACAGCGCTATAGAAATTTTCCCTGAACGGATTCAAATATATTCATTCATTCATAATTAGAAACCTGCCTTTACTTGCAATTAGATATCTTGAGATGAATGTGTTTGACGAAATGTATCCAACAACATCATGACTGTGATTTACAGAAGTTCTAAAATGTCAAAAATATAAAAAGAGCATTTTTAAAAGTAGTACTTTGTTCTGTTAGCCCTTAGATTTACTTTACACATCCTGATGTTCAACATTAAGATACGTATAATCGGAAAGGTTCAACCACATGAGTGGCTTTGTAAAGACGTTTTTTTATAGAAAATTGAGGGAACATTCCGGTACCTTTGCATGGAAAATTGAAAAGTTTTAATATTGGAAAAAGAGTAAACTTTACACAAACTTCTGGCAACGCGCAATAAAATAGGTCAAAGTACTAGTAATATTTCTTCAATAAGTTATCACATTTCCGAATGATGAGAAATATGTTGACTGAATCTTCGTAAATGTTCCTGCGTGTCAGAATGAACTTTATTTTTATTTCTATATGTAGGTAAATATCATTATCGGGACGAAATGTGTGACGTATTTGCTACTATTGGGTCGTGCGAAAAATATTGATCTGTACTCATTCACACTTCAATTGATAAAACAGGGTTAGAGAAATTTTCCGTAAGCAGATTCAAATAAATTCTTCCATTCATAATTAGAAACCTGCCGTTACTTGCAATTAGATATCTTGAGATGAATGAATTTGAAGGAATGTATCCAACAACATCATGACTGTGATTTACAGAAGTTCTACAATGTCAAAAATATAAAAAGAGCATTTTTAAAAGTAGTCCTTTGTTCTTTTAGCCCTTAGATTTACTTCACACATCCTAATGTACTACATTAAAATACGTATACCCCTAAAGTCTCAACCAGTTAAGTGGCTTCGTGAGGAAGTTTCTTTTAAGGAACTTGAGGGAACATTCCGGTATCTGTGCATAGAAAATAAAAAAGTTGTAATATAGCAAAAAGAGTGAACTTTTCATAAACGTTTAGCAACGCGCAATAAATTAGTTGAAAGTATTAGTAATATTTCTTTAATAAGCTATCACATTTCCTAATGATGAGAAATATGTTTACTGAATCTTCGTAAATGTTCCAGCGTGTCAGAATGAGCTTCATTTTTATTTCTATACGTACGTAAATATCATTATCGGGATTAAATTTGTGACGAATTTGCTACTATTGGGTCGTGCGAAAAATACTGATCTGTACTCATTCACAATTCAATTTATAAAACAGCGCTATAGAAATTTTCCGTAAGCGGATTCAACTAAATTCTTCCATTCATAATTAGAAACCTGCCGTTTCTTGCAATTAGATATCTTGAGATGAATGAGTTTGACGAAATGTATCCAACAAAAAAATCACTGTGATTCGCAGAAGTTCTGTAATATCAAAAATATAAACAGAGCATTTTTAAAAGTAGTACTTTGTTCTTTCAGCCCTCAGATTTACTTCACACATCCTGATGTTCAACATTAAGATACGTATAATCCTGAAGGCTCATCCAGTTGAGTGGCTTCGTGAGGAAGTTTCTTTTAAGGAAATTGAGGGAACATTCCGGTATCTTTGCATGGAAAATTGAAAAGTTTTAATATTGGAAAAAGAGTAAACATTTCACAAACTTTCGGCAACGCGCAATAAAATAGTTCAAAGTACTAGTAATATTTCTTCAATAAGCTATCGCATTTCCTAATGATGAGAAATATGTTTACTGAATCTTCGTAAATGTTCCAGCGTGTCAGAATGAGCTTCATTTTTATTTCTATACGTACGTAAATATCATCATCGGGATTAAATTTGTGACGAATTTGCTACTATTGGATCGTGCGAAAAATACTAATCTGTACTCATTCACAATTCAATTTATAAAACAGCGCTATAGAAATTTTCCGTAAGCGGATTCAACTAAATTCTTCCATTCATAATTAGAAACCTGCCGTTTCTTGCAATTAGATATCTTGAGATGAATGAATTTGACGAAATGTATCCAACAACAAAATCACTGTGATTCGCAGAAGTTCTGTAATGTCAAAAATATAAAAAGAGCATTTTTCAAAGTAGTACTTTGTTCTTTCAGCCCTTAGATGTACTTCACACATCCTGATATTCTACATTAAAATACGCATAATCCTGAAGGCTCATCCAGTTTAGTGGCTTCGTGAGGAAGTTTCTTTTAAGGAAATTGAGGGAACATTCCGGTATCTGTGCATAGAAAATAAAAAAGTTGTAATATAGCAAAAAGAGTGAACTTTTCATAAACGTTTAGCAACGCGCAATAAATTAGTTGAAAGTATTAGTAATATTTCTTTAATAAGCTATCACATTTCCGTATAGTGAGAAATATGTTGACTGAATCTTCGTAAATGTTCCTGCGTGTCAGAATGAACTTTATTTTTATTTCTATATGTACGTAAATATCATTATCGGGACGAAATGTGTGACTTATTTGCTACTATTGGGTCGTGCGGAAAATATTGATCTGTAGTCATTCACAGTTCAATTGATAAAACAGGGTTAGACTAATTTTCCGTAAGCAGATTCAAATAAATTCTTCCATTCATAATTAGAAACCTGCCGTTACTTGCAATTAGATATCTTGAGATGAATGAATTTGACGAAATGTATCCAACAACAAAATGACTGTGATTCGCAGAATTGCTGAAATGTCAAAAATATAAAAAGAGCATTTTTAAAAGTCATCCTTTGTTCTTTCAATCCTTAGATTTACTTCAAACATCCTGATATTCTCCATTAAGATACGTATAATACTGAAGGCTCATCCATTTTAGTGGCTTCGTGAGGAAGTTTCTTTTAAGGAAATTGAGGGAACATTCCGGTATCTTTGCATAGAAAATAAAAAAGTTGTAATATTGGAAAAAGAGTAAACTTTACACAAACTTCTGGCAACGCGCAATAAAATAGTTCAAAGTATTAGTAATATTTCTTGAATAAGTTATCACATTTGCGAATGATGAGAAATATGTTGACTGAATCTTCGTAAATGTTCCAGCGTCTCAGAATGAACATTATTTTTATTTCTATATGTACGTAAATATCATTATCGGTACGAAGTTTGTGACGTATGTGTTACTGTTGGGTCGTGCGAAAAATATTGACCTGTACTCATTCACAGTTCAATTGATAAAACCGGGTTAGAGAAACTTTCCGTGAACGGATTCAAATATATTCATTCATTCATAATTAGAAACCTGCCTTTACTTGCAATTAGATATCTTGAGATGAATGTGTTTGACGAAATGTATCCAACAACAAAATGACTGTGATTCGCAGAATTGCTGAAATGTCAAAAATATAAAAAGAGCATTTTTAAAAGTCATCCTTTGTTCTTTCAATCCTTAGATTTACTTCACACATCCTGATGTTCTACATTAAAAAACATATAATCCGAAAGGCTCAACCACATGAGTGGCTTCGTAAAGACGTTTTTTTATAGAAAATCGAGGGTACATTCCGGTATCTTTGCATAGAAAATAAAGAAGTTGTAATATTGGAAAAAGAGTAAACTTTACACAAACTTCTGGCAACGCGCAATAAAATAGTTCAAAGTATTAGTAATATTTCTTGAATAAGTTATCACATTTGCGAATGATGAGAAATATGTTGACTGAATCTTCGTAAATGTTCCAGCGTCTCAGAATGAACATTATTTTTATTTCTATATGTACGTAAATATCATTATCGGGACGAAATGTGTGACGTATTTGCTACTATTGGGTCGTGAGAAAAATATTGATCTGTACTCATTCACAGTTCAATTGATAAAACAGGGTTAGAGAGGTTTTCCGTAAGCAGATTCAAATAAATTCTTCCATTCATAATTAGAAAACTGCCGTTACTTGCAATTAGATATTTTGAGATGAATGAATTTGAAGGAATGTATCCAACAACATCATGAATGTGATTTACAGAAGTTCTAAAATGTCAAAAATATAAAAAGAGCATTTTTAAAAGTAGTCCTTTGCTCTTTTAGCCCTTAGATTTACTTCACACATCCTGATGTACTACATTAAAATACGTATACCCCTAAAGTCTCAACCAGTTAAGTGGCTTCGTGAGGAAGTTTCTTTTAAGGAAATTGAGGGAACATTCCGGTATCTGTGCATAGAAAATAAAAAAGTTGTAATATAGCAAAAAGAGTGAACTTTTCATAAACGTTTAGCAACGCGCAATAAATTAGTTGAAAGTATTAGTAATATTTCTTTAATAAGCTATCACATTTCCTAATGATGAGAAATATGTTTACTGAATCTTCGTAAATGTCCCTGCGTGTCAGAATGAACTTTATTTTTATTTCTATATGTACTTAAATATCATTATCGGGACGAAATGTGTGACGAATTTGCTACTATTGGGTCGTGCGAAAAATACTGATCTGTACTCATTCACAATTCAATTTATAAACCAGCGCTATAGAAATTTTCCGTAAGCGGATTCAACTAAATTCTTCCATTCATAATTAGAAACCTGCCGTTTCTTGCAATTAGATATCTTGAGATGAATGAATTTGACGAAATGTATCCAACAACAAAATCACTGTGATTCGCAGAAGTTCTGTAATGTCAAAAATATAAAAAGAGCATTTTTCAAAGTAGTACTTTGTTCTTTCAGCCCTTAGATTTACTTCACACATCCTG
The DNA here is from genome assembly GCA_030998225.1 of Diplolepis rosae. Lineage (NCBI taxonomy): Eukaryota > Metazoa > Arthropoda > Insecta > Hymenoptera > Diplolepididae > Diplolepis > Diplolepis rosae. Next base: position 1,095,698 of record JAPYXD010000688.1, on the reverse strand, counting down.
ATGTTCAACATTAAGATACGTATAATCCTGAAGGCTCATCCAGTTGAGTGGCTTCGTGAGGAAGTTTCTTTTAAGGAAATTGAGGGAACATTCCGGTATCTTTGCATGGAAAATTGAAAAGTTTTAATATTGGAAAAAGAGTAAACATTTCACAAACTTTCGGCAACGCGCAATAAAATAGTTCAAAGTACTAGTAATATTTCTTCAATAAGCTATCGCATTTCCTAATGATGAGAAATATGTTTACTGAATCTTCGTAAATGTTCCAGCGTGTCAGAATGAGCTTCATTTTTATTTCTATACGTACGTAAATATCATTATCGGGATTAAATTTGTGACGAATTTGCTACTATTGGGTCGTGCGAAAAATACTGATCTGTACTCATTCACAATTCAATTTATAAAACAGTGCTATAGAAATTTTCCGTAGGCGGATTCAACTAAATTCTTCCATTCATAATTAGAAACCTGCCGTTTCTTGCAATTAGATATCTTGAGATGAATGAATTTGACGAAATGTATCCAACAACAAAATGACTGTGATTCGCAGAAGTTCTGAAATGTCAAAAATATAAAAAGAGCATTTTTCAAAGTAGTACTTTGTTCTTTCAGCCCTTAGATTTACTTCACACATCCTGATATTCTACATTAAAATACGCATAATCCTGAAGGCTCATCCAGTTTAGTGGCTTCGTGAGGAAGTTTCTTTTAAGGAAATTGAGGGAACATTCCGGTATCTTTGCATAGAAAATTGAAAAGTTGTAATATTGGAAAAAGAGTAAACTTTTCACATACTTTCGGCAACGCGCAATAAAATAGTTCAAAGTATTAGTAATATTTCTTCAATAAGTTATCACATTTCCGAATGATGAGAAATATGTTGACTGAATCTTCGTAAATGTTCCTGCGTGTCAGAATGAACTTTATTTTTATTTCTATATGTACGTAAATATCATTATCGGGACGAAATGTGTGACTTATTTGCTACTATTGGGTCGTGCGGAAAATATTGATCTGTAGTCATTCACAGTTCAATTGATAAAACAGGGTTAGACTAATTTTCCGTAAGCAGATTCAAATAAATTCTTCCATTCATAATTAGAAACCTGCCGTTACTTGCAATTAGATATCTTGAGATGAATGAATTTGACGAAATGTATCCAACAACAAAATGACTGTGATTCGCAGAATTGCTGAAATGTCAAAAATATAAAAAGAGCATTTTTAAAAGTCATCCTTTGTTCTTTCAATCCTTAGATTTACTTCACACATCCTGATGTTCTACATTAAAAAACATATAATCCTGAAGGCTCATCCAGTTTAGTGGCTTCGTGAGGAAGTTTCTTTTAAGGAAATTGAGGGAACATTCCGGTATCTTTGCATAGAAAATAAAAAAGTTGTAATATTGGAAAAAGAGTAAACTTTACACAAACTTCTGGCAACGCGCAATAAAATAGTTCAAAGTATTAGTAATATTTCTTGAATAAGTTATCACATTTGCGAATGATGAGAAATATGTTGACTGAATCTTCGTAAATGTTCCAGCGTCTCAGAATGAACATTATTTTTATTTCTATATGTACGTAAATATCATTATCGGTACGAAGTTTGTGACGTATGTGTTACTGTTGGGTCGTGCGAAAAATATTGACCTGTACTCATTCACAGTTCAATTGATAAAACCGGGTTAGAGAAACTTTCCCTGAACGGATTCAACTAAATTCTTCCATTCATAATTAGAAACCTGCCGTTTCTTGCAATTAGATATCTTGAGATGAATGAATTTGACGAAATGTATCCAACAACATCATGAATGTAATTAACAGAAGTTTTAAAATGTCAAAAATATAAAAATAGCATTTTTAAAAGTAGTCCTTTGTTCTTTTAGCCCTTAGATTTACTTCACACATCCTGATGTACTACATTAAAATACGTATACCCCTAAAGTTTCAACCAGTTAAGTGGCTTCGTGTAGAAGTTTCTTTTAAGAAAATTAAGGGAACATTCCGATAGCATTGCATAGATAATTAAAAAGTTTTAATATTGCAAAAAAAGTGAACTTTTCATAAACGTTTAGCAACGCGCAATAAAATAGGTCAAAGTACTAGTAATATTTCTTCAATAAGTTATCACATTTCCGAATGATGAGAAATATGTTGACTGAATCTTCGTAAATGTTCCTGCGTGTCAGAATGAACTTTATTTTTATTTCTATATGTACGTAAATATCATTATCGGGACGAAATGTGTGACGTATTTGCTAATATTGGGTCGTGAGAAAAATATTGATCTGTACTCATTCACAGTTCAATTGATAAAACAGGGTTAGAGAGGTTTTCCGTAAGCAGATTCAAATAAATTCTTCCATTCATAATTAGAAAACTGCCGTTACTTGCAATTAGATATTTTGAGATGAATGAATTTGAAGGAATGTATCCAACAACATCATGAATGTGATTTACAGAAGTTCTAAAATGTCAAAAATATAAAAAGAGCATTTTTAAAAGTAGTCCTTTGTTCTTTTAGCCCTTAGATTTACTTCACACATCCTAATGTACTACATTAAAATACGTATACCCCTAAAGTCTCAACCAGTTAAGTGGCTTCGTGAGGAAGTTTCTTTTAAGGAAATTGAGGGAACATTCCGGTATCTGTGCATAGAAAATAAAAAAGTTGTAATATTGGAAAAAGAGTAAACTTTACACAAACTTCTGGCAACGCGCAATAAAATAGTTCAAAGTATTAGTAATATTTCTTCAATAAGTTATCACATTTCCGAATGATGACAAATATGTTGACTGAATCTTCGTAAATGTCCCTGCGTGTCAGAATGAACTTTATTTTTATTTCTATATGTACTTAAATATCATTATCGGGACGAAATGTGTGACGAATTTGCTACTATTGGGTCGTGCGAAAAATACTGATCTGTACTCATTCACAATTCAATTGATAAAACCGGGTTAGAGAGGTTTTCCGTAAGCGGATTCAACTAAATTCTTCCATTCATAATTAGAAACCTGCCGTTTCTTGCAATTAGATATCTTGAGATGAATGAATTTGACGAAATGTATCCAACAACAAAATCACTGTGATTCGCAGAAGTTCTGTAATGTCAAAAATATAAAAAGAGCATTTTTCAAAGTAGTACTTTGTTCTTTCAGCCCTTAGATTTACTTCACACATCCTGATGTTCAACATTAAGATACGTATAATCCTGAAGGCTCATCCAGTTGAGTGGCTTCGTGAGGAAGTTTCTTTTAAGGAAATTGAGGGAACATTCCGGTATCTTTGCATAGAAAATTGAAAAGTTTTAATATTGGAAAAAGAGTAAACATTTCACAAACTTCTGGCAACGCGCAATAAAATAGTTCAAAGTACTAGTAATATTTCTTCAATAAGCTATCGCATTTCCTAATGATGAGAAATGTGTTTACTGAATCTTCGTAAATGTTCCAGCGTGTCAGAATGAGCTTCATTTTTATTTCTATACGTACGTAAATATCATCATCGGGATTAAATTTGTGACGAATTTGCTACTATTGGATCGTGCGACAAATACTGATCTGTACTCATTCACAATTCAATTTATAAAACAGCGCTATAGAAATTTTCCGTAAGTGGATTCAAATAAATTCTTTCATTCATAATTAGAAACCTGCCTTTACTTGCAATTAGATATCTTGAGATGAATGTGTTTGACGAAATGTATCCAACAACATCATGACTGTGATTTACAGAAGTTCTAAAATGTCAAAAATATAAAAAGAGCATTTTTAAAAGTAGTCCTTTGTTCTTTCAGCCCTTAGATTTACTTCACACATCCTGATATTCTACATTAAGATACGCATAATCCTGAAGGCTCATCCAGTTGAGTGGCTTCGTGAGGAAGTTTCTTTTAAGGAAATTGAGGGAACATTCCGGTATCTTTGCATAAAAAATTGAAAAGTTTTGATATTGGAAAAAGCGTAAACTTTTCACAAACTTTCGGCAACGCGCAATAAAATAGTTCGCAGTATTAGTAATATTTCTTCAATAAGCTATCGCATTTCCGAATGATGAGAACTTTGTTTACTGAATCTTCGTAAATGTTCCAGCGTGTCAGAATGAACTTTATTTTTATTTCTATATGTACTTAAATATCATTATCGGGACGAAATGTGTGACGAATTTGCTACTATTGGATCGTGCGAAAAATACTAATCTGTACTCATTCACAATTCAATTTATAAAACAGCGCTATAGAAATTTTCCGTAAGCGGATTCAATTAAATTCTTCCATTCATAATTATAAACCTGCCGTTTCTTGCAAATAGATATCTTGAGATGAATGTGTTTGACGAAATGTATCCAACAACAAAATGACTGTGATTCGCAGAAGTTCTGTAATGTCAAAAATATAAAAAGAGCATTTTTCAAAGTAGTACTTTGTTCTGTTAGCCCTTATATTTACTTCACTCATCCTGATGTTCAACATTAAGATACGTATAATCCTGAAGGCTCATCCAGTTTAGTGGCTTCGTGAGGAAGTTTCTTTTAAGGAAATTGAGGGAACATTCCGGTATCTTTGCATAGAAAATAAAAAAGTTGTAATATTGGAAAAAGAGTAAACTTTACACAAACTTCTGGCAACGCGCAATAAAATAGTTCAAAGTATTAGTAATATTTCTTCAATAAGTTATCACATTTCCGAATGATAACAAATATGTTGACTGAATCTTCGTAAATGTTACTGCGTGTCAGAATGAACTTTATTTTTATTTCTATATGCACGTAAATATCATTATCGGTACGAAGTTTGTGACGTATGTGTTACTGTTGGGTCGTGCGAAAAATATTGACCTGTACTCATTCACAGTTCAATTGATAAAACCGGGTTAGAGAGATTTTCCGTAAGCAGATTCATATAAATTCTTCCATTCATAATTGGAAACCTGCCGTTACTTGCAATTATATATTTTGAGATGAATGAATGTGACGAAATGTATCCAGCAACATCATGACTGTGATTTACAGAAGTTCTAAAATGTCAAAAATATAAAAAGAGCATTTTTAGAAGTCTTCCTATGTTCTTTCAATCCTTGGATTTACTTCACACATCCGGAGGTTCTACATTACCAAACATATAATCCGAACGACTCAACCACGTGAGTGGCTTCGTAACGACGTTGTTTTATAGAAAATTGAGGGAACATTCCGGTATCTTTGCATAGAACATAAAAAAGTTGTAATATTGGAAAAAGAGTAAACTTTTCACAAACTTCCGGCAACGCGCAATAAAATAGTTCGCAGTATTAGTAATATTTCTTTAATAAGCTATCGCATTTCCGAATGATGAGAAATATGTTTACTGAATCTTCGTAAATGTTCCAGCGTGTCAGAATGAGCTTCATTTTTATTTTTATATGTAGGTAAATATCATTATCGGGACGAAATGTGTGACGTATTTGCTACTATTGGGTCGTGCGAAAAATATTGATCTGTACTCATTCACACTTCAATTGATAAAACAGGGTTAGAGAAATTTTCCGTAAGCAGATTCAAATAAATTCTTCCATTCATAATTAGAAACCTGCCGTTACTTGCAATTAGATATCTTGAGATGAATGAATGTGACGAAATGTACCCAACAACATCATGAGTGTGATTTACAGAAGTTCTAGAACGTCAAAAATATCAAAAGAGCATTTTTAAAAGTAGTCCTTTGTTCTCTTAGCCCTTAGATTTACTTCACACATCCTGATGTTCTACATTAAAATACGTATACCCCTAAAGTCTCAACCAGTTAAGTGGCTTCGTGTAGAAGTTTCTTTTAAGAAAATTAAGGGAACATTCCGGTAGCATTGCATAGAAAATTTAAAAGTTTTTATATTGCAAAAAGAGTGAACTTTTCATAAACGCTTGGCAACGCGCAATAAATTCGTTGAAAGTATTAGTAATATTTCTTTAATAAGCTATCACATTTCCGTATAGTGAGAAATATGTTGACTGAATCTTCGCAAATGCTCCAGCAGTGTCAGAATACTTGTAAACTTCATTTTTATTTCTATACGTACGTAAATATCATTATCGGGATTAAATTTGTGACGAATTTGCTACTATTGTGTCGTGCGAAAAATACTGATCTGTACTCATTCACAATTCAATTTATAAAACAGCGCTATAGAAATTTTCCGTAAGCGGATACAACTAAATTCTTCCATTCATAATTAGAAATCTTCTATCCATCGTTGTCCTGCATCTCCTCTCTTCGGAAACTGACACTGAATTTCGTATTTTTTATTCATGATAATGCACAGTCACGTAATGAATTGTTAAATACTTGTATTGCATACTTTAATATTTCCGTTTTAACGAGAGAACTTCTACATTTGAATAAGTGAGATTTCACTGATAAAATAGCTACTTAGTGAGTTACTTTTTAATTTTAAATAAAATTTAACTGACAATCAGTGGCGTCTCACTGAACATCTGTGAAATTGTAACCGAAATCGACCAGTAAAATCTGTCCTACTCACAGCCGATAAAATTCCTACTGCAGTGAAAGAAGTTTCCAGCTATATCATCAGTGGAACCTCACTCGTTTAAATTTGAAAAGAAATTCAAATGATAATTCTGGGTGATAACTGAAAAATAGGTACAAAGTAACCTATCTAGACTCTTATCAAAATTGCCAGAGACTTTCTGCTCTCAAAACAAGTGTAGAAAGATTGAACGCTGCGATTGGCATGTCGTCGATATTTCCCAGCGACTAAAATTCGTCCCCTCTTACCGACGAATTTACGCTTCGATTTGCGAGCTACAGCCTCACGTTCCAGACCTCATAAAAAATTAACCTTAAAAAGTGAGATTCGTTGACTTACTCTTTACATCTTGGAGATAATTAAATGAGCTTTCTGTCAAATTTTTGAGGATATCTTATAATTAAGCCAATTAAATTTTTCCGATTTTATGAAAAAACTAAGAAACCTAGAGAAAGTATTTTATTCTACAAAAAACTCAAAATTTATTTTTAGATTTATGATTTTTTAAAATAATTTCCCACCTGAATCCGTCAACAATTTTTTGTAACAAAGAACATACTCCAGACCTGGCAAGTTCTGCTGAGACGTTCCCTGGCCGTGATCGGAAGAATTGATCAGACTCGGGTTCCGTTCGATGTTTCATGACAGGATAGAGCCAGGTCCATTAATTTATGTATTAGAATACCTTCAAAGACACTAATCGTTCAAACATATTAGTTTTACAAGACTTAGTATACGTTTAAAAGCATTCCTTGTGTTGGCTCTTGCCATGGCATGAACAGATCTACGAGATTTTTCGTAGGCAGATGCATTTGAAATCTGAAAGATGATATTGCAATAACTAATTTTGAATTTTGAATAATAGATTTTAGCTGATGATAATAATTCAATTACCTTTAAATCCGATTTTTACAATAATTTACTATTATTAAGAATTTTGAAGATCACTATTATTGATTTTTAGAGTAACCATTTCACTTAGTTTCTTTACTTGATTAAACTAGTTTAGGAGCATATGATACTTGGGAAATTAGCAAATTTGATTTATTTCAGGTTTCTACATGTTAGCGTCTAGAGTACATAAGATTTTCTCTTCAAAATTTGGGAAATGGCAGAGAAGATAAAAACAGACGTAGATAGACTATTTTTGGTTTTAACAAGGAACAAACATTTCCTGATATATATTGCTAAAATTAAAGTTTTTTCAATTTTGAAACCACAAGGAGTTTATCTACGTCCGTTTTATCTTTTTTACCATTTCCAAAATTACAAAAATTTTTTTTTATGTATTCTGGACACAAAGATGTAGAAACCTAAAATCAATATATTTGCTACTTTCCTGAGTATCACATTCCCTTAACTCAGTTATAATGTTACAAGCGTATCAAGGCGGCTAAATTTTTTCAGTAACGCAATGTGAAGTTACTAAATAAATTTGCATGCCACTTGAAGCGCCCGTATTAGAGCACCTCGACAAGGTCGCTGATGCAGGTTATTGCTGCTCAGGTCAAAGAACTTTTAGCGAATAGTTGGTTTGGGGAGGAAATTTCCAATCCTATTACTTTTACAGTAAATTATTATCAACTTATAGTTTATTATTGCATATCTTCGCTGTTAAAATTGTTATTGATTCTATTAAACTTTAATATATCAAGTGGTAAATTAGACGCAATGCTTTTGTATTATATAAAGAATTAGAAACCTGAACCCGTATCACCACTGATCCGGACTCCTCTCAACGTCCAAGCAAAAACATATTAAAATTAGAATTCAACAAATTAAAAGTAGAAAGAGTAGAAATGTAGACACGGATACACAAAGTGAAATTTTTGATAAAAATAACAGTATTGTTCTTCCATATTTTGGTCATATTTCAAAAACTATTCAATCTATGTTAAAAAAATTTCAAATCCATACAATTTTTAGAATACCGTTTAAGATGGAAGGACTTATAACTTTGGGTAAAGACATCTTGAATAGATTAGAAAAAAGTGGGGTGATATACAAACTGATTTGTAAAAGGTGTAAAGTCACTTATGTGGGACAAACGGGCACACTTCTTAATACTAGAGTAGAAGAACACAAAAAGAATCTTGGGAGAAAGTGTAAGTATCATAATGTTTTGTCTGATCATAGAAAGGAATACCGTGATCATGACTTTGACTGGAACAATGTAGAGATTTTACACTCGGAAAGTAATAAGGGAAAAAGAGAATTTATGGAGATGTTGTATATAAAAAGAGAGGGAACACATTCTATAAATTTGAGAACGGATTTGGTTAAGTACAATGGATGTTATGACAGCATGATAGGTTATCTTTAATGATGGTATTACTAGTAAATATCCTTGAGGTTTCCAGATTCTGCGAAACGATTTACAGTTTATTGAATGACCCTTGGCGTCTTTCAGGTGCTTGGGAGGGAGGGATGCTCGGGGTCTTGTTTCAGTTTCCTGTTGGCGTTCCGTGGAGTTATTTAAATAATTAAATTTTTTGTAGTATTGCAGCTCTGAACAGGGTGCTGGAAGAGCACCGAAACGTCAGAATAAGGGCAGGATTACAATAAACATAAACGATGAATACTTATAGATATGTGTCTAGATGCACTTATAAAACTGCATGTTATATACTATTATATTTGGGGTCACATTATATCGTAATAGGTTTTTATTATCGGCAAATAGTACGCTGGCACACCACACATATTTATTTTCAACTCTGTTTGGCTACGTCGTGAGATAGGAATATACTGAAATTGGACCCACAACATAATAAATCTCTCCAATGCAAATATCAATGATGCCTAGTTTTTCCCTATTCTCTGGATAGATCCTATATAGTTTCCCCATAGTTTATCCATATTCCCTCCCGCAATTTCCCACTTTCTAATGTTCATAAAAGCACTAAGGTACCTCTATGGAATAAATAAAACATGGATGGTTACAAGTTAACATGGCCAGTGTATACAATATTTCTGAAAAGAATCTAAGCCATTAGTTTTCCCATTATGGAAAACAGCTAAGGTAACAGAATCCATAATTAATAATCGGAAGAATCAATTTAACTAGTTCATATCGATATCTGATTTATTAAAATTTTGACATCATGAAATATGATCCAAAAACTTCAATAAAATCAGAAGTGGCTGCTTCATCAGAATTTGACTTGGTAACAGGTAGTTAAAAGTGAGCTTCTGAGTATCCAGGCATCCGGCAATTGCAAAATTACAGGTCAGCATAAATTCCTTTCCCAATATCACGCCACCTATAAAATCCAAAATCATGAAAATTCCCCACCCTAGCGAACCGGCTGAACGCTAGGCTGACGCAAACGTGTAAACCTAGCGTAAACCTAGCGTGAAGAAGCAATATAACTTGTGAAAGCGACAAAATGAATATTTTGCTTGTTTGCGTCCTCATTCTACGTTTAAATTAATGTTAAAAGGTAATAAAAATATACATTAATTTCGCTTTATAGCGTTAAAAATTAAAAAAACATAATACCTATCACTGAAGGCAGTACAGTGGTTCATGGATTTCCATGTCAATCACCGTCACTATCACTATTGGTTGGAGTGAGACGAGAGTATAGTTGTGTCTCACTTCAAGCAGTGGTCAACTCTAACAGTGGAGACGTCCCGCAAATGGTGCAGAAGTGTTCGCAGAACGTGGACGTAAACGGCCCCCACCATGGACCCTACAAGCTCATGGCTTCTTCCTCGCTCCACTGCCATAGGTTGATTGAATGAGGAAGACACAATGAGCTCGAAGCATCTATGGTGGGGGCCGTTTACGTCCACTTTCTGCGAACACTGTGGTGAACCACTGCACTGCCTCCAATGACAGGTATTATGTTTTTTTAGTTTTCAATGCTAAAAAATAAAGTTATTGTGTATCTCCATTACCCTTTAACATTAATTTTAACGTAGAATAAGAATACAAATAAGTTAAATATTTATTTTGTCGCTTTCATGAGTTATATTTTTACTTTACGCTAGGTTTACGCTGAGTTTACGCAGGTTCGCTAGGGCACCTAACCATCATCGATACGAGTCTTCGAGGTGAATCTAAATCCAATCAAATTTGCAGTTACTCGAACAACCTGATATTAACCAGAACCCCAGTGTGCCCACTCCTATAGGCCAAGTGGCGAAAGAAAAATAGTGATTGCTACGTCCCCTAGTCGGCGCTAGTGTTTCATCGAAATGAACACCGTGCGTAGTCGTAGGCAGTAGACATGTTGTTGTCTGCATGTTGCAATTGATTAAAATTGATTGCGATGTTAAGTGATTTTAATGAACTTCGATCTTTAAAGTGCTAATACCTAGGCTAATGTGCCAATAACTAGTAGTGCTTTACTGTTTGCCCTCCAAATGGAAATATTTGTAGCTACAAATCGGGTAAGTCACCAATAACGTTTATTTTGAATCTAAAATAAAACTCGTAAAGGCTTGGTTTATTACGTACTATCACATTGCAAAACCCGGTAACACGGCTTGCATTCAAAAGTATTTTTTCCTTTAGTTTTAAATCCCCATATAAGTGACGATAAAGATAAAACTCCAGTCCCTTTCAAAGCCGATCTGAAGTGGAGGTGGGAGGGGTAGTTTCCATGAAATTTAGTTCTTGCTACGTCCCCTAGATGTCGCTGATATTAATGTATTCGCCCCGCCACCATCTGTAAGTACCCCTTTGAAATACATGGGAGTGGACACACCGTGACCAGAACTACTCGGACAGTAGAGAATATTTTTTTTTTATCAAGATAATGCTTCCCTTTCGGGATACATGGAGTGCGTTTGTCGACGCTTTCTTACAACTTTTCTACACTAATTATTTTACATCATTTGTACGTTTTTATTTTACACTTTCTTCCTTCTTTTTTCCTTTTATCCTTTTCCTTCCCGTTTTTTTCATTACGTACATTGATTGTCTCGCATAATCCACATGACTTTTTTTCTTCTTCCATCCAGTATCGGCTTGCTTCCTATTCATTTCTTAGTCTTTGTAATTGAGCACCTGAATCGAAAAACTCGCCGCGAACCATAACAGTGAGCACGGCGAGTATTTCGATCCAGGTGCTCAATTGTCTTTAGTTTCTACTCTGTTTCTCCATAATTCCACCACATTTTCCCCCTTATCGTTTCTCCCTTCTGCCTCCCACCTGCTCATCCCAGCTTTTTCGTATGTCTTTTCTTGCTTTTCCTAATCTCGTTTCTGTCCACTATTCCTTATCAATCTCTCTTACATTGTCTGCGTATCACAATTTCTGATCTCTTTATTTTTCCCTCATATTTAATTACTCTCTTATCTGCCTCTACAATAATCCTTTCTGTTTTCGTCTCCTCTCCTACCAGGTAGCCTGGTGTGCATCTCTCTAATCCTAGAATATTTTTCAGATACCTTTCTTGTATACTTTGGATTTCTTTTCGATTCTGCGATTATCGTCAGGTCATCTGCGTATGCCAGCGCGTAAACTCTCTTGTTCCCAATTGTAATTCCTCCTTCCTGTGTTTTCCTTAGGTATTCTTCTATATCTGCTATGAACGGTATGAACAGCAGCGGGCTCAGTAGGCAACCCTGTTTTACATCCTCTGTCCACAACGACTCTGTATAGTTCTTTCCTATTTTTACCTTGCTTTTCATTTCTCTGTATATCCTTTCTATGTTGTCCATCATTTCCGCCCTCATACCTTTTCCTCTCGAATACAAAATAAGAATAAGACAAAAATTACAGGACCCAAAAGTATTTATGATTGGGCTAAAGTTAGTTTTCAATCAAATGATTGTGATTATTGTGACAAACACAAACAATTTTAGTTCATCTCTTTTAATCGTTCTGGCAATTTTCGGTTTATAACTTTAAATTGCATAGTCAAGTTATTTCAATAAATAGTGTTCTGCCGAGTTTCATTTTAATTAAATTCTGGTTTCTTTTATTCTTTACCCATTAACTGTTGTGACCTTTTATTGACCCCGCCTTGTATTGCTTGTTACTAGAGTTTCAAGTCTCGTTATATTTTGAATTGGCTTTGTCACTTCGAGCAAAGAGACTGGTCCTCAACAATGGCTTAAAATAATTATTTTCATGTCAGGTGTTTTGATTTTGGATTAATAAAATTAGTTGGGCTTACCAAAGAGTTGACGGGTTTCAGGTGAGAACCTGCATCTCCGATTGTTAAATTTATTATCTAACTTTATTATTGGTTAAACTTCATTAGGAAATCGCCTCTTGATCGCCAGTAACTATTTATTGATTACCGATGAATGGCTCATTGACTATAGGAGATTGATCATCTAGAATCATTTATCGATTATAGGTCATAATATATGCAACGCAAACTACAGATAAGTAGATGCAAGTGTACGTAGTTAGACTTACATTTATTGGTCAACGAAATATATTCAAGCAATAGAGACCAGAGAAGGGGTACAAAATCGACGATCGGAATCGACGTTTACCATTGCTAACAGAATGTAGTGGGAGAAATACATTGCTCTTTGAACGTACGTGTTTTTATGTAATTTTGCGCGGCGCGCGACTTTGTGCAGTATTGTTTTTCCTGAAGTTCGGATCATTTGTACGATCAATTTAATTCATTTCGGACCATCACAGTCAACGTCGTCAGCAGACCCTTTGACACGCGTAAGTCTCATCGGCATCTTTAAGCACAATTCTACCTTTGGTAGTTGGTCAATAAAATTCTTGTTCCTTAAGTGGTGCAAATCTGGGAACAGTAGTGCTATCCAGTTTCTTTGAACTTCGTGAATCGTAGTATTTACTCGTGTTTCGGTTAATAGTGATTCAATTCTGAAATCGGGGGGAACTAACCTAGCTTGTTAACAATTGTATGCCAGATCCATTTCTCGTGTACTTGGAAAGATATGTAACTTTATAATACTGGTCAACAAAAGTGACCTATGTGCTCATGGGATGAGATATGTCATTTTTAGATACACACACACATATTGGTTAAAATAAAATAAATTTGATAAAATCACGAAAGGATTTGACCTTGCGGCTAACTTGAGTGATTAAATAATCATCTTATTTTATTTGAAATTTTACACACATATTGGTTAAAATAAAATTGATAAAATCACGAAACGATTTGACCTTGCGGCTAACTTGAGTGATTAAATAATCATCTTATTTTATTTGAAATTTTACACACATATTGGTTAAAATAAAATTGATAAAATCACGAAACGATTTGACCTTGAGGCTAGGCTGAGGGATTAAATAATAATTTTATTTTATTTGAAATTTTACACACATATTGGTTAAAATAAAATAATTTGATAAAATCACAAAGGGATTAGACCTTGAGGCTAACCAGAGTGATTAAATAATCATTTTATTTTTATTTTAAATTTTACACACATATTGGTTAAAATAAAATTGATAAAATCACGAAAGGATTTGACCTTGAGGCTAAGCTGAGTGATTAAATAATTTTATTTTATTTGAAATTTTACACACATATTGGTTAAAATAAAATAAATTTGATAAAAACAGAAAAGGATTTGACCTTGAGGCTAACTTGAGTGATTAAATAATCATTTTATTTTATTTGAAATTTTACACACATATTGGTTAAAATAAAATAAATTTGATAAAATCACGAAAGGATTTTACCTTGAGGCTAACTTGAGTGATTCAATAATCATCTTATTTTATTTGAAATTTTACACACATATCTTGTTAAAATAAAATAATTTTATCAAATCACAAAGGGATCTGACCTTGAGGCTAACCTAAGTGATTAAATAATTATTTTATTTGAGAAATTGTTTAATTTCCTTATTTCTTATTTTGTACAAACTGTGTCAAAATAAAATAAATTCTGTTGATTCGCGCAGGGATTTGACGCTTAGGCTAACCTAAGTGATTAAACGACTTATTTTATTTGAAATTTTATTATCTGAATTTCTGAAAGTACAAGGATTACATAGGATTTTGTTCTTGAGTCATGCCTGTCTAATCTCGTACGTCTGTAATTCTAAACTGCTGACTAAGTTCTAATTCAAGTTAAAATGAGAAAAAATAGCACACGAGACTATAATCCCTTTTTAGATTCGTTGAACGGTCACCATTTGATTACGATCAATTGGGTAAGGCAAAATTCAAGTGCCCATGCAGTATCGTTTGAAACTTCTATTTCAACTCTGTTGACTAACAGAATATTTTTAATTGCAAAAGATTGACCTAGATGTTGTGCTTGAGTCAGGCTTGTCCAATCTTGCATTACTAAAATTCTGTATATTTTATAATTTTGTCTATATGTGTATAATAAAAAATTTAATAAATATGACAAAAAAATCTTTTCAGTTAATACAATTGAATATTTATGTATTGTAATTTTAAAAAGTGTCTCCATGTACGTATCAGTAAATTTTATTTTACAATAACCTATGTCGGGACCCAATCCAGTGAATTAGGGAAATCACAAAATCAAGAAAATCCTATTACGCGCAGTCAAGTTAAGAAAGATACTGAACTTGAAAAATTTATGGCACAAAATCAAACTGGTCCCCTTAAACCAAATAGAACAGTTGCTGTGAAGGAAGAGATAACTAAAGATAAGTTTGGAAATATTTCTAACAAAGACAAAAGAAATATCATTTTTCAATTAGATAATATTTCTTTAGAGAAAACCTTAACGTTTGAATAATGCGAAACTGCTGGAACAAGCAATTTATCTGATTCGAATAATTGGCTTAATTCAAATCCAAAAACTAATTCAAGTATTATTTGTGGATCAATTGATCAGGATGAAACATTAAAAAACGAAACTGCTTATATTGACAACGAAGATATAAGTTTACTTAGTTCAACGATAATTCCAAAAAACACAGTTGAAGAAAGAACTAAAATAAATTTATCAGAAATTTCTCCTACTCGCAAAACAATTACGAGTAATCACGATAGCGACGATAATAGTACCGATAACGAACAAATGGAACAAATTGTTCACAACAATCCTGAAGAGAACGTTAATCCACTTGAAGAGTGGACATTCAAAAGGGCGTAACCCACAATTTTTCAAAAATCGTTTTTTTGGCGAAAAAAATTCTTGAGGTTAATGCCAATACAATAGCGCAAACGATTTTTTTTCCAATCGGAAATATTTTTATTTTCGACTTGGAAATTAAAAATCTGTATCTCGAGGTGTACTGGCGATCAAAAGGGCGTATCCCAAGAATAGCTCGTATGGGAAATCCGCGTTTTTTTTAGCGTTAGGTTTTTTTGTTATTTTCGTACAGATCGTACGACATCAGCTTCCTGAGAAATTCCGCCTTATTTGTATCTATCTGTGTCATACCACCGATTTCGTGCGTGTGCGACATAGACGCTCGTCGAATTTTGCAATAAAAAGTGTTGTGTTTTTGAAAAAACCAGTTTTTGCACAAAAATGTATTGTTGCTCATATCCTCGGGCACATTTTGATGTATTATAATTATCATTATTCCTTCTAGAAGTCCAGTTATGGCGAATAAAAAGAATAAAAAAATAAAATAAATTAAACCTAAAAAACCAATTTTTTCACTTGAATTTTCAAAAATTGAAAAAAAATTTTACTATACGTGTGAAGAATAAAGAAAAAACCGAAAATTAATATGAATGTTCTCATTAATTACCTGCGACGGAAAAGAAACAAGGAGAGGGCCGAGACGACTTTACGGGCGAATATCTACCGAAGTATCAATTTTAAATCAAGTTCCTCACGGGTTTCGACATTTCTCTATGTAATTAGCAACATATCCGAGTTTCAGATTTTTCGGTTAAAAATTGTTGAAATGGGAACGTTTTTGTGCCGCCGTGTAAAATTTCAGAAATGTGGGTTACGCCCTTTTGAATGTCCACTCTTCAATTACAAACAACGAAATGGTCCTACCTAATAATCAACAAGTATTCTTACGCGACGCGTTAGAAGTAGCAAACTTATTTGATGGAAGTAACATTCTATTATCACATTTTATTGAAGGATGTTATGAGGCAAAAGTAATGCTGCCAACACCCGCAGCTCAAGAAGAAAATTTAGCACGATTATTGATAAGTAAATTATCAGGAGAAGTGAGAAAATGTATCATTGGTTCGACTTATAATAATATCGAGGAATTAATCGAAAAACTCAAAAGAGTATACGCCCCAGCAAAAAGTGTGTGTCAGTTATAAGGAGAATTGGGGAATACCTATATGTGGGAAAAAGAGAACGTACTTTCCTATGCAGCTAGAATTAAGGAGATTGCCGACAGCATCGAAGACGCTCATACACTCAACAATAATGGACAAGTAGATAATACTTTCAAACGGAACCTTCAAAGAGAGGTTATTCAATGCTTTATTCGCGGTCTGCGTCCTGAATTAGAAATTCGAGTAAAAACAAAGGAAACATTTAAAGAAGTTTTCAATGACACAATCAACGTAGAAAGAGAATTGGCAGCATCTTCCGCACTACGGAGAAATAAAAATTCAGATTATTTTAAAATGGATGATTCTATAAATAATAAAAATAATAAAACAACTCGATACAATGTTGCACGAGATAACAATATAAATTGTATAAAATGCAAAAAAACCGGGTAATGTTGCTGAAAATTGTTATCATTTAACTAAAGCACAAGAAGCAGTTTCTAAAAAACAAGACCTGTCACTTTCTTATGCAAAGTCAACAGCTTAGTAATAATCATCAACAACGAGAAAATATTTACAATAATTCTGCAAAAAATAAGTACCGGAATAATCATTTTTTAGGAAATAGAAATAACAATTATGATAATAATAACTTTGCACAAAATAATAATCCGAATATCAATTTTTTAATGAACAGGAACAACAATTACAATAACTTCTCAAGTAACAGAAATAATTATCCTAACAGCAATAGATTCCATAATGACAATCATAATAAATTTTCGAGACACAGAAATAATGATAGTAGACAAGAAAATCTAGATCACAACAGGTATGCAAATCATAGATAATTTTTAAATCAAAATAGACAACGTGAGATGCGAAATCAGCAATTAAGTAGACCAAATCAAAATTATCCACAAAAATCAGAAGTTATATGCAACTATTGTAAAAAACCAGGACATATTTTAACAAATTGCAATGTTAGATTAAATAAACAACAATCGCAAAATTCGGAAAACTCAAACACTCTCCGCAGTACGGATGCACTGAGGAAAGCATAAAGCAGGAACCAGAAGCATCCACTTTTAACGATCAACCGGCTATAAAGATAAGCGTTTCGAAACCAAGTACAATTGCATCGATAATGATATGCGCAGAAGGCCTTCAAAGCCCTGCTCGCATGATGATAGATGCCGGTGCTGGTTGTAATTTGATTAAACAAAATTCCGTAAATCCTAAATTGCCAATAGATGAAAAAATAGTGTTAAAACTTACAGGAATAAATAATTTACCACTTTTTACAATGGGACAAATACAAATAAACATTCTAGGATATCCAACAATATTCAATATAATTCCTTATGAAGTTCCAATAGATGAAGACGGAGTTCTAGGTTCAGCATTTTTTCGAGAAAATAAAGTCAATATAAATTATGTAGCAAAATGTCTAAAAATACAAAATGAACTGTATACATTTGAATCGACACAGATATTAACAATTCCAGCTAAAACAGTAACAACATTTTATATTCCAATTGAAAATACTGAAAAAAGCGAAAGTTACGTACCTCGACTACGTTGGGGCGAAGGAATTTATGCCGGAGACGCAATTGTAAAAAATTGCAATGGTAAAGCTTATATCAAATTTGCGAATACAAACGAAATTTCAGTAACAATATCAATACCCACTATTACTTTAGAAGACTTTGAAGAAAAAGATTTTCAAAATGTAGCAAGTCAATCAAGAAATTTAAAAAACTTAAGTAATGACGAATTATCTAACAAAATTCTGAATAGCTTCTTAAAAACACACAATTTTTTCGACAATCCATGCAAATTTTTTAACATAACAGGTGAAGAACAGGTGCGGACAGGTGCAGTCAAGAACAGGTGCAGACAGATTTCAAATCCCAGGGGAACCACTTGAAGCTACTAACGTTTTGCAACATTCGACTCCAACTACAGATGATTCTCCAATTTTTTCAAGACAATATAGAATTCCCCCTGTCCATAAAGAAGAAATTACAAAACAGGTTGACGAATTATTAAAAAATAAAATAATAAAACCTTCACAATCACCGTATAACACTCCAGTTTGGATTGTTCCTAAAAAACCAGACTCTAAAGGTAAAATAAAATGGCGAATGTTTCTTGACTTCAGAAAACTTAATGAAAAAACAATCGGAGATTCTTACCCACTACCTAATATAAATGATATACTCGATTCACTCGGATCTGCCAGATGTTTTTCAGTATTCGATTTAGCTACTGGTTTTCACCATATAAAAATGGACCCTAAAGACTCTTATAAAACTGCATTTTCTACACCTCATGGCCATTATGAATTTGATAGAATGCCCTTTGGTTTAAAAACCCCTCCTGCAACATTTCAAAGGTTAATGGATATTACTTTAACTAGATTAATAGGGACAGATCGCTTTGTATATCTTGACGACATAGTCATATTTGCTGATACACTAGAAGAACATGAGAACAAATTTAATATTTTAATACGTCTTCGAAAAGAAAACCTTCATTTACAACCAGACAAATGTGATTTTATACGACCTGAGATAGGATATTTAGGTCATATAATTGATACAAATGGAGTTCGACCGGACCCCAAAAAAATAATAGCCGTAAAAGAATTTCCAATCACAAAAACACAAAAGAAAGTCAAACAATTTTTAGGATTAGCAGGATATCGTAGATTCATCGAAGGGTTTTCAAAAATTGCCAATCCTCTTAATCAACTTCTAAAAAAGGATACCCCTTTCATGTCGACCGATAAACAGCAAACAGCTTTTGATATTTTAAAATCAAAATTATGTGAAGAACCACTTTTACAACGACCCGATATTTCTCAACCCTTTGTTCTCACAACAGATGCCTCAGGATACGCAATAGGAGGTATATTATCACAGGGTAAAATAGGCAAGGATAAGCGAATAGCGTATGCCTTACGTAGTCTAAGTGACACTGAGAAAAGATATGACACATATGAAAAAGAAGCACTTGCAATAATATTTTGTGTCACTCATTTCCGCCCTTATTTATATGGGAGAAAGATGATGATGATACCTTTATGACATCTCAAGAAAAAATGAATCTTGAGAATACTTTAATAAAAGTTAACGAAGAAAATAATATCAAAAAAGTAAATAATTCCAAAAGAGAATATTTCATTTCGATATTTCCCCAAGGTGATATAAATGACTTTAGCGAATCCTCGCAAGATACAATATTAAATATCAATCCTAATTTTTTAGAAACTTTTAAAGTTTCTCCCAATGAAGAATTATTTAATAACATTTGTAACAATTTTCTGAAATATACAAGTTTATTGAAAAAGAGGTAGACCAAGGAAACAAATAGTTAAAGATGAACTTCTGGAAACATATACGAAAAAGCCAATTCAAATAGAACTAGGATCCCATTCTGACTCTGATCTTGATTCTGATTCTGAATATTTGGACTATTTAAAAGAAATCCAAGCAAAAAATGAAAGAAATAAAAATCGCAAAAAGCCTATGCAATTCATTATACCTCAGGAGAAAGAAAGCAAAAATTATTTTTCGACTTCTGAAGATGAAGTAATTGATATAGAACCTGAAGATGAAGAAAACTCTGAAAACTCTTCCATTGAAGAAATTTTTGAAAATGAAAATATCGAAGACACTTTTAATGAACGAAATTCTGAAATAAACAAGAAACGACAAATAGAACCCAGGGAAAATCTCGAAAATGATAATAATTCAGAATTCGAAGAAAACCGTCCACCCCCAGAGCCCCCTCCACCCAACTCAAAATCTACCAGGCAAATTTTAACGAATAAAAATATCTTTGAATGTTGCGATCAATTAACGATGCGAAAAGATAATTATGTATATTTTGTTACAACAAATGGAAATCCTCGAGATAATGTATCAAAAAGTCTAGAAAAACGTGGAACTTTACTAAAATTTAAAAACTTACAGTAGGGAACAGCAAAAGAAATTAAAAAAGGAAACTATTATCATTTTGCTCCTCCGATTGAAGGAGAAATTCAAAATAATTTATCTGAAACCTTAAATAATATAAAATTGTCAGTTTATTCATTACACGAATTATCTTAAAAATTGAATCTACGATCAATTAGTATTTCAAAGACTTAAAAAATCAACCATATAGCTTGGGAAGAAATAAAATTAATATTTGATTTAGTTTTTGCAAATTCACTTACGAAAATGATAGTTTGTAATGGCATAACGCAATATCCAACAAAAGAACAAAGATCATATTTAATTGAAGAAGCACACTCCTCAGCATTAGGAGGCCATAAAGGTGTCACAAAGACCTATAATCGAATTCGCCAAAAATTTTTTTGGGAAGATATGAAAGTCGATATTCAAAAGTATATTCAAGGCTGTTTACAATAAAAAATAAAAAAATTGGTTCGGGTTAAAACTTGAAATCCTATGGTTATTACTGATACACCCACTCCTGACTTCGAAAAAATATCAATGGATATTGTTGGTCCACTACCAGAAACAAAGTGTGGAAATCTGTATATTCTTACTATACAAGACAATTTTACAAAATATTCTCTAGCAATACCTCTTCCTAATCATCAAGCTGGTACAATAGCAGACGCATTCGTGAAAAAAATTATTTGCATATTTGGATCGCCAAAAGGAGTACTAACGGATCAAGGCAGAGATTTTTTAAGCAATTTATTTAAAAAATCAGCGAAACGCTTTAGAATCAAAAAATTTCGTACCATAGCTTTTCACTCTCAATCCGATGGATCACTTGAACGATTACATCATGTCCTAGGTGAATATCTCAAAAGATTTGTAGCAAAAGTCTCAGAATGGGACGATTGGCTAGAATTAGCAATCCTTTCATATAACACAAGCGTACACGAAGCCACAAAATGCACGCCTTACGAATTAGTTTTTGGCAAATTAGCCCGTGAACCCTCTACTGAACCTCTATCACAAAATGAAAAATTGCAAATCTATGATGATTATCTGATCAACTTTGTCACACAACTGCATGAAATGCGAACACAAGCAAGAGAAAACCTCATAGAAGCAAATGAAAATTCAAAAATGTACCACGATAGAAAAATAAATCCCTAGGAAATAAAAATTGGCGATAATGTATTTTTATTAAAGGGAGGAAAAATTAAAGAGCTGGATAATCAATACACAAGACCTCAAGAAGTTTTACATGTACTAGGAAAAGGAAATGTAAAAATCATCATAAAAGGAAAACCGACAGTAGTTCACGTCAATCGAATAAAAAGATCGCACATAAATATACAAAATTAATTAACTGAATTTGAATTCAAACTTAAAATAATATAAACTTTGCATAAAACCAAAGTATTTAGGAAAACTAAACCAGGAAATGTTTTAAACAAAAAGATCCTTTGAAATTTTATTCTAATATTATTTTTTCTATTTCAGAGATACGAGAAGCTCACTGTACCTTCAAATAGCAATAAAAAAAAATTTCAATATATTTCATGCTTTTTTTTTAGAGTAAATTAAACTTCTCAAACCAGCAAGTATTTATCAAATGCATCAACATTTTTCAACTTTTCTCTTCTGTTCAGCAAAAACTAATAATCTGATATTATCACAAAGAAATTATATTTCTTTAAAATTCATATGAGTGCAATTTCAATTTTATTTTTATCAATTTTATTTTTTGGGGTTTAGATGCTGCCCCATGAGGCTTTTGACATGCTTACACACCGTAGTCTTGTAACACTCTTTCTGATGTTCCTCGGTCAGCAACTTACTAATATCTTCTGTGACCGACCTATTTGAAATACCTATTGCTGGTTCTAGATCAGTTCGATTTTGTCTTGTTGCTAGCTAAGCTACAATAATTTATCCGCTATCTCGTTGCCCTTGATACCGCTTTATCCAGGGATTCAGAGAATTGTAACTTGGTTGTTTTCTGCTAGTTTATATAATGCCTCGAAGCATTTCCAGACCAGCATCGAGATGTTCACTGACTCGTCTAATGTCGTGATGGCCGCTCTGCTATCTAAGCAGATGCAAATGTTCCTGCCGTGGCCATGATGTTCCGTTTTGCATGCGCGTTCTTGTATGGACACGATCTCGGTTTGTAGAACTGTGCAGTGGGGTCCTGAGGGGACCGTGAGGCTCGTGTCGCTGTTCTTTCTATAGACAACTTGAATATCAACAGCAAATTCATTCTTGCGGAAGTTTTTATACGAAGTACACCGAAATCTCAAGAGTCTCAACGACTTTCATCAATAATGCAAGAGCTAGACTGTTTCAATATTCACAGAGTTTACAGTATTTACGGTGTTCACAGTATTCACAGCTCCAACCATAGCGCCGGACTTTCAAGCAGGTTATAAATACATTCAACTCAAATATATTTTCGCTAAGCTTTTATTCAAATATTATTTTGCAACGATTGCAAAATGGAGCATAGCTGCAAAAATCATCCCGATAGCTTTTTCTACGTTTGCAGTTTTTTTGTACCACAAAAACAGAGATGAAATATTTCTCCTGCAATGCGAGAAGGCTGCGAGACATATTTTCAGATTGATCCTAAGAATGAAGAAAAAAATTGGATACCCAACAGCTGCCGTTCAACTTGTGCAATTAAATTAAGGTCAGTACATCGAGAAGATGTAATATTTACCCTAATCTTCCTTCTGTGACTAAAGATGCTTATGACCGTTATGACCTTATGACCGTTAATTCTGCAAAACGCAAAGCAGAAGAAATCATTGCTGGTGAAAATCTAACCCTAGAAATTAAACCGACCAGAAACTTTCCAGTATTATTCAACTAGAAAGATTTAAGTGATTTAATAAGGGATTAATCGAAAAATGAGGCTGAGATCTTGTGCTCTAGACTGAAGGAAAACAAATTTGCTGAAAAAAGATGTGAAAAGCTCTTACCGAAATCGAGAAAAAGATTCAACTACATTTTTTTTCAGTCAAGATACTCTCATTTATTGTACCGATTTATTATAGATTAGCTTATGAAGAGCCTTGGTCATGAACTCCAGCCAGAGAATTGGTGTTTATTCATTGATGAAAATAAACACAGTTCTAAAGCTGTTCTCTTGCATAATGAAAATGAATATTCATCAAAACCTATCGATTATGCCATTACCATGGAAGATTGCTCTGCTGTTATGGAATTTTTACTCGATGAAATAAATTACAAATCATATGAGTAATCTATCTGTGGCGATTTTAATAAAATCAGGGATTCTTGTCACATTGCTATATTGCAGTTAGGCTACACCGAAAGACGTTAGTACCAGGAAAAATGAACGTTGCTGAAAAACCACTGGTTGATCCTCAAAAAATCTTACTACCAACATTACATATGAAGCTCGGTATCGTAAAATAATTTTTCAGAACAATTGATAAAAACAGAGAAGGTTTTCATAATAAAAGATGCTGGTTTACGATCAATGAGGGTCAAATATAAAGAAGAAAAAAAGAGTCATCTTTTATTATATTAATATGGAGGGTGACACTACCATTTCTACAAGAGAAGGTTTTCGTTTCACAAAAAGAAAATTCCGTAAGCTTATTGAAGCTAAAATCAAGGAAGGAGTTTTTCAAGGACTACAAATCCGAAAAATGATGTTGGACTATCATTTCAAAAAAAGAGCTTGACTGACCTTGAGCAACACAAAAAGTTTGTAGTCAATAGTAGCAGCTTTTAATCATTTTTTGACAGGGCCTAAAACCAATAATAAGGAAGGTGTATTTTAAAATTTGTATATACTGTAAACCCTGTGAATATTGTAAATATTACAAATATGTTAGACTTTGATGAAATGAGATACAAGAAACAGTACAATGATTCGCCTCAAGTACTTGTAAGTCGTCAAACTAGCAACTCTATAGAAAGAGACAACTTCTCTGCCACCTATCTTACAAACAGTTACATCTGGAACTATAAAGCTTTTAGAAAATCAAAGAAAAAAAAGAATGGCATGCAGTTGACTAAAAAGCATATAATATTTACTTCAATATACGGTTTTTTTCAAAACAATTTTTTTCGTGTTTTTTTTCATAAACTGTATGAGATATCAAAAAAATAAAACAATCCATGGATTTTACGTTAAAAACGCATCAAAATCATGTATTTATTTCTGTTTAGAAAGATTTTTACACCCTTTTATCATACGATTTGTGATTTTTCGAAAACATTTTTAACTTAAAAGATCTCAAAAACCTGATGTGCTGGGAAAAACCAGAGGCCAGATTTGGATTCAGCACAGAAAACTACTCTGGAAATAATATATCTCATTCCATATCACATAATTCATATTTTGTTGACCAGCGATGCCTAACAATGAATTTTTTCCTTAGAACAACGTGGAAGGCAACAAAATTCTGCATTTAATAACCCCAAAACGAAATGTTTTAGTCCATTATAAGTATTTTTTTAACTTTTCTTGACTCATTTCGAAATGAGATTTACATAGCATTTTGAAAATAATCTTAATTGTTTCAAGAGTTGTTTGAAATTCAAGAAAAATTTGAAATATTGCCTTTTATCGCAATATATTCGATAATTCTCAACTAAAACCCTTCGTTTTGGGGTCATTAAACGCATAATTTTGTTACCTTCTATGTAATTATAAGAAAAACATTAATTGTTAGGTATTTTATTAATTAGAAGCTTTTATGGGAATGGATACAATCAAGTGAACGGTGACCTTTGTACATGGGTGCGAGGAGTAAACCATTCTAAAATCGTGATTTAGAAAAATCAGAAATCAACGGCTAAGGAAAGAAATCACAAGTATAGCGATCACTTACTACAGCGTTCATATAACAATGAACGTTGTCTCGCTGATTTTAGAATGGTTTACCCCTCGCAGCAGTGTATATAATAGAACCTTGACTTAATCGAATCAAATACATGGAGGAAAATTGCGAGTCAAAGTTAGAGTCAAAAACTTGGAGAGTCAGTTAGGCCTTCTAAAGAGTCAGACGGTTCTTTTACAATTTCTTCGACATACCCAGAAAGACTCATTCCATATTCAGCTTGACTATCTATTAAGGTCAGACTCACTATTAAAATAATCAAGTTACTTCTCTTGGATATTCAAGATGAACAGCGTGCTTCGACTTATTATTCATGTTTACAGTCCGGGATGATCAAATCAAACGTCTGTAATAACCAAATAGAACTTCTCGGTTCCTCTTTCTAGAGATGGTTAGCTTGACCGTCCACGGGGCTTTTCTACAGTTGAACTTTAAATATAGTCAGCCTGACGCTCTAGACATCCAGATTGATCTTCCATTTGTCTCCGTATAGAAAAGGAGTTACCAGCATGGGGTTTTGGGTTGCCAGATACTTACACCCATTTCATTCTCAAAATGAAATGGAATGTCAGTGATTAATGTAATTCTAGCTCATTTACTTTCACTTGCCTGTTGGCCAAAACTACTGGGTTGTTTGATATTCACTTGATATTTCTATGAGAGGTCGCCACTAATAACAAACGGCTATCATTGCTGACAAGTTCCATCCTTCAAACCCCTTCTGTCAAAATTTGAGCCAAATGAATTTATTAGTTTACAAGTTACAGTTTCTGAAATAAATTTTTTGCAAATGGGGCAAACTTCGCCAAGTGTGCCCGCCTAAAAACTTTTTGTCGACGATTTCCTTGAAAGTCCGCGAAATTATTGCCCTAGTGAACCTCTTTTGATTCCCCTAAGAGAACGTCTCTAGTACGACGGATTGTCAGTATACAGGGGCTCGAATTTCCAACCTTTTACCGCACACGCTGATACTCAATTAACCATAACTTCTACAAAAGTTATCCAAATAAACTTTTTTTATTGAGGTCTTAGAAACGTTTTTTCATCAGCTTCACGCTGAAGGCAATGGTTTTAGATTTTAAAAAATTATTTGAGATTCATTTTTTAATTTTAAACATATTTTTGAGTTTTTCTCCAAGTATCTTCGATACCTTTCTCGCAACAAAACTCATTGTCAGTTATTATAATTGCCAATTATTTTTCGATCAGAAATTGCTTTTATGCGATTTAGCTTCGGATTATTTCGACGTCATAATACTGCAAGTTTGTACTTTCCCGTATATTATTTATTCTCATTTACTTTTCTCATTATTCAAAATAGACATAGTATTACTTGAATACTATATTTCGAACACTTACCCACCTTCCGTGGTTGGACTCGCATTGTTATTCAGCGCCTCAAATTAGCTTTTTCTTCTGCTCAATTTTCAATCATGCCAAGAAGAACCAGCTTGGGTCGTCGTTGTTACTATCCTTTTTCTAAGGTAAATCACAGGCGTGATCCGTGCAGTTTAAGAACAATTTCTGCAACTCTTCAAAAAAAGTATCCGAGTATACCCATCGATACGAAACTGTGTGTAAATTGCAGAAAAAAAATTTCTCAACTTGCATTGCTATCTTCTTTGTATTCTCATACTGATCCAACAATTGAAGATGTTTCAGTGATTAACGATAATTCACCTCCTATTCTCGAGAATGATATTTTAATGGAAGACGACGATATCTTTGCCGATCCTTTGACATCCAAGTTTGAAAAATCTAAAACTGATTGTTCTGATGAAAATCATTACGCCGGAATGAAGGTTCTTGAACAAATAAAAGAAAAATTTCAAAAATTTGCAAGTAATTCAGAAAAAGTGTTACTTTCAGCTCTTGCTCCGAAATCTTGGGGCCGCAGAAGATTGGCTAAAGAATTTGGTGCTTCTGAACGCCAAACTAGAAAGGCTAAGAAATTAGTAGCTGAGAATGGTATTTTAACTTCTCCTAATTTAAAAAAAGGTAAAAATTTAGATTCCGAGATTGAAAATTTGGTCAAAAAATTTAACTTGATGATGAGAACAGTCGTATGATGCCTGGCATGAAAGATTTCATTTCCGTAAAAAAATATGATGGTTCCCGTGAGCACGTTACAAAAAAGTTAATTCTGTGCAATTTGTCTGAATTATATGCAAATTTTAAGGCTCAGCATCCTACAGTTAAAATTTGCTTATCAAAATTCTCTCAGCTTGGACCCCGAAATTGCATGCTCGCTGGAGCCAGTGGTACGCATACTGTTTGGGTTTGTGTCCATCATGAAAACGTTAATTTAATGCTAGATGCTGTAGATTTAAAAGAACCAACCTGCGAAAATTTTTCCCCCGTTCAGACTTATCATGGCGCTATGAACAGGATTATGTGTAGCGTTCCTACTTCAGAATGCTACTTGAATGAATGCACAGCGTGTCCTGGTACAAGCGCACTTAAGGACTTTATAACATCAGTTCTCGCAAAACAGTGTGTAAGGTCACACTGAAAGAAGGGGAATTTATTATCCTTTGTGATTTCGCTGAAAACTATGCCTTTGTAGTCCAGAATGCAGCTCAGTCATTTCATTGGAACAATGATCAAGCTACCATTTTTACAGTGGTAATTTATTACAAAGAGGACAACATTCTAAAGCACTGCAGTCTTGTTATGTTATCAGACTGTTTGACTCATAACACAATTGCTGTGTACCAATTTCAAAAACTTATTACACACTATTTGAAAAAGAATTTTCAACCCAGAAAAATGATTTATTTTACAGATGGAGCCGCCCAGCACTTTAAAAATAAATATAACTTCATCAATTTGTTCCACCATGAAATGGATTTTGGTATTCCAGCCGAGTAGCATTTCCATGCAACAGCGCACGGAAAAGGCCCTTGTGATGGTATTGAGGGAAATTTAAAAAGACTCGCGGCGCGTGCTAGCCTACAAGCGTCATCTAACGATCCGATTTTGACTGCTGATACCTTGTGTCAATGGGCAAAGAATAATTTAGTTGAAACTTAAGCATTCTTTAGTCCCAAAGCAAATCACGCCATCACAGCTCAAGAACCTAAGAGTAGATTTGCATCAGCAAACACAGTGCCTGGTACACAAAAATATCACTCTTTCGTTTCCTCTGCTGAATTAACTCTCATTTTGAGAAAATATTCGTCATCATTAGAATGTGATGTTTTCCCGAAAAAAACTGTGAGGCGAAGAAAAAAAAGAAGTGCACATACACTGTAATAAGCAAATTATTTGACTCAATTTTCGATGTGAGAGGCGAGGGGACTCACACTAAAAAATCACCCCGAATTACAAATTAATTTTCATTTTTAATTTCGTACCAACCAAAAATAATAGTTTTACGAACAAATTATACAAAGTACAATTAAATATGTTCCCAATGGACGGTACGTCGTGATCGTGGCGCCTAGCTGCAATGCGACGCAGAAACCGCGCGAAAGAAGTGTTATATATCTCCACTAATTTCTTTCGCCCCACTTTCGACCATGGCTCATTTTAAAGGGAAAAATTCAAGCTTTTTTTAAAACATAATTTTGGAATGAAAATCAACGACCGCATTTGGAGAAAAACTCAAAAATATGCTTAAAATTAAAAAATGAAGTTCAAATAATTTTTTTAATCTAAAACCATTACTTTCAACGTAAAGCTGATGAAAACGCGTTTCCAAAACCTTCATAGAAACATTAATTTGGATAGCTTTTGTAGAAATTATGGTTAATTGAGTATCAGAGCGTGCGCGGTAAAAGATTGAAAATTTGAGCCCCTGTATACTGACAACCCGTCGTACTAGAGACGTTCTCTTAGGGGAATTAAAAGAGGTTCACTAGGACAATAATTTTGCGGACTTTCAAGGAAATCAGAGACAAAAAGTTTTTAGGCGGGTACACTTGACGAATTTTGCCCCAAATATGGAAAAAGTGAATTTTGTATGTTCATTGAACACTACGTTTTGCGTGGAATAACCTTATCAGAAACGAATGCCAAGCTCGATAAATATTATACGACTCTGCTCCGTCGTATGACTATCGACTACGTTGAGAAAGGAAGGGCGGTTACTGGAGCATATTATGCTGCATTATTGGGTCGATTGGTTGAAGAAATTAGGAAGAAACGGCCACATTTGAAAAAGAAAAAAATCATTTTTTATGATGACAATGCACCATCTTACTCATTGAACATTGCACAGGCAAAAATGCATGAATTATGTTTCAAATCGCTTTCGCATTCACTGCATTCTCCAGACCTGGACCCTAGCGACTATTATCTGTTGCCAAACCTCCAGAGATGGCTGTGTGGTAGGCGTGGTGAGTCGAATGAAGAAGCTAAATGGGAAACAGAAGGGTATTTTGGAGGATTTAACAAATCGTATTATTTGGAAGGCATAGAATAGTTGAAGGTTCGTTTGACTCGTTGTATCGAGCCCATTTAATGTTTAAATTGATTCGATTTGAACTTCGGTATAGTCACGGGTCGAGATGAATTGAAGTATGGTTTAGATTGATTCGGTTTGAACTTAGGTACAATCACAGAATAAGGTAGATAAAATTAACCAGTTAACTGTGATTGACGAGTATACTCGTCATAAATACATGGAACTCTCCATGGTCGCCACAGTTAACTGGTTAATAGTTCAGATAGAGTTCAGATCAATTTGGTTCGCAATCTTCGCGATGAATTTAACTTTTTCGGAATACAAGAATTGAGATTGATTAAAAGATTTATTCTGGATAGGCGCGGAATGGCTTGAAAAATTGCACAAGGGATTGTTCACCCAATTTACTTTATTTTCTGAATTGAAGTTCCTAATTTATCTAAACTCCTTAATATGAAATTCATAACGAAAATAAAGTAGCCAATTTTCGATACTTTTATTTTGAAAATCATATGTTTATGAATAAATTTAAAATAAAAAGTCAAGGTATTATTTTTTTAATGAATTGAAAACATTGCAAGTGATGAACTTCAAATTTTTAGAAATTCACTTAGGAATACTTAAGCAATCTAAGTTATTCCGGCAGTAAACAAAATGATTATTAATTATAAGTTCGTGAAAAATGTGCAGACTTTTTTTCTTTGGAGCTAATTTACTGGGCAACATAGATTATGTAAATGAGATGTGACTAGGTGGTTTCAAAAGGTGTTTTTGTGCTGAATACGAATCTGGGCTCAAAAGTTGTCTATCGCGTATAGCTTTTGAGAAAATTTGGGTTAAAATCCCCCATAAAGGCATTTTTGGCACGTACGAAGTGTGTGCACTTGGCCGTTATTCTCATTAAGAGAAAACAGGATATTTATCCGTTTTTATTTATGAATTTCATTTTGGTCGAATTCAAAGACACCCTAAATATTCCGCGCTGAAATATACGTACATCGCACCCTCTAAAAACAACCTTTATGTCGATTAATGTACCCTTACTTTTCTTGTGATGGTTACAATCTTTGAAAAGTTCTCAGTCGGAAACTGGATGGGAAATAGTTTGTATGGTCACCAACGAACAAACCCCTTGATAGATTGGCGTACATTGATGAACCGAAAGGTTGATTCCAAAAGGTGCAATGTTAGTTCATTCATCCATGGATCATTCAGCGTTGTTCTTGCAATTCAGCATGAAAAGACCTTCCGAAAACACCTACTAACGTCCTATTTAAATGAAAAAAGAAAAAAAAATATTCCTCAGTGTTATTCTAGTGATAAATATAAAATTGGCTTAGACTTTATTATTATTACAATTGTGATAGACGCATATATATTCGAAAGTGCTAGCTACTCGCACACTAAGAAAATAATTTCCCGTTTACGAATCAAGTCTAAGGTGACTAGACTGTATGAACAGCCCATACTAAATTTCATATTTCACTGATATCATATTGTTCATATGCAACTGCATTTTTTGCATATGTTTTAGAAGTGATAATAAAGCCATTAGGAAACTCATTCGAACAAAGCCGTGCTTCTAATTCACATCACTAGAAAAATGACTTCGAGACAAACTAGTTTATAAAGCTTCTGGCCCTGCAACTGGTATGGCATATTTTATAGCGTAATTGATCTTTTATGCTTTGCCTTCAAAAATTAATTAATTATTTTTTTAAAAATTAATTGTAAAGGAATGTTGAACTTCCAAATTCTAAAAAGAGATTAAAATGTTAAAGGATTCCTTATCCCAAGAAACACCATATGTATTTAAGTTTTCATATGCTTTATTTGGTGTTTTAGGAGATGCACAAAGAATTGAAGAAAGCTACAGTTTCTCCTAACGCAGCTATCCCATCACAGCTTAATAGACAGGAATGGGTTGAAGTAACAGCTGATACACGAATCCCGGTAAATAACTGCCTTCTTTATTTATAAATGTTCTACGAAGAATATTAAATCAAAAGCATGAATTCTGTAATATTTATTTTGGCTTGGGGTCAGCTTAGTTTCTAATTATTTATTTCATAGACGACATAAACATTAGGAAGGCAAACGTTTCGACCACAGATGGGGGCCCTCTTCAGTGCCAATTAGCTTAATTGTAACCTTTAAATATTTATTAACTAATACATGCAATTAAAAAATATATGGTATTTTTTGTTTTTTTGTTTTTTTCTTTGCTTATTAATTAAAAATAAAGTAAACATGCAGAAAAACTTATGAGTAAGCGAGTTCCTAGGTGTGAAGAAACCAGGCCGTTCCAAAAACTGTTCCAACAAGTAATCCTCTCCCACAGGAACCGTGCAAAATGCGGCCGCGGAACGCACTCCCTCAAGGGCACATATATAAACACAATTATTTCAAACCAGAAAGAAACAACACACTGGAGAATATAACGTGGATCCTTGGTAAAGCACGCACAGCAAACCACACATATGCACGAGCACCAGAAGTAAAGGACACTGAAGTTAAAACAATCAGAACATTGCAATTGGTACGGAAAAATTTATTTATTTTCTCAAAAACCACAGAGATGACAGACGGATGTAAGTCCACCACTCTGCCATATGGCTAGAAGAAATTTGAGAATAAGTCGTATTTAGGAAGACAAGTGTTCAGAGTTTGACGTATATGGAGAGCATTCTCCATGATAGGTCATGTTCTAACACCAAGGGTTATATCCCGGCGTCGTAAAAATTATACACATTTTTGTGGATATAGAAAGTAAAATGCAACTAAAGCGGAAAATCACGAAAAATTAATGTCCTGGTTTTTCGAAACCTCTGATTCTTAATAACTGGAACCCGGAAAAATACAATATTAAGTTTATAAGTATGATGTCCGAGTTTTTCGGACTATAAGACTCTTGTAAAGTGGCAAAATATTACGCGAGCTATTCAAACTCTGATTTGAATAGAGTGGTCAATTAATACGGTAGCACTACGGATTCTGAGACTAATAAAAAGTTTCAAAGTGATTCCGGACTCTGACTTTAAGTAAGGTGGCCAAGTAATGCGCGAGTTCTTGGGAGTATGAGAATTTTTATAAAGTGGCCAAGTAATACGCGAGATTTCCGGACTCTGACTTTAAGTAAGGTGGCCAAGTAATGCGCGAATTCTTAGGAGTATAAGAATTTTTATAAAGTGGCTAAGTAATACGCGAGATTTCCGGGCTCTGACTTAAAGTAAGGTGGCCAAGTAATGCGCGAGTTCAATGGACCTCAGGACTGATATAAATACATAAGTGGTCTCGTAATACGCGAGTTAAATGAAGTCTGTACTGAAAAGAGTGGTCAAGTAATGCGCGAATTCTTAGGAGTATAAGAATTGTTATAAAGTTGCCAACTAATACGCGAGATTTCCGGACCCTGACTTTAAGTAAGGTGGCCAAGTAATGCGCGAATACTTAGGAGTATAAGAATTTTTATAAAGTGGCCAAGTAATACGCGAGATTTCCGGACCCTGACTTTAAGTAAGGTGGCCAAGTAATGCGCGAATACTTAGGAGTATAAGAATTTTTATAAAGTGGCCAAGTAATACGCGAGATTTCCGGACTCTGACTTTAAGTAAGGTGGCCAAGTAATGCGCGAGTTCAATGGACCTCAGGACTGATATAAATACATAAGTGTTCTCGTAATAAGCGAGTTAAACGAAGTCAGTGCTGAAAAGAGTGGTGAAGTAATGCGCGAATTCTTAGGAGTATGAGAATTCTTATAAAGTGGCCAAGTGATACGCGAAATTTCCGGACTCTGACTTTAAGTATTTTGGCCAAGTAATGCCCGAATTCTTAGGAGTATTAGAATTTTTATAAAGTGGCTAAGTAATACGCGAGATTTCCGGGCTCTGACTTAAAGTAAGGTGGCCAAGTAATGCGCGAGTTCAATGGACCTCAGGACTGATATAAATACATAAGTGTTCTCGTAATACGCGAGTTAAACGAAGTCTATCCTGAAAAGAGTGGCCAAGTAATGCGCGAATTCTTAGGAGTATAAGAATTTTTATAAAGTGGCCAAGTAATACGCGAGATTTCCGGACTCTGACTTTAAGTAAGGTGGCCAAGTAATGCGCGAGTTCAATGGACCTCAGGACTGATATAAATACATAAGTGGTCTCGTAATACGCGAGTTAAATGAAGTCTGTACTGAAAAGAGTGGTCAAGTAATGCGCGAATTCTTAGGAGTATAAGAATTGTTATAAAGTGGCCAACTAATACGCGAGATTTCCGGACCCTGACTTTAAGTAAGGTGGCCAAGTAATGCGCGAATACTTAGGAGTATAAGAATTTTTATAAAGTGGCCAAGTAATACGCGAGATTTCCGGACCCTGACTTTAAGTAAGGTGGCCAAGTAATGCGCGAATACTTAGGAGTATAAGAATTTTTATAAAGTGGCCAAGTAATACGCGAGATTTCCGGACTCTGATTTAAAGTAAGGTGGCCAAGTATTGTGCGTGTTCTTAGGAGTATAAGAATTTTTATAAAGTGGCTAAGTAATACGCGAGATTTCCGGGCTCTGACTTAAAGTAAGGTGGCCAAGTAATGCGCGAGTTCAATGGACCTCAGGACTGATATAAATACATAAGTGTTCTCGTAATACGCGAGTTAAACGAAGTCTATCCTGAAAAGAGTGGCCAAGTAA
This sequence comes from Diplolepis rosae, assembly GCA_030998225.1. NCBI lineage: Eukaryota > Metazoa > Arthropoda > Insecta > Hymenoptera > Diplolepididae > Diplolepis > Diplolepis rosae. Next base: position 1,061,116 of record JAPYXD010000688.1, on the reverse strand, counting down.
TGCGCGAATTCTTAGGAGTATAAGAATTTTTATAAAGTGGCCAAGTAATACGCGAGATTTCCGGACTCTGACTTTAAGTAAGGTGGCCAAGTAATGCGCGAGTTCAATGGACCTCAGGACTGATATAAATACATAAGTGATCTCGTAATACGCGAGTTAAACGAAGTCTGTACTGAAAAGAGTGGTCAAGTAATGCGCGAATTCTTAGAAGTATAAGAATTGTTATAAAGTGGCCAACTAATACGCGAGATTTCCGGACCCTGACTTTAAGTAAGGTGGCCAAGTAATGCGCGAATACTTAGGAGTATTTATTTAAAATTGCAACGCGATTCAATTCATGAGACTTGAAACTAATCAATAAACCTTTAAAAAGTTAATATTTTTATATTTGTATGGCCTTTATGCGCGATTTTATAAAAAGTTCGAAAAAACGCTTGTTTTGGGGATGAATTTACCCCTGTACTAAAAAGATGGGGTGTTTTTTTTAACTTTTTAAAGGTTTATTTACTAGTGTTTGTATAAAGTATCAAAAAAATTTTGGTTTACTGAGATTGGTTTAGTAGATTTTGAGAAAAACGTCTCCCAGATTTGAAAAACGTGATTTCGAGAAAAATGCGTTTAAATTTTTTTTACTATAAAAAATGTATTATAAATACAGCTATAATATTCCTTCTATTTTGAATTTCTTAATCAAATTTTAGGGCATTTTTTCTATGATACTAAGGAACATTTTTACGCAAAAAAATCAATTTTTTGGAAATTTAGAAAGTAAAAGTCCCCTTAAATACACTCCGCATGCTAGTTGATTAAGGAAATTCATTAGGCTTCTCGGAGGGCTGAAAAAGAAAAGTAGGATTTATATTGGGTAATATAGCAGAGATTGTATGATCTCATTAGTAGTAACAATAATTTTAATGCTGCTCTTTTATCTGCTAATTCGCTAGTAAGGTCGGATTGCATAACAAAATGCTCATTTATATTAGTTTGGGCAAGAAAAAATGACTGTTTTTCGAATTTGGGTCAGGATAGACCGTATATTGGGGTAACGCCTGCGAAAAAAGATGATCTTGTAAGATCTGGTCAAATCTGAAGTAGATCTGGTCAGATCTGAATCGGTATGGAATTTCTATATTAGAATTTATTGTACTGGTTGGGAGATCTATATCTGCATTTGAAACATTTTTTAAAGCTTTCCGTAGAGAAAGATGATGTATGATTATTTTTTTTTCATTTTATATGAATTTGTATTTTTAACACGATTGTTATTTGAAGTAATAGGTTTTTTATTTGGCTACTCGTTGAAGGTTTTGGATCGTTTATAGGTGATTCTTGAATTGTTGCATACAAATGGTCTAGTGAGTTTATCAAACTTAGTTCATATTTCTCGTCCTTATGCGAAAGAGAATTAATAAATTTTATGGCAGCAAAATCCTTAGCTGTTTCTATCGAGTTTGCGATTCCTATTTGTTTAATATTGTTAAGGGGGGAACGTGGTTTAGAGTGTAAAAAAAATCAATTTTTTGAAAGTCATCTCACTGTTGGCTCAAACTGAGTATTACGGAAAAGTTGAAGGACTAATGTATGGGGCAGGAATAGCAGACTAGCATTTGGTGTTGGTGAGTTTCAAATATATACAATTAACTTTTGGAAAAAACTTTGAACGCAATTTTCTCGAAACAGCGTTTTCCCGCACGGCGTACACGGTTAAGAATGTGTAATTGCCGCATTTTTATAAGTGATACCTCTTTTTAGAGCTGAAAGTGTAAGCTTCTATGAGATCCTAAAAAATCACATAAAAAATTTTTTTTAATAACTATTTTTGGTTAATTGTCTCAAAATTTCGTCAGTAAAACGAGACTTTTTTTAAACACTCATAAAATTTGCAATTTTTAACGTTTCAAAAAATTTCTTAGGCTTAAATAGAAGATAAACTCCTAAAGTGCAAAAAAAATTTTGGTTTTAATGTTTCGGTTGATAAGCACGATCGATATCATGTACGCAGTGGAGAATCTTCAAGAGAGTAATGCCCCAAACAAATACGAATTTTTACTGCTAAACATTATGGAATAAAATAAAAATAAATTTTGAAGAAATTTTCTGTGAAAAAAGGAACGCTTTCACTCCGCTGGGTAACGAGCCCAGGTCCTTTCGATTGCCGATCGAATGCTCTGTCATCTGCGCTACGGAGGTTCCAAAACTTTTCTCACAGAATCTTGTTAACGCCAATTTGGCAACGGATGTACCGTGAACTATTTAATCAATTTTTTCTGCAAGATTTGTGTATCTATGACCTACTTCAACAGTACTTGAAACATTTCATAAGTTAGGCAGCCTAAAAAACTGTGCCGAATATCATGCAATTTTCGGCGTTCTAAACCAGGTTTCCCCCTTAATGAAAGGGACATGCGACATTCTGAAGATGTTAGATTTTGATAGAGTAGTGTGTTCTACTAAGTTCTTCTTTTAGTTCCGAGTGAGGATAAAGAGTAGTGTTTTTAATATTGTAATCTTTACCTGAATTGTTATTCGCGTTATGTGTGTACTTTTGGGTATCTTTTTCGGGTTTTGTGGCGCTGAAGCTGTTAGCAGTTCTTGATGGCTCTCATCAAGAGGTCCAGAAGGTCGATGGATACCTAAGTGTAATAAGAGGTTAGTGACCCAATCCTAGAAGGCGCCTAGTAGATGGAGAGACCATCCAAATAATCCGTGTAGAGCATATCCATGAATAATGGTATCCGCTATCAATTTAATCCCTCTAATTATTATTATTAATCCAATTAGGCCTGCACTAGTAATTCCAAAACTTGTAAAAATTATCCAAAATCTACCCCATGCGGATTCAGCAATTTTATCAATTACATCTTCATTAAATAAATTCGTTAATGATATTCCTTGATTAATAGTTGGATGTCCTGTTATTTCTCTGGCTAAAGAATTTAGAATCATTGGTTTTTGTGCTAAAAACATAATATGATCTCGCAGTTTATCAAGATCAGATTGAGAATAAATGCCACTTGTCGCTAAGGATGGAGGATTTGTGTATTTCCAGGTTGCTTTTGTTAGAGGTTTAACTATTGTTGGTGCTATGGATTTCATAGGATTTGGAAGTAATTTGTACCAGGTTTCTCCAAAAATGTACATTGGTGGAAGAAAAGAATTGCAATTTGTTTGGATACCAGATTTTGTTAATATATGAGTTCGTGGAGAAAGGAAAAAAGATTGATTTCCTCTAAATATTGGTAGTTGTAGATAACATTCTTCAGTTTTGCGATATTTTACTCCAACCGGTATACGTTTTACGATATGAACTAATTCTCCTGCAATTACTGACATATATCCTGGGCGTTTCATTGAATGATATGCAAATTCGTCTGGTGATTGGGTTGCTAAGGTTAATGTATTTCTAAAAACTTGCTGTTCAAGTATGCGTCGTTGAGTAAGAACATCGTGATAAAGTCTATTTACTTCAGTACGTATATGTCGTTTCACATATATAAATTTAGAGTTAACGTATGTCAAAATGTCCATATTTTAAACCTCTAAATGTTTATTTTCTAAAAATGAGTTTCCAGGTCTGGTTTCAAAAATTAATAATTTTGGATGTTCGGTTTGTATTAAAACGTAACTACAAACGGGTTTTATTTGTTTTTTTAGCCAATACAAAAGTTATATCTTCAGTATTTAATGAATAAAGGATTTCAGAATTGTCTGTCGTGTTGTCATGTGTTTTATTTGCTGGTCCTTCATAGATAACTTTATAATAATTTTGAATACTGCTTGGAATACGACATTATTCCATGTTCCATATGGGTCAGAAAATTGTGTACCAGTACAGTCTCCGTTAGGTGTTACAGATCCTGCTAAAGTAACGCTATGAAATGAAGTTTCATTTACTTTTAATTTTACTCATGTGATATTTAACGTCCGATTAATTTTCTTCATTTAAATGCAGGACAATGACCAACCTCGGATAATCAGATGTTTTTTTAAATTTCCTTAATAACGTTTCGATGAACACTAGGGGTAATCTGTACGGTTATTGGCCACGTAAGCATATACTCCATCGAAGTTTGAGCATAAATAATTCATTAAAAATAATTCAAATACGAAATGGACATCTTTAGTTTCTAAAAAGTATTATTTACCTCAATGAAATAAGAGAAAACAATTAGAATTGAGTATTACCGAGATATTAATGAAAATTTTACTCAAAGTGAGAAAGCGCAATTATTGGCCATGTCAATATAGTCATTGGCATAGCCCTGGACAGTAATTGGCCTATCCATTCAAGTAGCAGGTTTTTGTGAAATAAATTCAACAATGTTTAACAAAAATCATTTTATTAATAAATAACATGTTTATAACTTTTTCACAATTAAATATTATTAACATTACTTTTGTATTGTCTCAGTCATTGGCAACAAGATTATCGATATCATTTAAAACTCTAGATTTGTCTGCTACATTTTGATCAGTTTATTTTACTTTTTTTCTAGCATTGTTTTTGTTTACTTTGGTATTTTTTGTATTTGTATCACTCTTTTCTTGTTTCATGTTCTTTAATGTTTCAAAAAACTCTTGTTTTTCTTTTTTTTTCTGTAAAGCTATTTGCTTTTTCAAAGCTTTTTCTCTTTCAGCCAATTTTTTCTTCTCAGCTGCAGCAATTTTCTTAAGCTCTTTATTTTTAAGTTCTTGTATTTGTTTTTCAATTGTTTTCATTTCATGTGCTTTCCATTCACTTGAAGATAAAGCATACGAAGTTTTTTCAGTAAACTTTTTTCCTTTACGCATAAGTATTGGAGGCTTCTCAAGGATCTCATGAAATGCTTTGGTACGGTCTTTTTTATAAGTAAGAGATAAATCAAGTACACACTTGAATTATTATCCATAGAACTTATATTATTATTCATAGTACTTAAATTATTCTCAGTGGTACCTGTCTTACTATCCATAGGAATATTATCTAAGTTAATGGGCCTTGTTTCTTATAGATCAGTCAATTCAGTTGCATTACCTTTATTAGTATCTAGATAATTAGTTCTATCATCAGTCTCAATGAGATCAATAATACTGGAGTTATTGTCTAATATCACATCGATTTTCGAATCATCAATAATTACACACTGTTGAATATCAATATTCTCTACATTTCCTAATACTTCCAGATTAGAACAATGTACTAGACTGGTTTGAAAATTTAAATCTCCATCGCCTGCTTCACTGCTTTCCACTGTTTGTGTGAGTGAGTTTGATTGTTCACTGCTTATATCATTTACATTATTTTTCTGAAACTCTTGCCACAACTTGAAAAGAATTAAAAATTCTTGAGAATTTTTATCTTGTTCAATACCAGGTTGAAAAGAATATAAATTTTTCATTACTGTAGGTCCTACCAATTCAGTAAATGTTTCATAAGTAATAAACGATGTGCTCAATGGACTGTTATTATGGACGTTGACCATTTGAACGGATGTACCGTGATCGTTACTAACACTTTTCATAGATGTACCAAGGCATTTTGAATAATTAACAGCATCTGGATTCCATGGATACAAGCCACAAGCTTTGAAACCATTCTGTATCGCTTTACCATCAGGTGAAAAACTGTCTACAGCAGTTTTCAAAAGCGGACCCATTTTATCCAAAGTCATGTTTTCTGTAGGATTCCTTTTCCTCCAATTAAGCACACTTTTTTCCACATATTTTTTAGCGGTTTAAATGCAGCGACATCAGCTGGTTGTAACAGTCTAGTAGAGTTAGGGTATAAACAAATCAAAATAATTTGTAACTCCGAACACAGATTGCTCAGTTCTAAAGAAATATGGCTACAATGACCATCTACAAAAAGTATAACAGGCAGTGGTATTTTCTCTTTTAAGAGATAAGGATGAAAAATGTTACGTAAATAGTCACTAAATAGTTCTCCACACATGTAACGACTGGGAGTGACTCCGATACCCCAGCCCTATGGAACTGATTGGCCAACTGCAGATGGTAATCTTTTGTAAGGAAAAACCATAGTTGGCGGAGTTGTAACACCTTTTGCACTAAAAGTAAACAATACTGTTAGATTTAACTTAGAAGCTCCCTTGTCAACTTCATACACATTACGTGCTCCTCGAGGAGCCAGCATATATTTTACCTCTGGACAAACTGGAAAATATGTTTCATCACTGTTAAAAATACGAGATTGATCATTTAAGATATCTAAATAATTTTCATTACTTAAATACTCTTCAATTTGCTTGAACCAATTACGTATATCACTCTCACTGACACAAGAGCTAGCTGCCGTTACTCCTTCTGCAAATCTTTCTGACAGAGATGGATGTCTTCTTAGGAAATTTTTATACGAGCCGTCTCCTGGACAATTGTCTTTGAAAGGAGTTTTCATATTACTTTGATCCAAGAAAGATTTTATGCTTGCTTGTATGTTTTCTTTTCTTCGAGGAAACGCTTTTTGATGACAATCAAAAATCCATTCTACTAGTTCTTTTTCTTTTTCAATGCCTATAACAGGAGGTGGATCAGGTGTTGTTTTTGCAAATGCAGAGCTCATTCTAAACTGTAAGGTGGACCTAGGTATTGGGATATGTCAAATGGGTGGGGCCTAAAAAACATGGCGTACTTAAGGGAAAAATTTGAATAGAGGGTATAGTTTTCCTCGCAAATACATGTGATTTGAAAGTGATTAGAAATGATAAATATAAGTGCAATATTCGATTGGGCTGGTACTAATAAAAAAAAAAGGAATTTTGTGGAAGGAGAACGACTCTTGAAAGCCGGACACATTATTAAATGTGGAAAGGATAAAGAGATAAGTGAGAGCTCAGGTGCAGTGAAATTCACGGCCTACTGTTTGAAAAAATCAATACTGAAAGAAGATCCGCATGAAATTGTATTGTTTTTCCGTTTCTTTTAAAAGTTCGTTCTTCTTTATGACGATTAGCTACTGCATTTTGAACGTTTGGTAGGTTAAGCGAGGGAACTGCAGTTGTTTTCAAGCGTCTCTTTTTTGCTGCTACATCTGTAGGAAATAGAAACACACAATTTTTTTATTCATAAATAAAATCTCTTAAAAATTCTTTGGAAAATTATTTTATTTAACAGTGAAATAACTGACAGTTTTACATAACATAAGTTAGGTTAGGTGTGAAAAGAACTTACTTGGTAAGATATAATCATCTGCACGAAAATGACGCGAACACACTTTCATCCCCGAATTCACGTCTTTGATGTTTAAGATTTTCATCCAAACTTGCAGCTGATCCCTTTTTTTTTGCTTTTCAAAATAAATTTTTAATGTAAACAGTACGATTTGTTTTCATTGGAAAGTAATGGAAGCGTATGTCCATATCTTTGTTAGAAGTACTATTACATCCTTCCACAGCACAAACTAACTTCTTTTTCGATTTTGCACGAGGAGAAAACTTTGCGGATTCCAATTTTACAAAAATTTATTTGTTTAATTTTATTAATAAACAGTTCCACGATTATCTTACTACTGAGAGCACGTAAAGTTTTCCCTTATAGTAGTGACATTTTCTATCACCAGATGTCGTATGCTCATTTGACACATCCCAATTCCGTACTGCTTGGATGCTTGACGTTGTGCCATTCCATTATTAATTGCAATTATAGCATCTTGTATATGTTTTTCGGAATAACCTTTTGTATACTTAGTGTTTTTCTTAACTTTGGGCATATTTAATTAAAGAAGTTTATTTTCATTGCAGGTTACAGAATAAGGATGATCAAATCTAACCTAAGAATATAATACAATTATATGATTGTAAAGAAACAGTGGATATTTTCCATATATTATTATCAACAGATTTTTATCTCAAATCGATTTATTGCTATATATTTTTACATAAATCGATATTTATAAAGAAAAATTACTTTTCCAAACAGTAACATTTCATATTGTTTCATGCCAATGACTGTGCACTGCATTAAACAGTCTGAATACAGTTATTGGCCAGCCGGCCAATGACTGTCATAATACACATTTATTGACGCTAAAGTTGGCCACGCTTTGAAATTGATTAAAATGTTGAAATATGCATTGAAAATGTTCTTATTTTCAATTATGAAGTCTCTTCATGTCAAGAAAACGTTCATATTATTTTATTTTCATATTAATCTCGCAGTAGTAGCGGAAAACCGATGCCTACTTTCTTACGCTGTTTTGGAAAAACCAAGAGTATTTCAACATAGACGTCAATAACATTGAAATTATGATTTTTCAAATTTTCTAAATTACTCAAGTTGTAGTGCGGTCAAAACTTTATATTCATTAGAACTTAACTGCATATGGGGATATTAAATATCTTACTACTACTTATTCTTTTATAAATAAAATTACGTGGCCAACCACTGTCTCATGGCCAACAACTGTACAGATTACCCCTATGTCATCCTCTTCAGATTTTACAATTGTTTGTGTTGTAGAATTCTGTAATTTTTTTTCAACTTTTTTTGCAACTTCAAAGTACATATCGCCGATTGTTTTTTTTTAAATACTGTGGTCAATGTCAAATTAAACTTTTTGGGAAAAAGTTAATAATTTGACCTCTTTGGTTTGTAAACAATTTTTGGCGATTGGTCCTGTTATCCTATTTTTTGGCAAAAATTTTTAATTTGACATTGACCACAGTATTTAAAAAAAAACAATCGGAGATATGTACTTTGAAGTTGTAAAAAAAGTTGACATTGAGGTGGATCGCATTCTCCTACCTCTAGTAAAGATAATGTCGTAATATTTGATTGATTTGAACTGCAATCAAATTCTATGATGGCGTAGACTGTTGTTATATAGTTGAAGTTGCAAGTGAGCAGTGCCAAAAGGAAGCCTCGTAATCCCATCTCTGGAAAAAGAAGGTTCCAATTAGCAGCTTATTTTGCTTTGTAATTTTTTGTGATGAAGGTTCACTGGACTTATACGAGAACATTGCTAGTTCAAGCCAATCAGCCCATTCTGAATTTTTTGCATCAAATTGTTTGAGATATTCTCCTAGAACATGATGTGAACGTTCTAATGACCCGTTTGATTGAGGGTAAAAAGCTGTGGTACGAAATTGTTTAATTCTAAAACGTTTTCGATTTTTTTCAATAAAAAAAATAAAAATAAAACAATTTAATTCACTTTAAAATTCAACTGTTTTCCCTTGTGAAGTATTTGTGTGAAATCAGCAGTAAAAAGTATGTATTATTCATAACAGAAATGTTATAGAAACCAGCAAATATAAGGTTAAGTTAATGACAGGTCAAAACAGACTAGAAAAAAAATATTGGCAAGGAAAAAATAATAAAGAATTGAATTGTCATTTCATGATGACAGTTTTAAGTACTTGCTGAGTAAATAAATATTAATTGTTTATTTTCAGATTTAAATTTATCATGGATATAATTATTAAAACAGGTTTTCAATCAATTACACATACAATAGAATTTCAACCACAAACGAAAATTAAAGGTAAAAATATCGTTCTAGCAGAACACGTAATTTTTTTTTTTAGACTTGTAGATTGAAGGAAATATCGTAGGAATGTAGCTAGGACTTGACTCTTTTCCGGATTTTTAAGTCACTTGAAATCACATTTTTTTAACTACTGATTTAAAAAATGTTTGTTTTTTTATACTAAACTTACGAATTCCTAAAAGTTTGCTAATCTCGTTGTTATTGCTATTACCGAAATTAAGGTTATGGTACTACTTACTTTTGCCTTCTTACTGCAGCTACCCACTTATTCCTTTGATTTATTTTCCATTTAGACGTTGGAAATTTGTAAAATTTACACTCACTTTTCCTGCTTGTATTTTTACTATTCGCAACACAACAACTTCGGTGGCTCATTTTAACTATATTTTTCTAATTAAATTAAAATTTAGATTTGCATGTGTATTTTGATTGCTCGGAAATATAAAACAGCCTCCTTTAATGCCTAAATTATCCACTGCGTACGCTGGCGTCGATCTGACTCTCCCTACCATGACTTCGCACGTAGCGTATATAGTCATGTTCAGGAATTAAGGAGAAATAGGTTTTTTAGTATAAGTGTGGTATTGGGATCAAATGTAATAACGTTCCTTCTTCTTTTTCTAATATAGGAATCTCTAGTATGTAGGTAAAGAGTCCTCTTATGACATCCACTGATAATGTACTTATATCGATTATGTGTTGATAATTCTCTTCACTATTATCAAAGTGGTATCTTGTTCTCTGGTTGTTTTCGAATTCTTTAATTGTTTCTTTTAACATCGCCGATGTTAGTATTTAAGGATGTATAATCTCGTGTTTTCCATCGTTAATTGCGTTTATCGCCATATCGATATCTTCGTTTATTCCATCTATTAAGATAGCCGCTACTACTAGCTTACTGTTTATAAAGTTTTCTTGTGTAGCTTTATTAATTCCATTGCTAAAATTCCTTGCTATAGCTCTTTCCTAATTTTCCTGCAAAATTAACGATTCGTGGTTTGTTGAGAATGAATCCAGGATCAATTTAAGTATTTTAGTATGGTTAGTCAAGATAGAAGCAATATTTTTATTATCTCTATATAAGTTGTCGAATTCGCTATTAATTTGAGCAAGGTCTCCTTCGTTTAAGGTTCCAAATAATGTTTTAGAGATGTCTCCGACGAAGTTGGCCAATCCTCGTTTATTGCGCTGTTTTCCTAATAGCTTCGTTAATATATAATTTCGAGATATCAGTCTATTGTACCTTCTTCGAATGAGTTCTATTTCATATTGGGGTAGGCACTTTTTAATGCATGCTTGTTCTGCTATTGATATTGTTTTCTCCACTGCGCTGATTCTTTCCCTGTTATTTGTCATATTGATTCCAACTATTAGTCTCCAAGTTTCGTGGTATAGATGAATTTTAGTTTCCTCTTCAATGTATATATTTCCTTCAATATCGTTGATGGTGTAGTTACCCCTAACGATCGTTAGTAGAAGTAGAGGGAAGGTCGTCTTCACTATCATCTGAAAAATAAGGCAGGCATTGGTCTATATGTATCTTCAATATGTTTTCCTTATTCTGAATTACAATATTATCATTGTCTAGTAAATCTATTATCTCATAAGGGCCTTTCCAGGATTGTTCTAATTTATTTTGTTTGTGTTGTTTATTATTTTTACTTTATCTTTGATTTTATAAATGGGGTGTTTTCATGTGATGTTCTCGTCCAATCTTCTTTTTGTTTTTTCCATTTCCGACTGTATATTTTCTTTAGCCTTCCTCACAGTATCTTCGTGTTTCTTTTTCCATTTTCTTATCAAGTCTTGGTGGGTGAGATTGGTGGATGTTCTTAATGTCGATGGAACATTGGAATTTCTTCCAGATGCTAACTCGTATGGTGTGAATTTCGTAGTTTGATTTGGCGTAGTATTTAAAGTAAAATTTATCATTTTTATGTTATCGTCCCATTCTCTATTATTTTCAGCTATACTTGTTTTGATAAGGTTTAATAACGTGGAGTGCATTTGTTCTATATTGCCGTTTGATTGTTGATGAAATGATGTAGTTTTTATATGCTTTATGTTTAAAGCTTCTTCAAATCGTGTTACCAGTTCTGATAAGAAATTGGTTCCTTGGTCTGTTAAAATATTCTTAGGTGCTCCGAATGTGTAAATGTAGTAATCTAAGAGTACATCTACTATAGTATTCGATGTTTCGTCTTGTAGTGGTATTAGCACGGTGTAACGTGTTAGTCTATCCTGAATGCTTAGTATATATTTGTTTCCCTTCTTGGTTATCGGGAGAGGTCCAAAGATGTCCAACGATATTTTTTCGTTTGGGGGAAGTGGTATATCTGGGATTATACTCTCGGCTTGATTTTTTATTTGTACTGTTTTTTGAAGTTGTCAAATTGGACAGAATTGCACAAATCTTTTTATATCCTTGTCCATTCTATTCCATATTCCTATTTTACGGGCTTTCTCTATAGTATTCTTTTCCCCAAGGTGTGTGGAATGCGCTTCTAATATTATCTTCCTTTTTTCTTCTTTGGTTAATTCTCTGGTTGATGAAAAGCATACATGAAGACTCAGGCGAGGATAGTGATTTGACGAAAATTCTATCAATTCTTGGATACTCTCCTTTTCAATTGGGGTAAACAACGGATCCCCGAAAATTAGTCTTATTATTTATCTTAAATTTATGATTTTTCCAGATTTTAATGTTATTTCATGTTCAGTCAGATCTGTAGAGGGTAAGGGCTCGGTATCGATCGAGAATACTTCTTGGTATTGCGCTATTAATTTCTCGATAATTTCTCTTTGTTCTGGTTCTAAGTGATTTAATTTTGATGATTGCAATATTTGTAATGTTCTCTGGTGTATGTTTTCATTATGTTGGAGTGCTGTTTCCTCCTTTTCTCTAATTTCAAAGATCAATTCATATTTTTCTAGGTTATTTTTACTTGTAGTGGATTCAAGGTATTATTTCGTATTGGGATTTTTACAAATCCTTCATGAACTTTGTAAATACCATCAGGGATATTCTCTTGATCCAAAATTAGGATGTCCTGGTTCACTTCTTCCTTTATTTTTATTCTACATATTTTTTCTAAGTTGGGCGAAACGAATTCCCCATCTTCGTATATTGGTAGTTTTATTTTATCTATTATCAGATATTCTGGTGTTATAGAGTATCTGTCGTATTGAGAGAGGAAATTTATTCCGATTATTCCTTCCTCAGGTAATGTAAAGTCATCTGGTACTATATAAAAAGTTTGTTCTTTATTAAAAAAGTTTAGAGTGGTTTTTTGTTTTGATATATGTACATCTTTTCCCATAGAAAAAGTTTTCTCGCATTCTTTTTCCTCATCTTTTTTGTCCAGAGTGTTTTATTTTATTATATTTATTGCTGCTCCTGTGTCAACCAATAGTCGGCATTCTCCGGTTCTTCTTTTTGCATGGATTGATCCAAGAACGTGTTTCCTTTATTTCCTTTCCTTTCATTCTTAGTTGATATTTATAATGACTATTAAAATTTTTATTAATGTTCTAGTTTATAAGAATTTTAAGAAATAAAAAATGTTTACATATCATTGTTTTATTCGTTAATATGGGGATAATATTGGATTTCAATCATTTTTAATAATCACAAATAACATTAAATATTTTTCAAAATTTAGAATAATTAGAAATAAAAATTACTAATGAACAGAATCGAAAATACATATAAGAGGGCTCCACTTAAGCGCCGCCACCTTTGTGCGTGGCCATTTCGGTCCTGTCTCAACGAAGGACGCGAGCAACAAACCGACCGGGAACCGTGATCGTCGATCAAAATTCAACTGAGATACGATTGAACATTTTTAATCGTATCTCGGGTACCCATGAATATTTTTGAAGGTTTCTTGGCTTAAATTAAAGATAAGATTTTAGACTCTTTGTCGTATAATTTTCAGATTTTGGGAAAATTTTCCCTAGGTCATGCTAAAAGTTGACGTTGAGGTAGAGAATTTGAGAAAATCTTGAATTTTTTTTAACTCCGCACGTGCTGTATTATTTTCAGAAGGTCAAAAAAATATTTGTTGAGCATCACTAGACGTGAAATTTCATAAGCTTTCCAACTGTATTTTTAAAAATGCCCTATCTCCTTTTTTCACTGAGATATCGTGGCTTGAAGTCAGCAGCGATTTTTAATAGCGCTCACAAGCACCGTGCGCACAATTGTCGATAGTAGTGTAGGTACCTATTTACCGCTTCCTGTTCTTCAAGTTTCATCTTTAACCTTCTTTCAATCGGATTTGTGTATTGTGATTGGATGGCATAGTTTATTTCGTTTACTATTTTGTCTAAGGTTCTGTCTTAATGCTTCGTAGAGGTCGTCATAAGAGTTGATCTGCTGATACCTGATTGCCTTTTCTGCTAATCCCTGAATTTTCTTTGCTATAATCAAATCTAGTAATAAATTTGGTTGTGATGTTTTCATCCTGGCTCTTTTCACTGACTTCACAAAATCTTCTACTCCTACGTTGTCTTGTCCATTCAAAGTTCTTATAGTTTCAAGAGCTATAGTAGCATTGATGCGGTCTTCGCAGTCGTAAGTTAGTCGTGTACAAAATTTTGATCGGTTTATATTTCCATTTGGGTTAACTCTTTCGTATTCTTGTTCTCCGTCGGAGATATCATTTTCCTTTTTTAGAGAATTGAATGCATTGGTCAATGTTTCCATTTGAGATGGTACTCTTGTTTATCGGATCTGGAACAAGAAGTTTTGCAGATTTTTGGAGAAAGACTGGTGACTGATCGAGTTTTAGCTCCTGCAGTTTCGGGTCGCTTAACTGATATCTGGAGTGATATTATAATTAAAGGTCTTCCATTGGAGGAGAGGAAGAGATTACTAAAGGATTTTCCTCCCCCCGCAAATTTTTTAATGATGGATCCTCCCAAATTGAATTTAGAGATTAATGCTGCTGTAGACAGCACTATTCAGAAAAGAGATGAAAGGATAATTGAAAAGCAGGAAAAAATTTCTGCATCACTCGCTGGAATTAGTAAGACTATAGAACTAGTTTTGAAGTCTAATCCGCCGGAGAAGAAACAGTTGTTGGAACCTCTGAATAGTGTAATGAGACTATTGGCGGATCTCCAACACGATGAAAACTTGATCCGTAGAAGCTTACTTTTGAAGAATATAGCAGCACCTGTTCGAGATATTTTAAAGGATCGACCGTTTGATAATTGGCTTTTTGAGAAGGATTTATCAGAGCAATTGAAAGCTGCGAAAGCTGTACAACAGTCTTCGAATGATTTGAAGCGAACTTTAACAGCGGTGTCAGGAAATAAAGGCGGTCCAAAAAACTTCAAGGGCCCGACCCCGCGAGAACAATTCAAACGGAATTTTTACTCCAGGGAAAACTGTCAGAAATACAATTACGGCCGTTACCCCTTCCAGAAGCCGTCTCCTCGAGGCAAGCCGACGAATCAGAGATCAGAACAAGGGACGGCAAGAAAAACAACTAGAGGTAGGTTCTCTGGCGGGCCGCTTAGCTTTGTTTATAAAAAATTGGACTAAGTTTACTTCAGAGGGAACTATCCTTAGTTGGGAATCAGGTTACACGATTCCTTTTTCTGGCAGAGGGGCGCAGCGATTTCCTCTGACTGAATCACCTTGGTCTGCACAAGAAAGAGTAAAGATTGGTGGCCTAATTAATGTTTTATTAATAATGGCAAAGGAGCGATAGAAAAATCTGATCCCCATCCTCAGCAATTTTTATCTCGAATTTTCGTTATCCCTGAGTCTGACGGCTCGGATTCTTTAATTTTAAATTTGCGTGAATTAAATAGTTTCATTCAAATGGAACATTTCAAATTAGAAGATGGCAAAACAGTAAGAAAACTGTTAAATCGTGGTTCTTTTCTTGCGTCAATTGATTTGAAGGATGCGTATCACTTAATTCCAGTTTCTTACTCTGATAGAAAATTCTTGAGATTTCAGTTTGAAGGTATGCTGTATCAGTATACTTGCGTACCCTTCGGACTTTGTACAGCCCCTTATGTGTTTACTAAATTAATGAAACCTGTGATGACCAGTCTTCGCGAGAGAGGTTATGTTTCAGTGATCTACTTAGATGACATTTTGCTTTTTGGAAACTCGGTTCACGAATGTCAGATTAATGTTCAGGTCACTTGTCAGTTATTTGAGAGCCTTGGTTTTGATATCGTCTCTTATATGTAAATACTTGGGTTTTGTCTATAATTCTCGGAATATGAGTATTGAACTGCCGCAAGACAAACAAGAAAGAGTAAAACTACAGATTAAGAAGATTTATAAACTAAACAAGTGCAGTATTAGAGAGTTCGCTACCTTCATAGGTACCTCAGGTGCATGTTGCACAGCATTAACATATGGCTGGGTTCATCTGAAGGAGTTTGAAGGAGAAAAGTTTTTGGCTCTGAAGTCGAGTGACGGTAATTATGATGCGTATATGTCCCTTTCGGCTAGGTTAAATCCGGATTTTCAGTGGTGGCTGGATCATATTAACAATGCAAAAAAACCCATTGCACAATTTCTGCCTGTTTTAGAGATTTTCTCTGATGCATCGAGGTCCGGTTGGGGTGTTGTTTCTGATGGCCACCGAACGCACGGTTTTTGGAGTGAACAAGAAAAATTGTATCACATAAATTATCTTGAATTTTTGTCAGCTTTTTTCGGACTCAAATGCTTTACTAGCAACTTCACAAATTGTGATCTTCTTTTGAGGATAGATAATACACCGCCACAGCTTACGTAAATAAGATGGGTGTTAGTGGGGACTTTGGATCTTTGCTTCTTATGTTCGATCCCAGGATAACGTCGAAGCTGATTTTGAATCCAGGCGGTTGGGACCAGAAACAGAATACTCCTTATCGCAATCTGCATTCCAAGCGATTTGTCAAAGTTTTGGTGATTCACAAATTGATTTATTTGCGACTCGAGTTAACGCGAAATGCGAGCGTTTTGTTTCTTGGTTTAGACACCCAGGGTCGATAGCAGTTGATGCTTTTACTCTCAATTGGGGCATGGTTTTTTTCTATGCTTTTCCTCCATTCGCAATCATTTTGCGTACGCTTAGAAAAATCATTGATGATTTGGCTAGAGGAATTCTTGTTGTGCCACTTAGGCCAGCCCAACCCTGGTTTCCTCTTTTCTCTTCTCTGCTAATTTCTGACCTAATTTATTTCAAACCAAACCCTAATCTTTTACGTTCTCCGAATAGGCAGACTCATCCACTTTGGGAAAAGATTACCCTGGTTGCCAGTGTGCTTTCCGGGAAGCTTTTGCAAGGAGAAGTGTTCCGGAAGAAGCATTCACAATCATGATGTCTTCCCTGTCAGATTCATCGATCAAACAGTATGATTCCTGTTTGAAAAAGTGGTGGTCCTTTTATCTACGAAATAACATCGATATGTATGAGCCAAATATTCCGCGGGTAATAGAATTTATTGCTAAAGGATTTGGGGGAAGTACATCGGTAGGTACTCATAATAGTTGTCGTTCTGCTATTGCTCTTTTGCATCTTCGACCTGCTAAGCCTAAATATGGCACAACATGAGATCCTCGGCTTGTTTTGGATCACATAAGCAGTTGGGGATCCACGGTTAATCTTACTTTAGAATGGCTTACTTTTAAATTAGTCTCTCTTTGTGCCTTAATTGCGGCTCACCACATGCAAACTCTTGCTTTGATATATATCCGAAATATTGAGAAACACATCAGGAGCAAAGCGAAAAGGTATTGCTATTGATATTATTAAGAGAACTGACGGTTGGACGGAAAGTTCTGCTTCATACAAGCAGCGTTTGCATATGCTATTTTAAGTGAATCTTGATTTCTGTAAGTTATTTCTCAAATATAGTTTATTTGATAGATGGTTGCCGTAATAACTTTAAACAACTACATTATCATCTTGAGGAAGAGGCGCGGAATACAATGTACTGATTAAACGAACTTACCTGTAAGTGAAGTTCTATCAGAATTGTAAATGGTGATCAATTTGGAGGTATGGGATTTTAAATTGAAATGAAACAACGAAAATTCAACTTGATAGGGCAATCTTTTTTATTTTTGTGTAGAACCATTGACGACATTTATTTTTTAAAGATAACCCCTTTCAAATGTTGGCCGCAACAGCGCTTTAATTCGTCCATCCGTAAACGCCAATTTTAAATGACTCGCTCGAGGACTTTGGTCGGCATCTCGCTAATAACTTCAGTAATGTTGGCTTCCAATGCCTCAATAGTAGCTGGTTTATCCACAAAACATTTAGACTTTTCATACCCCCACAAATAAAAGTCCAAATGTGTGATATCACACGATCTTGGAGGCCAATCCACTGGTCCGAGACGAGAGATAAATTGCTCACCGAAACGATTACGCAGTAAATCCATTGTTTCACGGTCTGTATGACATGTAGCGCCGTCTTGGTGGAATCAAATCTCGTGGAGATTATGGGCTTCAATTTCCGGCATCAAAAAGTCGTTTATAAGATAGGCCAAGTTGTTGAGATCGGCGCCGAATCGATTCTTAGGGTCTTCGGCAAAACTCTCATTTACAGCCGCAATATTCTCTACAGTTCGGGCTGTACGTGGTCTAATCGGTCGAGTATCATCCAATAATGTTGAATTATTCTTGAGTTTGCCGATGGTATGCCGAATAGTGCGTTCGGTAGAACGATTATGTACACCATAAATTGGCCTGAGCGCGCGATAAACACTTTTTACAGAGCGTCCATTTTCGTAATATAATTGTACCATTTGTAAACGTTTTTGAGGCGTAAGTCTTTCCATGATGAAATGCCAGTAAAAACTGAATAAAACTGTGTATTTAGTTTGACAGTAGTCACGCGTGAAATGTCAATAAAACCCTATTGGAAGAAGTACCTCCAATTTGATCACACTTTATGAAGCGCCTCTTTCGAAAAGATCATTCCCACCCTTTCCCTTATGATTTTATGATAATTATTATTCATGAAATTGTATTCACGACATATTACGGCTGTGCTTTAAAGAATGAGAATCTGGCCGAGGGCGGTGCAACGGATTGACAGGAAAGTTTTTATTTGTTATTTTAAAGATTGTGATGACATCGGTATTTAGTGTGGGCACTACATTATGATCTATTCGGAAGAGGCGCTTCATACAATTCTGATATAACTTCACTTACAGGTAAGTTCGTTTAATCAGTAAATTATATGACCAAAATATCATACTTCGGGTCGTAAAAATTCGCATTTGTCTGGTTGTAAATGAAGATTCGCTTTCCTAAGTCATTCTTCTAAATTGTTGAATTTAATTTCGTGCTCTTCTAGAGTATTGGCATATACCCTAGTGAACTGGCTAAACGCTAGTTTTACAATGTAGCGTAAAGCTATCGTAAAGTAGCATTATAACTCATGAATGAGGCAAAATAAATATTTAAAATCTTTTTATCCTTATTCTACGTTAAAAATAACGCTAAGGGGCTATACCAGTGTGACACTTTCAAAAAATTGATTTTTTTTTGGCTTATTCGTCAGTGCACTTTTCAGAATATTTTGTGAAAATTTCAAAGTCGTATCTGTAATATTTTTTGAATGGCAGTCTTTCAAAGAGGAACCGCTCGCTAGCGTAAAATCAATAGGTAAATCTTTAAACGCGTTTTTCTCAAAATGAGATTTTTCCAATTTGCGGCCATTCTAACTCGAAGACTAATTATCCGACTGACGTGAAATTTTAACTGACTACTCTTGACTATATTTGCCATACAGTGAACTAGGATATTTTTAATCGGATGAAAATTGAAATTTTGGCAGATAAAAAACCGACCATTTTTTAATCAAAAAATAGACTGTTTTCTTCATATCGACGCCATTTTGTTCGTTTTTGGAATTTTTCAAAATCCTTGTTCACTGTATAGAAAATACCTTCTAGTTTAATGCCTTTTTTTTCCATTTCAGTTACTCAATCGACCGGAATCGTGGCTGCTGTGGGGGAACTTTTTTTTCGCGTTTCCGAAGACAGCGCATAACTCGCTTAATTTTCAATATTTTTTAATAAAAATTAAATGTAATATTCATCAAATATAGATAAATACATTGTTAATTTTCAGAAATATTTAGTTTAATAGTTTTCTTTAGAAAAATTCCCAAAAATCACTTAAATTTTAAGCTCTCACACCAGTGTCTCCAGAACGTGGGATTTTTCGGCCCCCACCACGTTCCCATCTGGGAGAAACACATGCAAACGTGGCGTGCCAGTGTGTCGGCTCTGCTACACGCTGCGGTCACCAGCTTCGTGTAAAGCCGAAGGTGCACGAAGACGGACTTCGTTACAATGCTTGAGTTTTCAAGTTATTTTTAGATTTCACGCTTTCGTTTATCGAGTCGAAATTAAGAATTGTATTTTTCTCGAGTACGTGCAAAAGAGGCGCGAAGCAGACGACGAATTTGAATTTACGAAGTATATAGTTCAAGAAATAACACTTTTCTTCAATTTCTTGAAGAAAGTCTGCATGAAATAAACATCAGTATGATCTTGGAAAATTTCATGAGGATTTCAACACTTCAAAAATAAACTTTCAGTGAAATTTAGTGACAATAAATGTATAAAATTTGAATCAATATATAATTTTCCATTCAAATTTATATACTTCTTACTAATTTTGTACATTTAACAATTTTTCAATTAGAACAATATTTTCTATCAAGATAAAATGAACATAAAATTCAAGTTCATAATTTACATTTTCAGTTATATGTTAGAAATATTTTCATCTCACATTTTTGTAGCCTAAGCACAAACTTTTCATTCCAAAACTTAAAATCTCTACGGAAATGGAAAATTGTCTAATAGCAGTAGATAAATTAAAAAGCTAAAATATGTGTTTATTGGTATTTCCATATTAACATATAAATATCAATCAATTTTAAATTTTACATAAAAATGTTCGTTCGAAGTGTTCAAATCTTGTTACAATTTGACAAGATTTTATGGAGGAGTGCAATCTTTTGGATGAAATATTTTGTAGTTCTTAATTTGTCTGTCCGTCTGAAATCTTAGTAAGATTTAAACAGTAAACAACAAATTTTCCAATAGAATTCAGGATCAATAATAATTGATTCAGGAAATACTTCAACTCTGTAGAGCATTTTTGTATTTCGAATTCAAATTGTGTGCTTAAGCCACAAAAAAGTAAGCTGAAAATGTAGATATAAAACTAATTATGTCATGTTTATGTCTTCTTAATGGAAAATACTTTGCATATAATTCTCTAATTCGATATTTTTTTAATGTATGAACATTCAAGAAATTGGTAAATATTCCATCTTTTTATGGGAACGAAAAATTTCCGGATAATGCTTTGATTGAAAAAGCTAAAAATTTGTCAAATATTGATATAAATTGCAATTTTACAATTGCATTATTTTTCAAATATTTTAACATCTCTTCAATCTTGATAATTCTTACAGAAGTTTATTTCATGTGAGTGACTTTTTCTTTTTCTAATGAAAGATTTCGTAATTCTAAATTCGGCCCAATTCGTAACATTACGTTTTAGTGACGTATGCACAGACTTTTAATCAGATAAATGAAATGCTTTATAGAAAGTCAAAATTTTCTTATTACTGCACTTAATCAAATTTATAAAGTAAAAATATTTTTTAATTGATGCTTTCACTCAATTCTTTAAACATTCATTAATTGAAAATTGTACTAAAAATTTAATCTTGCAGCGTTCCAATATTCCCAAAATGTTACAAAATCTTATTAATCATTATTTTAGTCGAATTATTTTCAAAATATTTAAAAAATAAATGTAAATATTTTGATTAAATACTCTGTCAAATTTTGCATTTGACTGATCTTGCAAAATTGTTGAAAATTTTGAATACCGATAGAAGAAACTTTAAATGAAATTTTATGTCCATAAATGCTTAAAGTTCTATACAGAAATATCAACTACAACATTCTCAAATTTTATAAATAAACTACTAAATTCAAAAAGTTTCGGATTTTTTTAAAAACTGTACAAATTTCAAATATGAATCAGTCAAAATCTACTGATTATCAGTGAAATTTGACTGATTTAAATAACTAAAAACAGGTTACTGTGAATCAGTCAAATTTCACTGATTACTTCAGTGAAAAGTAACTGATTTAACAGTGAAAAATATTGTTTCCACTGATGATTCAGTGAAAAGGCAAATCACTGATTCAATCAGTGAAAATTTGACTGATTCAGATTTAGAGTGTATACAAATTTCAAATATAAAGTGTACTCTGTACATT
Source organism: Diplolepis rosae (assembly GCA_030998225.1). Lineage (NCBI taxonomy): Eukaryota > Metazoa > Arthropoda > Insecta > Hymenoptera > Diplolepididae > Diplolepis > Diplolepis rosae. Next base: position 1,039,347 of record JAPYXD010000688.1, on the reverse strand, counting down.
AATCAAACAAATTTAGAAGATGAATATTTTAATAAATATTCCTAAATATTACTGGAATATGATACATATCGAATTAGAAAAACTTCTTCAAAGTACTCAGACATTTTTCTAATTTTACGACATTTTTGCACCATGTTTGACCTTTGGGTAGGATTCAAGAAAACAATTGTAGACATACTTTCATTACTTAGTAAAATACTATGAAGAATTGCTTTTTAAATTAAAGCGAAAACTTTTAAAACCTTTAACAATCAGGCTTGCATATTTCCTATTCTTGAAATTTACTTTGAATAGGTTCAACGTATACAATGCGAAATTTCAAAGTCGCGAAACAATGGTTCAGGAACTCCAGCCAAACTCGGCTAAATTCTTCGTATGGATTCTTAGCAGTTATTTGAAAGAGGGTCTTCTTCAACCGAATTTATTCTTTCAAATCATTAGAAATGTTAACTTTGCAGATCCTAGTAATCAAAAGCCGCTTCAAGACATAGACGTTGGTAAGGAAGCGCGAGAATATTTCCAGCAGCAACTTACAAACAAGAAATTGCAAATAGTAGAAGTTGATCTATTTCTTCGTAATTGCTTGAAATTTTATGTCACAGCAAGCGAAGAAATTCGCAATCGACTTCCTTTTGATGACATCTTTTGTCTTGCGTTGCTGTTTTCCGGCCTCAAGTAGCTTTCTATGCTGATCAAAGCGAAACTTTTCCTAGGGTCTGGAAAGTTTGTCAAGATTTAGGGTCGTTTGATAGAATAGGTGTACAAAAAGAGTGGGATTCTTTACTCAAAATCAGACAGGAACTCAAAGAAAAGTGGTCGAATTTATCTTTTGACGAAATGTGGTCTAGTATCGGTGTATCTTCGACGAGTACAGGAGAAAAACTTTTTCCAAATTTGACCTCAGTATTGAATCATGTTCGGAGTCTTCCTCATTCAAATGCTGAGGCGGAGCGAGGTTTCTCCATGCTCACGGACGCGAAAACTCCCAAAAGAAATCGCTTAGGAAACAGGACGGTCAACTCAATTTGTGTTACTCGATCAGCCCTAAAGGCGAGACCTGAAACAGCCAGAACAACGAGCATCACTTCGAAGCATTTGCAATTAATGACCGAAAATCTATATGAGATGGCAGAAAGTGATAGGGAAAGTGGTTTGTCGCTCTTCGCTCACGAAGGAGAGGATTAATTCCAATGGCCAAGGCATGGCGTTAATCAATTTCAAACCCCTTTCTTACTCACAAAATAATGACATTTTATTTCTTATATCAGAGATACGTTCTTTATTCCGTTCTTCGCGTGCCTCGGGTATGGAAATTGTTTAGTTTTAATTATTATTTTGTGAGTAAGAAAACATACTGAAATTGAGTAATATCACGCTTTGGGCATAAGTGAGAGGCAAGGGGACTCACAATAATCAAGCACCCCAAATCATCCCGAATTAATCAAACTTCTTCATTATTTGATTTAAAACAAAACATTTTTGTTCGACGTATACTGGCATTTGATAGAGGCAAGCCTGAAGTACGGGCTACATTTGTAGCGTTTTTTACCACTTTGCTTCATTTTTTTCCTTTTTTCTTTTTGCTTGAAAGCAAACACCCTTTTCGTTTCGTAGGACGTGGACTAGGCCTACAGGGGATACCACGTAAAAAAACGAGCCTTAAACTCTACCTCCGTGGTGGTGTGGAAAGGAGTTTTATTTCAGAATATTTGGGATTCTCTAAGAATGAACCAGCTTTTTTATTTTAATATTTCAAATGTGCTTTCTTTCTTTTATGTTTAAGGCAAAAACTAGATCTAAAAAAAGCAAAAAAACCTATTTCTCTAATTGCGTCCAAGATTAGAGCAGAATCTATGCAACCGATTGTTAAAGGTTTTAAAAGTTTTCGCTTTAATTTAAAAAGCAAGTCTTCATAGTATTTTACTAAGTAATGAAAGTATGTCTACAATTGTTTTCTTGAATCCTACCCAAAGGTCAAACATGGTGCAAAAATGTCGTAAAATAAGAAAAATGTCTGAGTACTTTGAAGAAGTTTTTCTAAATCGATATGTATCATATTCCAATAATATTTAGGAATATTTATTAAAATATTCATCTTCTAAATTTGTTTGATTAATGTACAGAGTACACTTTATATTTGAAATTTGTATACACTCTAAATCTGAATCAGTCAAATTTTCACTGATTGAATCAGTGATTTGCCTTTTCACTGAATCATCAGTGGAAACAATATTTTTCACTGTTAAATCAGTTATTTTTCACTGAAGTAATCAGTGAAATTTGACTGATTCACAGTAACCTGTTTTTAGTTATTTAAATCAGTCAAATTTCACTGATAATCAGTAGATTTTGACTGATTCATATTTGAAATTTGTACAGTTTTTAAAAAAATCCGAAACTTTTTGAATTTAGTAGTTTATTTATAAAATTTGAGAATGTTGTAGTTGATATTTCTATATAGAACTTTAAGCATTTATAGACATAAAATTTCATTTAAAGTTTCTTCTATCGGTATTCAAAATTTTCAACAATTTTGCAAGATCAGTCAAATGCTAAATTTGACAGAGTATTTAATCAAAATATTTACATTTATTTTTTAAATATTTTGAAAATAATTCGACTAAAATAATGATTAATAAGATTTTGTAACATTGTGGGAATATTGGAACGCTGCAAGATTAAATTTTGAGTACAATTTTCAATTAATGAATGTTTAAAGAATTGAGTGAAAGCATCAATTAAAAAATATTTTTACTTTATAAATTTGATTAAGTGCAGTAATAAGAAAATTTTGACTTTCTATAAAGCATTTTATTTATCTGATTAAGTCTGTGCATACGTGACTAAAACGTAAGATTAAAAAACTTTAAACTGCTTTTACCATCAATCTATGAATGTGGATTTTAAACCGTAATTTAATGTGTCTTATTTTTTTTTGATAAAATATTTTTAACATAATTTTTTGCTTAAAGTAGCCGATTTAGTCAATTAAAAATTGTTCAACTTGTATATTTCAAAATTCTGTAATAAAAGTATTTTCATATTATGTTTTTGTATCCTATGCGTAGAATTTTAATTTTAAAATTGAGATTTCTCACAAAGAAGAAAGATTGTCTTATTAAAGCAGTTTATTCCCAGAAATTAAAAATCATTTACTTAATATTTCGATTCTAAACATTGAATATTTATTGACTTTGAATAAAACAGAAAAAAAATTTTTATGAAGTTTTAAAATCTATTTACAATGTTACGAATTGGGCCGAATTTAGAATTACGAAATCTTTCATTAGAAAAAGAAAAAGTTACTCACATGAAATAAACTTCTGTAAGAATTATTAAGATTGAAGAGATGTTAAAATATTTGAAAAATAATGCAATTGTAAAATTGCAATTTATATCAATATTTGACAAATTTTTAGCTTTTTCAATCAAAGCATTATCCGGAAATTTTTCGTTCCCATAAAAAGATGGAATATTTACCAATTTCTTGAATGTTCATACATTAAAAAAATATCGAATTAGAGAATTATATGCAAAGTATTTTCCATTATGAAGACATAAACATGACATAATTAGTTTTATATCTACATTTTCAGCTTACTTTTTTGTGGCTTAAGCACACATTTTGAATTCGAAATACAAAAATGCTCTACAGAGTTGAAGTATTTCCTGAATCAATTATTATTGATCCTGAATTCTATTGGAAAATTTGTTGTTTACTGTTCAAATCTTACTACGATTTCAGACGGACAGACAAATTAAGAACTACAAAATATTTCATCCAAAAGATTGCACTCCTCCATAAAATCTTGTCAAATTGTAACAAGATTTGAACACTTCGAACGAACATTTTTATGTAAAATTTAAATTTGATTGATATTTATATGTTAATATGGAAATACCAATAAACACATATTTTAGCTTTTTAATTTATCTACTGCTATTAGACAATTTTCCATTTCCGTAGAGATTTTATGTTTTGGAATGAAAAGTTTGTGCTTAGGCTACAAAAATGTGAGATGAAAATATTTCTAACATATAACTGAAAATATAAATTATGAACTTGAATTTTATGTTCATTTTATCTTGATAGAAAATATTGTTCTAATTGAAAAATTGTTAAATGTACAAAATTAGTAAGAAGTATATAAATTTGAATGGAAAATTATATATTGATTCAAATTTTATACATTTATTGTCACTAAATTTCACTGAAAGTTTATTTTTGAAGTGTTGAAATCCTCATGAAATTTTCCAAGATCATACTGATGTTTATTTCATGCAGACTTTCTTCAAGAAATTGAAGAAAAGTGTTATTTCTTGAACTATATACTTCGTAAATTCAAATTCGTCGTCTGCTTCGCGCCTCTTTTGCACGTACTCGAGAAAAATACAATTCTTAATTTCGACTCGATAAACGAAAGCGTGAAATCTAAAAATAACTTGAAAACTCAAGCATTGTGTGAATTTTCAATTTGTTTACAACATTCTTGTTTTTAAAAATATTCTAAATTAACTATTGGGACTGATAATGTTATTGGTATTTCATTTGTATTTGAAAATTTTAAATAAGCTTTTCCCTTGTGATTTTTTACAATTGCGTCTCCTACGTAAACGCCATCTTGGATATGTAATCGAGGTACATACCCTTCACTCTTTTCTGTATTTTTTATGTTAAAATGAAATTTTGTAACTGTTCGAGCTGGAATAGTAAATGTATTGGTAGATTTAAAAGGGTAACAGTGGTTCTCAATTTCTAAGCATTTTGAAGTATTGTTTATATTTACACTATTATCTTGAAAAAATTCTGATCCTAATACTCCAACTTATTCTACTGGGACTTCATTCGGAATAATGTTAAATATCGTTAGATAACCAAGAATGTTTATTTTTACTTGTCCTAATGTGTAAAGTGGTAAATTATTAATTCCTGTAAGTTTTAATACGTTTTCGCTATTTATTGGTGCTTTAGGGTTGGGAACCTTTTGTTCAATTAAATTTCGAACTGCACCAATATCAATCATCATGTGTGTTGGACGATTTAGGCCTTCTGTTGATATTATAATTGAGAAGTTATATTCAATAAGGCGACAGGCGCTCGAAAACCTGTAAAAGTATTGTCCGCCTCGTGATGTCATAGTCAAAAATTGAAAATCGAAACTCGAAAAATCCAAAAACATGGTTTTATAGCTCGTGAAAAATGAATGTTAGTTTCCACTTACAGTTCTTTTATAACGTTGCAAATTTTCGAGTAAATTAATAAAAAGTGTGTTGGTTTTAAAGCATAGAAACCATGTTTTATTTCAATCCACTCGCCTCGAAAAACTTTAATTAACGGATTGCGAAATTTTTTTTTGCGTTCTACTCGTGAATCTCTGGCGGAGGCGACAGTGCTTGCAAAAAAATTTTTAGATCATTGTTGAATGGTTTTTTTTTAATCCGAAGAAAGAACTATGTTTTTCGAGCTTCGGACCGAAAAAGTGATCGAGGAAGTTTGAGCTACAGTAAACTTCCCGCGAACAAGTTGATCATTAGTATATGGAGCAAGTTTTTGGAGAATATCAACTCGATTGAACAATTACTTTCGAAAATACGAGTTGAACATTTTTCAGTTGTGTGACCTGGTTTTTTTACAAATTAGACAAATAGTTTCGTTTGCAAGTGTTACGTTGAATCGGGTGGTTTTATTATTTTTATTATTAGTTGATTCTTCGGTTTTTAAATAATCCGTATTTCTATTTCTTCGCAGTGCAGAATTTGCACCCAATCTTCGTTCAATATCTATTGTATCATTAATTACTTCCTTGAACGTGTCCTTTTTTTCTACACGAATTTCTAACTCTGGACGCAAACCGCGTATAAAACATTCAATTACGTCCCTTTCAAGGTTTTGTTTCAAATTATTATCTACCTGACCATTATTATTGAGCCTGTGAGCATCTTCGATTTTGTCGGCAATTTCTTTTATCCTAGCAGCATAGGAAAGTACATTTTCTCTTTCCCACATAAATGTATTACCTAATTCTCCCTGTAACTGGTACACGCTTTTCGCAGGGCATATACTCTTTTCAATTTTTCCATCAATTCTTCTATTTTTACATGAGTTGAACCGCAAATGCATTTTCTAGCTTCTCCCGATAATTTACCTCTTTATAATCTTGCGAGGTTTTCTTGAGGTGCAGGTATCGGTAGCATTGCCTTTGCCTCCATGCAACCCTCAATAAAGTGTGACAATGGGAGGTTACTTCCGTCGAACAATTGGACCACCTGTAGCGCGTCACGTAAGGATACCTTTTGACTGTTCGGTATGACTACGGCCATTTCTTCGTTACTTACTATTACGGGATTACCTTGATTTATGACTTATGTGTCGCTTTTATCGTCGTCGCTGTAGTTGTTACTAATTATAGAGTCGCGTGCTAATGAGGTTTCCAATCTTTCTTCCAAAGTTTTATTGTATATTCTTATTACTGTTGAGCTTAGCAAATTGAATTCATCAAAATAAGATAATTCGTTCGTTAGAGTTTGATCCTGCTTACTAGATCCTGTTACAATGCTTAAATCTGGACAGAAACGTGAATGAAACCAGCTAGTTTTTTCTGAATTTTCACTTGATATACTTTGATTATTAATTAGTCTTGCCTAAACTTGAATCATCTAACTGAAGAGTGTTATCTAATTCTTGTTCTGTAGGGATTGGATCAGGGATATTTTGGCATTTATTATCAGTTGAATATTCTCTATTTCTAATTGGTTTTATTTTTAAATTACCCTTTTGATTCAAATCTACTATTTTTGCAAGCTGACTATCTTGTTTAGCTTGACTACATGTTATAACTTTTGGGGTAGATTCTAAAGGGATATTTGGTTTTGATATTGAGTCATTATAAATTTACTATATATCGTATTGAGCGTTGTCTTAGATTGTTTATTATTTTAAATTATCAATTGTTTATAACAATAAACTATCTATATATGAAATTTGTTTTTCAAGGAAAATAAAATGAGATTAGGAAAATTTATTTTTAATTTGTTTATTTATTTTTAATAACGATAAAATTTGAAATAAAATTGGTATTCGTTCATTAGTAAATAAAATAATGATATAAAGATATAATTATTTCAAATGTTTAAATTAAATAAATAATCGCTTAATTGATTGTAAATTTATAATTTTTAACAATAAATTTCTTAAAATGATAAAATATTTTTCTTTATCAACTGCATGTGCCTTTTGTGTAAATTTGAATAATTTATTTTATTTATTTATAAATTGTTTATAACAATTAAACAAATTTGTTTATAACAATGATCATTCGGAATATTCATAAATTATTTTCTTCATATTGGACAAGTTAAACTTGAGTACAAATCCGTGGAAAAAATTTTTTTGCGATTAAAAATATTCTGTTCCTTAACAGAGTTAAAATTAAACTTATAAACAATTCAATCACAAGCACTTTGAACAATGCCTTACCCAAGTGATCGCAATCAATGGTTACCGTTCAACTTACCCAAAAAGGACTTATACTCTGGTGTGCTGTTTTAAACTTAAATCATAACTTAACAAATTAGAATACTTTTTTTTGAATTTCAAGGATTCGAAACTAATAGAATCCTCAAAACACAAAAAACGCAACCAAATCCGGACCAAAATCACCACACCTCAATAAAACTACTAGAAAACAAACCGTGAGAAAACAAACAAAAAAGGAGAAAAGATGAAAGAAGGCAACCCTCCAAAACCCCTTCCTTCTTTTTCTTTTCTTCGTCCTCCCTCGCCTTTATTACCCACCACCATTTACATAAATAAAAGCCAAACTAGCGCTGACGTTTCGGTGCTCTTCCAGCACCCTTCTCAAAGCTGTAACACTACAGAAAAAAATCAAAAACAAAAAAGTTTGTACGTTGAGAGGAGTCTGAGTTGGTAGTGATACGGGTTCAGGTTCAAAATTTTTTTGAATAAAATATGCTGCTTTAATCACTTAAGTTAGCCGCAAGGTCAAATCCGTTTGTGATCTAACAAATCTATTTTATTGAAATTTTAAGTTTACAAGTTAAAATAATATTTTTTATTCATTTATTTATTTATTATTATCAACCAATGTGTTCAATTTCAACGGACTTGTGTTTCCCGGCTGATGCACCAGAAAAAAGGAAGTATGTCACGTCACTACTACGTAAATACTTACTTTGATCGAAGGTTCCTCGTTTTAAGTCAGGATCAAGTGGTCCTCTCTTAGGGATGAGGATAAGTCAGTAAAGAACACAATGGTTAGTAAAGTAATACAAAATGAATATGCAATATGCAAACAGCAATATGTATCCTACTGGTGTGAGGAAGACAGAAACGAATATCCTACTGGTGTGAGGAGGACAAGAATACCTATCTCACTCAACACTGACAAAGATCCTTTCAAAGATTGCAAGTGCAACACGGAGAATTTATGACACGGTTATTTGGAAAATTACAGGAAAAACGTATCTCACGCTGTGAATGCTTTTAAGATCTTGGAAATTTGCCGCACTTAATTCTGCTCACAAGACTAGTTTTTCCCTTGGCGGCGTGTCCTTTTTATATTATATTTTTTGGTGACATCACGCATTGCGCAGCATCCCGCTGTGTGTGACGTAGTTATACCTCTCTTTTCAATAGGTGGTTTTCTCTCTCTTTTAGTAACTTCCCCAGATTTTTCTCTAGACCTAGCCTTTGCCTATAGTAGATTCTAATACGTTGCGGGACGTGAAAAAGCGATAAGAAAAAGAGTTGGGTCAAAAATAAAATTTATTAATAAAATTATTTTTGTGTGTTTCAAATTTTTTTCATGTAAAATAATCTTTTCTCTTTCAAAGTAGCCCTTCAATAATAATGATTCATTAATAAGAATAATAATAATGATTCTTGAAAGTTAAATCATCCATTTTTGCCTCAGGTCTAATTTTCATGGATGAAAACTACCTTAAACGCGTTTTTCTCGAAAACAGATTTTCCAAATTTGCTGGTATTGTAACTTAAATAGCAATTATCCAATGGACTTGAAATTTGTACTGAGTACTATTGAATATATTTACTCTAGAGTGACGTAGGATATTTTCGGATGGATGAAAATTGACGATTTGGCATTGAAAAGACGACCATTTTATAGACAATAAAACAGACTTTTTTCATAACTACGCCATTTTGTTATATTTTCATATTTTTAAAAACCCTACGTCATTGTACAGGAAATACCTTCCAGTTCAACGACGTTTTTTCTTTTTTCGTTTTCAGCCACTCAATCGGCTGGAATCATGTCAGCAGTGGAGATACTTTTTTTTGGCGTCTCCGAAAGCAGCACATAAATTGCTTGGATCTCAATATTTTTCTGGAAAAAAATTATGTAATATAGGTCAAATGCATGTAATATGTCTCTAGTACGACGGGTTGTCAGTATACAGGGGCTCGAATGTTTAACCTTAAAAAAATTATTTGAACTTCATTTTTTATTCTAAACATATTTTTGAGTTTTTCTCCAAGTGCGGCCGTTAATTTTTTTTCAAAAATTCTGTTTAAAAAAAAACTTGACTTTTTCCCTTTAAAATGAGCCATGGTCGAAAGTGGGGCGAAAGAAATTGGTGGAGATATATAACACTTCTCGCGCACGGCTTCTGCTTCGCAGTGCAACTAGGCGCCACGATCACGACGTACCGTCCATTGGGAACATATTTAATTGTACTTTGTATAATTTGTTCGTAAAACTGTTATTTTTGGCTGGTACGAAATTAAAAATAAAAATTAATTTGTAATTCGGGGTGATTTTTTAATGTTAGTCCCCTCGCCTCTCACATCGAAAATTGAGTCAAATAATTTGCTTATTACAGTGTATGTGCACTTCCTTTTATTCTTCACCTCACAGTTTTTTTCGGTAAAACATCACATTCTAACGGTAACGAATATTTTCTCAACATGAGAGTTAATTCAGCAGATGGAACGAAAGAGTGATATTTTTGTATTTTTGGCTGAAAACTATGCCTTTGCAGTCCAGAATGCCATCACTCCATCACAGCTCAAGAACTTAAGAGTAGATTTGCATCAGCAAACACAGTGCCTGGTACACAAAAATATCACTCTTTCGTTCCCTCTGCTGAATTAACTCTCATGTTGAGAAAATATTCGTCGTCTTTAGAATGTGATGTTTTCCCGAAAAAAACTGCGAGGCAAAGAAGAAATAGAAGTGCACATACACTGTAATAAGCAAATTATTTGACTCAATTTTCGATGTGAGAGGCGAGGGGACTCACACTAAAAAATCACCCCGAATTACATCTTAATTTTTATTTGTAATTTCGTACCAGCCAAAACTAACAGTTTTACGAACAAATTATACAAAGTATAATTAGATAAGTTCCCCATAGACGGTACATCGTGATCGTGGCGCCTAGTTGCACTGCGAAGCAGAAGCCGTGCGCAAGAAGTGTTATATATCTCCACCAATTTCTTTCGCCCCCTCGTTCGACCAAGGCTCATTTTGAAGGGAAAAAGTCAAGTTTTTTTTTAAACATAATTGTCACGTCCCGCTACTCTACCGCCACAAGTAACAAGCAGATTAAGAAATCAATAAAGCGATCACGACAGCATTACAGCGAGTGTGATTTTATCGACGCAAGTTATAAACTAATCTACAGATCAATAGGATAATCAATATGAAATTACCATGTGTCGTTATAATACCCACACATGGTAACAAATCGACTGACCCAGAGAGAAAGACCGATTTCTACAATGTAACCAACGCGAGTCCAGTGTCATCATCTCTACACCGCGAGTGCAATCCAGTAAGTCTAGTCCAGTTTCACCAGATTTCTACCGCTAGCCGACCTAATTCAAACTCGACGCTGAGTTCAACGACTTTAAAAAGTGAAGGGGAATCGCCTTCCAAATTCTCTTTGAAACTGGGATCAAAGAATCAACTAGATCAACTCTCTGGACTACGAATTTCCTATCTAACAACAACTATCTCAAGATTACAACGAAGACTCTAGTTGCTACATTCGCTTTACTGACTCAATCAATCAACAAATAATTTACAACTCAGGGTAATTACAAGGGTATTTCAAAATTAACATTCAATTTCCATCTCCATGGTGCTTATTCAATATAATTTTATTGTCAATAAATATATTTTATATAATTACCCATTCTCAATCACTGACTAGTCCTCATCCCGTAGAGAAGATCCCTCCGATCCTTACATAAAACGAGGAGATCCTTTAAGAAGAGAAGTGTTATGTTTCTGACGTAACATACCCAATCTCTTTTTTGGTGCATCAGCCCGGGAAAACTTAGTCAGTGAATGGAATATCGAAATTTTATAATTACAAGGTATCAAAAAATAATAAATTACAATTATAATTTATCTGATTTCACAAATATTTTGTTAAAATAAAATAAATTTGATAAAATCACAAAGGGATTTGACCTTGAGGCTAACCTGAGTGATTAAATAATCCTTTTTTTTTATTTGAAATTATACACAAATATTGGTTAAAATGAAATAAATTTGATAAAATCACGAAAGGATTTGACCTTGCGGCTAACTTGAGTAATTCAATAATCATCTTATTTTATTTGAAGTTTTACACACATGTTGTTAATATAAAATAATTTTATTAAATCACAAAGGGATCTGTCCTTGAGGCTAACCTAAGTGATTAAATAATTATTTTATTTGAGAAATTGTTTAATTTCCTTATTTCTTGTTATTTTGTACAAACTGTTAAAATAAAATAAATTCTGTTGGTTCGCGCAGGGATTTGACGCTGAGGCTAACCTAAGTGATCAAAAGACTTATTTTATTTGAAATTTTATTATCTGAATTTCTGAAAGTACAAGGATTACATAGGATTTTGCGCTTGAGTCATGCCTGTCTAATCTCGTACTAGTTTGATTCCAAACTGTTAAGTAAGTTCTAATTCGAGTTAAAAGGAGAATAAACAGCACACGAGACTATAAGTCCTTTTTAGATTCGTTAAACGTTCACCATTTGATTACGATCAATTGGGTAAGGCAAAATTCAAGTGCTCATGCAGTATCGTTTGAAACTTCAATCTCAACTCTATTGACTAACAGAATATTTTTAATTGCAAAAGATTGACCAAGAAGTTGTGCTTGAGTCAGGCTTGTCCAATCTCGCATTACTAAAATTCTGTATATTTTATAATTTTGTTTATGTGTGTATAATAAAAAATATAATAAAAACAAAATTTTCTGTGATTGTAACGGTTATTTGAAAATCATTTATGACCGTTTTTCGATACCGAAGTCAATTCCTAAGGCGATACCATAAGTCCTATACCGTTTTTCTATCTTCATACGAATATTACGAATCAAAACTAAATTTACGTATTACGAGTACATACTTACTATCTTTCGCTAAAAGATTATTATGGCGCAAGCTAAACTTCCGGAACGAGAGAGGGTATTTTTATTAATGATGCGTGGTTGTGGAGATCGAGTTCGATCTTATGATCAAGTTCGTTTGCTTTTTAATCGCACTTTTCGTAATTGAGAAGGGTTAAATCTTGTCTCAAAATCAACAATTGAAAGAACCGTGCGGCGCTTTATGTATCATGGATCTATCAAGGACCTCCAGAGAACTGGTCGGCCAAAATCTGCAGGATCTCAGGAGATGCAGATGGACATAGCCCAAGCATATGTTGATAACCCACACCTTAGTTTACGTCGAGCTAGTGTTGAGCGTGACGTTGCTCCTGAGACAGTGCGAAATATTTCAAAAAGCATTAATTTCCATCCTTACAAAGTTCATCTGGTACAAGAGCTCAATGAAGACGATCCTGATGGTCGGGTTGAATTTTGTGAAATTATGATGGACAGAATTGATAGAGATCCTCTTTTCTTGTACAATACAGTATTTTCAGATGAACCTACTTTCACTTTGACAGGTGAAGATAACGGGCAAAATTGTAGATATTGGTCCGACACAAATCCTGATTGCATGTTGGAGAGTCACACACAATATCCACAAAAGATTAATGTTTGGGCCGGTATCTTGAATGATACATTGATAGGCCCTTTCTTCATCGATGGTAATCTCAATGCTCGTGCATATGAAGAGCTTCTCGGAAACGAAATTGTACAAAGAATAAGAGAGATTACAAGCGATAATTTTCAAAATATTTAGATACAGCATGACGGAGCAGCGGCTCTTTACGGTAGGGAGGTTCGAGCATATTTGCATACTCAGTTCCCTCATAGGTGGATTGGAAGACGGGGTGAAATCGAGTGGCCTGCTAGATCTCCTGATCTGACGCCTCTCGACTATTTTCTTTGGGGTTATTTAAAGAGCAAAGTATACTCAACGCAACCCCAAAGCTTAGAAGAATTGCAGAATCGGATTCTGCAAGAGGCTACTTTGATTGATAGGGAGATGATTCGTAATGCTGTAACTCTTTTTTACAATCGCATAGCTTTTTGTCAAGAAGCTCAAGGTTTTCAGTTCGAGCATCTTCACTGAAGCGTGAGAGGCAAGGGGACTCACGCTAATCAAGCACCCCAAAGGAAACAAAATTTACTACATCCACGTCGTTGTTCCTGGGTAATGCTAAACGTAAACGTAAACTGCTTGGAAAAAACATTGAAAAAACCTTGAAAACCATCACCAAAATCAATACAGAGCTCACCAGTGAATTTCTCGTTGAAATTTACTTCAGGAATTACACTGACCTCTTGGAAAACTTTGTTTATTTCAAATAACCTCTAATTGATCTGGAACTTTACAATTGACCTATGACTTGGATACGTACTTGAACGTAGAGTTCTCCGCTCTGTCGATTGCAGATGTAAAAAATGGGGTATCCATTTAAAAAAAACAAAGTTGACCATGAAAAAGCCATGAAGGTCAACTTCAAGGTAAAAATGAAGGTAACCATTGAATTCCTCGTTGAAATTTACTTGAGGAATGACCTTCACTTTTTTGAAAAATATTTTACCTGAGGAAATATCCAACCGTCCCGGGACTTTTTAGACACCCTGGATATATATATATATATATATATATATATATATATATAAACACATCCCAGTATCCCAGGTAAGACTAAGACCAAAATTAGTTTCAATAAGAATAATTTTGAAACATAAATTCTAAATGAATATTTTTCTGTAAGCACATGGAAATTGGTAGAATTAAGGCATATTATTTTAATAAATCTGGTTGATGATTATAAATTTACCTGACTCGGAACATTAAGACAAATTCATATTTTCTAATTACAAATTATCAATCACACTTATTGATTACAAAAATATGCTGAAACGAAAGATATTTTTAAATCTTTTCGGTTGATCCAATTGAATATTTATGTATTGTAATTTTAAAAGTGTCTCCATGTACGTGTCACGTCCCGCGACGTATTTGAATGTATATAATACACACAGGCTGGATTGAGTTAAGAAATCTATGAGAAAATCGATAAAGGGGAATAGGGAGTAGGGGAAGTAGGGATCAGTATAGGGCCCCTTCTCCTCTAAGAAGATATGACTACGTCACGATTTTCGCTGACCGTCAATTTGTATTAAAAAATATAAAAGAGGCCCACACCAAGAGCAAGCAGTAAGTAAATTCTTCGTCTAGTTCGACACTTAAATTTTCCTTCGGATTTATAACCGGTCTCGCGACAATAGTCCAGTGCGGCATTTCAATTTAACTTCGAAAATCTCTGAGTTTGAGATTAATAAAATTCGACCGGGACAATTTAAAATCAAGGTTCGGGAGTCGTAAAAGTCATCGTGGACTTGTATAGATCTTTGTAAAGATCTTCGAACAGTGTCATAAATTTGGATCACAAACCTTTACGGAATATACCTGTGCGGCCTATAACTCCGTCTCTCTCTCACACACTTGGACTACACCTGCGGGGATCCAGTATTTACTACTCACCGCCGTGTGGATTAACCCTCAACATAAAGGTACCGAACCTCTCTCTCTCTATCTTTATTCTTTGTCTCTTTCTCACCTACGTACCAACCAGCCTGTGCCTACATTATATAAGAATTGTCATAACGAATGTATATCCGGAAATTTTAACCAGTAAAATAAATTCAATTTGTATTATTTTCATAATCATTGTGTCTTTCATTGACTTATCCTCATCCCTAAGCGAGGATCATTCGATCCTAACTTAAAACGAGGAATCTTCGATCAAAGTAAGTATATTTGCGTACTTGTGACGTAACATACGTATCAGTAAAATTTATTTTATAATAACCTATGTCGGGAACCAATCCCAGTGAATTAGAGAAATCGCAAAATGAAGAAAATCCTATTACGTGCAGTCAAGTTAAGAAAGATACTGAACTTGCAAAATTTATGGCACAAAATCAAACTGGTCCCCTTAAACCAAATAGAACAGTTGCTGTGAAGGAAAAGGTAACTAAAGATAAGTTTGAGAATATTTCTAACAAAGACAAAACAATTATCAGTTTTCAATTAGGTAATATTTCTCTAGAGAAAACCTTAACTTTTGAACAATTCGAAACTGCCGGAACAAGCAATTTATCTGACTCGAATAATTGGCTCAATTCAAATTCAAAAACTAATTCAAGTATTATTTGTGGATCAATTGATCAGGACGAAACATTAACAAACGAAACTACTTATAGTGACAACGAAGATATAAGTTTACTTAGCTCAACGATAATTCCAAAAAACACAGTTGAAAAAAGAACTAAAATAAATTTATCAGAAAATTCTCTTAAACGCCAAACAATTTTAAGTAATCACGATAGCGACAATAATAGTACCGACAACGAACAAATGAAACAGATTGTTCACAACAATCCGGAAGAAAACGTTAATCCAATTATAAACAACGAAATGGTCCTACCTAATAATCAACAAGTATCCTTACGCGACGCGTTAGAAGTAGTACCCTTATTTGATGGAAGTAACATTCCATTATCACATTTTATTGAAAGATGTTATGAGGCGAAGGCAATGCTGCCAACTCCCGCAGCTCAATAAAATTGAGCACGATTATTGAGAAGTAAATTATCAGGAGAAGCGAGAAAATGTATCTTTGGATCGACTTATAATAATGTCGAGGAATTAGTTGAAAAACGCAAAGGAGTAAACGCCCCAGCAAAAAGTGTGTATCAGTTACAAGGAGAATTAGGGAATACCTATATGTGGGAAAACGAGAACGTACTTTCCCGTGCAGCTAGAATTAAGGAGATTGCCAACAGAATCGAAGACGCTCATAGACTCAACAATAATGGACAAGTAGATAACACCTTCAAACGGATCCTTCAAAGAGACGTTATTCAATGCTTTATTCGCGGTCTGCGTCACGAATTAGAAATTCGAGTAAAAACAAAGGAAACATTTAAGGAAGTTTTCAATGACACAATCAACGCATAAAGAGATTTGGCAGCATCTTCCGCCCTACGGAGAAATAAAAATTCAGATTATTTAAAAATGGATGATTCTATAAATAATAGAAATAATAAAACAACTCGGTTCAATGTTGCACGAAATAACAACATAAATTGTATAATATGTAAAAAACCAGGTCATGTAGCTGACAATTGTTATCATTTAACCAAAGCACAAGAAGCATTTTCTATAAAACAAAATCCTAATTTTGTTATGCAAAATCGATAGCCAAGTAATAATCACCAACAACGAGAAAATATTTACAATAATTCTGCAAGAAATAATTACGGGAATAACCATTTTTTAGGAAGCAGAAATAACAATTATTATAATAATAACTTTGCACAGAACAATTATCCGAATAACAATTTTTCAAGGAACAGGAACAACAATTACAATAACTTTTCAAGTAACAGAATTAATTATTCTAACAGCAATAGATTCCATAATTATAATAATAATAATTTTTCGAGAAACAGAATTAATGATAATAGACAAGAAAATCTTGATCACAACAGGTATGCAAATCACAGACAATTTTTAAATCAAAATATACAACGTGAGATGCGAAATCAGCAATTAAGTAGACCAAATGAAAATTATCCACAAAAATCAGAAGTTATATGCAACTATTGTAAAAAACCAGGACATATTATAACAAATTGCAATGTTAGAATAAATAAACAACAATCGCAAAATTCGGAAAAATCAAACGCTCTCCCCAGTACGGATGCACTGAGGAAAGCATAAAGCGCGAACCGGCTATAAAGATAAACGTTTCGAAACCAAGTACAATTCCATCGATAATGATATGCGCAGAAGGCCTTCAAAGCCCTGCTCGCATGATGATAGATACCGGTTCTGGTGGAAATTTGATTAAACAAAATTCCGTAAATCCTAATTTGCCAATAGATGAAAAAAAGGGGTTAAAACTTACAGGAATAAATAATTTACCACTTTTTACAATGGGACAAATACAAATAAACATTCTAGGATATCCAAAAATATTGAATATAATTCCTAATGAAGTCCCAATAGATGAAGACGGAGTTCTAGGTTCAGTTTTTTTTCGAGAAAATAAAGTCAATATAAATGATGTGTCAAAATGTCTAGAAATACAAAAAAAAATGTATCCATTCAAATTGACACCGACCTTAACAATTCCAGCTAGAACAGTAACAACATTTTATATCCCAATTGAAAAAACTGAAAAAAGCGAAGGTTACGTACCTCGACTACATATTGGCGAAGGAATTTATGCCGGAGACGCAATTGTAAAAAATTGCAATGGTAAAGCTTATATCAAATTTGCGAATACAAACGAAATTTCAGTAACAATATCAATACCCACTATTACTTTAGAAGACTTTGAAGAAAAAGATTTTCAAAATGTAGCAAGTCAATCAAGAAATTTAAAAAACTTAAGTAATGACGAATTATCTAACAAAATTCTGAATAGCTTCTTAAAAACACACAATTTTTTCGACAATCCATGCAAATTTTTTAACATAACAGGTGAAGAACAGGTGCAGACAGATTTCAAATCCCAGGGGAACCACTTGAAGCTACTAACGTTTTGCAACATTCGACTCCAACTACAGATGATTCTCCAATTTTTTCAAGACAATATAGAATTCCCCCTGTTCATAAAGAAGAAATTACAAAACAGGTTGACGAATTATTAAAAAATAATATAACAAAACCTTCACAATCCCCGTATAACACTCCAGTTTGGATTGTTCCTAAAAAACCAGACTCTAAAGGTAAAATAAAATGGCGAATGTTTCTTGACTTCAGAAAACTTAATGAAAAAACAATCGGAGATTCTTACCCACTACCTAATATAAATGATATACTCGATTCACTCGGATCTGCCAGATGTTTTTCAGTATTCGATTTAGCTACTGGTTTTCACCATATTAAAATGGACCATAAAGACTCTCATAAAACTGAATTTTCTACACCTCAAGGCCATTATGAATTTGATAGAATGCCCTTTGGTTTAAAAACCGCTCCAGCAACATTTCAAAGGTTAATGGATATTACTTTAACTGGATTAATAGGGACATAAATCTTTGTATATCTTGACGACATAGTCATATTTGCTGATACACTAGAAGAACATGAGAAAAAATTTAATAATTTGATACAACGTCTTCGAAAAGCAAACCTTCATTTACAACTTTAGCGAATCCTCGCAAGATCCAATATTAAATATCAATCCTAACTTTTTAGAAACGTTTAATGTTGCTCCCAATGAAGAATTATTTAATAACACTTGTAACAATTTTCTGAAATATACAAGTTTATTGAAGCTTTTAGCATCAAAGCTTCTGTTTATGGCTATTATACTCTTAAGTCCAATACTTGGAAAAAATTATGACAATTCGTCTTGAAAAACCATGACTACTAGAGGTAAAAAAAAACAAGAACAAATGAAAAATTCAAATCAGCATAAAAATCTAGAAAATTTAAATCAAAATGAAATCCAAGAAAAATTAGACGAAAATTTTTCTTCTAAACCTCTTGTGAAAAAACGTCGAGGTAGGCCAAGAAAAAATCTACTTTCAAATTTAAAAATTATTCCCTCTCAAACAATAAGAAAGAGAAGTAGACCAAGAAAACAAATATATGTAAATGAATCACCAGAATTAAGTATGCAAAAAGGAAGCCAAACAAAAGTATAATCAGATTTCGACTGTGATCCTGATTCTGATCCTGAATATTTGGACTATTTGAAGGAAATCCAAGCAAAAAATAAAAGGGAGAAAAATGGCAAAAAGCCTAAACAATTGATTATACCTCAAGAGGAAGAAAGAGAGTTTTTTCTACTTCTGAAGATGAACTAATTGATATAGAACCTGAAGATGCAGAAAACTCTGAAAACTCTTGTATTGAAGAAATTTTTGAAAACGAAAATATCGAAGACACTTTTAATGAATAAAATTCTGAAATGAACAAAAAACGACAAATAGAAACCATGGAAAATCTCGAAAATGATAATAATTCAGAATTCGAAGAAAACCGTCCACCGCCAGAGCCCCCTCCAACCAAATCAAAATCTACCAGCCAAATTTCAATGAATAAAAATATCTTTGAATGTTGCGATCAATTAACGATGCGAAAAGATAATTATGTATATTTTGTTACAACAAATGGAAATCCTCGAGATAATGTATCAAAAAGTCTAGAAAAACGTGGAACTTTACTAAAATTTAAAAACTTACAGAAGGGAACAGCGAAAGAAATTAAGAAAGAAAACTATTATCATTTTGCTCTTCTGATTGAAGGAGAAATTCAAGACAATTTATCTGAAACCTTAAATAATATAAAATTATCAATTTATTCATTACACGAATTATCTCAAAAATTGAATTTACGATCAATTAGCATTTCAAAGACTTCAAAAATCAACCATATAGCTTGGGAAGAAATAAAATTAATATTTGATTTAGTTTTTGCAAATTCACTTACGAAAATAATAGTTTGCAATGGCATAACGCAATATCCAACAAAAGAACAAAGATCACAATTAATTGAAGAAGCACACTTCTCAGCATTAGGAGGCCATAAAGGTGTCACAAAGACCTGTAATCGAATTCGCCAAAAATTTTTTTGGGAAAATATGAAAGTCGATATTCCAAAGTATATTCAAGGCTGTTTACACTGCCAAATAAAAAAATTAGTTCGATTTAAAACTAAAAATCCTATGATAATTACCGATACATCCACTACTGCCTTTGAAAAAATATCAATAGATATTGTTGGTCCACTGCCAGAAACAGTCTGGATATTCTTACTATAGAAGAAAATTTTACAAAATACTCTCTAGCAATACCCCTTCCTAATCATCAAGCTGGTACAATAGCAGACGCGTTCGTGAAAAAATTTATTTGTATATTTGGATCGCCAAAACCTCTATCACAAAATGAAAAATTGCAAACCTATGATTATTATTTGATTAACTTTGTCACACAACTGCATGAAATGCGAACACAAGCAAGAGAAAATGTCATAACAGCAAAAGAAAAATCAAAACTGTACCACGACAGAAAAATAAATCCCTAGGAAATAAAAATTGGGGATAACGTATTTTTATTAAAGGGAGGAAAAATTATAAAACTAGATAATCAATACACAGGCCCTCACGAAGTTTTAGATGTACTAGGAAAAGGAAATGTAAAAATCAACATAAAAGTAAAACCGACAGTAGTTCACGTCAATCGAATAAAAAGATCGCACATAAATGTACAAAATTGATTAACTGAATTTGAATCCAAACTTAAAATAATATAAACTTTGCATAAAACCAAAGCGTTTAGAATAACTAAACCAGGAAATGTTTTAAACAAAAGATCCTTTGCAATTTTATTCTAATCTTATTTTTTCTATTTCAGAGATTCGAGAAGCTCACTGTACCTTCAAATAGCAATAAAAAAATTTCAATATATTTCATGTTTTTTTCAGAGTAAATTAAACTCCTGAAACTAGCAAGTATTTATCAAATGCATCAAAATTTTTCAACTCTTCTCTTCTGTTCAGCAAAAACTAATAATCTAATATCATCACAAAGAAATTATATTTCTTTAAAATTCTCATGAGTACTTTCTTTGCATTTAATTTAATCAATTTTATTTTTGTTCACCAACCTTTCAAAAATCATACTAATAACCCTTTTAGTAAGACAAATGCTAGTTTTCATTAGAATCAATATTTTATTCTATCACTTAAAGAAAAATATAGAAATATTTGCATTTTTCTTCTTTTTTGGATGAAAAAAAGACTTTTTCTGACAAGAATAAATAAGCACTTCATAATTGGTGTTATCATAAATATAATTTCAATTTTGATTTTCTTGTATCAAGGGAACTTTTCCTGATTCCCATCCTATTGGAAGAACACTTTCTACAAATATTGAGTCTGCAAATGTAAACTGTGCGATGGCGTTACAAAATTGTTAATGTAAAAATTGCTTTTCCAATAGAAATTAATGTGCAACAATAACAAATTGAATATTTACTATTCTTCATATGTTTCATGCACAAATAACTCTATGAATTTGACAAGAAAGATTAGAAAAACAATTAAAAGTACAAGAATTGCAGGAAAATCTATTACCCTGTTATTAAGTAAAATTGTTTTTCTTATGATTATTTTATTCATTCAATAATACACCAATGAAAATGAAGTTCATGAAATTAATTTTTAGAAACATTTAAAAGTAATAATAAGCAATAGCAATGCCATGTTTTGAAGAAATCAATTTTAGATTTAACCAAGTTTTTTCTCTTCAATGTACCAAATTACAACGTCTATTAATTCATATATATATAATCAACGATCCTAATATTTTTTAAATCTCTATTATTAATATTATATATGTCAAATTCTCTTTTTAGTAATGTATACATCAACGATTGTAATTCTTCGAAATTACTCTTTAGTATTTTATATCTAATCGATAAAATTTTATAATTTTTAATCTTCTTTACATCAACAATCATCATGTTGTTAATCTAAATAGTTATTATCAAAAAAAATTCTCAAATTACCTAATTACCACTATAAGATATGTAATCAATGATTGTAATATTTCCAGAATCGTATCCTCTGTTATTACTATGCATTTATGTAAACCTCGTAAATTTTTAATTTGCAACAATAATTTAAAATGTTAATTCCTATGTATAAACGAAACTTTTTATGTTATAAATTGTTAAATTAAAAATATGTACTTGATTGAGTAAGCATCCTGGATTAAAAATGTATTCTTCTACCGAAGTTTCGATCGCGGATTCTTAACTCCCCGCGTTCGAATTAAGGGGGGAGGTGACACGTCCCGCGAATCTATCGCCACAAGTAACAAGCAGATTAAGAAATCAATAAAGTGATCACGACAGCATTGCAGCGAGTGTGATTTTATCGACGCAAGTTATAGACAAATCTACAGATCAATAGGATGATCAATATGAAATTACCATGTGTCGTTATAATACCCACACATGATAACAAATCGACTGACCCAGAGCGAAAGTGAATGAAGCCCTACAGTACCAACGCACTACTACATGCACTTACCACGCACACTACAGTCACAACATGTAACTTGTAATAGCGACTGGCAATAGCATGTGATTGGTAATAACATGTGACTGGTCATAAAATGTTACTCGTCATAGTTGACCTTTCAAAGTTCGATAAAAAGCGAAAGTTCCAAAAGAAGTCAGTTCAGTCAGTTGGTCAACGTCCGATTTCTAAAATGTAACCAACGCGAGTCCAGTCCAGTGCCATCATCTCTACACCGCGAGTTCAGTTAGTTAGTCAACGTCCGATTTCTACAATGTAACCAACGCGAGTCCAGTGTCATCATCTCTACACCGCGAGTTCAGTCCAGTCTAGTCCAGTGTCATCAAATCTATACCGCGAGTGCAATCTAGTCAGTCTAGTCCAGCTTCACCAGATTTCTATCGCTAGCCAACCTGATTCTAACTCGACGCTGAGTTCAACGACTTTAAAAAGTGAAGGGGAATCGCCTTCCAAATTTTCTTTGAAACTGGGATCAAAGAATCAACTAGATCAACCGTCTGGACTACGAATTTACTATCTAACAACTATCTCAAGATTACAACGAAGACTCAAGTTGCTACATTCCCTTTAATAGACTCAATCAATCATCAAACAATTTAAAACTCAGGGTAATTACAAGGGTATTTCAAAATTTACATTCCATTTCCATGGTGCTTACTCAATATAATTTTATTGTCAATAAATATATTTTATATAATTAACCATTCTCAATCACCGACTATTCCTCATCCCTCAGAGAGGATCCTTCCGATTCTTACATAAAACGAGGAGATCTTTTAAGAAGAGAAGTGTTACGTTTCTGACGTAACATAATTTTAGAAAAAAATTAACGGCCGCACTTGGAGAAAAACTCAAAAATATGTTTAAAATTAAAAAATGAAGTTCGAATAATTTTTTTTATCTAATGCTAATTGAAGAAATTTTCTGTGAAAAAAGGAACGCTTCCACTCCGCAATCGACTGAAATGATTTGAAAAATTGATTAAATAGGTCACGGTACATCCGTTGCCAAATTGGCGTTAACAAGATTCTGTGAGAAAAGTTGTGAAACCTCCGTAGCTCAGATGACAGAGCATTCGACCGGCAATCGAAAGGACCTGGGCTCGATAACCAGCGGAGTGGAAGCGTTCCTTTTTCCACAGAAAATTTCTTCAATTTATATTGAAAAATTCCATATAGTTTTAAATAACGTTAAAAATTAATTCTAAATCATAGGTTGATAAGGTCGATATAGTAGAGTTCCGTTATCACGTAGAGTGATACACTCTTCTAATGATCGAGATAATCGACTGAAATGATTTGGAAAATTGATAAAATAATGATATTCCTAGTTTGGTTCTGCAATGTTCTACTCATCGTTTAGGTATATTGCAAGTCTGAACTCGAACCCGTATCACTACTAACTCGAATTCCTCCCAACGTCCAAATAAAAGTATAATTAAAAATTTCAAGAATTCGAAACCACTCGAATCCTCAAAACATAAAAAAACACGACGAAATTTGGACCAAAATCACCACGCCCCAATAAAACTGAGAAAACAAAAAAATGGAGGAAAGAAAAAAGAAGGCAACCTTCCAAAACCCCTTCCTTCTTTTTCTTTTTTTCGTCCTTTTTTGTCTTTATTACCCACAGCCATTTACATAAATAAAAAATTAAAACAAACTACTCGCCGACGTTTCAGTGCTTTTCCATCACCCTCTTCAAGGCTGAAATTCTATAAAAAATGATATGTTATGTCTCCTATCACCTTCTATGGGAATATAGACCCTTCTCCATGGAACGCCAACAGGAAGCTGTAACAAGACCGTGTATATCCCTTTTTTTAAGTACTCGAAAGACCCTAAGGATCATTCAATAAAATTTAAATTGTTTCGCAGAATCTAGAAACATAAAGGATATTTACTAGTAAGATTGTCATTAGAGATAACTTATCATGCTGTCATAACATCCATTGTACTTAACCAAATCTGTTTGTAAATTTATAGAATATGTTCCCTCTCTATTTATATATAACATTTCCATAAATTCTCTTTTTCCCGTAAAACTTTCCGAATGTAAAATCTCTACATTGTACCAGTCAAAGTCATGATCAGCGTATTCCTTTCTATGATCAGACAAAACATTATGATGATTACACTTTCTCCCAAGATTCTTTCTGTGTTCTTCTACTCTAGTATTCAGAATTCTGCCCATCTTTTTTTTTGCAAAGGTTTCAAAGTTTATTTCTCTATCGCATGTGTGCTATGAAGTGTGCGACACTCTATTTTGTTATGCTTTTTTCCTCGTTCTAAAAATAATAATATGCATTTCTCGATACATAACACAACGGATTCAACAAGTGTGAATGCAGCCTTCGCTTCGCTTTATCAGCAAACTATGACTCATTGCAATCGCTGTATTTCATCCTTTGTAATGCAATACATTTTTCTAATTTTTAACATATTCACTGTTTAGTTTTTCTTCTTTATCGAACATTTCTACCAAATACAAAACAGCGTGTGACAGTTGATATGTGTAATACGAATATTATTTCATTAGAGTTCCCCGTAAGCAATAAGAAGAGAAACATAACCAGGCATTGAATTACCGAACAAGATTTACTGTATCTGAATGTAACCAGTCTTTTATTCCAATAAGATCGTTCCAAATTGATCCTGTAAAAAACTTCAAGTTGTTTTTCTAATAGGTCGCATTCACCGACTTTATCAAATAATGTCAAGTCACATTTGATAGACAGAATTTCCATTATCACAAAACGCACAAAACAATTGAAAGTGTACACCAATGATACTAACGGATAAAGACTTTTTCCACTGTGCGAGTCTGGCGCTTGAAGAGAGAAATCCATCTCATGGGACTTAATGAGCACATTTATTCAAAATTCAAAAAGACGTACTAATATATTTTTTATCGTTTCCCTACAACATTATTATTAAAATTATATTAAATGGTTCACATTAGATTTAAAAAAATAATATTTTGTTTGAAAAATGTATAATTGTTAGGTACGGTTATTATTAATTGAAAATTAATATTGAAATGGAATAATTTATTCTATTTCTATGTACGCGGAGGCTACACAAACCGTAAGACACAGATGTGTCCTTTTATTATTTTTGTGGACTCGCTGTCTTTCTACTCTCGGCTGAGAGCGTCCTATTTCCACCTAGCTACCTACTTTAATTTTAGCGTAATAGGAAGGTGAAAGGAAAAATTCTTTTTGACAATCTTTATTTTGTTTTATAACGAGGTTTTAATTGTCACACAGTTCTGACTATTTTTATTATTGCCTAGATTATATTTATAAAGAAAAATTGTAAAATTGTGAACGATACAAGCTCACCGTTATCTTATTTGGAACTTAATCCTACCAGCTGAGAAGGATGATGGCTGAGAGAAGGAAGAATCCTGATTGTTCCCAAAATCCGTCTGACTCGACTGGGCCTCGTAATTTTCCTGGCTGGTCGTGACAAAAAGGGTCACTCAAGTTTTTGTTTATTTGCTTTCACCACACGTTGTGTCTAAAACCACGTTTTTAAACTAACACGCACACACGTCGGTTCCTGTCACGTTTTTCACTATCTAGTTTTGGAAAAAGAAAGAGATGAATGGTTTCCAACCAGAAAGTGAACAATGCATTTAAATTGTCTCACCCTCTCCACTCTTATCCTTTTGCAAACCTAGTGTAGTTTTTTAAAAGAAACCTCCTCGTTGTTTTGAGATTCAACGAGACGAACTTCTTCACAAATTGGTTTCGACCCCAAGTTGCACCCGCAATGTTAGTACT
Organism: Diplolepis rosae; assembly: GCA_030998225.1. Lineage (NCBI taxonomy): Eukaryota > Metazoa > Arthropoda > Insecta > Hymenoptera > Diplolepididae > Diplolepis > Diplolepis rosae. Next base: position 1,013,040 of record JAPYXD010000688.1, on the reverse strand, counting down.
TCCGACTAACTGACCACGGGCGTGCCCCAATTGACACTAGAGCGCAAATCGTAGTGATAAAAAAAAATATTCAAGAAAATATTTCTTTCTTGCGTGACAACCCCGCGAAAGGCTTCTGTTGGATATAAGATTTGAATATTATTTTCGTCCGCCTACTGTGTACTTGCGAGACTTCGTTCAACTAGTTGACACCTGTTCCGAACCGTGGACGGGCAAAAGCAAAGACCGGGCTTTACTCCTCTAAACCTCTTGATCGGGTCAAGAAGCTCGTAAGACTGCAATTTCGATTTTAAATTGATTTATTTTTGTAAACTCATATCGATAACACTCGGAGGGGGAATTGTGATGACTTGGGACTTTATGTGGAGCGTGTTGACCAGAAATTTGGAAATAATGGATGTCTAAATACTTGGTAGCCTAACTGAGAAATTTTTCCTCTTTCTGCTACGTAATGGTTTTCTTTTCGACCCGTAGAGTTACTAAATAAGAGGTCGATGTTAACTTAACCTTTTAGGTTTGTTAGTTTTGATTCTGAGTCCTCCTTTTTCTTATTATGTATTTCTCATATTGAGAAGAGAGTGGTTCAGATCTCCTAACAATATTTTACTCACTGGCTATGACAAATTATGACCATCCAAGTTTCAAATAATCCATTTCCATTATCCATGTATTGTACTTATGCTTGGTACGGATAGGTATGATAGGAAATGGTTTGCAGCCATGGCATCGATACGAGTGGTCGAAGAATTTGATGTCTGTTGTCTAAAATATGGAAACACGTATAAGGTATGTGAGTACACGTGTGCGGACGAGTGCAAGCTTTTTGCGAAATCAGCGGCAGTTGTTACGTGCGTGTATGTTTTCGTACTAGTTCCCTCATCTCACTCCGCATCCTTCTCACTCTAACATTACGTTCTTTTTTTAAAATTAAATTCGGGCATACATACATTTTTTGTTTTAACCAATAAAATTGGACGAACATTGAAACATATTTTTACTCGAATACCTACGCATACATGTCCATTTATGTAAAAAGAAAACAACCGCGTATCGTGATGTGAGGTACATTTCTCAATTTTCCCGTATTTTATAAATCTATAATTGGGTATCAGGTAATTAAATACGCGTTGTGTGTGCGTATTTAGTAACCTGATGTCGGTTTAGAATCACTCCGAAATTTTTATTTATCTATTTATTCAGACATATACATAACAGGAATTCCTTAAAATTGTCTTATTATTCTCCTTCGGTCTTGTGAACTGACCTCCTTCTTGATACATTTTGTGCTGAGCCTACAACATACTCAGGTTACGAGCACTAAGAATAAAAATTCGTCGCGTTCACCTGTAGAAACTAATTTCGATGGAAATCGTTTAATGGCCCCTTTTAATTGTCTTAACTGAAAAAGAAGTTATTATTTTTTTTTTTATTTTTAGCCGCTCGTAGCAGATTAACATGTTTTAAATATTACGTTTACTTGCATTATATACAGGGTTTTCCAATTAAAGATTTGATTTTGATTTAGAAGTAAAACGATTTTTATGAAAAATCATTTGAATTTTATTTCATTCAATAGCGGAAGGTTTGCCATAATTAATGAAAAACAATAACATTCATATGGCCTCCACGGCTACGTTAACAGGACTATGCTCTTTTGATCAAATTTTCCATTACATTTTCGCACCTTTAGGGCTCTATTTCGTCTATAACGGCACGAATCTTCACTTTGAGTTCTTGAATTGACTCAGGAGCATCAGTATAAACCTTACCTTTCACGTAACCCCAAGGAAAAAAGTCTAGAAGTGTGAAATCGCATAATCTCGGCGGCCAATTGTAATCACCGTTTCGAGAAATCACTTGGCCTGGAAAATTTCGACGCAAAAGACCGATGTTTTTGCCACTTGTGTATCACGTAACACTGTATTGTTGGAAATAAACATCGTCCACATCCATATCTTTCAATTCTGGCCATCAAAATTCATTAATCATGGTTGAATAGCGCAATCCATTCACCAAAACAGCCGCTACAGCTTCATTAAAAAAAAAAATAAAAGCCATTGATCCCTCCTGCCCAAAAACCGCACCAAAAAGTTACACGTTGCGGATAGAGAGGCTTTCCAATAATCATTTTTGTGTTTTCCGAGCCCTAAATACGACAATTCTGCTTATTAACGTAGCCTCCAAGGTGAAAATGAGCCTCATCGCTCATAATCATTTTTTGATGAAATTCAGGTTCATTTCCCATGCATTTTTGTAGTGGATTTTAACAATTTCACGACGTTGCTGAAGCGTGTATCATTCTATTTTTATTAGTGGCATACTTTTTAGTTGTCATCTGTCAAAAAATGACACCTCTTATTATGACTGCTCCCAAAATAGCAGGCTATTCAAAATGAAACCTCTAATTGGAAAGCTCTGTACTTATAAAAAGAATACATAAACTGTAATTTCCATATCTTATGAATTTAAAGCACGTTCAGGTATTGATTTAAACAAATAAACTTGGAGCAGTGTCATTTTTTCACTCTCAATCTATCTTAATAAGTATATATTCTTGAATTTTGAATAAGCACGCACATTAGGGCTTATATGATTGATTGCTCTTTCCAAGCGCCGGAGTTGTGTAGTTGAAAAAGTCTCTACCCGTTAGCACCACTGGTGTAGGCTGCGTATCAGAACTCTTAGATTGTGGATGAATTTAAGGACTACCAGTAATAACTCGCCGAGCGCTTAAAATCGAGGAAAACTTTTGTCCGCGCACGAAAATCGTAATAAAAATTTTTTTTCGGTCATTCACAAAAACAAAAATAATACATACTGCAGGAGGTATTTTCTCAGAGCTCCCACAGTATATGAAATGACCAACCGCTTCTCGCCATATAAATCCACTTAAGGGGTTACATACCTTTTTTTCCAAGGAAATACAGGGTTTTTATTCATTTTTTTTAATCATGTTACCATACTTTTATTCAAATGCGATAGAAAGTTTCAAAATGTACATCTCCTATTGTGTTTCTGTATGAAATTTCGAGTGAAAATTCGTAAAATTAGGGAAGGTACACTCCTTGCCGCATAACTCCCTCTGTTTGTAATGGCTTACTGTGGGCATGAAATAACGGTAACGGCTTACCTGAAAAAAAAAGAAAAAACTACATTAGGATATAGTTTGACCTTGTTCGTAAACAAATGGATTTTACTAAAAAAAAATTTTAAAGTTACAGTGATATTTTTTCCAACAAAGTCGATTTTTTAAGGTCGAAAAACTGAGTTTTCCGCAGAAAAAAACAGAAGGATTTGTCTGAGAAAAAATTCCTTCGTTCACGAACTAGATATTGTAAGTACAAACAACCCCTCCAAATTTCAAATTGATCGATGTAGTGGTTAGCGAGATATCGTGCTCACCGCGATGGCATTTTTTCAAACATACGATTCCAAGATAATCGCATTTAAAGTTTTAGGTGGACATTAAGTAGTTCCAGAAACTGCGCGCTATGAATGGCCGTATCTTAGGTTCTAGTGCCCCGATCTCGATGACATTTTGCAGAAACATTGTTGAAAGTATGTAATTTAAAAATAAGCAATACAAATTTTTTTGATTTCTTGAGCCAGAAAATAGTACATTACGTGCCCAGGCGCAGAATGAGGGTCATTGCGAGACGAGCATTGTCGCGAGTCTCGGAATTACCCGAATTGTGTGCATTGGCACGTATTCTATTTTATGTGACTTCGGTGCGTATACGAGTTTTTATGCGTACACTGGAATCTAAACTAGTATTGTAGTTGTTTGCGGCGCTAGTCATTACACTTGATATGTCACGACTAGTCCCGGCCATTATGATTTTATCGATCTTGTGTAGTAGTAATGGATTTTAGTAGACGCATGCGCAGTTCAAATGTACAAGGCTTTGCCAGTAAGATGCTAACGCTGTACGAAGAAGAAGAAGAATAAGAAGGATTGAGCTTCGTTTCATGGCTATGGGCGCATGCGCAGTTCAGTTTTTACATTTCATTCCTTTCTGGCGAAATGTACTTCATTGCGCTACTGTTAACTGTAGCGAAAAAACGAGTTTGCGCGCCGATGGCACATAAAGGTATATAACCCCTTAAAGAGTGGAATAACCCTAAACACACTCATCCCAATCTGTACAAATTAGCTCTAGAATATTTACCAGTTCTGTTAATTGCAGTGCCGTCTGATCGGCTGTTTTATAGAGCTGGTCAAATTATTGTCAAGTACAGAAGCAGGTTCCCAAGTAAACACTTAACTCAGCTCCAATTTTTATCGTCACTGGAACGAGATATGTGGGGATAAAACAATAATTTCCAAAATGGAAATGGAATCTAAAGCTTTGTACATTTTCAATAAAAGTAACAATGTTTATGAATTCTTTATTACATATTTAATAATAAAAGGCTTTAAGGGCTTCAATAAATTAACTTTAAGGGCATGCAATGATCAAGAAAAGTAGTAAGTTCGTGCGCATAACTTGGGACTAGCTCTTACATGTTTGTTCACAAAATTTCGCAAATGGTAGAGAACATAAAATCGAACGTAGATTAACTTCTTTTTGTTTTGATATTCTAAATAAATCCTAGATTGTGATATACATCCTTCAGATGCAAGCATGGGGAGAACTAAGAACCCGCAACTTTTTGTTCCTGGTTTCCATGCTTTTCAGAAAACTTACATTATTTCACAAATTCGAGTTCTGAGTTCTCGCCTGGACGACCCTTGCTTGGCCATTTCCATTGTTCTATTAAGTACCTGGGCCTCCATTATTCTGGGCGACCGATGAATTACCTATGTTCCTTCCCCCCCCCCCCCCCCCATCGAGTTAAGCGTTCCTTCGATACTTATGTCAAAACACGATTTCAAAATTTCCATTACCTTATTTGTAATACGTTATTAATAATTTTAATTTCTTTTTCATTCAGCATTATTTAATTATTATTAATTATTTTTCATCAATCAGTCCGTTCTATCTCAAAGTCACTGTAACTTTATGGATTAATTCGTGTAAGAAGTAGAAAATCTGATCAATTATCTACATCTCTAAAAGAAATTATCCATGAACTTTCTATTGACGTAGTTTCGTGGATGTAGATCCACATAGGATAATAATGTTGTTAAGTAAAATTTAAGAAAGGGAAAAGGGAAAAAGGGAATGTATCTGTAGGGACTAATTATAGTTTTTAGTTATACAATTGAAATATAAGTATAGCATTAATCTTCGCTCGTTATAGTTTGTTAAAAAGGGAGAAGAAATGTATCTGTAAGGACTAATTATAGTTTTTAGTTATACAATTAAGGTATAAATATAATATTAATATTTGCTCGTTGTAGTCAGATAAAAGGTTGGAAATTGCTCATAAGGTTAAAAGATACAAGTCAGTTCTTGTTGATAATTAAAGTAAGAATCTGTTATTTTCATAAGGATACAATAGTTAGTAAGTGGGTTAAGGTTAATTAGGAAAATTTAATATTTAACTAATGTAATATTGGAAGTGAGAGGAGCGAAGCCACGAGCGTCCGGCAAGCGCAAGCGATGACGATGCTCTGATCCTATTGGTCGGTGAGATTTCCGGGGGGAAACTCTCAGCCAATCACGCGTAGCGTCCACTCCGTGCGCGCTCTCCTCGCATTTGTGCATAAAAGGAGCGCGTCTTGCGCATCAGATTCATTCAAGCTGGCTACTCGAGAGGAGTAAGTCGCACCGGCTTCCTAAGCAACTTTTGACACTTCCAACCTGGGAAGTGGCCAAATAAATCATCAACTATAGAAAAGTAGCTCGCAGTGGTTTATTTCTCAAACCCAACAGTTCTCTTAAGAACTAATACATAATCCTTCAACCAAACAGTTCTTTTAAGAACTAATATATAATCGTCAAACCAAACAGTTCTTTTAAGAACTATATACATATCTATATGTCTATATTTTTTTGAAATAAGCCTTTTTCAGGGCTATCGATCGAAAGGAACACTCGATCTCGCTGCTCTGAGTTGTGGCCGGACGGTCCCATTCAAGCCTTACGACCTTTAAGGTCCGCAAGGGGTACGCCTTATCTCAAAGGCCCTCACGAGGCACACTTTACAGGCACGGGTTGGATGGCCCTCAACGCCAAGCAACGAAGAGCTCGCCGACGTTACCTGGAAAAGTGCCGGCTCCTGGCAGAGGCGAAGAAGAGTGCCTCCAGCCACGAAAGGGGGACGCTACCAGCTGGTTGCCCGACTTTGGCTGCCGATCAGAAGACCCAACATCCAGCTCCTGAAAAGGTGCCACGCGAAGACACCGCCTGGCACAAAGAACCGCCAACGACGCCCGTCACTCGGCGTCCACCATCCAGCGAGCATCCTCGCTACCTGCTGCGCCTACGACGCCGGACGAACGCCCGGTACTCCAAGGCCCGGCGTACGCTGACCTTCACCGAGGGCCTTCGTAAGCTCGCCTACCCGGCGAATCTAGAGGGACGTCTGCCCCTCCATCGGTCAGCCAGTGAAAGGAACTTTGTCATGAAAAAGTTCCTGGCGGCCCTGCGGACACCTCCACCACTCGACTCCCCTACCACTACCTGCCCTAACCTCTCCTTCTACCTCCAAGATTAACCACAACCCCCCTCCCCTCTCTGCTACACCATCTCTGTCCCTATACCAACGACTTCCTTCCCCTCAAAACGGATTCGCGTTTCCGAACGCCGCGAACCTGGTGGATAGAGTAGCTAGGTAAGCAGTCCAGGTTCACGAGGCGCGGGTCCCGAACGAGGGTCTACCTCCCCCTGGCGGCTATCACACTCCATTGGTCGCCACCCAGGACCCTGGACTAGGAAGTCTCGCTAGCTCTACCTCAGGCACTACCTCCCACTTTCTCACATTCATAGAAGTGTGGATGGTATCAATTGGTTTTGCTAAAATTCACATTTCGTTCACTTTCCAAACCAAAAGTAGTGTGCCTACGTCCGTTTTGATCTCCTGTGTCATTTTCCAAATTTTTTAAACAAAATTTTATGTATTCTGCACACAAACATAATCAACATGATCAACATAATAGATAACAGTTGCTGATTTCCTTAGTATTATATGCCCTTAATAAATATTTTAAACAAAGATAAATTCAATTAATTATTAGTTTTAATAATAATAAATTATTTATTTAAACCAAATTTCGAGTAATCGCAGGCTTTTCTGAAGTGTTAGAGAGGGGGTAGAAGCTTTTTGTGATTCATCATTTCAGAATAAAGTTGAATATTTTAGTATAAAAAACCTGGAATTTAATGCAGTTTTCGCGAAAAAAACGATAGAAATTGTCAAAAAATCGATGTTTTCGTGTCTTTTTTTATGCGGCGCCAACTTTGAACTTGTGCTTTAATATAATTACCTTCATTTATTCAATTTTTTGTATATGTATTGAAAGTTTGGCTCAAAAAATGATCAGCAGTTGTAACACCCTCGTAGCTACACGACTGGTAGGAGATATTTTCGTGTTATTTTCCATTACCGTAACCCGTATTCGACAATTGAGGACCGAAACGTAATGCCTATATTTTTTTTAAACTTTTAATGCACTGCAATGTTTGGATTAATTTGTGCACATAACGTTGTTGATCTGTAATACAGTATTTTGACGTGGGTCGTAGTCAAGGTATTGAATACCACGTTATAGTGTTATGTTTTAGTGTTCTTTGCGAGTTTTTGTAAATCTTTGAAATCATTTTTAAAATTTTGTATGATAATGCAACAAGAGGAAAATCATAATTAATGTCACATTCACCAGTAAAAATGAATGAAAATGGTACGATTGAATTAAAAAATCATCTAACTTTGGATCAAACGTTGAATGAATTTGATTAAAATAATTCAAATTGCATCGTATATTCAATAATCATCTATTCTGAGTAATGCTTAAAAGTTTAGAAAAGGCACGGTCAATAGTTTATAAATATTCTATTTTCTATTTATAATTTTGTTAATTTTCATGAATTATTGGATCTACAACTTAATTCATGCGGTTGTTTTACAAAATTTGAACGTTTATTTAAGAAAAACATGTACAATAGTATTATTCGCAGTATTGCCCATCTTTCCCATCTTTCTGGCAATTTGTTAATTCCATCCCAAAAGAACTGCGCCGGCTTACTGGCCAAGAATGAATGAAACCAATTTTTGATACCCTGTTCTGATGTGGACCGTATTCCAGTGAAGGCGTTCTGCATCGACCGGAACAAATGGTAGTCAGAAGGGGCAAGGTCTGGGCTATAAGGCGGGTGGGGTAAACCTTCCCATCCACTGTTTTTCAAATAGTTCTCAACCGGAATAGCAACATGGGGCCGAGCGTTGGCATGATGGAAAATTATTGCCTCGTGTCTGGTCGCATATTCCGGGCGTTTTTCGGCTATTGCTCTCTTCAAATGGATTAATTGTGTTCGGTAGCGTTCTCAATTGATGGTTTCATCCGGTTTTAGCAGCTAATAATACAGCACTCTCTTTTGATCCCACCAAATACAGAGAATTACCTCAACGCCATGTATATTCGGCTTTGCCGTTGATTTGGCTGGTTGTCCGGGTTTCACATATGATTTTTTGCGTTTGCGGCTGTCGTAATGGATCCATTTTTCATTACCAGTAACAATCCGATGCAAAAATGACTTCTTTTTGTGGCATTCCAGCAGCATTTTAGACATACAAAGCCGCCTTTCAACGTCTCTCGGCTTGAGTTCATGTGGAACCCAATTTCCTTGCTTATGAATGTATCCGGCTGCTTTTAAACGTTTTGAAATGGCTGCTTGAGTGAAACCCAAAGATTCTGCGAGCTCTTCTTGTGTTTGGCAACAATGTTCATCGCGTAATGCTTCCAGTTCTTCATCTTTAAACTTTTTTGGCTGCCCAGGACGTTCTACGTCTTCCAAGCCAAAATCACCACTTTTAAATCGTGCAAACCACTTTTGGCACGTTCACTCAGCTAGAGCATGTTCACCATAAACTTCCACCAAAATACAATGACTTTCGGCAGCAGTTTTCTTCATGTTAAAGTAATGAAGAAGAACTCCCCGCAAAAAAGACTTTTTCTGGCACAAAGTTCGACATATTTGAGTGAAAAAAAATTATTGTTGTTTACGCTTCAAATGAATGACATATACTGAAAAAGACGCACAATGACAGTAGCTTTCCAACGCATGTTCGGAATATTGGATCGATGGAATAATAATCAAGTTACGTCATCTCTTAGCAAACCGCACGAATTAAGTTATAGATCCAATATATGAAAATGTAAATATTTTTACCAATTCTTATCACTCATTTCATATTGTATTTCGCCGTGAAAAAAAAAGAAATATAAATCTTGTTTACTTTCGTAAAAGAAAGTATCCTGTTAACATTTGAGCGTGAATACTTGTAAAATTTATCTTTTTTTATCGTAATTAACACAATTAATCAAGAAAAGCATTTCTTCGTAACTTTTTTTGAGAAAAATTCAACCTGACTAAAGGTTTTTATTTGTGGAAAAGTATTAAGAAAATACTGCAACCCCCAGGAGGAGTCTTGGAAACAATTAGTATCACAAGGAAAAGACGTCGATAATAATATGTGCACTTTTAATAGACTTACAACTTTAGTATAAACCTTTTATTCCATATAATTAATATTTTGCAAGAAAAACAAATAAAATTTATTTTTTCTTTAATTTTATAGTTTTTTCAATGATCTCTTTGTCCGATTGAGCTCACATTTTACAGGGATTATTTTGACCTGAAATGGAACCAAAAACGTGCACATAAAACCAGAAATCCAGTTAAGTCATAGTTAACATTCTTTTCTAATAAAATAACTAGACATTCTTACTGTTTAAACTATATTTTCTAGAAATATTTCATATTTTTCATCACAAGTTCACTTAAACTAGAACCTCAAATATATAAATCTAATAACTACTATACTTATATATAGGATGATATGCTCTTGTCGAATCACGCACACGCCCGCTTACAACACTGAGACACAAATTTGGAACTTTATTATATAGTGACTGCAAGAATTATTCAGAGCTTGTGAGAGTAATAGTGTCATGACTAGAGTTTTTGGGCCTCACTCAAGTAAAAATAATTTTTACATTTTTCATAAATGTTTTCATCAAAACATTTTTCATAAATTATTCATAAAATATTTAAAAAATCCAATATTCTTGATTAGTTATTATAATTATAATTATTAATATTTACAATGTATTAAAATATGATTAATAATTAATATTTGATCTCGATTTTTATTATAACTACGTATGAAATTCAATAAAACTAAATTTTGGAATGTATATTCAAAAATAGCATTATTATCAAAAAGTATTTAATGTGAAAAAATTCATTTATTTTCTGTGTTGTATATTTTCAAACGATGTATTTTACAATTGTAAATTCCAAATTAATATTATGCCTAATAAATTTATGTGATTTCTAAATCCTGTGTATATTTTTTATATTTTATGTAATACAGTTATCAAAACTTTTGATGTTTAAATTTCCATGCAATCAATTTAATTTAAAAAACTTGAGTGAAAAAGAAAGAAGTTATTATAAATGAATGAAGAAAAAATAATAAATCAAGAATTTATGAAACTTAAGGGGGTCGTCTACCTTTGCGGTTTCAAAAAATCGAATTTTCTTTTGCTTATTTCGAATCTAGACACTATAAGGAACATGCTTTATGAAGGATTTATTTAAAAACATGCTGGTTCAAATACTACCGACCTCATCATTTATCTTTAAACGCGTTTTCTCGAAAGTAGTGTTTTTTAAAATTTTTGGCACGATTTTGACGGAACTATCGAAGATATTGGAAATCTGTAAATTGTTTCGTATTCAAGAAACGTCTCACTACGATTAGACACGAGCTTTTCAAACAAAAATTTTTTTTCAATTTTTCACAGCTTTTTTAAGCTAGAAAAACAGGGTAGAAAATAGAACTTTTTTTTCAAATCGCTGCCATTTTGTTAAATTTTAAAATCCTTCAAAAAGCTTGTGTCTTATCGAAGTAGGATTAGTAAAAAGTAAAAAAATATGATTGCTTTATATAGAAGAATTGTTTAACGTCTGAGTATTAATAAGTTAGATGTAGTCAATAAACGGGTACACATCAGACATCAGTTTCAAAACTCATTGAATTCTTGCCAACGTTTCGTCTCATCTCCAGAGACATCATCAGGGCATACAATAAAAATAGCCAACTTTTTTCAAAGTAATGCGAAATCAAAACCACGTCCAATCAAACATTCTGAAGATAATAAAAACAAATCAAAATTAAAAATCTTTCTTATTAGTAAAAACTTGACTCTTTCTTTTATAAAAAAACAGAATAAAAATATTTACCAATAAAACATATATCATCCTATTAACAATGTTTTTAAAGTAATATGAGGTCAAAACCAGGTCAAATCAATATTCTGTAGATAATAAAAACACAAATAAAAATTAATTAAAAATCTTTCTTATTAATAAAAATCTTTTAACTTTTTTTTTCATAAAAAACCAGAATAAAAATATTTACCAATAAAAACGTATATTATCCTATTGAACCATATGTTTCCTTCACCAAAAACCATTGCAACAAAAACAAAACTTTTAAATTTAAAATTACGAAAGAAAAATATCATAATGACTAGTCATGGAGAAATATTGATATATACTAATGAAACGTAACAAGAAATGACCTCACATTATTACAAGCTAATACCATTGGATACAAATAAACAAATAATATTAAGTTACAATTAAGAGTTGAGAAGCAAATCTGAGGAAAATTTAAATTAACTAAAAGTATTGTAAATAAAAAAAAACCAAAAATTTTATGAAAGAAAATCTAAAATCATATTATAGGATGAATTCAAATGTTCGATATCAGTGATTTTATTAAGACTATTTTCCTTTTCTTTTTTTATATGAACCATTTCAGAAAAGGATCTTTTAAAAAAACTTGATTCTTTGTGTAAAATTTTGACATCATTCCAATGAAAAAAATGATTTATCTGATCATCTTCATAATTCTTCCGGTGTTTGCTAATGACATTATGAAACTTCTCATTGAGATTGAAGTTTTTTTCATGTTATTACTAGCATTGAAAAAAGATGGCGTTACATATCTCCTAATACTAAGCTTCCTTTGGATCAATTTATCTTTGATATTAAGTTGTTAATGGAGCAAACCTTTTCCCAGTTTGATCATCAGTTTTACAGACAAACCTTTGGTACTCCAATGTGTTCTCCAATTTCTCCTACTCTCGCAGATTTTGTTATGCAAGATTTAGAAACTGAAATTTTTGATAGATTAGATTTCGACATTCCCGTTTACTGTCGTTATGTTGATGATACATTTTTATTGATTCCTAAAAATAAAGTTCTTGACACATTAACTAAGTTCAATTCATACGATAATGGATTGCAATTTACCTATGAAATTGAAAATAATAATTGTTTGAATTTTTTGAATGTATTAGTTATAAGAAATAGTGATAATAGTATATCTACTAATTGGTTTCGAAAAAATACATTTTCTGGCAGATTCCTTAACTATTTTTCTTCAAATCCACTATATCAAAAAATTGGAATCATTAAGAACTTGGTGGATTCTGCTATTTCACTTAGTGACACTAAATTCCACCAGGAAAATCTAAAATTAGCTTCTGAATTGTTGATTCTTAACAGTTATCCGAGTCATGTTATTAATAAACACATAAGACGAAGACTCAGGGAGATTCATGCTAGGACAAGCAATCATGTATTTGTCTTGAAAAATTCGCTTGATGTTTCTAATACTACCAACAATTCGATTGTGTCATTTCCATATTATGGAAGTCTTTCGGAGGCCGTAAGGCGTTTGTTACAAAAATATAATGCAAAAATTGTTTTTAGAATAAATTCAAAATTAGATAAATTTATAACCTTGGGTAAAGATCCTTATCAAATTGGAGAACGGAATAATGTCGTTTATAAAATCTCTTGCAACTGTGGTAAGTGTTACGTTGGCCAAACTAAACGTCCATTGAGAATCAGAATAGATGAACATGAAAAAAACTTCAATCTCAATGAGAAGTTTCATAATGTCATTAGCAAACACCGGAAGAATTATGAAGATGATCAGATAAATCATTTTTTTCATTGGAATGATGTCAAAATTTTATACAAAGAATCAAATTTTTTTAAAAGATCCTTTTCTGAAATGGTTTATATAAAAAAAGGAAAGGAAAATAGTCATAATAAAATCACTGATATCGAACATTTGAATTCATCCTATAATATGATTTTAGATTTTCTTTCATAAAATTTTTGGTTTTTTTTTATTTACAATACTTTTAGTTAATTTAAATTTTCCTCAGATTTGTTTCTCAACTCTTAATTGTAACTTAATATTATTTGTTTATTTGTATCCAATGGTATTAGCTTGTAATAATGTGAGGTCATTTCTTGTTACGTTTCATTAGTATATATCAATATTTCTCCATGACTAGTCATTATGACATTTTTCATTCGTAATTTTAAATTTAAAAATTTTGTTTTTGGTGCAATGGTTTTTGGTGAAGGAAAAATATTGTTCAATAGGATAATATGCGTTTTTATTGATAAATATTTTTATTCTGGTTTTTTATGAAAAAAAAAGTTAAAAGATTTTTATTAATAAGAAAGATTTTTAATTAATTTTTATTTATGTTTTTATTATCTTCAGAATATTGATTTGACCTGGTTTTGACCTCATATTACTTTAAAAACATTGTTAATAGGATGATATATGTTTGATTGGTAAATATTTTTATTCTGTTCTTTTATAAAAGAAAGAGTCAAGTGTTTACTAATAAGAAAGATTTTTAATTTTGATTTATGTTTTTATTATCTTCAGAATGTTTGATTGGACGTGGTTTTGATCTCACATTACTTTGAAAAAAGTTGGCTATTTTTATTGTATGCTCTGATGATGTCTCTGGAGATGAGACGAAACGTTGACAAGAATTAAATGAGTTTTGAAACTGATATCTGATGTGTACGCGTTTATTGACTACATCTAAATGATTTTTTTCATATTTTAAGGTTCTGATTTATGATTAGATGAAAAATGTAATTTTGCCAGGCCAAAAACCATCAGATTTTTTAGCAAAATTTCAATTTTTTTAAAAAAATCTGCCATTCTGTTGCATTTTAATTTATTTTACAATCGAGGGTCATTGTACAGGAAATATATTCGAGTTTAATGAAATTTTTTGTTTTTTTGATTTCAGGCACTGTGAAGGCTACAATAGTCCAAGCAACAGGGAATTTGTTATGACTGATTTATGACATTATTTATTTCAGAAAAACGGATAATTTAAGATAATACATTTCCGCGCTATTGACACTTTAATTTATTTAATACGTTACAGGAGAAGCAGCAACACAACATGCATTCCTTGTTTTCTATCAAGTACAATGTTGGTTAGGAAACACAACTCTAAAACCAACTGATTGGGGTTGGCAAGTTAAAAACAATCTCTTGATACCCGTAGGTAGTGCCGATAAACCGATACCCCAAAAATTGCTTGACCAAATTTCATGTTCATGCAGTAAAAAGGGGTGCATTGATAACTCGTGTGGCTGTAGAAAAAGCGGTTTGAAATGCTCGAACCTTTGCGTTAATTGTTTCGACGACACGTGCTCCAATTTGGAGACAACTAATCAGCCGACTGTGTCCGACGATGAATATATATTGAACGATGATGTGATTGATGAATTGATGAACGAAGAAAATGATGAATTTGTTATTAATTTATTACTCGAAAATGCTGAAAATGTTGAGACAAATACTGAGGAAATGAATTGTTCCAAGCCTGCGAGAAAAAGAAAGTTGTAATTTTGTACATAATTTCATACTGTAGGAATATGAAAACTTTGTATGTAAAAAAGTGCACTTGATCCTCACTTATTATTTAATAAAATAGATAAATTTACACTCAAACACAAAATTACTCTTAAATTACTTATGTATTAATCATATAAATAAAGTTATGTGTTCCATAAAATATACAAGAGCGAATTATTTTTTAATTATTTTCTATATTGGGAATACGTATAAACGTCCTTGAGTCTATTATCGCTAAAATATAAAAAAAAAGTAATAAATTAGCTAGTGCCGAGATAATCAAATCAAATATTAAATGCGTCGCGCTGTGCGCTACTATTACTATATATACGCGCTTCTCCTACTCGCATTCTCCTCCCTCCACTCAGTCACTTTGCTGCGTTCAAGAGTTCGGAGCGATGTTTGGGCATTTTTAAAATAAACTTTGCAACATTTTAGCGAAAAACCAAGATTGACGTTCTGTTGTGCTTGATTTATATTTTTAAAAGCCGTTTTCAAAATGAAAATCGGAACACCTCTGTGGCAAGCAGACATTTTACAATTAACGTATTAAATAAATTAAAGTGTCAATAACGCGGAAACGCATTATCTTAAATTGTCCGTTTTTTTATAAATTTGAAGAACATAATGTCTGCTACTTTTCCACCAAACTTCAACCTAAAATGTTAAAAATTCACTGAAATATTAATTTGTTTAACAAAAGCTGAATTTCCCGATTTTTCCGAATTTTCTTCGCTTTTAATTATCTAATCAGATCAAGCGACAGCTCATTTTATTCGCAATTCAATTGTCTACAACTTTTCCATTGATGTCATTGAGATTGGATAATTAACTTCAATGATATAAACAAAAAACTAAAAAGTGCGATTTTTTGGTCTTAAATGTTAATAAAAAATTTATAAATCATATTTCGTTGTCCAAAACATGACACAATTACTCTATGACCAACCTTCCTTCTAATGGCGCAGTCTGTATTCTGAAATAAATAATGTCATAAATCATTCATAACAAATTCCCTGTTGCTTGGACTATTGTAGCCTTCACAGTGCCTGAAATCAAGAAAACCAAAAATTTCATTAAACTAGAATATCGATACCCACGTTCTAATATGTCGTATCCCACAAAATTTGAGAAATTGACTTTTTTTGATAAATGGATTAATAATAATGTTTTACAGCTTATATTAAAATCTTGTGAGTCAAATTGTTTATTTAATATTTTTAAATAAATATTCTAATATGTCGTATCCCACATGCTGATTTTCACGAATTCTAATATGTCGTATCCCACATCCATTGGTTAAGTCAGCGCCAGCGATGTGACAGTCAATTTTTATTTTGTAATTAGTCTTAAGTTTATTTTGAGAAATTATTTAGTAAAATGAGTAAGAAGGTAATTACAAATAATATTTTTACAACTCCAATTAAATCTAGAGTATCCGCTGAAACCTCCGTTTGTAGATCGATTAAAAATAACTAAAAGTAAATGGCAACAATTACAGGCATTAAAAAAAGTGTTGCTGAGAGATACACACTGCTTTTATGATAATATAAAATATATTGATGATACTGACTCTGCTTCTGACCAATCTCCATCAATAAAAAATTTCGAAGCCGAGAGTAAAAATATAGTTAAGGTAACTGAAAAGACTAAGAGTAAGAAACGAAAAGCTAATCAAGTTAATCTTGGTGTTAAAAGCAAAGTACTGCGTACTAATAATAGATTTAAAAAACCTGAAGATAATGATATTAATTATAAAAAAAATTGTGATAATACCAGACGAAAGAGGACAAGAAATTTTCAACAATCTCAGCAAGAAAATGTACCTGATGAAAAAAAAAAAAAATTAAGAGTACTTAAAATGAAAAAAAAATGTTTTAAGCAATATTAAAGATAGTAAAAATAAAATGTATCAATAATGTTATATTATAATAATCAGGAATTAAACAATACAAAATAAGAGAGAAAAATGTTACGTATGGGATGAAACAATATTTAATTATAAAACGATTAAATCAAGTTTCTTTCTAAAATAATTTTTATTTTTTCTTCTTGCGTAACCCACATAAATATCATAAAATTTATTTAAATAATTTTTTTGCCTTAAATATTATTATTTATGCATTTTTATGAACGCATAAAACAAAAATTTGTTTACATTTATTTATTTGTGCTAGCAAGACGTTTTTATCGTTTCCTGAAAAATTTTCCAAATGTGGGATACGACATATTAGAACGTAGGTATCCATATATTTCCTGTACAATGACCCTCGATTGTAGAATAAATTAAAATGCAAAAGAATGGCAGATTTTTGAAAAAAAAAATTGAAATTTTGCTAAAAAATCTGATGGTTTATGGCCTGGCAAAATTACATTTTTCATCTAATCATAAAACTGGAGGGTGATTGTATGGAAAAACAAATACACAATGAGATAAAAAAAGACCTAAGTCGATTGGATGATTTGTTATTGAGTTACAGCTGCAGCAAATTAAAAAAGTGTAGTTTTGAGAAAAACGCGTTTAAAGATAACAGTACTGATTTCATTGTCATACATTTTTAAATATCATACATAGAGCTAATCTACTATTCCAGGCCCATACAATTCATCTTCCCCTTCTTCGAAAAGCGCCTGCTGGGCTGTTGAAAAGTGCACAAAAAAAATCGAAATTTTCAAAATTTCAAACTAGTTGTGACCCTTAAAGAATCTATATAACTAGATTATGTGAAACTTTCAAATAAAAATCATAAAAGTGTTAGATAAAGAAAATTACTTTTTTCTACAAAATTGTCTATAGTTTTTATACCGTAAAAGTAACGAAAGATTCAAATGAGACGGGAATAAAAATTGTTATTGTAGTCACTTGTCATCGACTTTGAGATAGCACTGAAATTATAAAAAATTCTTTTCATTTGTTTCTGCGTGAATAGGTAGGTAATGGAACGAGTCTTGTGACTCACGATTTACCGAACTCTCGAATGAAGCTCACAAGGAATGTTTCCTGGGTGTCCGGCTCCGATTTATTTTTCTTTTTTATATGTTGCAAAGGACAAAAAATGAGCGATACATATTTTTTTATATCGGATCTTTCTCATATTTAACGGTAGTTGGCAATTTCCCGCGTCTGATGAAATTTGGTCATTTTCATGACCCTGAATCTTGGAATCTACTACACCTATTAACTTAATTTCTTTTTAATTTTGTTAAGAATTGACTGATGAATAACTTTGACCATGGAAATTTTTTAATACAAACTTGGGGGAAATACAGCCGATCTGGAAAATTGTTGAAAAATGCCATTTTTGAACACTGGAAAGAATTCTGTCTCCTTGCCGCTGTAATTGAAAACACACAAAACCCATGGTCAAAGTTGTTCATCACTCACTTCTCAACAAAATAAAAGAAAATCAAGTTAATAGGTGTAGTAGACTCCAAGATTTAAGGGCATGAAAATGACCAAATTTAATCAGGCGCGGGAAATTTCGAACTACCTTTGAGGCTTAAAACTCCCCCCTCCAGTTCTTTCAGAGAAAAAAAAAGATTTCTAACTACGGGGTTTTCCGATTAGAGATTTCATTTTGAATAGCCCACTGTTTTGGAAGCTGTCATTAATATGAGGTGTCATTTTTTGACATATGGTAACTAAAAACTATGCCATTAATTAAAATAGAACGATACACGTATCAACAACATATTAAAAATGTTAAAATTCAACACAAAAATGCATGAAAATAAATCTGAATTTCACTTAAAAATCATTATGAGCGATGAGGCTCATTTTCACCTTGAATGCTACGTTAATAAGCAGAATTGTCGTATTTAGGGCTCGGAAAACACAAAAATGATTATTGGAAAGCCTTTTTGGTGCGGTTTTTGGGCAGGAGGGATCAATGGCCTTTATTTTTTTTTTTTAAATGAAACTGTAGCGGCTGTTTTGGTGAATGGATCGCGCTATTCAACCATGATTAATGAATTTTGATGGCCAGAATTGAAAGATATGGATGTGGACGATGTTTATTTCCAACAATATAGTGTTACGTGCTACACAAATGGCAAAACCATCGGTCTTTTACGTGGAAATTTTCCAAGCCGAGTGGTTACTCGAAACGGCGATTACAATTGGCCGCCGAGATCATGCGATTTAACACCTCTAGACTTTCTTCTTTGGGGTTACGTGAAAGATAAGGTTTACGAGGTCTGTCCGGAAAGTATCGGGCCTACCTTTATATCTCCGTGCCATAGTGTTCGAGCGACCTCTCCGGGGCATGAACGTCAATAATAAAGCATCACGAACCTATCGGTTGCTTGTTTACAAAGCTATTTTTGAGTTCGGCGGATTTTGTGATTGTTGAAAATGACTGAAAAACAAGATCAACGAATTTGTATCAAATTTCGTTTTCAACTCGGAAAAACGAGTTCGGAAACTATTCAGATGATGCAGAAGGCCTTTGGGAATAAGTGTATGAGCAAAACACGAATAAAAGAGTGGTATAACCGTTTGAAAGGAGGCCGCATTTCTGTTGATAGTGAACATCAATCTGTGATGTTAAGTGACCTGAAAGTTTGTTTCGAAATATATTCCTCCATTTTCCATCTTTTAACAATTTCCTTACACTTATCTTTAATTTTATTAATAGGGTTCTTGTCCATTTTTTGTACGTTCCTATGTCATTTAATAAAAGATCCATTTCATTTTGGTAATCCAATCGTTCCATAACTACTTTATTTCCCTTATCAGCTTTAGTCACCAAAATATTAGAATTATTTTAAAGTGACATGTTTGATAACATGTCTGCTATTATATTGACCCATAATTCATAGAATTTTTTGTTCATTTCTCGTTATTTTGGCATAGGGTCAGATTCTTTTTATTTCCTTCGAATAAAATTTTCACTATTACATATAAAAATACTCAAAAAGAAAGCAAGGCAAACGTTTCGGCCACATATGGGGGCCCTCTTCAGTGCCATAAATTCAAAGATTAATTCAAAATTTCTGTAAAACATTAGAATATAGGAAATAATGAAATTAAGGATTATCATAGAATTCAAAAACTTATCTCAAAGCTTGCAATTCAAAATGAAGTAGTCCAGTATGCAGCATCACGATTCGAAAAAATATTTAGAGTTCACTGTGAATAAAAAACCGGATAACAATTAAACCGGGAAACATAAAAAAATTTCCACACGAACCGACCGCAATTTAAAAAAATTTCTTATTAAAAAAGGATGCCAAATTGCTTATCAATGGCAGAACGCGAACAAAACTGGATAACAAATAAACCGGGAAACATTAAAAAATTTTCCACACGAACCGACCGCAATTTAAAAAAATTTTTATTAAAAGAGGATGCCAAATTGCTCATCAATGGCAGAACGCGAACAAGGTTTACATTTTTAAACTTTTCGTGAAGACTTTGTTACCGGAGTCTCTCACAGAATGATCTGAACTGTTTTAAAAACCGACTCAAGACATGTGGTTTTGCTGACCGAAAATTTTTTTATATAAGAAATCCTGAGAGGTTCTTTTGCTCCTTGAGAAGACTATTGTCCTATACCTAGTAAAGAAATTCGAAACGTTTATGGTGATTTTCACGAGTGGAGGAAGGCGTGTATTTTTCAAGAAACGATTTTTTTATATCAGCTTCACGGACAATCCATTTAACATTGAATTGGCAAGCAAGGCATTACAGAAACATAAATTATTATAATATCTAGACATGTACTTTTACTCAATATTATTTGAGTATGTTAAGCAATAAATAAAAAAATTGAATGTTGTTTATTACTGCATTCAGATTTATTCTGAGATGTTTTGAAAAATACTACATTTATCTTTAAAAAATAACAAAAATGCAATTTTAGTATTCGTGATATCAAGTATCACATTTTAGGAAGTATTAATAGATTTAGTTTGTTCTGAAAATGGTCAGAACTATGAGATATTCAACCTTTATACTAAATGTGCCATTTTTAAATTTTAAAGTGACATGTTTGATAACATGTCTGCTATTATATTGACCCATAATTCATAGAATTTTTTGTTCATTTCTCGTTATTTTGGCATAGGGTCAGATTCTTTTTATTTCCTTCGAATAAAATTTTCACTATTACATATAAAAATACTCAAAAAGAAAGCAAGGCAAACGTTTCGGCCACATATGGGGGCCCTCTTCAGTGCCATAAATTCAAAGATTAATTCAAAATTTCTGTAAAACATTAGAATATAGGAAATAATGAAATTAAGGATTATCATAGAATTCAAAAACTTATCTCAAAGCTTGCAATTCAAAATGAAGTAGTCCAGTATGCAGCATCACGATTCGAAAAAATATTTAGAGTTCACAAAAGAACCTCTCAGGATTTCTTATATAAAAAAATGTTCGGTCAGCAAAGCCACATGTCTTGAGTCGGTTTTTAAAACAGTTCAGATCATTCTTTGAGAGACTCCGGTAACAAAGTCTTCACGAAAAGTTTAAAAATGTAAACCTTGTTCGCGTTCTGCCATTGATGAGCAATTTGGCATCCTCTTTTAATAAAAATTTTTTTAAATTGCGGTCGGTTCGTGTGGAAAATTTTTTAATGTTTCCCGGTTTATTTGTTATCCAGTTTTGTTCGCGTTCTGCCATTGATAAGCAATTTGGCATCCTTTTTTAATAAGAAATTTTTTTAAATTGCGGTCGGTTCGTGTGGAAATTTTTTTATGTTTCCCGGTTTAATTGTTATCCGGTTTTTTATTCACAGTGAAATCTAAATATTTTTTCGAATCGTGATGCTGCATACTGGACTACTTCATTTTGAATTGCAAGCTTTGAGATAAGTTTTTGAATTCTATGATAATCCTTAATTTCATTATTTCCTATATTCTAATGTTTTACAGAAATTTTGAATTAATCTTTGAATTTATGGCACTGAAGAGGGCCCCCATATGTGGCCGAAACGTTTGCCTTGCTTTCTTTTTGAGTATTTTTATATGTAATAGTGAAAATTTTATTCGAAGGAAATAAAAAGAATCTGACCCTATGCCAAAATAACGAGAAATGAACAAAAAATTCTATTAGAATTATTCCTTAAAAACTGTTGAGTAAAGTGGAATTTATTAAAAAGTTTTTTATCTACTATTTTTATATGTTTTTTTTGGTTCAAAAATTGTTTTAGTACACTGAATCAAATCATTACGTAATTCCTTTTTCATTGACCTCCGGGGTATTGAATGTTTTTGACTCAAAATTTGTGATAATATCAAAATCAAACCCATATATATGGGTCATTTCATGGGAGATTTACAGTCAACATTTTTTTTTCAACGAAATATTTTTTTGCCTTCTTACTTCGAAAAAAATCGACACGTTTTTTTTTCAATGTGATACTTGAAAATTTCGAGATATAATTTTTTCAAGTTTGGCAAGTTTGGCACTCCGGAAAATTTTTTTTTCTAACAGCTCACTGTAAAAGCAGTTTTGAATATAAAATGAAACCCTTGTACTTGAAATGTGCGAAAGAGTACAAGCTTGCAAAAAAGTTATAGCAAACATTTCGTTATTTTTCTTGTAATAACAATATAGTACATTTTTATAAACAATTGAATTTCTTTTTAATTTTGAACTAATTTTTTCCGATTTTTTTGTTTCTAAATCTTTGTTGAAGTTTTTTCAACATGCAGGCAAAATTTTGGAATGGAAATATGAAAACTGTAGGTGTAATTAATTTATAAAATCTGTTCCGCGCGTTGTAACGAGCGAGATCGCACGCTGCAACTACGCTTAAGCTTGATTAGGCATGCTCGGACTCGAAGCACGTGTGGCAGTGAACGGCTGCAATGGGCGGGACAGATTTTATAAATTAATTACACCTACAGTTTTCATTTTTCAATTCCAAAATTTTGCCTGCATATTGAAAAAACGTCAACAAAAATATAGAAACAAAAAAATCGGAAAAAAATTAGTTCCAAATTAAAAAAAAATTCAATTGTTTATAAAAATGTTCTATATTGTTATTACAAAAAAAAAACAACGAAATGTGTGCTATAACTTTTTTGAAAGCTTGTACTCTTTCGCACATTTCAAGTGTAAGGGTTACATTTAATATTCAAAACTGCTTTTACAGTGAGATGTTAAAAAAAAAAATTTCATGAGTGCGAAACTTAAAAAATTATATCTCGAAATTTTCGAGTATCACATTGAAAAAAATACGTGTCGATTATTTTCGAAGTAAAAAGGCAAAAAAAAATGTTTCGTCGAAAAAAAAATGTTGACTGTAAATCTCCCATGAAATGGCCCATATATATACATAATATACATATCCATTACGGATGGTTGGTTCCAGCTTATAGACGCGTACGGCTCGTTAGGCTTAATCGACCAGCCACGCCAGCTGGGTGAGGAAAAATATCCCTCCCCTCACCGGCGCGGCGACCCAGTCCGCCTGGGACGAACGACGAGGGATGTAAGCCCCGATCCGATTTCTTCTGACCCTCCCCATTTCATTGTTCCTTACGCCCATCGAGCTCTCCTGTTCATCACCAGTGTGGCGAATGACTTGATGAGCATCCAGATCCGCTCAGACTGGAGTATCAGAGAATACTTCGATACTAAATAATTTCTAACTTGTTCATATGTCACTACATTGATCAAAAGTTGGGTAAAATTACTCGAATCATGTTTTTCCGTGTGAAAATAAAAAGATTTTATTTTTAATAATCGATTATATTAATCAAAATTGTTTCAGGCCTAACACGAGGAAGATAATTTTCAGTAAATTTCAATGTGTTGATTGCGAATCTTGTAAGATTCGACATTTTTTTTGAGTTTGAAGATATCAAAGTCAATACAGTAATTTTATTTTTCGGCGCTAAAAAGTAAATAAAAATGATACCTGTTTGCATTTAATAAAAATTACCAAGGTTTTATTTTAAACTTTTTTTTGCATAAGTACTTTCTAAAATTTTCATTAAATTGAATATTAAATATTTATAATACTTTCAATGAAAATAGAGCATATATATGAAATAATAAAAACCACAACTTTGAGAGGAAAACTTATTAATATAACTACAAGTTTTTTTATAAAAACTTTACAAAACTATTAATGGCTTAAAATTCTTATATCAGTATAGGGATAAACAATATTGAAAAATATTGAAAGGATGACTGTCAAAATTATAGTGAAAATATGAGTAAAAGAACATTTTTAAAAGTTTAATGCAAGATTTTTTTGTACATGTTTCAAAATCAGGTCTTAAAGCTAAAATTCAGCACTTAATACATGTTTTCGATAGGAATACATGCAATTCAATTCTTCTGCTATTCTAATGCAAAGATTATTTAAAATTATTTAAAATAATATGCATGAACTCTTATAGATGAAGTAATCTTAATTTCAAAGAAATTTATCTACTGTTGGAGGATTCATCCTTGAAGTGTACATTATATATAAATTAAATATACAATATATGTGTATTATATATTCGAATTATTTTGGGTTTAGGCAGTAGGTTAAATTAAATTTTTCTATAAACTGTATTTGCCGCAAAAAGAATATTAAATTTTATTTCAATCTCAATTTCATTTTACTAAAATTAATATGCTCCATCTCTTTGTACATTACATATATTTTAAAATAGAAATTATGGTCCTTGGTTGTACCATTTCTTATTGTCAACATTGTAATCAAATATTCTTTTCCCGGCGAACACATTTTACAGAAAAATTTGATTTAACCTATTGCCTGAACCCAAAAAAATTTAAATACTATATATTATATACATATATTGTATATCAGAGTATTCCTTTACATATTGGTGGGACTGATGTTTAATTATAGAAAGTTAAGTAGAGCTCTTTAAAATTTGATTCTTATAAATATTACAATTTTTATTTGCTTCAATCCATTAGGGTTCAAAAAGTAAACAACTTGTTCATATTTTCACTATACTTTTGACACTCATCCTTTTAATATTATTCAATATTGTTTATCCCTACACTGATATAAGAATTTTAAGCCATTAATAGTTTTATAAAGTTTTTATAAAAAAACTCGTAGTTATATTAATAAGGTTTCCTCTCAAAGATGTGGTTTTTATTATTTCATATAAAGAGTTTTCCAATAGGGACATAACAATTTTATCTATGAATAAAACACAGAAAAATTTGAGATATTGAGTTCAAATTTATTGTGGGTGTGGTGCAAGCATTACATTTTATGAATGAAATTCGATATCGGTCATATGACCACCATGAGCCCGTTTATAGTACAGCGGTCGATTCTTTGCCCCCATTTTTCCACCACTCTGGCACACATTTCGACCGGAACGTTGGCGATTTCGCGTTGCATGTTGTCTGAGGTCGTCTAAAGTTGCTGGCTTGTTGGCATAGATCATTGACTTGATATGACCCCATAAAAAGAAATCCAATGGCGTTAGATCGCATGAACGAGGCGGCCATTCGACCGGACCATTTCTCGAGATAACACGTTCACCGAATTTGCCTTTCAATAAATCCATTGTGATGCGTGCTGTGTGACTAGTGGAACCGTCTTGTTGAAACCACATATCGTTGATGTCAAGTTCATCCAATTCTGGCCATAAATAATCTTCCAACATAGCACGTTAGCGTTCTCCATTGACGATAACATGACGGTAACATGACGGTCGTTTTCATCCACGAAAAAATACGGCCTAATCACACCTCCAGCATGAACACCGCACCAAGCAGTCACTGTTTGCGGATGCAACGGTGTCTCAAGAAGCACATTTGGGTTCTTTGCTGACCAATAACGCATATTTTTCTTATAAACAAAGCCACTAAGTTAGAAATGAGCAACATCACTGAAGATGATTTTTCGATGAAATTCTTCATTTTGTTCAAGCTTTTCTAGAGCCCAATTGAAGAAGTTTTGGTGTTTCAAATGATCAAGTTGCTTTAGTTCTTGAGTCAATTTAATCTTGAAAGCATGTCTTTTCGCATAATACGCCACAGTATCGTTTAAGCGATGCCCTATTCTTGAGAATGACATGGAATCGACTGATTTGCCTTATTTTGAATCGATGCACTTACGGCTGCGATTATTTTTTTGATTCGAGCAATACGACGACTTTTTGGCACCGGAACGTCCAATAGTGTCAATTTGGTTTCGAATTTATCCACTATAGCACGCACAGCCTGTCGGGTGCGACGATTATTACGGCCGAAAATTGGAGTAAGCGCTCTTAAAGTTGCGACCACCGACTCCGAATTTCGGTAGTAATTTTTAATAATTCCCAAACATTGCTGGTTCGTGAACTTTAAAATGATGAAAATGTTGACTCTAACTAACGTTTTGACATTGACAGTTCATCAAAAAAGTTTGAGGGTGCGTTCATATAAAGATACGAAATTGTTATGTCCCTATTGGAAAACCCTTCATATGCTCTATTTTCATTGAAAATATTATAAATATTTTATATTTAATTTAATGAAAATTTATGAAAGTACTTATGCAAGAAAAAGTTAAAAATATGAATAGACTGTTTATTATAAATTACAAAATTTTCAGTTTTCATGTTTCTTTACGAAAATATCATTAAAATAAATGTTGACTAACTGAATGAATTTATAATGAATATAATTAGTATTATTCTAAATTTGCAATATTTTAAATCAATTGAAAAATGACACAAAATTTAAAACCACTTGAGACTTGAGGATGGTATATACATTAGAAACCTAACCTCTACTTTTCTTATGTAATACATTGAATATATTACAACTTTACAAACCTCCAGTAACTTATCATATATAGACTGTAGATTACACACTCGAAAACATCCTGTAAAACGGCCTGAAAGTAATTAACAAATCATATTTCAAGACTTCAAACGTCAATGTTTTCATGCCATTTTTGGGGTTGTCAAATTTTGTAAACAAAAGTGACAGAAGACGACCCCAACCTCCAAATCTTGAAATCTTGAAATTAGCCAAGCCAGCGAAAAAATACAAGTTGCAATCGTGCATTCTCGGCAATCCTCGACTTTCTACGAACCAACAATGCCGAACCGAAGAGCCGAAGCGAAGCCGAGAGAAAACGAAGAAGCAGTGGCGATCATCCAATTCTCGATTTGCGACCGTGCAAATAAGCGATGGAGCGGGGATACATCGACACGCTGAGTTTAAACGTGTTGCTTACACAAGGAAACGTGGTGGGAGCAAAAATCTTACGCAGCCTGTGAACATTGGGTTTTAGCTAGCATTTTATATTCATGTTACTTGGATTTCACAGTTGAGATTTAACTCACTACAAATTGGATTTCCAAACTCAGTATTTCAAGCCCCGTGCAAAGCTCTCAGTTCATCTTGGTCCTACTTGGATACTAGCTGGATGTAATCCACAGTGCGGCCACTACCATGTACTTTAGAGGGTACTTAAAAAAGTGAAAATGAGCATCAGCGCCGCCAAGTTTTGATAGCAAGAACTAATATCAATGCAAACGAAACCCCCGTCCCTCCAACCAGATGTATTCTGAGGAGCGGAAAATTTTGAAATATATTGTATGAAATCCATTTCATAAATTTAAATGATTTAAAGTTGAAAATAATTTGTGAAAGAATAAAAATACAACAAGAATTTTTAAATATGAATCACAACGAACAGTTGAATACTGTACTATTACACGGAGAAAAATAGTTGAAGTAATTTTACTCAACTCTGTCGATTAAACTTGGGACTTAAGGACATTTGAACATTTATTAAATCCTAGTCGGGTAAAATGAATTTGATAAATACCTAATTCACCCAAAGTGAATATCAATAAGCGTTACATAAGAAATAGTAAGGAGTTGAGTAAAACCTCATCGACGACAGAGCATCAACATTCGTCACTGGATTAACATGAAATGTATTATTATATCACCGACGCTTGGGGAGTTTCAAACTGTAGTTGAGTAGAATGAGCATCGGCTGTATTATTTCAACTGGCAATGATATAGTTGCTATGGTTATAACAGTTTAAAAATAACATCGGTAGCGACAATAGCGCCACCACTTGTTGATAGCAAACATTATAATTCGTTCCCCTTTTCTCCTATATGAGTGGACCCACTATGATGTAATCTAATTGCAATTCCAAGCTGAGCCAAGTAGAGGGTGACAGTTTACGGGAGTCAGCTTGGAATTCCAATTCGACTTCTTCAGCCAAATGAAAACCACTTCATCGTATACTTGTAATTCCAAGTTGAATCAAGTAGGTCCCGACCGTCTACTGAAGACAACTTGGTATTCCAATTCGGATTCATCAGCCACGTAATAACCAGTTCATCACTTACTCGTGATTTCTAGTTGATTTAATCATGACCGTCTACTGGAGTCAAATTGGAATTCCAAACATATTTAATAACGATCGTGTTATTGTGATGTAAATTTGGAATAGAATCCAAGATATTTCATATTGCAACTAGGCTTTGCTTAGAATTCCTAAAAAATGATGAGTTAGTTTCTTTCGATATCTGTTCGGAATTCCAAAAGAAGCCTAATCGACTCCGAAATATAATGGGTTATATATGGAATGTCCAAAAGTGTGGGGGGGAGATGGTGACACGAGGAGAGTGGGAGAGAGGGAGAGGGCGGAGAGAGGGAATGTCTACTGCATTTTTTCCTTCAATTTCCTTTATCATAAAAAGGGCCTCGAAGTGACAATAAGTCAGTCTAGCCATTATATCTATTTTTTGAGAACGTTGGCTAGATAAAATTAACGTTCTGGCTGTGGCTATATAAAATTTCAATGATGAAAGTTTGAATATTGAGCTTTTTTCTACTGGCTACTCTTTTGGCTACAATGGAAAATTGGCTACTCTAGATTTCTAGAATGCCCTTTAAATTTCCAAAAAAGCCTAACTAACCTTGGAATATGATATCTTACTAATTACAATTTTCAGCAGATTAAGCCCCGATTCTTCTTGGGTTATTTAGAAGTCTCCAATCTTAAATCCTCTATACTTAACGATCAACACATCCAAATAGAAAAACTACTGCGTTTGAAAAAGTGTGTTGTTTTTATATAAATTTCAAATAAAATGCAACATATTTCTTTTTTTTTGATTGCCTCTGTCTGAAAGACCATAGCAAGATGAGTATGTATATGGTAGCTCCCCTCGGATCGAGTCGAGATTTTCACTGTAAGTTCGCATTGATGTAAGAATACCATATATTTTCCAAGAGATTCTTTTGAGAAATAATTTTTGAGGGAGTTATGAGAGTTAGATAAAAATCGAAAAATGATTTTTTCTTGAGAATGGCTGGACCTATTTTGAATCACAAAATAGTATTTTCACCAAAAAAATCTTCGAATCATTTTGTATAAGATATCCAATTTTCAGAACGATTGAAGAGGGTAGAACGTAGTTCAAAAATCGTAAAACCTTGAGCGCGCTCTGTTCGCTGTGTGCCGCACACTCCACAGCGTGTATGTGTAGCTAGCGGCAACCACCTCAAAATGTAGCTGACTCCTAACATCCAGTTTAAAATTAAAAATGAGATATGAGGATAGTAAGACGGATCTTCTATAGATCTGAACGCCTGTAGTTAGCCTACAATAGTTGCGGATAAGATATGAGGAATACCTTGAAGCCGGATCCTCAGAAGTTGATTTTAGATTTTCGTTTTCAACACCGAACTTTTTTTTTATATTGTGAAAGTCAACATATTCCATACAAAAAATCGAAAACAATGATTTTTCATTAAAACTTATTACTGGGATTCCTTACTTTATCTCCGGGTAGAAATTTTTTGCTTCGACTAGGTACTTTATTGCACAACTTATTACACCCAACGTATTTGGGGTTCTTTAATGAATCCGACATTTTCCATTGTACCAAGTCAAATCAAGTATAGCGAACATTAAATCAAGTAATTAAATATTCTAAACTAATTTCGCGTGTGCTGACTGCATAAAATGAAGTTGTAACTAATATAGCTATTCGAGTGACTGTTTGATAATGCGCTGTATCGTGGTAAATTACGTTAAATTCTTTTACCTCGACCGACAACGACAAGATCGAGCCCAAGCCACCTTTTTTTATATAAAACACGAAATTGTCAAGGATAGTCCGAGAGCTGCTTGTAAAATTCTTTTATTTTATTTTCTTTTCTGGCCGTTTTATTTTTTTGTTTATTTCATTATTAACACCAGCTTGAAAGGCGCAGCCAAAGAGATCGCTGTGTTGCCATCGCACGTCAGAGGGGTTCACAGGCAAGCCACAGAGGGCATCACACGGCAGGCATGGCATCTGAAACCACGTGCTGCAGCCCATGGATTTCAACACCGTTGCACCATTATTATTATGATTAATACAAATAGGGCATAACGAGTTAGAATAATTATATATTATACCACGTGCTGCAGCCCATGGATTCCAACACCGTTGCACCGTTTTTATTATGACTAATATCAAAAGGGCATAACGAGTTAGAATAATTATATATTATACCACGTGCTGCAGCCCATGGATTTCAACACCGTTGCACCATTATTATTATGATTAATACAAATAGGGCATAACGAGTTAGAATAATTATATATTATACTACGTATTGTATATTTGCATTGTCTGTTTGTAACTGCTGTGTTGTGCAGTACGAACTCTTTGTAGTTTAAACGCACCCCTCGACGTTTAAAGCTAATGAGGCAAGCCGACCGAAAGACGCTTCAGCTCATTTGTTGCCTGGCGCCGTCGTCCTCGCAAGACGAGTCGCCCGCCCGAACCTGAGCTTCATGCGCGTGCGCTAGCCTTTCCAGCTGATGTAATAAAACTGCGCGACACCTTTGGCACGCAGCTTCATTCTGTTGTTGTCAACGAGGTACGAAAGTGTATCCCAGGACTAATAAAAGATTTTTAATTAAAATGGACGCCGACACCAGGTTCGATTTGGAGGACATAAGGTGCGATATTGCGGCCAGAAGCCGGGTGAGTTTTTAGGACTATATTCCGGGGCATTAATAGTCGGTTAGTGGCTGTGGTTACATTCAAAATTTTGTCTTTGCTGACACTGGCGTGGCTCTCAGGCTCTCTTGGAGTCATATCGCCTTGTTTGGGCGCTGTACGGCATCATTGGCCACAAATTCTTATTTTGTTTTGAATTTATATCGAGCCAGGGCCTTGCTCGATGATTAAATAAATTGTAGACTTAATTTGTGCCTAAATGCTGCTCAGTTTATTTTTGTGGTTTCTTTTGCCAGAACTTCTATGTTTTAGGTTAGTTTCTTTCCTAACTTAAAATACCACCACCTGATACGAACCGGAACCCTTGCTTGGCTTTGCTTTTTTTTGCATGCAAAGTTTTATATTTTCAGGGTCTTTAAGTTTATAAATATGGCATCGGGAGACGCCAGGTGCTCATTCTAGAAGCCGCCTAAGTAACGCTGGTGACACCGGGGGTAATCCCGAATTTTTATTTTATTTTATTTCATTTTTTTCTTTCTCGTTTCAGCGGAAGTCACCCGCTATAGCGCTGAATCATTAACGTTGTATGCTTCAAAATATAAGAATACCACAACGTGCAATCAAGCATCCGAAGCTCACAGCTGCTCGCAGAAGTGAACGAACCAAGTTCCTGTAGGCTATCAAAAGGAGGAACGAGTTTGCACCCCAGATAACCCTGGCCAGCCCACGAGTGTCATCGCCGAATTAATATCTTCCGATTTTTCACCATGAAACAAAATGACAATTCATTGGCAGACACTATGGTCGCATTGTTTCTGCCATTGGATTGCTTCTCCAAGCGCCATTTTCATCAGCTTTGAAATTTTTTTGTTGTTTTTTCTGGCTGTACAGTATATTCTGTACAACCACTATGGCTATAATGTCGCTTTGTGATTGCACCTACGTAATCACGGGAGTGAAACTGTTATAGAAATTTCCAGTAACACGAAATTACATTGCCATACGAAAACAGGGTATGCGATTATCCAATACAATTCAATGCTGCAGAAAACTGATAATGGACTACTCAAATACCGTGGAAGTTTTTTTCTTAGTTGTGTCATACATCGAATGAGCAAAGTATAAAAAGTTTGTAAATGGTGCGTCCAAAGTGGTCAAATCTTGAAATAGCGAATACTATATTTGGTAAATAATTCACAGCACACGGAGAAAAATGGAGTTAGTTAATCTTGGGACCTAAAGACATTTCAACATCTTCTAAATCCTAGTCGAGTTCAATTAATTCGATGAATACCTAATTCACCCAACATTAATAATAAGCTTACACAAGGAATAGTGAGGAGTTGATCGGGCGTTAGGGTGTGATGAATTTCCACGTTTTTCGAATTTAGACCCCTGCATCTCAAAATAGTTGCCAAATGTGCTGAAACTAACCCTGATTTTTTTCCAGAACTTTCAGACAGATCGTAGGGGCCGCACCCCTCACCCTTAATTTATGAAGATTCGGAAATATACTCCCCTTGCTAACTCAAACACATTAGTTTCCATGTTGGGTAGCCTGTATCCCTTAGTTCATCAAAGGTGGCCTTAGGTAGATTGGCGTTCGTCAGATATCGCCACAAGTCAAATGCATTCCCTCGCTACCCAGCCCACAACCTCATCGCTCATTCCGCCGCGCAGCGTATCTGCGGGCAGCGTGCTGTGTGAGAGCGTGTCTTAGCTCGTCTTCCGCTTGGTTTCGTGTGGTTCACACATCAAAAGTTTAGTTTCGAATGATTAAATGACATCACACACAATATCATGGATCGAAGTAAGAAGAAACCGCAATCGGGCAGAAGTGATAATAAGTGTCCGTTTTTCGGACTTTCTTCTGCATTGAAACCAAATCTCCTACCATCAAAAGCCGACGTCATCAGGTTATTTCGTCTAGTTAAAGTTGACCTCAACCCTCAGCTGATTCACCAAGATCCGCCTTTCATCGATGTGGCCAATAAGGTGTTAGACAAGGTAGAGGAAATGTGGAAACTAGCATCATTGCCATTTTTACCTAGGCGAAATTACTGCAGGCGACTCTTGTCTAGACTCATGGACGAATACAGGAGTGTACGGAAACGTTTGAGTCCCAATGCGGCCCCCAAAGCTATTAGGAGATCGGAGAGGTTCAATGGTGAGTGCGAAGAGACTTTATTCGACACAAGTACTTGCAAATGTGATTTTATTTAAGAAGCCACCGTCTGTCATTGTCCTACCAAAGTTCCTATAATTGAAAGAGTTTTCTTACATGACCAGAGAACCATACGCAAGATGGCGATAGGTTCTGTTGATGTGACTTCTACCAATATTCTAGTCGAGCGGTTGCAAAGGTCGCAATGAAGTGCTGGAACTTCTAAATCTCCCACAGTGGAAGTGGAGTTAGGGGAATTGAGCTCTAGTGAGTCTTAGACTACCACAGAGGAAGAAGGTTTCGATTCTGAGCGCTCTATTCCTGAACAGCTTTAACAAAAAATTGTAAGTGCATCTCAAAGGCCTAGTCTGCGGACGTACTGGTGTCTCCCCGCAATTCGCTGCTTGCCAATGCTACCCTCGCTGACATAGGTTTAGTGACAAACGAAAACGTGCAGCTGGTCATTAACCACAGTAAGGTGAGACGAGAGGCTGACAATGTAAGGGACTGACTTCATCTCCGTCACGATAACAGGCTCTCTGGCTACAAGTTACAAGCGTTTTACTTTGATGGCTAAAGGGATACTGTTATTGTTAAAGAGCGGATCGAGGGCAAAAGACTCAAGGGATCCGTCTCCGACGATCAGATTGTACTCATTGAGGAGCCTAAATCGAAATATTTGGGTCACGTGTTAGCACCAGACAATTTTGCAGTGCTTCATAGAGTTTTTCAACGAGAAGAAGATTATCGTCACTGAAGTGAATGCAGTCGGGTCAGACGGAACAATTACCAACACGGGTCACTCAGGTGGAGTGATTCACTTGTTTGAGGTTAGTGTGGGGCACAGGGTTCAGTGGCTGATATGCTTGTTGCATATGAATGAACTTCCCTTCGCCACATCTTCACTGCCTTGGACGGCGTAACGAAGAGTCCTTCCGCTTACTCTAGTGCAATAGGAAAGCAGTTTGGCTCTGCCCACACTCTCCCCATCGTGAAGTTCAAGGCTCTACCCTTCAACGCTCCAGATGTCGAATTACATGATCTGAGTAATGATCAGAAATATCTCCTCAAAATCACACAAATGGCTGCTATGCTCTCCCAGAGAATATTCTCTTATCAATGCTATTTGAGGAAAAGCGTA
The DNA here is from genome assembly GCA_030998225.1 of Diplolepis rosae. Classification (NCBI taxonomy): domain Eukaryota; kingdom Metazoa; phylum Arthropoda; class Insecta; order Hymenoptera; family Diplolepididae; genus Diplolepis; species Diplolepis rosae. The sequence goes on along the minus strand of JAPYXD010000688.1, from coordinate 978,957 downwards.
AAGTAAGAAAATTAGCTGTATCCTGGATCAAACAAGCACGTCAGAGAGCCGCTAACGCTGACGAACCGGATATTCAGCGCTTTATCGTTCCACCTATTCGTTTCCATGCAGCTGACTACATGGATCTGATACCTTGGCAAAGCAAGAAGCAATGTCAAGTAACTAAGCCTCCACTCGTCGCGCATCTGTCAAATACTGACCTGGACGCCCTAGCAGAGAGTGGTGCTCATCCTGATGTACTATTAGACTCACCCTGCTTTTCCCAGGCAGTAGAGAAAGCAGTGAGGACAGTCACAGATTTGTGTGGACCCGTTCATACCCCGGAGAGCCGAGAGGGTGTCATCCTGTCCAAGGGGCGGTCACGAAGCGCCATGCCAAATTAGCAATTAAAGATTAACCAATCAAAAAATGCGTTGGATAGACGACAGTTCATGTGCCATCACTGAGAGAGTGTGAGAATGCAAGTTGATATCGTATAATTTGCCCTCAGTTTATTTTTTTAAGAGGTTTTAACTCTTTGGTGCAACTTTACACCTAAACCAGATTCAAAAATTAACAAGTATCTTTTTTTGTAGCTATCAAATTAGAAATCATTGCTCCATGAGTTAATTACTTTACTTAAAATTTCTGCGTTGTTTGAGTTCTGTACAATCCTCCTCAATTCTTCTTAGCATTTCGCAGAATTCTCTCGAGTTCTGTAGAAATCCCTTTAACATTTTTGAATTACCTTGAACACTTTTGGATACATTTAATTATTTGGAATTTCAAGACTTTTAAATACTGTAAATTCCTCCGAATTCTGATACAATCATTGCAGTTTTCCTAATTCTTTCACAATTCTAGTCACAAATCTAGTCGACTGCTAAGATAGCAGTGAATGAACATGTATTTGTTAAGTAAATCGCGCAGAATTCTCACGGAGTTTGTAGAATTCCCATCAAATTAATTGAAATTTAAAAATCTTCAAATTGTGAATAATTAAATGTGAAGTTGCACCAACGAGTTGAAACCTCTTACAAAAATAAACTGAGGGCACATTATACGATCTGAACTTGTATTCTCGCACTCTCAGCGATGGCACATGAACTGTAGTCTATCCAACGCATTTTTTTGATTGGTTAATGTTTAATTGCTAATTACTCGGTAATTATATACTTCATAAAATTTTTTGTATTCGAATTTTTTACTCCATTCTTTATTTGGAATTCAAAAATATAAATATGTACCTTGAATACCGGGACACCCTGTATATGTAAACTTATATACATGTAAATTCAACACGGTCGCCGTTTCGAGGTTCGCACAAAACGGGCTCCATGTTACAACACGTTTTGTGTGGCAATCGTTCTGAATTAGCACGGCGTCGTGTTGCTGTAACATGGAGCTGTTGATTCCGATTGTTTTTCTCATCAATAATTTTTCTGTTTCCGAAGGTCCCAAATTTTTCGTTGAACTCCGTTTGAAAATTAAATGGAAACAATATCGTGTTGATTTAATGCAAATTTTATTCGAAGAATTGACCGTGTTGAATTTACACGATTTTTTCTCCGTGTTCTCCGGTCTTCTTCGGAGCCGTTTTGCCTTCAAAAACCAACTGTTTTGACTGTTCCTTTGTCTCTAGAGTGTAGTGGTGTACCCATGTCTGGTTCACAGTTATGTATCGGCGCAGAAATTCGCCAGGATTGCGATGATAAAGCGCCAAAATAGCCTCAGACTCGACCACACGATTCCGTTTATTCTCATCTAAGAACAAACGCGGCACCCATCTGGCCAATATTTTTTCCACACTCAATTTTACGTTTAAAATTGGAAACACAGTACCTTGCGATATGCCTGTGGCCTCAACTATTTTACGCACTTTGATTCGTCAATCACTCGACACCATATCGTGGATTTTGTCAAACATTTCGGGGGTAGTCACTTCCACTCGACGTGCTGAACGATGTTTATCTTTTGTGGATGTACGGCCACGTTTAAACTCATTCACCCAACTACAAACAGTTGCAAACACAGGAGCAGATGTGTCATGAACTTCATGCAACTCAGCTTTGATCTCTTTCGCTGTTAAACCTTTTAAATATAAGTTTTAAATAAATTATATAAACCGTAAACTAAAACGGGATTTGTCATAAAAATGCTACAATAGATGAGAAAAAAATTTTGTCACTAAATTGACTATACACTCCACGCTCCCTTATACGACGAGCTCGGGAACGAGAACTTTCCTTTACACGACGGCGCAAGGGGAACCCGCCTATCCCCTATCACTATTGGGATTTGACACACTTGAAGTGACCCCCCGTGGCAAAAAGTGAAAGTAGAGAGAGCCCGGGCTTTACATTGTATGCTATTGGGATTTGGATAAAATCATTTATTATTAATAAAAAAAGTTATTAAAATGGAGTTTAAGGAGTTTCCACCACGGCAGAAGAATGCCAATACCGATGTGTGTGCAGTGAAAGGTTGTGAGAGTAGGGCACACCGAAATTTAAGCGTTAGTTTCCATCGCTTCCCAACGCCTGACGCACGCTTCGTAAGCAAGCCAAACATTTTTGGCGACTCCGAAAAAATCGACATAACCGAAGCATGGAAAAGTATTTTAAAAATTGATAATATTACAAAGAGAACAAACAGTTTCTCTTCGAAAAGTTTAATAAATCTGCGAGTCCAGAGCCCTTGATTAAAGATATTGGAGTGCAAGTGAACACAGATTGTTTTGTGCCAAGTATCATAAAGTGCATACAGAGTGATAGTCAACTGAGTACAGCAACTGGTATTGAATCCTTTCAACTATTAGATACTATTGTGGAAATTGTAAAAAAAGTGATGAATCGCAAGTTTGATCATTACAATATCAGAATGAATACAAGAGACAGAGTCATTATGACGTACATGAAGTTAAAACAAAACTTGTCTTACAGTTTTTTAGCCATTTGTTTTTCTTGTTATTCATCAAAACACTGTCAAAGAGTTATCCACGATACTATTAAAATATTAAGCAAGTGTTTGAAAGCAGCAATACCGTGGCCATCAAGACAGGAAATATCAAAAAATAAACCCAAGTGCTTTGAAGGATTTGAAAGTGTCCGTATAGTGCTGGATTGTACAGAAATTTCCATACAACATCCTGCAAATCTTTGTTGTCAAGTGATAACTTACTCGCATTATAAGGGTCAAAATACGGCAAAAGTAATGACAGGTGTATCACCAGCTGGGAACATTACATATTTGAGTGAAGTTTATGGTGGGCGAGCGACAGATTCAATAATATTTGAACAAAGCAGTTTGATTAAATTGTTGGAACCTGGTGATGGTGTTATGGTGGATCGAGAATTTTTAATAGATGAAGTTTGTGGAAAAAATGAATGGAAATGCATCAGACCTCCATTTCTAAGACAAAAAAAACAATTTACCAAGGAAGAATCTCTTTTAACTGCAAAAATAGCTGCAGCTCGTGTCCACATTGAGAGATCCAATCAAAGGATCAAAGCATTTAGAATACTTGGATCCACTCTGCCTTCTACGCTTGTGCCACTAATAGAAGACATTTTTACTGTTATTTGCGGTACAGTCAACATGAGTGCGCCAATTTTAAGCGATTCGAAATTTATAAATGTTGAATAATTAATTTCCATAATAAAATAATAACATACATATGTACATCAGTGATTTTTCATCAATTTTATTGAAAACGTAATTTTTATTGTACAAAACATTTTACAAGCTAATAAACTTAATATTCAAATATTGTTGGTGTTTCAGTTGGCTTTAGGGTCCAGAAAAAATGCAACTCAATTTTCTGGACGCTAAACCCAACTAAGAACATCAACAATATTTGAATATTAATACTAAGGGTCGATATAAGTCTTGTTTCATTATTATTACTAATAAACTTATTTTAAACAGGTATACTTTGATCACAAATGTTTCTTATTATGTATGAACACAGTCTTTGTTTATTTTGATTGTCACAACTTAGTCAAATGTTAATACAAACAATTTTTGGTACGAATACATTTAAATCACTTTGGTTATCACAGCCTATGCTGCTTCAACAACTTGATCAGCTTCAATTTCAACAGAATTGCCTTTTTCTAAACAAACAGCATGCAACTTATATTTGAAATACGCTTTTTTTAAAGCAGTTAACATTGTAGCAATAAATACATTATCTCTTTCAACTCTTAAATAAAATATTCTTTTGTCGAATGACGAGTAAATAACAAAGTACGTTAAATTTAAATTTAGCACAGCCATTCCCATTTGCACTTGACCGTAGTACTTATGTTTTTTTTCATTATTATATTTTCACCATTTTCAATCAAACATTTCTTCATTTGACTATTAACAGTAGCACTTATATCAGCAGTTTTTCCCACTATTGGACATTTTATCTCCAATAAAGCTATTGGTTTATTGTTCTTTACGAGAACTCCATCAGGTGAGTAACCCAACCATGGGTTTAATTTTGATATCACTAATCCAACTTCAACAATTTCAGCATCGATGATTTTTGTAAAAACATTGCGAGCTTCCTCCTCTGTTACTCTACCATGTTCCAAAATGTCAGATTTGAAATCTTTGGGTGCATAAGTACTAGCAAATTTTTTTAACCATTCATCGTCACTTCTGTTTGATTTTGTGAACGTATACAGTCCATAACAAATGGATCCTGTTATACGACTGTGCCTTTCTCTCATCCAATGTGCATATATGTCTTTGGTCTTTTCACATACATCCTGAAGATTTGCTGCAAGCTGATTCAGTGTCGTAAGGCAACAATCGTTTGGAACAGGAACTTTCAAATTGCTGATGCTTTCCATCAAGTCGTTATATTGATTATCGAAGATTGCTTTCACAGTTTCTTTTTCAGCATCTGTAATTGTGCTTTTCTCTTTGGGAATGGTCGGATCATGCCTTCCAACTCTGTAATGCCCACAATCCAATATTAAAATCATAATTAATAATTTCAAATTAGATGTCGAAAGCGTCTTTTTTTCCACAGAAAGATTTCAAATTCTCTAAATACGTAATTAATAATACACCAATAAAAAGATAATATATATATATATGGACTTACACATGCTTTGCTAGAGCAGACGATGGTAGCTTACTACAAATCAACATTTTAATCTCATCCAATTGAGATTCTGTAACTGTTATATTGCTAGGAGATTTTCTTTTTATTGGTCTTGTTGTTGAATTAGAAGCATTTTCAGAGGACTGCTGATTGAACTGTGATTCTTCGATTGCTACTGGTTCTTCCTCGGATTCCACCTCAACTACTTTCTTCTGACATTCTTTGATCGAGTCAGCATTAAATAATTTCGGCTTCTTTACAGGTTGTGCAAAACAAGAGTGTTGCAATAGCGGAGCTGGTTTATAATTATCCACAGCTGTCTTGTGTACTTTCTTCCATTCACACTTTTTATCAGTACAAGATAAACTTTCCAGTGCATCACCTTTTCTGAAAATAAAATTATTTTTACTACAAATTGCTAATACAAATAAATCTATTCACTTAGGTATGTTTAACGTCCAAGTGATGATAATTATGAAGAAAAAGACGGGTACAATTCGGACATTTATTTTCAGATGTTTATTTTGCCAAAAATTTTTAAATGTCTGAAAATAAATTTCCGAATTGTACACTGTAAAAAAAATAATTCGGTAGAATTACAAAAGCAGTTGTAAATGTATAAAGCGATTGTAAAAGTACTACGTTGCACGTTATAAAATTATTTATATTTTGTGAAATTACAGTTGAATAGTAATTATGCTACGTGACACGTTGTTTCTTACAAGGCGAAATGTAATAATGCAAGGTTATACGTCGTAGAATTAATTATCATTGGCTAAATTACAATAGGATTATAAAATTACTACGTGTCACGTGAAACGATTTATTTCCAATGTGAAACGTAGTCATTTTACAATCCTATTGTAATTTAGCCAATGATAATTAATTCTACGACGTATAACGTTGCATCATTACATTTCGCCTTGTAAAAAACAACGTGTCACGTAGCATAATTATTATTCAACTGTAATTTAACAAAATATAAATAATTTTTATAACGTGCAACGTAGTACTTTTACAATCGCTTTATACATTTACAACTGCTTTTGTAATTCTACCGAATTAGTTTTTTTTACAGTGTACCCGTCTTTTTCTTCATAAATCTATTCATAAAATATAGGTTAGAAACTTACTGATAGCAGTACAGCAGAGCAGCGATGATGTGCTTGCACTTTCCGCCTAGGCCAGCTTTACAAGAACACGAACATTTTAAAATTTCACCACTTCTTGATACTTCACCATTAATCTCATGAGGATTATCTCTTAAATTTGATGTCTGTAAACAAACAGCTGTGAAGCTCAGGTTATTACCATTGTGGAACTGCTCGGTTTTTCCACATTTAATAATGTGACCAGCCTGGTAAACTCTTTCTCCCTCAATAAATTTACGCTGGGAAGGATTTGTACCAGCCCAATCGCAAATGCTCTTCATAAATATAATTATTAAATTGAAAAACTAAACAAACTCCGTATAAGCACTGTGTAAGCCCGGGCTCTTATGCGCCATGTTGGATTTTATGTATATCTATATATATCGACTCCGCCTCTGTGTCAAATCCCAATACAATATACTATTACATTACGAAGGATAAATCACAGCGATTGCAACGAGTGTGAAGTTTCCTGCCCGAGCGAGGCGAGGGCTGCATTCACACTCATTGAATCCATTGCGTTTTGTTTCGACTAATGCATATTATTTTCCACAGCAACCCTTTTGAGAATTTTATTTGATGTAACTGTATAGCGAAGGAGTGGGAATTGAGGGGAACGACCTTCCCGTGGTATAGGGGAGCGGGAAATGGTCGTATAAGGAAGCGCGGAGTGTAGTTCTTAAGCCTTAAGTGTAACTAAAGATTGAGATGGAATGGGAATAAAAATTCTTATTCTAGTCACTTGTCATCGACTTTTGAATAAGACTGAAAGTATAAAAAAATTCACTCACGTTTCCAATAATTTCGCACACCTTTCAATGACAGCTTCTTGAAAAGTTGTCGAAATTCTCATTGACTAGTCATATCCAAAAGTCGATGACAATTGAAGAATGTATCGACAGCTAAAATTTTCCGTGCAGGAGCGTTAACTTCAATCTATTAGGATCAAATTAATAACTTCCTGCTAAAATAAACTGTAATTGTATTTTTCATAGCGCCTCCTTTGAAAATCCGATTTTCGGTACCTGTAGAGCGGGTTAAAACTACAATTTTCAACCCTAGGGTTGAAAGTCGCTGTTTCAACCCGCTCCACAGTTACAGCCAATCAGATTCTCAAAAGAGTTGCTATGAAAAATAGCTCGAACAAAAGCTCGAACTCGAAACAAAACACAGCGAAAGCATTTCGTGTGATTGCAGCCCTCGTTTCACTCGGGCAGCAAACTTCACACTCATGAAATCGCTCTGTTTCGCCCCTTGTAATGTAATATACTATTGTACATTTATAATTGGTTTCTATTATGAACGTGGAACATCACTATGGTTAAAATTCAACACTTTTCTTAAATTAAAAAAATTTTAATTGTGTCCAAGGCGCAGATTACTTTTATTCGTTCCTGCGTGAATTTTTGTGATTAAATAAATGATTGGTTTTTTATAATTACTACGAGTAAAAAAATATTGAAAAATAAGAAGAAAAAAAAGTTTTGCATTATCACTAATCGGAGCAACGTTTTTTAAATTTAATTCAATCGTTCTCAGTTGTGAGTTATCCTGCTTAGAAATAATTGATTGGACACAGTTTATTTGAAAATATGGTCATGGTAGTTGCAGTTTAAAAAAAATACATATTGTTAAAAATGTTTGTTTTTTGAAGAATCTAAATAACTTTTATGAGATCAAAATGCTGTCATCAAATTGAGAACTTAACTTTCAATAGTAATCAAAACGAAGAATCCGATTGTACACGATCGAGAAAGACAGTTGACTCAGTCGAGCACACACGATTCAAGGAACCGATATATCGATTAATGCATAGTAATCATGATTCATGGTTTTTTTACCCTTTTTCGCCTAGTTAATAAGGAGAATTCTGTCGTCTAAAAAACTGATGCCATCTCCCTTACGGTAAATTTGTCCCTTACAGATATGATAGTGATAGTCCCTTACTGATCATCTCCCTTTTAGAGATTTAAAGTCTTTAGAATGATCATAAAGCCTATGAAAACAACGCTGATAATCCTCCTTTATGATAGTCCTAAGTGACACGGTCAAAGCCTTTTCGATCTCCATAATTGTATCAAATCGCAATCGTTTAAACTACATTTTAAGTTTGGGGTACAAAAAGTAATTATAAAATAGACTTCTACGAAGGCAATGTGGCCACTATTACATAGATGATACTAACATTGTGGCGGAAGTACGAGAAATTTTGGGACACAATGTCTTAAAATGGATAAAAATTTGAGGGTTTTATGAAGGCGGTTCTTCTCGAATCCCTCGAATTGATTTGATAAAAAATTTAAAATTTGGAATAGGGTTCGATGTAGAATCCTATGTCGAAATTTTTAGTAGGGAAGATTATTCTGTATGGAAATGGAAAAACTTGTTTGGATATGACTGTATTCTCTTAGAAATTTCCATACGAGTAATTCCAACCATTATACATTAGAAAAGATCAGATTCTTTCGGGGTTCTGTGACTATTCATTTGTTCTTTAGAAAACCGTCCATATGCAGGGACAGTTTTATCATGAGACTTATCAATTGTTACCAATCGAATTTCCTAAGTGTTTAAAGGTTTTTTATTTTATTTTTTTTGTGAAGAGGAAAAATGGCCCATCGAGAACCTTCGTTCCTCATCACTAATGTGATGAATGACTCGATGCGCTTCCAGAACCACAGCCCAACCACTGTTCTCCCTTGCCACACCCCACCTGGCGCAGGCAAAGAGAGTGTTCTCCACATCGTCTACAGGGGAACCGCAGTAGCGACACGACTCGTCGTCTCTCTTTTTAAAATGCTTCAGGTACGCATTAAAGCAGCCACGGAAGTGTAATGTTTTTATGAATAAAATGTTTGCTCTGTACACCGAATATAAGGATCAATAGTGTTTTAACCACGCATAGACATATTCTATAATAATAACCCTACTAGAAATAATTAGTTGGATGCGATTATTTCAAAAAGCGAGTGGCAGTTTGAACTGTCTGAAGGATTGTGAAACCTGAATTTACTTTAAGAAAATATACCTGTTGGGACCTCATAGAATTTCTACGACTTACAACGCTACTTTTCGGGGCTATATTTGGAGGTAGGTATACATTGTACCATAGTCTTAGTTGCCCAAAGTTTCAATTGCCCATAAAATCACCAGACGTCACTATATTTGAAAAGCAGTACTAGACGAAGATTATGAAAGGAATCTGTTGGCAAAACTGCGAGGATTGCAAGATGCAGGATTCCTGTACATTTCCCTGAAGCGCTCTCTACCGCCTATATTTGATATATACTTGCAATTTTTGCTAACGCATTCCTTTCACAATCTTCGTCAAACACTGCTTTTCAAATATAGTGACTTCTGGTGATTTTATGGGCAATTGAAACTTTGGGCAACTAAAACTATGGTACAATAAATACCTACCATATTTGGATCGCTTACCCTCAAACGGGTTAATTTTACGACAATATTTTTCCAAATTCTATAACGCTTACAATGTTTAGTTTCAATTATACAATGTTTTTTATAACCTCACTTCGCGCACGCGTAATAGTGAGTCCACCGTCGTAATCTGACGCTCCAATACCGAGAGATCCGCATAATATGTTAAACAAATTTTATATACTGTTCTCTCTCTCTCTTTTCATTGCACACCAACACAAACCCTGATGGTTCCAGATTGCTGTGGGTAACTGTGAGTCGAATGCCGCCATTTTGTGTATCTTATTGGCTAAGTACCATTCCCATTGTCGGGATTACGAATAGTCTCTGTGTTGAGATTGGACGTAAGGGAGCGTCGTAATACCATCCAAGATTCTAGATGAGTTCCGCATGAGAATGAAGAATGGTTGCCCAACCCTGACCACCGTGTCATTATAGTTCACGGAGGTATTTTAAGTTTCAATTACCAGGGAGGATGTCGCTGCCACAGCCACTCAACTCTCCCGTTAAGACCTCTCCCGGTAAGATCCTATTTCCAGTGAGACCCGGATTCCTCTCCCGTTAAGATCCAATTACTTTCTTAGTATGCCCCGCATTCCCTTCTACTATGTTTTGAGTAATAAGCTCGCATTTTTAAAGAAGCAATAAATTTAAAGCGTAAATAGAAGTATTAGATAGTACAAATTTACAGTTTCCGATAAAAGTTCATTTTCGTCGTATTATATTGAACAATCGCACTGCGCAAATAACGATGAATCACATTACTATTGGGGTTATGTTTTCGTTGAAAATGCGTACTGATGCGCACGCGCCATTCTTACTGACAGCGGAACACCCATTTTAAACTGGATCTTATCGGAAGGGTTTGGAAAAATAAATTGGATCTTACCGGGAGAGTTGAGTGTACCAAGTCCGAGATCCTAAGCAGGTTCCGGATAAGGACGTAGTAGTGCTACCCAACCCTGATCGAGACCCTTGGCTAGTTCCGGGTGAGACCAAGACCGACATTCATCCGAGAATCTTGGCAAATTATGGATAAGGACAGGCCAAATATTCAGCCCTGGGAGTATTGTGGATTTAGTCCACTATGTCTAACCATACAATTAGAGAAGACTGAGGAAAACGCAGCAGAATATACCCGACTCCAGTGCCCTCACAATTGTTGAGAGGAAAGTGTTATAAAAGGTAAGAGTCGCGTGTTATAGTTAGTTTGTTCGAGGTGTATAGATTTTAAGTAATGGCGGTCATCCATCAAGCCGCATGTTATCAAACCAAGCTGATCGACCGCACCACACTTTATTAAAAATTAACTAATTCTGGGGGTAGCGTTTAGGGCGAGTGTAATTTTCCATTTTTTTTCTCTTGTTCAGTCCAACTGTTACGAGCAGCTAAAAATAAATAAAAATAAAATAACTTCTTTCTCAATTAGGACAATTGAGAGGGGTCATTAAACGATTTCCATCGAAATTAGTTTAACGCGACGAATTTTTATTCTTAGTGCTCGTAACCTGAGTATGTTGTAGGCTCAGCACAAAATGTAACAAGAAGGAGCTCAGTTCACAAGACCGAAGAAGAATATTAACAAAACTTTAAGGAATGTAATATAACAGGGAGAAGGATGAGGAGTGAGATGAGGATACCAGTATGAAAACATACACGCACGTAATAACTGCCGCCGATTTCGTAAAAAGCTTGCACTCATCCACACACGTGTACTCGCAGACCTTATGCGTGTTTCCATATTTTAAACAACAGACGTTAAATTCCTCGTCCACTAGTATCGATGCCATGCCTACAAACCATTTCTTATTTATACCTATCCGTACTAAGCACAAGTACAATACATAGATATTGGAAATGGATTATTTGAAACTTGGATAGTCATGATTTGTCGAAGCCAGTGAGTAAAATGTTGTTAGAAAATCTGAACCACTATCTTCTCAAATTGAGAAATACATAAAAGAAAAAGGAGGATTCAGAATCAAAACTAACAAACCTAAAAGGTCAAGCTAACATTAACCTCTTTCTTAGTAATTCTACGGATCAAAAATAAAAAAAAAAAACGTTTACGTTGCAGAAAGAGGAAAAATTTCTCAGTTTGGCAATAGACATGAAAGTAATTAAGGCTACCAAGTATTTAGACATCCATTATTTCCAAATTCCTGATCAGCACGCTCCACATAAAATCCTAAGTCATCACAATTTCCTTCTCCAAGTGACATCGATACAAGTCTATAATAATAAATCAATTTCAAATAAAAAAACGCAGTCTTATAAGCTTGTCTCGATCAAGAAGTTTAGAGGAGTAAAGCCCGGTATTTGCTTTTGCCCGTCCGCGGTTCGGAACAGGTGTCAACTACTCGAACGAAGTCTCGCAAGCACACAGTGGGCGGACGAAAATAATATTCAAATCTTCTCTCTGACAGAAGCCTTTCGCGGGGTTGTCACGCAAGTAAAAGATAGTTTTTTTAAATATTTTTTTTTCACCACTACGATTCGCGCTCTAGTATTAGGGCACGCCGGTGGTCGGTTAGTTGAGTACACTAACAGTGCGTTGACAGCTTGGGGTCGAACGCAAAAAAAAACTATTCCGTCGAATCACAAAACGACGGGGAGATTTTCCTTTTCGAGAAACCAGCACTAGGGTTGAGAAAAAAAAAGAGTGGAGAAAACAAAAAAATTTAAGGATACTGTTTGTTTTCTGGTTAAAAACCATCCACCTTCTTCTTTTCCCAAAACTAGAGTATAAAAGTGATAGGATTAATGGGCATGTGTGTGTGCGGCAGAAAGACTTGAGTGACTCTTCTTAAAGTCACGATCATCAAAGAAATCTAAGGCCCAGGCGTCATCCTTCTCAACTGGTAGGATTAAGTATTAAATAAGGGTGAGTCCGTATCGTTCTTAATTTTGTAATAATTATTTTCAAAACCAATAAACTGTTACACAATTGGGAATCTTTTTTAACCAACTTTCATTTATAAACTCATTTCAATCATCCTATCACAATAGCATTAAGAAAACTTGGCGGAAATAAGGCACCCTCAGCCGAGGGTAGAAAAACCACGAAACCACAAAATAAAAAAAAGACACATTCGTGTGTTACGGTTTGTATCAGCTCCACGTATGCAAGTCAAAAATAATTAATTTTAATTTTAATCATTTCTTTTTTGAGGGTTGTACGTAACAAACTGTTAACCATAAAGCTAACTTGAGTAGCTTAATTAATAAAAACTAATTTGTTCAATTAAAAATAAAATATATAATATATAAATAAAAAAAAATATATAATAAAAGTATATATTTGGATATTTAAGTATTACTGCTTTTAGAGAATTGTAAAAATTGAACCCAGGCAGCTACGAGTTGTGCTGAGTGGGTCAATTTATAAGTCTTGGTTCTTCAGGCTAGAAATCGTGCCGATTAGCCAGGACTTAGTTTTTCTGAAGTGGATGTTCCAAATTTATTTCATTGTTTTTATCTATTTGTTTTATATTATACCAAGGGTTAAATTTTGCTGATAAAATAAAAAGGAACAAAAAGAGACAGTAGAATTGCTTTAGCAGTCAGTAGGCTAGTTTAACCAAGGCAAGCTTAAGGATCTATTTTGCTCATATTAATTTTATGAGTTCATTTCAGTGAAATATTTTGGACACGAAATACGCTGAATAGACGTATAAAAATAAAGATGTTATCCATACATATAAATGTCTCACGTGCCGGTCCCTATTATCAAAAAGAAAGCAATTACGCTCCGATCGGGAAGGAGATTCCGTGAACGTAAATATACAGCTTTATTCCAAGAAACTGTGAGACAATTTCTCGAGAATAAAGTCATTACACATAATACAACCGAGTTCATTACTCCCAAAGGAGAAGTGATCAACCTTCCTATTCAGATACAGTTTGTGAACCCTCCCCTAGAAAAACAAGACCAAAAAATTAGGGAACTGACGAATTCAGACGATTTTTTGACATTTTTTGACCGTGTTCTTGACAACACAGAAAAGGAAATTAGGGAATTGTCACGCAGACGACACAAAGTCTTAACAGGTGTAGACCTTGTAGACATAGACACCGACTCAGACGCGGAAACAGTAGTTCCGAGCGACAAGGAATCTGAAACCGAGGTAGTCGTCCTCAGTGATTGAGCATAAAACTAGAATTGCTAAAAAATTTAATAATTATAAAGAAAAATTAAAAATATATTTTTTTAAGATCTAATTTTAGTAGTGAATCGTACAACTAATGTCTTTTGAGATAATAAAGTAATATCACACGTAATTTCTGTAAATAAATTAATATGTGTATTAATATTGTAGTGATCAAATTTTATTTTTTTTACCACCATATATGTATAAATAAAGCGCCGGAATGCCAAACTCTGATTGCATGCAAGACCAAAACCAACCCGGCGTTGAAAAAGGTGATTTTAAAAAACAACAGAATTCTCAAGACAATATCGCGGCAGATCAACAATTGCTGATTCAATCGCATATTTTAGATCCGCTTGACCTGTTTCGACCTAATAAACCGCTCAAACGTGTGTATCTTCAACCTCCTACAAGTCACAAACACGTTCCCACTAATATGACTGCCCTGGACGAGTTTTTAGAAAAAAGGAAAAGTTTGTGTTAGCAAATATACAGACGAAAAATTTAAAGTATAATCCCAGCAAGAGATAGGAATTTCCTATTTAAATATAACACACTTCGCGTGCACGTAATTATTTGCAATTTTCGTCGCATCATATCTCCTCGATCCGTTCTTGGGTACGCCATTGCTATCGTAAGCGGAAGCCCGTGTTAGTAACTGTCGTCGGACACCTGAAACCTATCATTCAGTATCTTTAAAAGAGATCACAGCACTACTCACGTATGCGATCAAAATAAAGTAGGCCAAACCTCATAATTAACGAATCCAGAAGATTGCTAAATAATTATGATTACGGGTCGTTGGTAAATTACAACAAAAATATATATATATTTTTGTAAAATACACATATATTTATTAATATATATGGGTCATTTCATGGAGATTTACAGACAAAATTTTTTTTTCGACGTAACATTTTTTTTGCCTTTTTACTTCGAAAATAATCTACACGTATTTTTTTTTTTTTAATGTGATACTTGAAAATTTCGAGATATAATTTTTTTAAGTTTGGCACTCGGGAAAATTTTTTTTCTTCTAACAGCTCACTGTAAAAGCAGTTTTGAATATAAAATGAAACCCTTGTACTTGAAATGCGCGAAAGAGTACAAGCTTGCAAAAAAGTTATAGCAAACATTTCGTTGTTTTTCTTGTAATAACAATATAGTACATTTTTATAAACAATTGAATTTCTTTTTAATTTTGAACTAATTTTTTTCCGATTTTTTTGTTTCTAAATCTTTGTTGAAGTTTTTTCAATATGCAGGCAAAATTTTGGAATGGAAAAATGAAAACTGTAGGTGTAATAAATTTATAAAATCTGTTCCGCGCGTTGCAACGAGCGAGCTCGCACGCTGCCACTACGCTTAAGCTTGATTATGTTACGTCACAAATACGTAAATACTTACTTTGATCGAAGATTCCTCGTTTTAAGTTAGGATCGAATGATCCTCGCTTAGGGATGAGGATAAGTCAATGAAAGACACAATGATTATGAAAATAATACAAATTGAATTTATTTTACTGGTTAAAATTTCCGGATATACATTCGTTAAGACAATTCTTATATAATGTAGGCACAGGCTGGTTGGTACGTAGGTGAGAAAGAGACAAAGAATAAAGATAGAGAGAGAGAGAGGTTCGGTACCTTTATGATTCGTAAGTTGTGTTGAGGTTTAATCCACACGGCGGTGAGTTGTAAGTACGGGATCCCCACAGGTGTATTCCAAGTGTGTGAGAGAGACGGAGTTATAGGCCGCACAGGTATATTCCGTAAAGGGCGGTGATTCAAATTTACGACACTGTTCGAAGATCTTTACAAGATCTATTCAAGTCTACGATGACTTTTACGACTCCCGAACTTGGATTTGAAATTGTACCGGTCGAATTTTATTAATCTCAAACTCAGAGATTTTCGAAGTTAAATTGAAATGCTGCACTGGACTATTGTCGCGAGACCGGTTATAAATCCGAAGGAAAATTTAAGTGTCGAACTAGACGAAGAATTTACTGACTGCTTTCTCTTGGTGTGGGCCTCTTTTATATTTTTTCATACAAATTGACGGTCAGCGAAAATCGTGACGTAGTCATATCTTCTTATAGGAGAAGGGGCCCTATACTGCTCCCTACTTCCCCTACTCCCTATTCCCCTTTATCGATTTTCTCATAGATTTCTAACTCAAACCAGGCTGTGTGTATTATATACATTCAAATACGTCGCGGGACGTGACACCTCCCCCCTCAGTTCGAGCGCGGGGGCAAGGCTTCCGCGATCGAATCTTCGGAAGAAGAATACATTAGTTTGTTTTGAAGAAATACATTCAACTCTTTTTCTGATAACAATATCTGAATAATAAATATAACATTCATTTCGACGTTTGTTCTACAATTTGTATTTTTTTGCATTTTCACAATTTGATAAATTCAAATATTAACATATTTTTTGGATACAAATTTATATTATCTTAATATTAAAAGTTTTTTTTTTTGTTTTGTTTTTTTTTTTTTATGATAGTTTGAACTTAGTATTAATATAAGGTTACAATGATTTATTTTGTTATATAACTAAATACATTAATATGTTTTATACGTGAATGGGGTATTTTATATTTGTAAATTATGAATAACATGCTGTAATATATAAAATATAATTTTTATAATGTAGTAGATTAGTGAAAATATTCTTTAAGGGTTATTGTTATATTTTTTATTACGTAAAGGGTTGCGGCAGTTATGAGCTAAATGTCCTCTTTGAAAACACCTTTCACATGAATTAGTCCATTTTTCTAAAGCTTCTTTATTGTTTTTATCACTTATATTATAAAATTTAGATTCTGTTATTAAGCATTTTTCTAACTTTTCTTCTAAAAATATATATTTCGTGGAAAGTGTTTCCAAGACTCTAGCTGCTGCATTTTGTTTTGCTACTTTCTTTTGGGACGCAGGTTCTCCAACACAAGCATAGGTTAAATTATTTTTTTAAATTTCACAAGTTGCCTCGAATGGCGGTAGTTCTTGATGTATTCCAAGAGATTTTACTGTGTATTCTGGTATTGAAAAATCATATTCAATACTTATTTCATTAAGTATTTGTACTGCGCTACCTTTTGTCAAATCTCTTTGTTGCATTGCCATTGTCCTTATCTGCAACAGAATTATCTATTTGAGTTGTTTGTGATTTAATTTGATATAAATGGAAATTAGTTATTATTATTGTTAATAATTATGTATATGGATTATAAATTATTCGTTTTCCGCGTTTGCTAACTCAAAGAGATATTCAGTGCAAAGAAAACATTGGTCTGCTCTGAAACGTATGAAAAAAATTTGCTCGTCGCAGACAGAACATTTTAATTCGTTAAGATCCGTGGTTACAATGTGGCGGTTAAGGAAAGGTACAGATATTTCTGATTCAAAAAAGGTAATTTTAAATCTGTAACATTCTTTACATATGAATTTTTGATCTAAAGTATTCTGATATATTTCGTTTTCTGGAGAGTAACAACAAAAATGTTTCATAATTATTTGATCGATATACGGTTGGTAGTACTGTTCGTCGTTTTTTGGATTTTCGGCTTGAATGGATTCAAAATCTTGCGGCAGCATTTTTCTATAACAAATTCGTTATTGAGCTTTAAAATACTAACTAGATCCTAATAGTGTTTTGCTTAAAGAGAATTTTCTAGACATATTTGAAATTTTATTTATGACTACAATTTATAATATTTTATCGAAAAACATTTTCAACTATAACCTCGTTTCCTAATTGAAGTTGCATTTTATTTTTTAAGAATTGCTCAGTACAACCTTTACAGTCGATTGCCCTACAGCGTGGCGTTATTAATGCTTCCCTACAACCGTTACAATTCATATTAACGCATTGTATTTTACAAACTGAGTGCCATGAGGTACAGAATTCGTATTTATTTTGTTCTGTTATTAGTAATTTTTCGAAACAAAATTGGCAAAATTTCTTTGTTGTTTCCTGACTGTAATAAATGAATAAGGTTGACGCTTCTAAGTCGAAACAAAAACTATTTATTAAATGTCCATATGTGATTGGATAATCCTGTGGACATACACCGTCCACAGGTCCTGAGTGGAACACGATCGGTTCTGCCGCAGTCGGAATCATTCTATAAATTTAAAAAGAAAGGGATCTAAATTTACTTAACTATACCCTTGATTATATAATTTTTATACTTTATCTATTTAATTCGTGCAAAAGTATCCAAAATTTGATTCTAACAGAAGTTCTACATTATTGAAAGGTATTCTATTTCTCCATTAGAAAAACAATTCTTATATTACAATACCCTTACAAAAACTGTTCTTCTAAAGGTACATTCCCAATGATCATGCTGTGGTTTTACAGTATAGAAAGAGAGGGATGGATTGTACTTGTACCAGGAAGGTTGAAAGGATGGAAAATATGGGTCCTTTCCAGTTTATAGATACGTTTGAAAAGAAGTAGTTAAAATTTGAATGATAGGTCACTTAGAAGAGGTTTTGCTGATAGGCTAAGAGGAGTTTTCTGATCTAGTTTAATTTCATTTATATTTTTATTAATTTTTTTTGAAATTTTTTGAATTTTAATTAGTATTATTAATAGAATAATTATTATAAGAAAAGTAACTATAGTATGTGCTATATATATTTTATGTGCACTAGAATTAAAAATAGATGGGATAATTTTCTGAATATTAGCATATTTTGTGAGTAGAAAAACATGACTTTCAAAAGTCGATATAAGCATGTCATCTTTTTTATGAAAAAGATGTAACACGTTTTTTAACAAGTGAGGTTCTGTGATCGACATATTATATAAGAAGGGAGAAATTATTTCAAGAGAAATAGTCGATTTACTAAGTGGAATTGAGTTATCCATTATTTTTGGGTAATTTTTAATATTATAGTATGGAATTGATGAGTCCAAATTACAGTCAGATTCTATTTGTAAAATTCCTATTCCTTGAAGAGTAATAAGGGTTTTGGAATTTTTGGAGCAAGATAAAAAGATTTGTTTAGGAAGAATAGTTGAATAAAGCCATCCACGGTGTGACAACAGTGGTGTTAAAAAAGGATATTCATTGAAACTTATGAATGTTTTACATTTATACGGTTGGGATTTTATAAACATTGATGTTTCGCAAATAGGATTATTTTGAGTACTGTATATGGAATGAGGAGGGTGACAAAAATTTTGAAGTCCATTTTGGTGGCATGAAGCGAGGAAATTTTCATTTGTTGTGAAGTAAGATTCGTTATTTGGAGAAATCGCGATATAAGAAAATTGAGGTTTTATGAATGTAGGTGTAATATAATCAGTGTTGAAGTCAAAATGTATAGGGGTTGAATGTGTTTTAAATACTTGAAATTCTTCAGAAGATGGAATTGGTATGGTCATAGTAAAAATTAAGTAGTTATTGAAAGTAAAGTATCTTATTTTAGAAAATGGAATGACCATAGAAAAAAGAGACGTTGGAAGGTGAGGATCTTCTTTGTTGGATTTGAAGTCTAGGAAGGTATCTGGAAGCAGCATGGGGTGCCATAAATTTGTGGCGGCATGGGTCATAGCTTCCGTAAGCTGTGTTAGGAGTGATAGAAAGGATCGGGATACTTCATGCAAGTCCATCAGCCAATTTGCTGCAAGAATTCTATAAATGTGCAAATTTGGGTAAATTTGTGATTTATGCCAGTCTTTGTACATCGTAACGTTATTCAGATTGGATGAAAGATTTTTAATTTGTTCAGAAAATGGATTTGGAAGTAGGAATAAATTTTCTTTAGGCCAATAAAGAGAAGTTTCTTGTCTTATTTTTGATTGTAGAAGAACTTTTTGAATTTGATGTAAAAATGGATCACTATTTTTGGGAATTTTAGTGATGTTATGAGCTTGTCTGGATATAAATGAAATTTCTCCGAGAAAATAATTTATACGTTCTTTCATAAATTCAAGCTGAGTGTGGTGATTATATATATTACAGTTTTTTGCAATATTTGTGAGTATACAATGTTCATAAAGTTTGTGAGATATATCTACTATTTTATAATTTAAGTTTTCTGGTTGCAAAATGTCAAAATAAGAGATAAAATTATAATTTTCGGAAAATAGACATATTTTTGAAATTGGTTCAAAATAAATACCAGATGAGTGATAAAATTGTGAATTGATATACAAATTATCTGCTTTAGAAGTGAAAAACAGAATTAGCATCAAGTATACGCCATAAGGTAGTTGGTATAGGAATTTCATTATGCTTCTCGAATGGCTGAAAAAGAAAAAAAGGATTAGTATTGGATAAAATTGGATGTTTACATATGGTTGGATTTAGGTCTAGAAGTTTTTTGGAAAAAAGGGGAAAATAGATTACTAAATGTTGAGGAGTTTCGTGGTGGAAGTGGAGGGGGAACTTGTGTTGATTTATCAGTTTTAAAAACATTCCGTTTACGGCACTCTTTTGTAGCATGCATTTGAGTGTTACAATATCTACATGAATTTTTCCATGATACTAATTTTGGTCTTGGATCAGTTTGAACACTTTGATTCTTCGTTTTTTTTCTTTCTTTACATTTATTATTATAAAAATCCTCATCGCAAATATCATAAGATCTTATTAATATTTGTAGTAATTTTAAAGCAGCTCTATTTTCGGCTAACTCGCTTGTAGGACCCGCTTGTACAGCAAAATGATCGTTTGTATTAACTTGAGCAAGAAAAAATGATTTTGTTTTTGAATTTGGATCAGGATAAACGATGTATTGTGGTAACGGTAATCCATATTTTATCGTAAAATTTCTCAAAATTTCCACGTGGTTTAAAAGTCCCAGAGAGTCTGTTCTACATATCTTTTTTTTTGTAACTTCGCACGTGGGTAGGCTCATCATAGTAATGCTCCATTATAGATGATTTCCTGAATCAGTATGGAATATTTATATTAGAATTTATTGTACTGATTGGGGGGTCTATATCCGCATTTAAAACATTTCTTAAAGCTTTTTCCAGAAAAAGGCGATGTAGTAGAAGTATTATTTCTTTTTATTTTATAAGGATTTATATTTTTAAAACGACTGTTAATATTAGCTTTTGTTATCTGACCACTCGTTGAAGGCTTTGGATCATTTATAAGTGATTCTTGGATTGTAACATGCAAATGTTCTAGTGAGTTTATTAAATTTACTTCACATTTTTTATCGTTTTGCAAAAGAGAATTTATCGTTTTTATAGCTGCGAAATCCATTGCTGTTTTTATTGTGTTTCCAATTCCTATTCGTTTGATATGATTAATAAAACGAATTGCTATGTATGTTGAGTTTTTTGATGAAGTTTTTACTCGTAATACTGTATATTTTGGATACTCGATTTTATTTTGAGTGCAAATTTCGTTTAATTTTTTGAAATTTTTACCAATAGAATTCGGTTGGACGTTTTGGTTTGTTTCCTTTGATTCATTAATTAAGGCATTATATAAATTTTGTGCTACCTTTTGCTTTACGTTTTCTTTATCTTTGCCACTATTCATTATTATATAATTGTTATATTGTAAATTAACGTGAAATAGACATTCATTATTATTGGTTTGTTCAATGAGTATCTCATAAATGAGGGGTGGATCTCCTCTTTGTTGAATAATTTTGTTTAGTAAGGTTGTGAAAGGAACATGCGACATTCTTTAAGATGTTAGATTCGGATTGAATAATGTGATCTTCTAAGTTCTTCTTTTAGTTCAGAGTGAGGATCAAGAGTAGTCTTCGTACTATTATGATCTTTACCTGAATTGGTATTTTCGTTAGGAGTTGAACTTTTAGTTTCCTCTATGGAGTTTTGTGGTGCTGAAGCTGTAAGCAGTGGTTGATGGCTCTCAGCGGGAGGTCCAGCAGGTCGGTTGGTACCTAAGTGTAACAAAAGGTTAGTGACCGAATCCCAGAAGGCGCCTAGTAAATGGAGAGACCATCCAAATAATCTATGTAATGCATAACCATGAATAATGGTATCTGCTATTAATTTGATCCCTCTAATTATTATAATTAATCCAATTAGACCTGCACTAGTAGTACCGAAATTTGTAAAAACTGTCCAAAATCTACCCCAAGCTGATTCAGCAATTTTATCAATTACTTCTTGGTTAAATAAATTTGTCAATGATATTCCTTGATTAATAGTCGGATGTCCTGTTATTTCTCTAGCTAAAGAATTTAAAATCATTGGTTTTTCTGCTGGGAACATTATATGATCTCGTAGCTTATCAAGGTCAGATTGAGAATAAATGCCACTTGTTGCTAAGGATGAAGGATTTGTGTATTTCCAGGTTGCTTTTGTGAGAGGTTTAACTATAGTTGGTGCTATGGATTCGACAGGATTTGGAAGTAATTTGTACCAGGTTTCTCCAAAAAGGTACATTGGTGGAAGGAAAGAATTGCAATTTGTTTGGATGCCTGATTTTGTTAATATATGAGTTCGTGGAGAAAGGAAAAAGGATTGATTTCCTCTAAATATTGGTAGTTGTAGATAACATTCTTCAGTTTTGCGATATTTTACTTCAACCGGTATACATTTTACGATATGTACTACTTCTCCTGCAATTACTGACATATATCCTGGGCCTTTCATTAAATGATATGCAAATTCGTCTGGTGATTGGGTTGCTAAGGTTAATGTATTTCTAAAAACTTGCTGTTCAAGCATGCATCGTTGAGTAAGAACATCGTGATAAAGTCTATTTACTTCAGTGCGTATGTTTCGTTCTACATATATAAATTTAGAGTTGACGTATGTGAAAATGTCCATATTTTGAACTTCTAAATGTTTATTTTCTAAAAATGAATTCCCAGGTCTGGTTTCAAAAATTAATAATTTTGGATGTTCAGTTTGTATTAAAACGTAACTGCAAACTGGTTTTCTTGTTTTTTCAGCCAGTACAAAGGTTATATCTTCAGTCGTTAAAGAATACAAGGTTTCAGAAATGTCTGTCGTGTTGTCATATGTTTTATTTGCTGGTCCTTCATAAATAATTTCATATTTGTTAAAATTACATACGTCATTAGGTAATGTATCCCAAAATGTCTGTCCATATTCTACGTCTGTACAGAATGTGTCTGAAAGTGTGCATATTATTCCAGACCTTAATTGAATTTTATTTGAATTTAAATGAATAGTCGCGTAATGTTCTTGTAAAGTTATTTTGAATATTGCTTGGACTACGACATTATTCCATGTTCCATATGGGTCAGAAAATTGTGTACCAGTACAGTCTCCATTAGGTGTTACAGAACCTGCTAAAGTAACGCTATGAAATGAAGTTTCATTTACTTCTAACTTTGATATCTGAAGAGAAGGGGTTACTAAAAATGTTCCTATTGTGTGCATTTGATTACATTGATCTCGTGTAACATCATGTATATATGCACTGTGGCCATTTGCAACTATGGAACTGTGAGAATGCATACCACAATGAGAGATGGCGCGTCGAATTTCTATTTTGCATTGTATTACTTTTGTATTTGAAAATCCAGTTAATTGTAAAAGTTGTATATAAACTCTTTCAACATGTACTTGAGATCGAGGTAGATCACATTCTCCTACCTCTAGTAAAGATAATGTCGTAATATTTGATTGATTTGAACCGCAATCGAATCCTATGATGGCGTAGACTGTTGTTATATAGTTGAATTTGCAAATGAGCAGTGCCAAAAGGAAGCCTCGTAATCCCATCTCTCGAAAAAGGAGGTTCCAATTAGCAGCTTGCTTTGTAAAAAAAAGAATTAATAAAATTACTTAATAAACAATTTTGTATATATATATATATTTTTTTTTTATGATATTTATTAAGTTTTTTATTTTATGTACTTAGTCTATAATATCCAACATGTCAGCTATGACAATATGATCTGATAGGCGTAAACTGATAATCAAGTTTTTGTATGCGTCTGGTCCTCTTGTTTTGATTGTTGAAAAAATGTCTTTTATTGTATCTGGATTGTTTAGGTTTTTGCTCCATGTGGGAATATTACAGTCATCTTGGTTAAAAATTCCAGTTTGAGTTAAGTATGGCTAGAGAGCTACCATGTCGATAAAACAGGGAACTATCTCAATGAGATCATCTATGCGTTTGCGATGAATTTGATCCATTATATCTGGAATAATGTTTTATGTCTAAATTTGTTGTATATATTTTTTATATAAAATATATATTTTTATATAAATTTTTTATATATGTATATTTTTATTTTTTTTTATTTTTACCATTTATCGACAAAATAAAATTTCTATATTTTATTTAAATTGTATATGTATACATATTTTTTATAATTAAAGTAAAGATATTTTGTTTGTTATTTTTTTTTTATTTATCTACTTTTGTACTTGTACGTGTGAGCGTTTTAGTCTATTAATGTGAACTACAGTAGGTTTGCCTTTATAGCTTATTTTGACATTCCCTTTTCCTAACACTTCCAATATTTCATAAGGCCCTGTATAATGGTTCTCTAGTTTTTTTATTTTACCTCCTTTTAATAAAAATACGTTGTCTCCAATTTTTACTTCTAAAGGATTTATTTTTTTATCATAATATATTTTCGATTTTTCTTTTGCTGAAATAAGATTCTCTCTTGCTTGTATTCGCATTTCGTGTATTCGAGTTACGAAATTAATTAAATAATCATCATACGTTTGTAATTTTTCTTGTTGTGATAAAGGTTCGCTGGAAGGTTCACGAGCTAATTTACCAAAAACCAATTCATAGGGTGTGCATTTTGTGCCTTCATGTACACTAGTATTATACGAGAACATTGCTAGTTCAAGCCAATCATCCCATTCTGAATTTTTTGCAACAAATTGTTTGAGATATTCTCCTAAAACATGATGTGAACGTTCTAATGATCCGTTTGATTGAGGGTGAAAAGCTGTGGTACGAAATTGTTTAATTCTAAAACGTTTTGCCAATCTTTTTAATAAATTACTTAAAAAATCTCTGCCTTGGTCAGTAAGTACTCCTTTTGGTGATCCAAATATGCAAATAAATTTTTTCACAAAAGCATCTGCTATTGTACTAGCTTGGTGATTAGGAAGAGGTATTGCTAAAGAATATTTGGTAAAATTGTCTTGTATCGTTAGAATATATAGGTTACCGGATTTTGTTTCAGGTAGTGGACCAACAATGTCCATTGATATTTTTTCAAAAGCAGTAGTGGGTGTGTCTGTGATTACCATAGGCTTTTTGTTTTGACTCTGATTAATTTTTTCAGTTGACATTGTAAACAGCCTTGAATATATTTTTGAATGTCTACTTTCATATTTTCCCAAAAAAAATTTTGGCGAATTCGGCTATAAGTTTTTGTAACGCCTTTATGGCCTCCTAATGCCGAAGAATGAGCTTCTTCAATTAAATGAGTTCGTTGTTCCTTTGTTGGATATTGCGTTATTCCATTGCAAACTATAATTTTTGTAGTTGAATTTGAAAAAATTGAATTGAAAATTGATTTCACTTCTTCCCAAGGTATATGATTAATTCTGAAAGTTTTTGAAATACTAATAGATCGTAATTTAAATTTTTGAGATAATTCATGTAATGAATGAATTGATAATTTTATATTATTTAAAGTTTCAGATAAATTATCTTTAGTTTCTTCTTCAATTGGAAGTGCAAAATGGTAGTAGTTTCCTTTTTTAATCTCTTTTGCTATCCCCTTTTGTAAATTTTTAAATTTTGGTAAAGTTTCACGTTTTTCTAAAGTTTTTGATCCGTTGTCGCGAGGAGTTCCATTTGTTGTAACAAAATATGCATAATTATCTTTTCGCATAGTTAATTGATCGCGACATTCAACTAAATTTTTCTTTGTTATAATTTTTTCTGTTTGAGAGTTTATAGGAGGAGGTTCTGGGGGTGGACGATTATAATTATCATGATCTTTATCGATTTTTTCAGGATTTATTTGAGATCTTCGGTTTAATCTCAAATTTTCTTCAAAATAAGGCTCTTCAAATTCTTCTTCCAATTTTTCTTCTTGGTTTTCTTCAAACTTCTCTTCAAAATTTTCCTCAAGATTGTCTTCAAAATTTTCTTCAAAATTCTGTTCGAAATTCTTTTCAAAATCGTCTTCAAGATCATCTTCAAAATTCTCTTCCCAATTTTCTTCATCATTTTCTCCATCATTTCCTTCGTGTGAGGTTTCAATGTCGCTGATTTCATCTTCTGAGGTTGAAAAATAATTCTCACTTTCTTCACTTTCAAATTCATTAATATTTTTTGGCTTCTTGGCATTCTTCTTCTTTTTATTTTTTGCTTGAGTTTGTTTCAAATAATCTAAATAATCAGGGTCAGAGTCGGAATCTGATTCTACTTTTGTTCGGCTTCCCTCTTTGCACATTTATTTCTGATAATTCGTTTTCAAACATTTGTTTTCTTGGCCTACCTCTCTTTCTTTTTGTTTGAGAGGGAATATTTTTCAAATTTGTAAGTAGATTTTTTCTTGGCCTACCTCGTGATTTTTTCACAAGAGGTTTAGAAGAAAAATTTTCGTCTAATTTTTCTTGAGTTTCATTTCGATTCATATTTTTTGCTTTATCTTGCTCTATTCTCTTTTGAGCTCTTGTAGTAATAGTTTTCCATGATAAATTTTCGTATTTTTTGGAAAACATTGAACTTAATAAAAATATTGTCATAAAAATAAGTCTTGAAGCCATATTTTTGAATAAATTTGTGTATTTTAAAATATTCTCACCAATCTCACTAAATGATTCTTCACTAAGGAATTCTTGTAAAAATTCTGGAATTTTTGTGTCAATATTTAATATTTGGGCTTCTGGAATTTCGCTAAAATGATCTACGTCGTCTGGTACCATTCCTGGATTCAAGTTTTTTCGTTTTAAAGGTCTTACCTTATTTTTAGAGTTTTCTTGTTTATTTCTTGTAAAAGTTTTCTTGGAAAACGTTTTTTCTTGAGAAGTCATGAAGGTATCATTGTCATCAACTTGTAAATATTTTGATTTTTTCTGGCTATCATCAATAGGGTTTCTTGAGAGAGCATCTGCATTTACATTCATTTTTCCTGCTTTGTAAATTACATCAAAATCATATTCTGCGAGTTTTAATCTCCAACGTGAAACTCGTGAACAAGGGTCTTTAGAATTTTGAAACCAAACTAGAGGTTTGTGATCAGTCACTAAAGTAAATTTTCTTCCATACAAATAAGGACGAAAATGAGTTACACAAAATATTATAGCAAGAGCTTCTTTTTCATATGTATCATATTTTTTCTCAGTATCACTTAGACTACGTGAAGCATATGCTATTGGTTTATCTTTACCTATTTTACCTTGTGATAAAATACCTCCTATTGCAAATCCTGAGGCCTCTGTTGTGAGTATAAAAGGTTGAGAAAAATCAGGTCGTTGTAAAAGTGGTTCTTCACATAATTTTGCTTTTAAAATTTCGAAAGCTGCTTGTTGTTTTTCTGTACAATTAAGAGGTTATCTTTTTTTAGAAGTTGATTTAAAGGACTTGCAATTTTTGAAAATCCTTCAATAAATCGTCTATAATATCCTGCTAAGCCTAAAAATTGTTTAACATTTTTCTGTGTTTTTGGGACTGGAAAGTTTTTTACAGCTATTATCTTTTTTGGATCTGGACGTACTCCATTTTTATCAATTATATGACCTAAATATCCTACTTCAGGTCGTAAAAATTCGCATTTGTCAGGTTGTAAATGAAGATTTGCTTTTCTAAGTCTTTCTGCTAAATTGTTAAATTTAATTTCGTGCTCTTCTAGAGTATTTGCATATATAACTATGTCATCAAGATATACAAAAAGTTCCGTTCCGATTAATCCAGTTAATGTTAAATCCATTAATCTCTGAAATGTGGCTGGTGCAGTTTTTAAACCGAAAGGCATTCTATCGAATTCGTAATGACCGTGAGGTGTAGAAAATGCGGTTTTATGTGAGTCTTTTGGGTTCATTTTTATATGGTGAAAACCGGTAGCTAAATCAAACACTGAAAAATATTTTGCTGATCCTAGAGAATCAAGTGTATCGTTTATATTAGGTAAAGGATACGAATCGCCAATTGTTTTTTCATTTAATTTACGAAAATCAAGAACCATTCTCCATTTTATTTTTCCTTGAGAATCAGGTTTTTTTAGGAACTATCCACACTGGAGTGTTATATGGTGAATGTGAGGGCTTTATTACTTTATTTTTTAATAATTCATCGACTTGTCTTGTTATTTCTTCCTTGTGAACTGGGGGAAATCTATATTGTCTTGAAAAAATTGGAGCGTCATCTACAGTAGGGATTGAATGTTGTAATACATTAGTAGCTTCAAGTGGTTCTCCTGGGATTTGAAATCTGTCTGCATTATTTTTAAATAATTTTTCTACATGTTCATATTCATCTTGATTTAAGTGGTCTAATCGAAGAAGATTTTTAATACATTCTACTCTGTCTTCGTCTGTTACATTATAAAATTTGCATGAGTTAATTAGAGAATTGTCAGTTTTTAAAAAGTTATTTAATATTTTACTTGACAAATCTTCGTTATTTGTTTGTTTGAAATTAATTAAAGTTTCAATTTGTTTATAACATTCTTGTTCTTCAAAGTCTTCTAAATTAACTATTGGGACGGATAATGTAATTGGGATTTCATTTGTGTTTGCAAATTTTAAATAAGCTTTTCCTCTGTGATTTTTTACAACTGCGTCACCTACGTAGACGCCATCTTGGATATGTAATCGAGGTACATACCCTTCACTCTTTTCTGTATTTTTTATATTAACATAAAATGTTGTAACTGTCCGAGCTGGAATAATAAATGTATTGGTAGATTTAAAAGGGTAACAGTGGTTCTCAATTTCTAAGCATTTTGAAGTATAGTTTATATTCACACTATTATCTTGAAAAAATTCTGATCCTAATACTCCATCTTCTTCTACTGGGACTTCATTGGGAATAATGTTAAATATCGTTGGATAACCAAAAATGTTTATTTTTACCTGTCCTAACGTGTAAAGTGGTAAATCATTAATTCCTGTAAGTTTCAATACGTTTTGGCTATTTATGGGTAGTTCAGAGTTGAGAACCTTTTGTTTAATTAAATTTCGAGCAGCACCAGTATCAATCATCATGTGTGTTGGGTTTTTTAAACCTTCCGTTGATATTATAATTGATGGAATTGAAGTGGACTTTGAAATATTTATTGTTGTTGTTGTTGATCGTTAGAATTGGATGCCAGTGGTTCTCGATTTATGCTTTCCTCAGTGCACCCGTGCTGGGAAGAGCTTTGGAGTTTTCCTGATGAGCTGTTTGGGATTGGCTATTTGGTCGTATCTTGCAGTCTCGTACTAAATGACCGGGTTGTTTACAGTAATTGCAAATTATTTCAGTATAATTTGAATTTTGTTGAGTGTTATTATTTTGTAAAAATCTATTTTCATATGGTTTATTTCGATTTTGAAACTGTCCTGAGTTAAAGTTTTTATACTGTCCTGGATTCAATTGTCTATTAGTATTATTAACATTATTGTTATTATTGTAAAAATTTCTAAGAAAATTATTATTATTGTTGTATCTTTGTTGTAAAAAATTATTATTGTTTTTTCTATAATTGTTATTTCTATTTTGTAAAAAATGATTGTTGTTATTATTAAAATGATAATTTTTATTTCTCAAAAAATTGTTATTTGGAAAATTATTGTAATTGTTTTTTGCAAAATTATTATTATTATTACCTCTTTCACCATTGAAATTAATATATCTTCGTTGGTTAGGATTCAACAAATTTTGTTGTTTATTCTTAAGAACTGCATCTTGAGCTTTACTTAAAAGAAAACATTTTTCAGTTGTGTGACCTGATTTTTTACAAATTAAACAAATAGTTTTATTTTCAAGTGCTACGTTGAATCGGGTGGTTTTATTACTTTTATTATTATTAGTTGATTCTTCGGTTTTTAAATAATCCGTATTTCTATTTCTTCGCAGTGCAGAAGATGCAGCCAGTCTTCGTTCTATGTCTATTGTATCATTAACTACTTCCTTAAATGTGTCCTTTTCTTCTACACGAATTTCTAACTCAGGACGCAAACCGCGTATAAAACATTGAATTACATCTCTTTCTAAATTTTGTTTAAAAGCATTATCTACCTGACCGTCATTATTAAGTCTGTGAGCATCTTCTATTCTATCAGCAATTTCTTTAATTCTAGCAGCATAGGAAAGGACATTTTCTCTTTCCCACATAAATGTATTACCTAATTCTCCCTGCAATTGATATACGCTTTTCACAGGGGCATATACTCTTTTCAATTTTTCTATTAATTCCTCTATTGTTGCATACGTTGACCCAAAAATACATTTTCGTGCCTCACCAGACAATTTACCTCTCAATAGACGTGCAAGATTTTCTTGGGCAGCAGGTGTCGGCAGCATTGCCTTTGCTTCCATGCAACCCTCAATAAAATGGGACAATGGGAGGTTAATTCCGTCGAACAAAGGGACCACCTCTAGCGCGTCGCGTAAGGATACCTGCTGGCTGTTAGGTATGGCTACGGCCATCTCTTCGTTGTTTACTATTACGGGATTATCCTGATTTATGACTTCTGTATCGCTTTTGTCGTCGTCACTATCGTTGTTACTAATTAGAGAGTCGCGTGCCAATGAGGTTTTCAATTTTTCTTTCAAGGTTCTTTTTTCTATTGTTATTACCGTTGAGCTTAGCAAGTTAGATCCGTCAAAATAAGATAACTCGTTCGTTAAAGTTTGATCTTGATTACTAGATCCTGTCACAATGCTCAAATCTGGACAGAAACTTGAATGAAATCCGCTAGTATTACTAGAATTTTCACTTGATATGGTTTGATCATTAATTAGAGTCTTGTCGAAACGTGAATCGTCTAGCTGAAGAGTGTTATCTAATTCTTGTTCAGCAGAAAAAGTGTTTGAAATATCCTTGTATTTATTATAATCGACTAAATTTTCTTTGATTTTACCTGATCTTTTTAGTTTCAAGGAATCTATTTGATTCTGATCGACAATTTTTGCGAGTTGATTGTCTTGTTTTGCTTTACTACGCGTAATAACTTTTTGGGCGGATTCTACAGGGGTATTTGAATTTGACATTGAGTCATTATAAATTTACAGTTTCTTTTGTTGAGCGTTATCTTAGATTATTTATTGTTAATTATCGATTGCTTATAACAATTTAAAAAAACTACATGTAAAATTTTGTTTGTAAATAAAGTGAAATTAGTAAAAATATAATTTTAATTTATCAAAATTCAAAAAAAAAATTATAATAATAATTTCAAAATATAATTTAATTATCTATTTGATTAATTTATTGAATTATAAATTGTTTTTTTTTAAATAAATAAAATTGTTTATAACAAGGATCAGATAAGATTCGAGTTATGCACAATTTATTTTTCTCTAGACTGGACAAGTTAGGCTCAAGCTCAGATCCTTGGACAATCTTTGCAAATAAAAATATTCTGTTCCTTAACAGAGTTAAAATTAAAGTTATAAACAATACAATCACAAGCACTTCGAACTTTGCCCTACCCAATGATCGTAATCAATGGTGACCGTTCAACGTACCCAAAAGGGACTTATACTCTCGTGTGCTGTTTTTTTTGTTTGTTTCAACTTAAATCAAAACTTAGTTAACAAATTAGAATAATTTTTTAAATAAGATAAGTTACTTAATCACTTAGGTTAGCCTCAAGGTCAGATCCCTGCGTGATTTTTCAAACTTATTTTATTTTATACAATTTATATAAATTATAAAATTTCAAAGAAATGATTTGATTATTAAATCATTAAGGTTAGCCTCAAGGTCAAATCCCTTTGTGATCTAACAAATCTATTTTATTGAAATTTCAAGTTAAAAGTTGAAATAATATTTCATAATCATTTATTTATTCACTAGAAATAATCAATGTGTTAATTTTCAATTGACTTGTGTTTCCCGGGCCGATGCACCAGAAAAAAGGAAGTATGTTACGTCACAAATACGTAAATACTTACTTTGATCGAAGATTCCTCGTTTTAAGTTAGGATCGAATGATCCTCGCTTAGGGATGAGGATAAGTCAATGAAAGACACAATGATTATGAAAATAATACAAATTGAATTTATTTTACTGGTTAAAATTTCCGGATATACATTCGTTAAGACAATTCTTATATAATGTAGGCACAGGCTGGTTGGTACGTAGGTGAGAAAGAGACAAAGAATAAAGATAGAGAGAGAGAGGTTCGGTACCTTTATGATTCGTAAGTTGTGTTGAGGTTTAATCCACACGGCGGTGAGTTGTAAGTACTGGGATCCCCACAGGTGTATTCCAAGTGTGTGAGAGAGACGGAGTTATAGGCCGCACAGGTATATTCCGTAAAGGGCGGTGATTCAAATTTACGACACTGTTCGAAGATCTTTACAAGATCTATTCAAGTCTACGATGACTTTTACGACTCCCGAACTTGGATTTGAAATTGTACCGGTCGAATTTTATTAATCTCAAACTCAGAGATTTTCGAAGTTAAATTGAAATGCTGCACTGGACTATTGTCGCGAGACCGGTTATAAATCCGAAGGAAAATTTAAGTGTCGAACTAGACGAAGAATTTACTGACTGCTTTCTCTTGGTGTGGGCCTCTTTTATATTTTTTCATACAAATTGACGGTCAGCGAAAATCGTGACGTAGTCATATCTTCTTATAGGAGAAGGGGCCCTATACTGTTCCCTACTTCCCCTACTCCCTATTCCCCTTTATCGATTTTCTCATAGATTTCTAACTCAAACCAGCCTGTGTGTATTATATACATTCAAATACGTCGCGGGACGTGACAATTAGGCATACTCGGACTCGAAGCACGTGTGGCAGTGAATGCAGTGACCGCTGTTTTAGTTTTCTGTGAATATTCCTCAAGTATTCACCTATTTCAAATTAATACAGAAATGCCAAGCTCTCGATTTAAACATGTCTGCTGCAATCCGTTTAATAAAAAAAATCATAGAGGAAAAAAGCAAAAAAAAAATTTGCGTCGCGTTTCGTCCTCGATACTTGAAAAATTGAAAATTTTCAAACCGGATGATGTTTTTTTGTACACAATGCATAATAGAAGAAAATGAAATGGAGATGGAAGATTTTTGTTGTAAGTACATTCAGACTTGCGCGAAGACTATTTCAAAATGAATCATTACTTATAATGATGAATTGATGAGTGAAGTTTTACGATAAAATTACTCAAAATGATACACTTAAGACGCAAATTTTTTTTTTGCTTTTTTCCACTATGATTTTTTTTATTAAACATATTGCAGCAGACATGTTTAAATCGAAAGCTTGGCATTTCTGTATTAATTTGAAATAGGTGAACACTTAAGGAACATTCACAGAAAACTAAAACAGCGGCACCTGCATTCACTGCCACACGTGCTTCAAGTCCGAGCATGCCTAATCAAGCTTAAGCGTAGTTGCAGCGTGCGAGCTCGCTCGTTGCAACGCGCGGGACAGATTTTATAAATTAATTACACCTACAGTTTTTATTTTTCCATTCCAAAATTTTGCTTGCATATTGAAAAAACTTCAACAAAGATGTAGAAACAAAAAAATCGGAAAAAATTAGTTCCAAATTAAAAAGTAATTCAATTGTTTATAAAAATGTACTATATTGTTATTACAAAAAAAAAACAATGAAATGTGTGCTATAACTTTTTTGAAAGCTTGTACTCTTTCGCGCATTTCAAGTACAAGGGTTTCATTTTATATTCAAAACTGCTTTTACAGTGAGCTGTTAGAAGAAAAAAAATTTTCCCGAGTGCCAAACTTAAAAAAATTATATCTCGAAATTTTCAAGTATCACATTAAAAAAAAAAATACGTGTCGATTATTTTCAAAGTAAAAAGGCAAAAAAAAATGTTGCGTCGAAAAAAAAAAATTGACTGTAAATCTCTCATGAAATGACCCATATATATTTATTTATTTTATTTATTTTATTTATTTTATTTATTTTATTCATTTTATTTATTTTATTTATTTTATTTATTTTATTTATTTTATTTATTTTATTTATTTTATTTATTTTATTTATTTTATTTATTTTATTTATTTTATTTATTTTATTTATTTTATTTATTTTATTTATTTTATTTATTTTATTTATTTTATTTATTTTATTTATTTTATTTATTTTATTTATTTTATTTATTTTATTTATTTTATTTATTTTATTTATTTTATTTATTTTATTTATTTTATTTATTTTATTTATTTTATTTATTTTATTTATTTTATTTATTTTATTTATTTTATTTATTTTATTTATTTTATTTATTTTATTTATTTTATTTATTTTATTTATTTTATTTATTTTATTTATTTTATTTATTTTATTTATTTTATTTATTTTATTTATTTTATTTATTTTATTTATTTTATTTATTTTATTTATTTTATTTATTTTATTTATTTTATTTATTTTATTTATTTTATTTATTTTATTTATTTTATTTATTTTATTTATTTTATTTATTTTATTTATTTTATTTATTTTATTTATTTTATTTATTTTATTTATTTTATTTATTTTATTTATTTTATTTATTTTATTTATTTTATTTATTTTATTTATTTTATTTATTTTATTTATTTTATTTATTTTATTTATTTTATTTATTTTATTGTGACGTCCCGATTTGTCTCGAGCTCACATGTCCTTCTTCCTTTTTATTTAAATAAATTTAGGGATGCAGAAAGACTTTATATCGGACTCTCTGTATGTCGTTGTCACGGAATGTGTGTCTAATTGTGCCGATTTTTGCTGGATTTGTTTCATAATACCTTGTGCATAATTAGCCCTGTTACTTGGTTCTCGTATTTTCATTTTGAATATATATTAATACTAAATATTAATGTTATTTAGCACGTAAGTTACCTATAGACTAAGCAATGCCTTTGCATCTTTGTCTAATATTACTGAAAGGCCTAAATTTATATTCCAATAATAAACATTACCGAGGATCGGACATCTGTAAATTTTAAATTGTTTGTAGGGTTTTTCCCATTCTCGAATAGAAATAGAACCTTACAACTCACCGTTTTCCTTAATGGCCTCTATATAATACAAATAGTCGAATTGGAACCTATAATAAAAGTAGAAATCCCCAAACGCTTGGAGACATAGAGTAATAACAGTTACTTCAATATCTGCTTAATATTGAAGGTACCTCATAACTATCATTCAATAGTTACAAATGGTTAAAAACCATCATAAACCAAACTGTTACTGGAACCCTGGGTAAACCCCAGCGGTAGGAACAAAGCGAGCCTAAGCTCACTAATTGAAAAAGGTACAAAAGAGCCACCACCTCCACCTAGTTCTCCAAAGCCATGCTACGGGATCTCCTAGGTTGACAAATTTTAGTTTTGAGGTCCCCCCTCTTTCTTACCACCACTTTCCACCAACCCAAATTTCTGCTTTGGTCAATTTTCGAGAGTGGGAGAAATCTCCCTTGCAGCTAGGGTGTAGTTTCGAAAACGATCTTCAGTTCTGTTCTTAATTTCAATCCGTTTAGTTGTAGTTAAACTACGTTACCCACTTTGACCGGTTTCAAACTTTTTCGATTCGCAGTCATACGACTGAAAATGCGTTCCGGAATAAACTGAGTAATTTCCTGTCGGGTACAATATTTTAATTAATCTAATGTTTCTCTGTATGTCTATAACTAGTGAATAATTATTTAAAAATGTTTAAGTTCTTCGTGTGGATTAATTGTTTCAAACTTTTTCGATTCGCAGTCATACGACTGAAAATGCGTTCCGGAATAAACTGAGTAATTTCCTGTCGGGTACAATATTTTAATTAATCTAATGTTTCTCTGTATGTCTATAACTAGTGAATAATTATTTAAAAATTTTTAAGTTCTTCGTGTGGATTAATTGTTTGTTTATAGCCAAGTTTATTCATTACTGAAAACTTTGTAATCATCGTCCATATCATCGGACTATTGGAGTGAATCAAAACCCAAATGTAAGTTTAAATAATTAAGTATATATATATACCATTAAATCTGTTTAACTTTTCTCGAATATTCCTCCCTTCTTCTTTCTCCTCTGTGTCCTTTATACTCTCCCATGAAACTATTTCATTTTATTTTGGTAATATAAGGTGAGTTTTAACTCTTTGAATCGAGCAAGAGCCCACAGTATCAATCTTTCAGCCGCTCGAGGGATTGAACGCATATTTCTCGAATTTGAGAAAATAATAATTAAATTCAAATTAAAAACAACGTCACTGTGTTATAAGGCCGTGACGTGACATTATTTATTTTATTTATTTTATTTATTTTTCAGATAAAAAAAAAATTTTCCCAATTATAAAACTCTGATTGTACTGCAAATCAAGGGTGAAATTATACCGTCTCTCTGTTGGATACATTGAAATTACTTTAAAATTCTTTTTTAAATTATCTTGCCCGTAATTATACAGATATATAGCAATTAAAAATTAGCATCGAATTAAATAGTAAATTAATAAATTATGATAAATAAATTAAATTAAATAGCATTAAAATCTCATATAGGTATTTAACTATTAGTACCCAACAAGTAATATATGGAACGGAAAGATTGAATCCCCGTTGCATTGCATATAATCGGACATATGATCAACTTTGAGTAAGACATTTATTTCTTGAAATTGCGAAATTCACATTTTTTCATCCATCTAATGAATATAATGATTTGTATATATTATATGGAGTAGATTGCACTCCAGCTTATTCCACTACAGCGTATAGCTTATACAGGATTGTAGTTTTAGTGTCATCACGTGAGCCTTGTTTCCTGTGAAGCTGTATAATACATAGTTGATTTCATGTTCGATACAACTGGGGTTGATGTGATATATAACAGATGTCATATATCACGTGTAACTTCTTAGTTGATCTCTAATTTGATTTGTAGTTTAAACTGATTAATTACTGAGGTGTGATTAGTGTCATGTTGCATACACCGATTAGAAGTTTTTGTGTTAAACTTCCATCACATGTAATAAAAGTTTTCTTAGCGTAAATTAGATTTGAGGTACTTTCATCTTAAACATACAAACTTTTATTTGAATTTGAATACAAATGTTTATGTTTTAATAATAATATTTAATTTCGATGTACTTTTATCAATGTCTATTAGCTTTCTATAATATACAAAAATATTAAATCTAAGTTACCACTTGTGAATCAAGGCGTATCAAAATTAATTACATATTTTATTTTTATGCAGTACAAGATTAAAGCTATATAGTGTGTTAATTGATCCGGAAATTTACAAATTATTTATTATTGATATTCACTATACATGATTATGATGAATGGATATATAAAATTATTTACGCATGCAGGTATATGCGATGCATGGCACTATAATACTAATAAAATTGTTTAAATTCTACAAACGTCATACAAAACAGGTAGGATTCACATTTGATATCATTGATGCTATAATCAATGATGGTTACTCACGGGTTGGTCTGTATACTATATTTGGTGCACATATATCACCGTCTAGTAAGGTTACGACTATATATACTACATACGGGATTATCAAGCCAGCTTCGGCGACACATTTAGTTTAGAGAAAAATAAATTAGGAAGTCAGGTCTACTACAGTCGACCACCCAGTTCAAAATATTCCGGAGTGGCTCAGGTCGCTCTAAGACAAATCTAGAGATCATCCGCATCTACAAAATTAAAAATGCCTAGGAAAATGGAACGAAACACACCCCAACATGGGGTTGACCATGACCAGGATGAATCGGATACGGACCACGGGCGAGAAGCCCACTTGCTCCTAAATCAAAGTGTTTCGGATTATCTAGCCGGAGACCCTGCAAACATACTGACCCCCACTCCATATCTCAACTTGAATACAAGCGCGGCGATGGCATCAGTGTTAGAATGTATGACTCCGCAACAGAGTACATACCATATCCCACAATTCGATGAAAAAAAACACCGTTAAAAGACTTTCTACAAGACGTTGCAAATGGTATTGAATAAAGTAAAATAAAAATAAATGTTTATTACCCACTTTCTATTCCTTCTAAAAAGAATAGAATACTTATGAGAATAAGAGGCCTAAGTTCTTTTTGCTGCAAATTTTTCCCATTTTGGCTGCTCATTTCTATGCTCCGGTTGCCTGCAGATTCGCATTTGTTCTCTACTTCCGTTAGGTACTTAATCACAGATATACCGGATGTTCTATTTTAAGAAGGTTGTCTAGGTTGGATATTTGGATGTTACATATTTCTAGATTGAGAATTTGGACGCATATTCTGATTTAAATGTATGTTTTGTTCTGCTTTCGTATTGAAAAATTTATTCGGATTCGTCGATCTCGCCACCAGGAATCAAAAGGATTGTGCCAGGTACCATTTCAGGGTGAATCAAATCCTCCTGCAAGGCGCAAACTTTCAACGCATCTGGGTTGGTTTTGAGACCACTAGACAAAAAGACACGAACGACCGATGCCCTTGAGTCCTCAAGAACTTCTTAACGTCGCCACATACCCAGTGGAGACGTTTCCTCGCACCTTCGACATGGTTGGAGATGTAAATCTTAAGGTTTGTTCTCTTCATTTCCATAGTAGAGTCAAATTGGTGGTTTCATCACAGAGGCTGAGCCCTTCTTTTCCCAGGTAAAGTAGAGACGCAAAATGCACAAAAAAAGCAGGATATCTGTAACAGGACGCATGAAGCAGTCATATACGTCAGAAGGGCGAGCATTTGACTCGGCAAGATAAAATCATTCCGAAGTAAGGGCATCTAAATTTGAAACAGTCAAAATTCTTAACATTGAGCTTTGTGGAGGGAAACATGGCTAAATCAGCGGGCATTCTAGAATAGACGTGGCTTGGATGCCCATAATATAAATCTGCCCAGACCAGGAACCACTGAAGTCGATAGGTTCGATCGTGTACTCTTTTCTTATTAGAATTGCAGTGACACAGATCCTTTGCTCAGCTTGGTTCTGTCTTTAGATGAGGTAGCCGTAAAATTCAAAGCTCTGGACCCAAAACAATCATGTCTCCAAAATGTATAAAAAATCGAGATCATTACCTGACATCGGGCCTTTTATTCATTATGCTATGGGCATTGCAATTGCCGAAGCTTATTTGTTGTCTATTCGCGCTCATACTTAGAAATAAAAAGAGAGACCGAAAGGAAGAAACAAAATATTATAGCCTATATTGGGGTAGCTATTTTACATGAATCAAGTAACATGAAGTAAGACATATAGACATTTGAACTAGTCTAGTAACTTGTTGGATAATATACTACTCTGGGCAAAAACTGAGGTGAATTTTTAATTTAAACTTCGCGGGCTAACCGATTCGGGCAAACTCTTTTATTTTTATGTTGGTCCTACTGTTACTGACATCTGTGCCAAATTTCATTTCAATGTCATCATTTGTTACATAGTTAAGCTTGTGTTTTCTAAACGACTAAAAGTGAGTTTTTCGATTTTTACAATGTCTGAATTTGTTGAGCAAAGAAGTGCCATTAAATTTTGTTTGCGGGATAAAATTTCAATTGCGGAAACGTTCAGAATGTTGCAGAAGGCCTTCGGTGATTTGACCATGTCGCAGAAAAATGTTTATAAGTCGTACAAAGGCTTCATAGAAGGCAGAGAACGTGTTGATGACTTGGAACGCCCGGACGACCATCAACATCAACTGACGAGCAACACGTCAATCAAATCAAAGAATTAGTGCACAAAAATCGTCGATTGACAATTAGAGATCTTGCTGACACTATTGGCATTTCAAGAGGATCACTCAACACCGTCTAAAAAGATATTTTGGACAGGCAACTCGTGGTTTTTGCATCACGATAATGCACCGTCTCACACTGCACTCGTTCTTCGCTACCATTTCGCCAAAAACTCAACGCATATCGTTCCACAACCACCATATTCGCCTGATTTGGCTCCGTGTGACTTCTGGCTATTCCCCAAACTTAAAAGGCCACTCCGAGGACACGGTTTTGACACGATTTAAGAGATACAAGCCGAATCGAAGTAGGCTTTGAAGGCAATTCTGGAAATCGAATTTAACAAGTGTTTCGACGATTGGAAAAAACATTGACATAAGTGCATTATATCGGGAGGGGATTACTTTGAAGGAGATGTAATTGATACGGATGAATAAATAAAGATTTTTCATTTTATAAAAAATTCACCTTAGTTTTTGCCCACAGTAGTAAGTGGTACCTTGAAGTATGAGAAATATATTAAAGCGTGTGAAGTGTCCTAAAATATCCTGAAATATCTTGTAATCAGTAGTAAACTGAAAAAAGTCTCTTCCGAATTCCGCAAAAATCTGAATTTACTAAAATCGCAACACATTCGTTTTACTTTTATTGCACACATTTAAGCGAATTTCGTATAGACGTCAGTATGCCAAAATAGCAAAGCCAATATACGTTTGCAAAAAACGCACGGCACCCGTACTCTCTCGGTGTGACTAAGACGGTTTGAAAACGTATTGCAATACACTGAAGTTGCCGAATCTAATGTATTGCAATACATTGTCAAACCAATTTGGCCATACCGAGAGAGTACGGGTGCCGTGCGTTTTTCGCAAGCAGAGTGGTGTGCTTTCTTCGTATTCTTTTATACCAATATCACATAAAAATTTCTTTACGAAAATTGTAACGGCACCTCATACGAAATGCATAAGAAATTTTTTTCGGTGTGGGTGTTCACTTAATTGTTCACTTAGTTGTCAGCACCTCGCTTTAGACCGATTAAAATGTCGATGACAGTCAGAGAAAATGTCAAAAACTGATTTTTTCGTGTTCATGTTCGGGCGCTGCATATGTAACTGCATTTGAACGACGAAATCTTTTGATTAAACTTTTTATTATCCATGATTTTAAAGAGGATGAAGAGAGTTGTTTTTCGAATAGAAAAAAGGTGTTTAAACGATACATTTCTCGGAAAACTAGTTTTAATTTTGATGTTAAAAAATAAAGAAATTTTTTACAGAATTTGTTTGAAACTTAATAATATAAGTTTAAAATATTTCAGAATAGCTTTCTAAAACATTATACTCAAAGTTTAATAAATGTTCCACTAACACAAAGGTAGTGGTTTTCATACATTTTTATTAATTTTATCCATTTTCAGGTGGAGACCATTCAGGCTTATTGTCGAAAATTTAGAGAAAGTTGTCCACCAGCACCTCCAGGACCTTCTGGACCACCTGGAGATAGAGGACTTCCTGGACATCCTGGAGCTGATGGTCCTGAAGGACCACCTGGATTACCTGGGTACCCCGGTGAAAAAGGATTAAAGGGTGATCTTGGCCCGCCAGGACTCGATGGAAGAGACGGAATACCTGGAGAACCTGGATTGGATGGAATCCCAGGAAGAATTGGCCACGATGGCATTCCGGGCAGAGACGGGAAAGATGGGATTCCTGGAATTCCTGGGAACCCTGGAAAGAATGGAATCGATGGTAAGCTCAAGATACAGTGAATTTTTTATTTTATTTAATATTACTTCAATTAAATAAAATGTTTTAAAATTCAATACCATCTTACATACCTATAAATATTTCTGTCGAGTTAAAATGAAGCAGAAAACTTATAAAGGAAAATTTCAAGGAAATAATTTACGTATGAAAGGATTGTGATACGCATATATATAATCTTGTGCATTGCAGAAATAAAAAGGCGTTCTATGTCGTTTTGCCAAACTAGAGTTAAATACCCTTTTTGTTCATTGAAATGTCACCAATTTATTTTATTAATAATAATAGTTTTAAAATCAAGCAATATTAAGATTTAAACAAAACTTGGACACTTTTTTTCAGATGAAAGCAATAAATCACATTTATGGTGACTCAA
Organism: Diplolepis rosae; assembly: GCA_030998225.1. NCBI lineage: Eukaryota > Metazoa > Arthropoda > Insecta > Hymenoptera > Diplolepididae > Diplolepis > Diplolepis rosae. The sequence goes on along the minus strand of JAPYXD010000688.1, from coordinate 937,240 downwards.
AATATTGGACTCATATTCGCGTTTTTCTAGTTCAGGATCTGAAATGACCATTTTCAGATTTGTGTGGGGGATGATACTATGACTCACGCTGAATCTATGGGCATTATACTCATGCCTCAGATGCAATCGGAAGTGGGTGTATTTTCAGTTTCAAAAAAAGTGACAAGGGCCTACATGGCTGGTGGTCATAAAAAGTTCAGCATTCTGTTATTCAGCGGTGTACTTTGGGTTTCTTTGCCCCTGAAACACATCAGCTGTTGTTTTAAAACAATTTGGTTGCAACAGTCGGGAACGCGGATCCAAAACTGTATGTCCGAAAGAAGGATCTGACGAAGAGAAAGCCTAACGTGTTTTAAATATTGGTTTTAATTGTTCTTTCTAATTTTTTTTTTTTTTAATACACCATTTTTATTTTGACGTAAAAGTTTCCATAAATAATTAGCTTGTTCTTTATAATTTTCGTTTAAAAGAAAATTTTATTATTTTTATTTGTGATTCAAATATGTAATATTAGTAGCATTTTAATATAGAAATAGGTCGCCAAAATCACACCTCGTGGAAATACAATAGTATATTGTATTGCAAGTCTGAATTATCTGGGCCAAGCTGAGTGCATGCCTTACATTGATTAGGGAGTCGCCTATCACGCCCACGTAGCACATACTATTTTTTGTTATTTACACATGAGAATGACCCCATTCTCCTAATACCAATTCAAGTATTCAACGTGCCTGACTAGGCGCCAAAAATAATAATTACGTAACCTGCAAATGTTATTCGCGTCAGTACCAGACCGACAAAAACAGCAAGCCACCGTCATTTTTTAACAAATGGCGCTGAATTTAATAATACACTGATGAACGATATGTGGATATGTGCGTGTTCTGATAAGAAAGATTGAGAGGAAGTATGATTCTCACCCTATTTTATGTTCAAATAATGCAAGAATCATAAATTCCCACATTATTTGGGAATGGAATAATGCGTGAATCGAAAATGCGAGAATCAGGCACATTGCGTACTTAAGTTGGTGCTAGAACGAAGCCATTCTCATGCAAGGATGCCGAAAAAATTTGTTTTCCGCTTATTGACGTGAATAATTTTTAGTCATTTTCTTAAAATGAAATATATGTTGAGATCCATTGGTTTGAATTCAATTAAATTTCCAGACTTTATTATTTTAGAGTCACAGTTCACATCAAATTCTTCTCGATCGCTGATTCTTGTATATTTCTTTATTTACAAATCTTCATTTATAAAAATTTGTTTGTAAACATTGTTCTGTAGCATCAAGAAATCGGAAAAAAAATCACAAACATTTTTCAAAGACCTTAAAAAAATATCTGTAAATTTCAGTGTGTCCATTTTTTGTTCAAAAGATGCGATCCCGATAATCAATAAGAAGTCGAAATGCATAAAAATTCGAAATAAAAAATGTGTGATTGCTCTTCGCGTCGAGGTACATCTTTTTCTCATTTGAAATTTTGTTATTCGACAAATAGTTTTCGAGATAAAAATTAAAAAACCTCGTTTTCGCATAGATCAAAAATCAATGTTTTTAAAAATATAACTCGCGGTTGCTCGCTCAATTCACGATGAAATAATTCGCAACATTCACCATTTTATTCCGCTGACTCTAGCAGAGCCGTCGAGTCTTAAAGAACAATAAAAATCACAACACAGGAAATAAAAGAAACTTCTTTTAAATGTTTTTACAGAAGATACTTTTTGATAATAATGCATTTTTTGAATGTACATTTCAAACTTCAGTTCCATTAAACTTATAATAAAAATAATATAATCATAAGATAAAATAATAAAAATGTATACTAAATATTAATTAATAATTATATTATATATATATATATTAATAATCATAATAATAATTATTAATTATATTAATTAGAAAAAATATTTTATGAATATGCATCATTTTATTCATGCATCTTTAAAAAAAGTCTTTCCGAAAGGAACTTTCTTAGAATTATTATTTTCTAAATCATTTTAAACCATTTAAATTTTTTTTTAAATTATGAAATTACAAAAACAAATATTTTATAAATATTCCTTCGAGTTTCTTCGATTTTGTACTCTATAAGTTCGAACATTTAGCATTTGATTGGTCCTCCATTAATTCCTAAATCATGGCTTCATTCAGGGAGCTTTACTTACAAGTAGGGCGAACGCTGTTGTGGCTTTTAATAGCCTGTCTTTAATTTCAAAAAATATTTTTTCTGATAACGTCTGAATTATTTATCTGAATTATTATCAGCGTTGTCAATTAGAAAAATTTCTACCCTGGTAAATAAGAGGATAAAAAATGAAAGTATTTACTTTTTTTTATAGGAAAGTTGTTATTCAAATTTTGAAGGAAATAGTACGTTACTTAAAGAAAATATGTACAGTAACTGATTCTAACAAAGTCCGATTAATTATGGGACTTTCTATGGTCCGTCCGATTTCCAATAAATTATCGGAATAAAAACTTCAAGTTGAAGGCAGATTTTACTGGCTTTTCTCGGACTAATGGCGACAACTACAGAAACGCGACAACTACAGAAACGCATCAACTACACAAACGCAATTTTTTATAAACACTTCGCAGCACCGAGAATCGAACTCTCTCACGCACGCACGCATCCTAACCCAATTCTAATCGCACGCCTTAACCCGCATAGCCGATACATGTCGTGTAGACTTGTTTAAAATATTTGGATCACATTCAGAGTTTGAGGGCAAAACTAAAATAATAGATCAATTCCAAATTTGACATAATACGCTTCATTCTGAAAAATGTGCAATTAACAAAATTTTAAAAATATCTTACATTTTCAAAAAGTTTCACTAATTGTTGAAACTTTGTTAGTGTAAAAAAATAACTATAATAGTAATAGTATAGTAATAGTAATATAGTAATAATAATAAGAATAGAATTTTGAAAAATATTATAAAAATTATAAAAACTAATTCTTCAATGTACGCTTCAATCCAGATTCAAACGAAACCAAACGACACGTAATTTCAAAATCTAACCAAAATTATTACAAAAACAAAAAGCCGATCCGCATTGTCTGCTGCGCGATGCTACGAATTACGTTTCTGCCCATTGCTTTTTGCGAATTTCGAGAAAATTTTAGAAGACGGCATACAAAATCTAATGGATTTTAGAATACAATTTACAAAACTATTTGTTTCAATTACTTTAAATTCAAATTACTCGATGGTCTTTTAAAATCTTTGACAAATGAATCCAAAGATTAGGAAACTTTTTATTACTTCTTAGAAAAGACCAGTTAGTTAAAAATTTCAAGGATTCGAAACCCATCGAATTTTCAAAACACAAAAAACACAACCAAATTTTAACCAAAATGACCACACCTCAACAGAACACTAGAAAACAAACCATGAGAAAAATAAACAAAAAAGGAAGAAAGAAAAAAGAAGACAACCTTACAAAACCCCATCCTTCTTTTTCTTTCTTTCGTCCTCTTTTGTTTTTATCACCCACCACCATTTACATAAATAAAATTTAATTTTTCGCCGACGTTTTGGTGCTCTTCCAGCACCCTCTTCAGAGCTGTAACACTACATGTGAAAAAGTATTTAAAAAAAAATTGTGTCTCCTATCACCCTCCATGGGGACGCAGACCCTCTTCCACGGAACGCCAACAGGAAACTGAAACAAGACCCCGTGCATCCCTCCCTCCCAAGCACCTAAAATACACCAAGGGTCATTCAATAAAATTTTTAATTGTTTCGCAGAATCTAGAAACCTCAAGGATATTTACTAGTAACATTGTCATTAGAGTTAACTTATCATGCTGTCATAACATCCATTGTACTTTACCAAATTTGTTTGTAAATTTATAGAATATGTTCCCTCTCTATTTATGTATAACATTTCCATAAATTCTCTTTTTCCCTTATTACTTTCCGAGTTTAAAATCTCTACATTGTTCCAGTCAAAGTCATGATCAGCGTATTGCTTTCTATGATCAGACAAAACATTATAATAATTACACTTTCTCCCAAGATTCTTTTTGTGTTCTTCTAGTCTAGTATTAAGAAGTCTACCCGTTTGTCCCACATAAGTCACTTTACATCTTTTAGAAATCAGTTTGCATATCACCCCACTTTTTTCTAATTTATTCAAGATGTTTTTAACCAAAGTTATAAGTCTTTTCATCCTAAACGGTATTCTAAAAATTGTATGGATTTGGAATTTTTTAAACATAGATTTAATTTTTTTTGAAATTTGACCAAAATATGGAAGAACAATAGTGTTATTTTTATCAGAAATTTCACTTTGTGTATCCGTGTCCACGTTTCTACTCTTTCTACTTTTAATTTGTTGAATTCTAATTTTTATATGTTTTCCAATCAAATCTTGTGGGTAGTGATTGAAAAAAAAATCTTTCTAACAACTTCTAAATTTTAATTAATTATTTCCAAGTCTAAGAAACTAATTCTATTGTTCCTTTCCATTTCATGGGTAAATTGAATTCTTGGGTTATAGACATCTAAAGTATCTATAACTTTTTGCAACTTATTCAAAGGTACACACAATAAAGTATCATCAACATATCTAAAATAAAAGGGCAAAACAAACTCCAACCTCTCAAAGACAGTCTTTTCGAAATCTTCCATGACTATTTCAGCCAACATTGGAGAAATAACAGAACCTATTGGAGTACCAAACATTTGTTTATAGAATTTACCATTAAATTTAAATTTGGTAGAATTCATAATTTAATCTAATCCTTTGAGAAACTCTTTTTTATCTAATTTTGTATGTATAAAAGTTAAATCACATATAAAATTAGATAAAAAAGAGTTTCTCAAAGGATTAGATTTCATTATGCATTCTACCAAATTTAAATTTAGTGGTAAATTCTATAAACAAAAGTTTGATACTCCAATAGGTTCTGTTATTTCCCAATGTTGGCTGAAATAGTCATGGAAGATTTGGAAAAGACTGTCTTTGAGAGGTTGGAGTTTGTTGTGCCCCTTTATTTTAGTTATGTTGATGATACTTTATTGTGTGTACCTTTGGATAAGTTGCAAAAAGTTATAGATACGTTTAACGACTATCACCCAGGAATTCAATTTACCCATGAAATGGAAAAGAACAATATAATTAGTTTTTTAGACTTGGAAATAATTAAATTTGATGATGGTAAAATAGTGTCAAGTTGGTACAGAAAGAGTACATATTCTGGTAGAATGTTAAATTTCATCTCAAATCATCCCTTTCAAAATAAAGTTTCTATTATTAAAAATCTAGTTGACAGAGCTGTTTGTTTGTCTCATGAATCATTCCATTCAGAAAATTTAGAAGTTGTTAGAAAGATTATATTTTTTAATCACTACCCACAAGATTTGATTGAAAAACATATAAAAATTAGAATTCAACAAATTAAAAGTAGAAAGAGTAGAAACGTGGACACGGATACACAAAGTGAAATTTCTGATAAAAATAACACTATTGTTCTTCCATATTTTGGTCAAATTTCAAAAAAAATTAAATCTATGTTACATAAATTCCAAATCCATAAAATTTTTAGAATACCGTTTAGGATGGGAGGACTTATAACTTTGGGTAAAGACATCTTGAATAGATTAGAAAAAAGTGGGGTGATATACAAACTGAATTGTAAAAGGTGTAAAGTGATTTATGTGGGACAAACGGGCAGACTTCTTAATAGTAGAGTAGAAGAACACAAAAAGAATCTTGGGAGAAAGTGTAATTATCATAATGTTTTGTCTGATCATAAAAAGCAATATGCTGATCATGACTTTGACTGGAACAATGTAGAGATTTTACACTCGGAAAGTAATAAGGGAAAAAGAGAATTTTTGGAAATTTTTTATATAAATAGAGAGGGAACATATTCTATAAATTTACAAACAGATTTGGTTAAGTACAATGGATGTTATGACAGCATGATAAGTTATCTCTAATGACAATGTTACTAGTAAATATCCTTTAGGTTTCTAGATTCTGCGAAACAATTAAAAATTTTATTGAATGACCCTTGGGGTCTTTCCGGTGCTTGAGAGGGAGGGATGCATGGGGTCTTGTTTCAGTTTCCTGTTGGCGTTCCGTGGAGGAGGGTCTGCGTCCCCATGGAGTGTGATAAGACACAATTTTTTTTAAAAATAATTTTACTCTTGTAGTGTTGCAGTTCTGAAGAGGGTGCTGGAAGAGCACCGAAAGGTCGGCGAAAATTTAAATTTTATTTATGTAAATGGGGGTGGGTGATAAAAACAAAAGAAGACGAAAGAAAGAAAAAGAAGGAAGGGGTTTTTCGAGGGTTGCCTTCTTTTTTCTTTCCTCCTTTTTTGTTTCTTAGTGTTAGTGGTGATACGCGTTCAAGTTTAAGATCAGTTAGTGTTTAAAATGCGTTTATAATAATAAATACGTGACTTTTTCTTCGACTTTGTTTTTTAAAAGTTATTTGACTTTTTTCTACTATTTCCTAAAAGTCATTGAAACCTTACAAGACTCTCCCATTTTACTTTCTGTCCACGACTCTTCGGATATTCTCTTAAATTTTAAGTGGCAATTTTTTCCGTGTACATGTTTACGACTGTACGAGTACCTATTTGAGGAAGTAAAATTGAAAAAATATTTATAAATTTTTGCTTTTTTTTTATAAAACGCTACTTTATATGAAAACACAACACTCCATAAAATTAATGACTTTTTATGAAGTCAACTCTAATTTTTTTTACAGAGTCCAGTTTTTTTATGAAGTGCGGTATTTTATAAAAAACGAATCCTCAGAAATATACCGACTTTTCATAAAGTCAACAATGTGGTACAAACTGTAACGTGGCAAAATTTTACCCCGTCACATTTCGTAAGTCTGTAGCTATCCAAGCTATAAAATCGCCTTATGTTGCTGCCGCACGATGCTCCGGGGGTTTTCCTTTATTTTCTTCAATGATTAGTTAAATTTAAGAATTAAAATTAAAATATGTTGATTTTCTTTTGTATGACCTTGCCTCGAGCTCTACACTACGAGGGACATCGAGGGACTCATCAGAGCTCTGGGGACGCCTAGAGAGCTGGGGGTCCATTGATGCCTCCCCAAAATTATGAATCGCAGTTTAAAAAAGTACTAAAAGTATCCAAATCTATAATTTTTTTACATCATATCATTTCATATAATTTTGTTGAAAGAAGGGAGGCCATTAACAGTGTTTAAACCTTCGCCCTTGCTTTCCCTTAATCCGCCTCTAGGAAAGATCTAAGGACGAGTTAGTCACGGAAATTTAAAATGGAAAAGAACTCTTACAAGGTCAAGTTCACAACTGATGAACTAGACAATTTCAAATTATTAGTATTTAGAATTTGAAAATTTTGGATCAAAATCGTAAGAATAATTAGAGAAGTAAATATAAAAAAATTGATCATCTGTTTCTCACTCCTTATTTGTTTCATATATGAGGGAGTGAGATGTTAATAATACAAATGTTGAGGCGTACATGACTATGACTTCACCTGCAGCACGAACATGAAATTGTTCTTCAAAATATCTGACTGCGTTTCGCCAAACAGTTACTTTAAGATCTTTGTTTTTCAAATCGTCACAAGCTTTGTATACCGTTATTGCAATATGAAAACATCGACAATATCGAGAAGAAGGGAATGTGACGTCACAAATTATCTACTTACGTTACATTGTCACAGTCTGTGTTTCCTAGCATTTTATATTCTTCCTTCGAAAAATGAACATTCTTAACAATAGGTATCTTTGTTTAAAGTAAATTTAGGTTTTACAATCCTTCTAGACAGTTCAAACTGCCACTCGCTTATAGAAATAATCGTGTCTAATCGATCATTTCTAGTAGGGTTATTATTATTATTCTATTAGGGTTATGAAGGTTCCTTAGTGTCTTATTTCATTCGACAATTTTTCAATTTAATATCTGATTCCTTGTGGGCGGGAGTTAGAGGAAAAAAGTTTCGGAAAGGTATATTACATATGGGATAAATTAGATATGTCCTTCAAAAGAAATTAAATAAACATACAATTGGTTAATGCAGCATTTTACTGAAGATTCTATGGTTTCGAAAGTAGATTGTTAGGAAAATTAAAATTCTGAAAACACATCGCCTCATAAGTTTTTATTCAAAAAGTTTAGTCAGAAGTAAACAATTTGAAACAGAAATTGTGCACAATAAGCGATCTTTTATGAAGTTCTTAAATCTGTATGTACAGGGTGAGGCACATAAAGTGTTACAGAGTGATAGCACTCAATCTATTGATCATATCCAAAAATGTTTCAGACAAAAGTTTTAGTGTTCGAGAAGGCCGTCATACTCGAACACCTGATTTTTTTATCGGTGGACACGCTGAACCTACGTCAAGGTCCATATTTTTTTGAAGGTCGCTTGACTGGGCAAGTTTACGCAAACTTTCTGCAAAACGTACTGCCTCAATCAATGGAAGATGTGCCCTTGCATGTTCGCATGTGGATGGAACATGTGGATGCAACACGAAGGTACACCACCCCATTATGCTCCGTGTTCAAGACAAGTGATAAATGAGATTTTTGACGAAAAGTGGATATGACGAGGCGGCCCTGTAGCTTGGCCACCTCGTTCGCCAGATCTAACATCACCAGATTACTTTTTATGGGGTTTTGTCAAAGAACGAATAATGACGGTAGCACCTACCACGCCTGACGATATGAAAGAAAGAATACGTCGAGCATGTACCGAAATTACACCATAAATTTTGGTTGAAGTTAGACGGTCTTTTCATCAGCGAATTAACAAGTGCTTACAAGTCGAGGGTCATCACTGAGTATCTTCTATAGGTAGATCCAAACCAAGGTTAGTTGATCCTTTGGAAGTGATTATTCCGATATGTTTCGATTTTTCGACTATTTTCATACTTTGCGTGACGAGGATGATCTTGTGTTGTAGGTCGCTGAATTCGTCTTAAAATCGGTGATAATGTCATCGACAAAAATGCATGGTTCTATTTAAAAAAAGTGGAGTTGACCTTGACATAGCTTCAGCGCCTCCACCGATAAAAACGTAGGGTTGTCCAGTATGATGGCCTTCTCGAACTTCGCTTTTTATCGAAATTGTAAAACTTATTACGGGGGGAAATGTAATATATTTGCAAATTTCGAAGTCTCACAGTTTAGTAACGTAAATTTCTTTCTTAAGTATTCAGCAATAATTGTAAATTGCAAAACATGAGTTTTTTATTATAACAAAACAATGTAGATACGATGTGTTTCAAAGTTACAAAGTCAAAGTAGGTTTTCTATACGTTTCATTGCCCAGTGGGTCATACGTTGCCATTGCCAAGGCACCGAACCCTCCTCGGTCATTAAATACTCAGATAATCTTTCTCTTTGAATAGTAGCTTCTTTGACTCCGTCAATATCGTAAAGATTTGTCTGCACACGAACATCTTGTACTTGTTGTTTCCAGTTTCGAAGAACTAGATGACCATTTTCATTGATTCATGAAATTCATTTCATTATTGTCAGGTACGTCAAAAAGTCCCTCGGTGATGAGGAAGTTGTATAGGCATGTTACTGCTTTTACAATGGCCACAGAGCTTGCCAATTTAAAATGTAGGGCTTAACCCAGAATCCTCCACTTAGCCGCTATGATACCAAAAGAATCTTCTATTGGAATCCGTCCTCTACAGTGCCTGAAATTTAAGAAATGCTTTATACAGTCTATATTCAGATTTTCTGGATATTGTTTGTTAGATTATATTTTGAATTGGAAGTAAACAATATTTTCTGTGGAAATATAGTAGGAAAATAGTTGCATCTCTCAACAACAAAAAAACTGTCAAAGCATGAAAATATCTGCGTGAGTACGAGGCTCCCAAGCAATGAGGAACATTCCAGATGAGTGCATATTTTTCTGCAATCTGATACCATTCTGCGACAGCTTTTCTTATTAGGTACACTGGTGACGCAATTTCCCAGATCGCTATACAAACTTCGTGTAAAATTTTATACACAGTCGATCTCCTTGCTCGAAAAAACCAAGCCGTAACTACAGGTTTAAAGCCGTGGGCTAGAAAACTAAAAAAAATGCGAAATAAAAGTATTATAGTCTTTATAGAGTAGATGCAAGTAGTTGTACTTATAAAGCAATTACTTTATACAATTATGAGTTTAAATTACAAAATTTTATGGAATTTCCTGAGATAATACTTTCTCCCCAAAAATAATTGTTCATCCAAAGTGGCGGGGAAAATGTGTGAGGAAGAAATTCCGATTTCACAAAAAATTTCTCCACTCATTAAACTTAAAAACATGAAATTATTTGTAATAAAACTGAATTTTAAGATTGTTTACTTACGAAGTGGAGGTTTAAAAATAAAGAGGAACAAAAATTAATTTTTTTTCCAATAAAATCCTTAATTTTCATCACATTTAATTTTATGCATACCACAATGTTAACGTCAACCGTAATTTTGATGGCGAAGGAGCTCTTACAACCGATCCTTTTTCTAACTTATTTTTCAACAATTGATGCAATTTATCAAACTGCTAAGGAGTCATGCGGGTAAACTCGATGAACTCTTCGTGATTGTTACCGTGAAAGTACAAAAATAAGGTATGGTAAGCACCATACTTCAATCGCATGTATTGACGAATGTGCAATTGCACCCAATATCGACGATCTCGTTTTTTTAACTGCAAGTATTGATGTATTGAATGTAAATACGAATGGCACATAAGAACATAACATAAAACATCCATAATTTTCACAATTTTCACTTGCACTTCCAAAAATTCAAAATCACAACATGAATGCTTAGGTGTCTTACATGCGACCGGCTAGCAGCCATCTTAGAAGGGTTGGGGACATTTCTCGCCCCACGACTAACTAACACTGTTGGCTGCACTGCTATGCGCAACTGATTTTCACGCGTATACGCAATCCGTCAGCTATAAACGCGTCCATGTAGAACCAGTGTTAGCTAGAACCTGCGCTCCATAACATGGCACTTTGTGTCATCTTTAGATCTTAAGAATTAATGTTCTATCTATATTTACCGGGGTTCGAAAAAGTAATGCAAATTAAAAATATTAAAGTTGATACGAAATTTCAAACAACGCATTGAATTGTAGTTATATATATAATAACATCTTGTCTATATATAATAGAAATAATAGAATCATCTATAATCTAGAATATCTTCAATATTATTTCTTTGTTCATTGTTAATTATTATGTTATAGATATATGTATTGCAATGTACAAAGGGATTGCAATTCTTGTCTATATAAGTATATATATATATATATATGTACTTATATAGACAAGAATTATAATATCGAAAGCAATTACGACCAGTAAATTATACAATCTTAATAAGTTTCTATTACATGCTATCTTCGTAATATTTACATAATGAAATGCAATCTCTGCATTTCAAGATATTTTATAATATCAAGTGGACCAGTAGAATTAACTAGCCTGCACTGTGGTTTCCTCGAGCAGGTCCCAACTGTGTGTCCTTCCTTGCCACACCTCCAGCCAGTGTACCTAGTTCGTGGATGAAATTTACCCCCTCCATACCTACCAGTTTGGAGCCGGAAAACGAGAATTTAATGATTACCACTGTCTGTGACGTCACTGCTTTGGGTAAAGCCGAAAATGTACGAAGACGGACGATTCGAACTTGTAATTTCTCGTCATTCTTGCCTAGCTCGGCTATTTGAAGGTGATACGATGCGAGAAAGCGAGGGTGTGTAGGGGGAAGAGGAGATTGAGAACGAAATAGGTCGGGCCGGAATATCTCGTGGTTCCCCACAGGATATTTTAGGAAGAGGAAGGCTTTTTTCTTTTTGGTTCTACCAAAAATTGGAGTTGGCCAGGAACTACGGATAGTTTCAGGAAAATAACGTGACGACAGTCAGTCCCTTGAAAAATGTTTGACCTTTTTACATTTTCGTGGCCGGGTAGGTCGGCGCCGAGTCTGCGGGTCCTCTGGTGGTGGCCGAACCAGCTGTATCCGCCGTCCTGGGGCTAGCCGGGCGAGATGGCCAGATTCTTGTGGCCGTTTGATCGGGGGCCTGATCCTCCCGGTCGTCGTCCGGGAAAAGTTGGCGTGAAGTATGGCGCCCTAATAGCCGTGGCGCCTTTGGTGCGACCTTTTCCGGGGTCTCCTTAATCGGGGAGCATGTAAGCTCTAGCTCCCAGATTGGAGATTGGGGCAACTCATCCAGGGTCCTCTCGGGCGGCTTCTCCTCGGGCACCTTCCTGGGGGTCTCCGGGCGGGCGTAAAGTTCGACGATCTCGTCGAACGACGCCTCTAAATCCGCAGCACTCAGCTCCGTTGGTGGCAGTGATGAGTGGGAGGCAGCTGTCACGGTCGGAGGAGGCAGTCAGCGTGGTCGGTGGCTGGAGAACGGCGGCCGAGGTAGTGCCTGTTGTGGGCGGTAGCGAGGCTACCTCGGCTTGAGTTCATGTGGAACCCAATTCCCTTGCTTTTGAATGTATCCTGCTGCTTTTAAACGTTTTGAAATGGCTGCTTAGTGGCTCCCAAAGATTCTGCAAGCTCTTCTTGTGTTTGGCAACAATCTTCATCGATTAATGCTTCAAATAAATGACATATACTGAAAAATTCGCACAATGACAGTAGCTTTCCAACGAATGTTTGGAATATTGGAACGATGGAATAATAATCAAGTTACGCCATCTCTTAGCAAACCCCACGAATTAAGTTATAGATCCAATAATATTATCTTCTCCCGTGAATAATCATTTTAATAAATTCTTTGCATAAACTATAAATTTGACAGCTTCATTGTGTGACATTACTCGAGACATATAAAAAATTTCACATTGGACAAATTTTAATTTTATATTCAACCGTTAGGGTCGACCGTAACGTTTTGTAATTTTTTGCTAAAAGTTAACAATTAAGTTTTAGTTTTTTGAGCAAGTTTACAGAAAGCTTATGGAGAACGATAAAAAGGTATTTATAAACTTTTCCAAAACTTTCAATTATATTTCAAGGAGTATCATTAGTGTTGTGGTCTTTTGTTAACCCTCTGTCTACCCACATGACGGTTATTATCAGTAATCGTCAAATGAGGCATATGGAGAGGGAATCGGCACTGACATTATTCATTTTCACGAATAGCTGTGTATTGGTGCAATTCAAATGAGTTCGAAGCTATTAATGCTGTAAAACAAAACTATATCAACTGCGGAAGATTCTCCTTTATTGAAATTTCTTAAATAATAACTTTATTACTCTTATAATACGCTCAAAATCATTTATTAAAAGTAAAATGAATTAATGTAATTTTGTTAACCATGAAAACCATTTTTTCTTCCCATGACGAATATGAATTATATGGTAAGAAAATCAGTGTGTGCAGAATAAGCTAAAAATGGAATGTCATAATGTATAAAATAGATTTTAGAAGAAAATGTTTGAATAGATCACTTGAAATATACATTGAACGAAAAAAACTACTTTGTTGACCACTTACGGAAGAATTAGTCAATTTCTGAGTGAAAAAATGGTAAAAGCCTTACACATACATACAGGTTAGTTTTCCGTAAGTAACACAATAGCCACAGTAAGTAAAAAAATATTGTTTCAGTTCTCACTCTTCTCACTCCTGGTGGTTTCTGCTGGGAAGTCTGTGGCGCCAACCCGCCTCGTAGAAGACGTACTGGTGTGCCCTCATAATGCCCTGTCACCGAACGAGGTATTGACCCGGCCTAAACTTTCTTCTTCCCACCAACACCTCATCCGACTCCCAACTTTTCGAGTATGTCGAGCAGGTGGCCTTGGTCCTCCCTGAGAATAATTTCAGTGGGAATGGTGGCGTGGTGGGGGCTGCCGCTCGAGGGTCAAATGCCGAGGCTTGCCTGAGAAAAGCCACGATCATAGTCTTCAATATAATATAATATGAATTAAATAACAAGCAAGTGTCTGGTCAACCTTAATGAACGACACCCTGTTTTGATGAGATTTTGATGAGATCTTGAAGAAATTACATCTTTACGCTCGCACGTTATTGCATGTAATTACTAATTGTAGAAATTGAAGCTACGATTGAACAATTGAAGATACGATTTGGTTACTACTTTCCGAAGGTTTTTATTAAAGTGAAGTAAACTTGAAACAACATGTAAACTTTGCTTGATAGAATCGTGGACTGCAAAATTGAATCTACTCAGGGGACGTCCCTGAAGCTGGTCCTGAACCGAACTGTCTAGTTCAAATTTTGGCTCGGTATATATATACTTCCAATCCCATAAGAGCCATTTGTAAGACAAAGGAAGCAAGGGAATACATAAAATTTACACCGGGTGTTCTCGTATTCTCTTAGTGTTTTACAAAGATTGTTATTGTATTCTTACATTTATTATTCTCTATCTCGCAAGAGTTAATTCTCTGATCCTGATGATATGAATTTTCAGTAATCTACATTGTTATTGAAAAAATGCTTCTTAATTAATATATAAAAGTCTTTGAACTTTATGATGCCTTGTTTGAAATTGAAATATTTATATTTTAAATGTTAACTGTAAAAATCTTATATATTTTGTATATTTATATATTAGGAAAAGTTATGTGATATCTTGAGAAAAATATCTTGAGTTTACAACAAATTCATATCAAGCCTTTAGATTCACAAATGTGGCATAATTTCTCGCGTGATACCACCCGATCGGACGATATCGAAGCGTCCGATCGGGCTTAAAGTTTGGCTGATTAGAGTTCTATTTGATGGTACTTTCTACAAAAAAAAATTGTTCGTTCTGAAAAAAATTTATTGAAATAGGGGGGGGGGTGCAATTTTCAGACTTTTGATGGGAAGCCTCTTCTTCAAACGAATATAACTTATTTCTTTTTACATAAAGCAAAATTTTACTTCATATGTTTTCTTCAGTCTTTTTCGTGATATTTCAACGGGTTCTAACCATTTAAAAAAAAAATCAAAATTAAACCTCCATTTTCATCAATCAAAAATGAATTTGACTTTTTCTCAAATTTGGACCCATTTTATCTTTTTTTAAATCATCTAGTTAAAATGCTGAGATTTTCTCCTATAAAATAGCAAAATTTCAGGATGGCTTTATTTTGGTTTTCGAGCAATTGTGCGATGAATAACTGGATGCTCCACCGGAGCTGAGGCCGTGCGACCGTTCACTACCGTCTTCACGCCGGGGAACCCGTAGAACACCTTTAAGCTAATTTCTTACATTACTTAATATCATACGCGGTTGGTGTAACTGCTCTCTGTGAAATATATGTGGGATGTTTAGAAACCTAACCTCAAAATTTAAATATATGATATTTCATCACGTGACAGGGTTTGTTTCTTTGTTAAGTCTTGTCTTAATTTGTTTCGGTGCTTCGCCACTTCTATCATTAGAGTTCCAATATTTTCGTTTCCCATAAGAGAAAGTATTTTGATCCTCATTTGATAATGATCCCAGCATACGAGTTTGGTACATTATTTCCAGATTTTATCTGAGAAGAGTTTCTTGAAGTAGGTGTGTCTTTAGAAATAATTCAATTCAATAATATAATTTTGTTGATTCTGTTGAATTATTTTAATTTCAAAAATCTATTATATCTGGAGTCGCGATATTTCATTTTTCCTCCTTCTGTTTCCTCTTCTGTTTTTTTTTTTTTTCCTTTTACTTCGGATATTACTTTCTATGTAAGTTTCCTTCTTAAATTGCGAAGAAGTATGTTTCTAATTATGTCTTCCAAAAAAGATCGCGAAATTTAGAAGGATAAATGCACTAATCCGTTCAAAAAAAAAGAAACATAAGGGAACAACCCTTCGCCGTGTTTCTGACAATTTATGCGTAGAATTTCAAAATTTACAAGAAGATTCACAAATTTCCAACACATGCAGATTTGAACTTACCAACTTAAATGGGAGATCTTTCTCGAAATGCGACAATACTGCAAGGAGTCCTAATCAAGTTCAATCAGATATTTACACTGTCGTTGACGATGATGATGCAGATAATAATGAATGTGATTCAGATTTTTCAATGCCTTTAAAGGTCAATGACACAAAGATGCAGTGTGATGACGAGTATCATTAAGCGAGTGTTGAAGTACTTGATCAAATTATTGAAAAATTCAAGGTCTCTAAAAGTAGACAAGAAAAATTTCAACTACTTTCACTTGCACCAAAATCTTGGGGTCGCAGAAAACTAACGAAGGTGTTTGGTACGTCAGAAAAAAGAACATAGAATTCTTATACTTTCGAATCCAAAAGAAGGAAGAGCATTGACCCTGAAAATTGAAACTCTTTTAAAGACTTTTTATGAACGCGATGACATTAGTCTAATGATGCCAGGAATGAAAGACTTTGTGTCGGTAAAAAATGACGATGGAACTCGTTCACATGTCCAAAAAAGACCTCTACTATGTAATCTCAATGAGCTATATGCACAATTTACAGCAGAACACGAGGGTTTGTAGATAAGTATTTCAAAATTTACAAAACTCAGAACTCGTCATTGTGTTCTGGTAGGAAGCAGTGGCAGTCATAATGTGTGCGTTTTTATGCACCATGAGAATATCAAGTTGATTCTAAATGATATCAATATTCAGCAATTGACAGAGGATACTGACATGAGTAATTGCAAAGAAACCGAAATTTTCTTCGGCAGCAAAGAAAGTTACGCCATTGCTACCAAGATTCTGAAAGGAAGATTTGACCAATCAGTAACGATTCCGGGTACACTTCAATACCACGCTTTAATTTCTACTCAGGATAGAAAACTTTTAATGAAAAAGTTTCCATCTTCTGAAGAGTATGACATCTTCCCAAAAGGACGAAAAAATGAACCGCAGAAGAGGCCCGCGAAATTACCTCCAAAAGCGAAGAAAATCGCAAAGAAACACAATTCTACGAAATAAGCGATGTATAAAAGGACAGAAGGTTCCAAGAAAACAAAATCCATCAAAATCACATCCAAATAATTCACCCAGAAAAACAGAAACATCACTTTCCTACACATTCAATAACTAGATATAAATTCAATAGATTTAATTTTCAAAACATGTCCCAAATTAATCTTACACTAACTGTAATTCAGGCATTGTAACTTGTAACTGTGTAAATGCGAACATCAGTTACGCTAACCGCGTATGATATTAAGCAATGTAAGAAATTAGCTTGAGGGTGTTCTACGGGTTCCCCGGCGTGAAGACGGTAGTGAACGGTCGCGCGGCCTCAGCTCCGGCGGAACATTCAGTTATTCATCGCACAATTGCTCGAAAACCAAAAGAAAGCCATCCTGAAATTTTGCTATTTTATAGGAGAAAATCTCAGCATTTTAACTAGATGATTTAAAAAAAAAATGGGTCGAAATTAGAGAAAAAGTCAAATTCATTTTTGATTTATGAAAATGGAGGTCAAATTTTGATTTTTTTCAAAAATGATTACAACCAGTTGAAACATCACGAAAATGACTGAAGAAAGCATATGAAGTAAAATTTTGCTTTATGTAAAAAGAAATAAGTTATATTCGTTTGAAGGAGAGGCTTCCCATCAAAAGTCTGAAAATTGCCCCCCCCCCCCCCCTATTTCAATAAATATTTTTCAGAACGAAAAATTTTTTTTTTGTAGAAAGTAACATCAAATAGAACTCTAATCGGCCAAACTTTAAGCCATATAGCTTTTTCACCATGACGATCGGTGTTGATCATTTACTGCAAGCCTCTTCAATAAAACCTTCGGCCATTATACCGAATCGGTAACGTTTCTTTACAGGAGGGTGCCCTTGAACGTCTATGTAATGCTTTGCCAGATGAGTAGCCTTCAGATGACCCTTGACTTTAGGCGGAAGCTTTCTGTCAAAAAATTCTTTCAGCTTCTTCTGTTTCTCATCCATCAAATCTGCTATGTCACAGCAACCCTCTCTCTTCAACCAGAGAAGAGACATCCAGATTCGTCAGGCATGAAGGTCTTCTTCGACCTAGATCCGAAATACATATCGAATTCAGCCTGAGCATGTAACCCTAAAGATCATTTACCTGCATAGATCTATGTGATCTGCCTAGATCATTTTCGGTACTGTCTGAAATCTTCTAGCCCACTTTTTTCTAATACAAATCCTTGTGGGTCCCGGGCCGTACAAAGCATTTCGAGTAACGAATCCTATTTCCACGGCTAAATGTATTCTACCACGAGCTTCGTCAATGATCTAGATATGCTTTTTCGCTACGAATTCTTAACCCTATCTCTAAAGTTCCCTGACCTCTTCCGTCTTAATGGGCTTCGCGCTGTCATCCTTTGGTATATGCAAGCCTGTAAGGCCTGTCATATTATCATATTCTATCGTCGCGTGAACTGTCATAGTCGTTACCGAGCCCGAGACTTTCGAAGTGCATCCGAAACTAATCTTAATATCTTTATCGGAGTTTTATTCGAACACGAAAGGCTGAGAGGCAGTGCAGGCCGATCTCACTGCTTGTTTTCCTCGTTTCCCAAGAAAGTAGGGCAATTTTTAGTTGTACAGCCCTCTGCTTGAAAACCGTAAAATTGTACTTTTCTCGATGGGGCGTAGCCAATTTGGAAATGACCAGGTTTCTGCCACCTTAAACAAATAACTTTTTCCTTATTTTCCGAGGTTTTTGGGGCTTTTTCAGCAGACGTACTTGGACGCCACTGAACTCCTTTCTCCACCTTAAGGGGTTACGCCACCCCTGAACTTCAAAAAAATCGAAAAAAATTTTTTTGTTTTAAGTTGTTCTCCATAGTCCCAGAATTCCAAAAAATAAAAAAAATTTCAAAAAATTGGAAATTCAAAGCAGTTTTTCGATCGATTTTCAGAAAAAGAGTTGAAAATTTCGATCTTTTGAGAATTTTCATGACAGAGCATTCGACCGGCAATCGAAAGGTCCTGGGCTCGATACCCAGCGGAGTGGAAGCGTTCCTTTTTTCACAGAAAAATGTCTTCAATTTATATTGGAAAATACCATCTAGTTTTAAATACCGTTAAATTAATTCTGAATCATAGGTTGATAAGGTCGATATAGTAGAGTTCCGTTATCACGTACAGTGATACACTCTTCTAATGATCGGCATAATCGACTGAAATGATTTAGAAAAATCAGGGAATTAATCAAGTATTTCGGTAGTATCTGTTATTACTATTATAAATATAGATATAAAATATTAAATATAGATTCCTGTGCCTGTAAAAGCAAGCGTTCTCTAACTTTCTGAGTTTCTGCGATTTCTTCGATTCGATGTCTCATGCATCTCATCGTCTGCTCGCCCGGTGACTTCTGTTCCTTCTGTTTACAAAATTTGACAGCTGACAAATTTTGTAAAAAGTCTTAAATAATGTTGATAACGTGACATAAATTTTATGAATTTCAGGAAATGTTAAATAATTCTTTCGAGTGTGTGATCTGCAAGGACTATTTATTCGATACTATTTGTTTGTAGAATTTAAATGCAGAATTTGAGGTTAGGTTCATAACCTGTTGTATTCAAGTAGTTTTATTTTTTAACTTTCTTTGATTTCACTCAATTGATTTTGAATATTATAAATTCAGAACGTTAATTAATTGCATTTTTATGTAAATTTTAAAAATAATAATCATTTTTAATTAATAAATTCTGTCATAATTACCTTTCTTGTAATTCTATTTTATGAGAATATGAAAACACTCCTTTAAAGATAAAATGTGGAAACCTAGCTTCAAGTTTGGTTACGTAGGAAAAACTTTGCAGCCGACCCGAAATTTATGAAATAACTAAATAAATAATTACTTACAGGAAATAACTATTTAATATTCATTCTTACCTATACCTTATGGTAATAAAGTACATATATGAAGGGAAAAATTGTTACTGTCAATATTTTTGGTCGAAATGAGAAATTGAAATTTTGAGTTTAGAATTTAAATCCAATACTCTTACAGTCTTGCAAATGAAAATTAAATTACAGTTATTGAAATTTTACAAAAGTACAATGTAAATCAGATGAATTAATGATACAATGATCTAAAAATGAAAGAGTTTTAAAATCGTTTGAAATCAAAATTTTTTAATTTTCAAAGGCTTTTTTAAGGCTGTAAGTGCTTTTTACAAGTGATTAATTAAAAGCTTACGAGAAAATCATAAGTGGACAGATTAAAAAATAATGAGGTATTGAAAATTGCTTAATAGTAATATTTCCAATTTTAAATTGAATAAGTTGGGAATATTTAAATAAAAAGATCTACGCAAATAATTATAGTAGTTCCTCTTTACAAAAATTTTAATTGCAAACAATTCCAATTGTAAAATATCTTTGATTTTCAAGCGCTTTTAAAATAAATCTATATAATTTAAAGTAATTTTAGTTATATATCGAAAAAATTGAAATAGTCCTCGGACTTTAGAAAACTAGAAAATTTATTCATGGAAATCATTTCAAATTGCATTTAATGAAATATTTCAAATGAAACAATTATTTTTTGTACCCTCTTTTGAGGATATTGTTAGAATTTCCTTTTCTTACAATTTTACTGGGAATTCTTATATAAATCAGGATCACCTCCGGTAAGTATACGCTTTATTTCACTCTATATAATAAAATTAGTGCACTCAGAAAAAAGATTTGATTGAATCAAAGAAAATTATTTGTTTCAACGACTTTCTTTGATTTAAAGAAATGATTTGTTTAAATGAAATAAAATTTGTTTAATTCAAACAAATATCTTTAAACGAAATAAATATTTGTTTGAATCAAATTAATTTTTCTTCAAAACAAAGAAATTAATTCAATGATATATGGTCAAAGATATAAATTGTTTGATTGAAGGCAGAAATTTATTGGATTCGAACGAATATTTATTTGGTCCAAAGATATTTTGTTTGAATCAAAAAAATTTTGTTTCATTAAGGTAGTTTTTATCCACGAAAAGTAAACCTCAGGCAAAAATAGATAATTTTGCTTTCAAGAATAACAATATTATTATTGAAGGGCTATTTTGGAAGAGAAAAGATTAATTTCCATGAAAAAAATTTGAAATACAGAAAAATAATTTTATTAATAAATTTTATTTTTGCCCCAACTTTTTTTCTTATCGCTTCTTACCAAATGTTAAAAAACTATGCGATTCTAATAAATCATGAATCACTTTTTCAGAGAAAAGATTTCCCACAACTGAACCATTTCCAATTTTCAAAAATGAATAAATTATTATCAAATTCAGCAATTTGTTTATAAAAATTTCGTTTTGGAAAATGTTTTTTTATCGGTTTCAGCCATTAAAGAATTTATTTTTAAAAATCAGAAACGGTGAAGTTGTGGGAAATCTTTTCTCTGAAAAAATGATTCATGATTTATTAGAATCGCATAATTTTTTAAAATTTGATAAGAAGCGATAAGAAAAAAAGTTGGGTCCAAAATAAAATTTATTAATAAAATTATTTTTCAGTGTTTTAAATTTTTTTTATGGGAAATAATCTTTTCTCTTTCAAAATAGCCCTTCAATAATAATATTGCTATTCTTAAAGGCAAAATTATCAATTTTTGCCTGAGGTTTACTTTTCGATGATGAAAACTACCTTATTGAGACAAAATTTTTTTGATTCAAACAAAACATCTTTGGACCAAATAAATATTTGTTTGAATCAAATAAATTTCTGCCTTCAATCAAACAATTTATATCTTTGACCACATATCATTGAATTAATTTCTTTGTTTTGAAGAAAAATTAATTTGATTCAAACAAATATTTATTTCGTTTAAAGACATTTTGTTTGAATTAAACAAATTTTATTTCATTTAAACAAATCATTTCTTTAAATTAAAGAAAGTCGTTGCAAAAAGTAGTGCTCAATCCCTCAATTTTGATTGGATGTGGCTGGTTAACGAAGTTGTTCTTACTTTTTCGGCTCCGATAAAGTGTGCCAAAGCTCAATTCAATCTGATAATTCTATAGAGAGTTATGCCCCACACGACCTACTACAGACAGACAGACAGACACTTTCGTAAAAACCGTTTTTTCTGACCCAGGGGGTCTCAAAACGTAAAGATCTGATGAAAATTTCGAAAGTCATTTTTCACATAAAACCAATACCTTCTCATCCATGATGAGAATGTAAAAAAAAGAATTAAAAATACGAAAATATGAAAATAAAAAATTAAACTTTTTAAAAATAAGAAACTGATTCTCTTGCTATTGCATACATGTTCAAATTATAATAATTAAATATTGGTTTTTCATTCATGTACTTATCTTTCACTGACAGAAAGTTAATTTAGCAATGCATGTTCACTGTAACCTATTTCAATATCAAAATGATACTATAAAGCAAAATAAAATACACATAATGTAACATTGAAACACTTTATACATCGCTTTTCCTTGCTTTGTTTACCAATTTTTAATTTTCTTCAATATATATAATTTAAATTTAAATTTTTAAAGTGCGCTTACTTTTTTTGCGGTATCTCAGCGGGTGGAGGGGATTGGAGGGAGATACATTTAGCGCCTCTATAATGCTTTCCAGGAACTAATTTGATAGGATCCTACGGTGTGGTGAGAGGCAAGAAGGGACCGGTAAAAACACGCCGAAAGCGACGTCTGCATTTAAGTCTACCAAACTATAATTGGCCGCATCTAGGTTTATAATATCTTTGTTACCAATGCTTACTTGTTCCAAGAACGCGTTCACATATTCTGGGATTGCAAATCCCAATACTGTTTGATTTCTTTGCTCAAGTTCTATTGGCTGACACTCATTTGTTCCGACTCTTAATGGTTCTGCCATTCAGTTGTTCTCAGGTTTATCTGTTTTATAGAATCGTTTACGGAATTACCATCACGTCGTTTGATTCACTCTCTCGAGTTATAATATGATAGATTTACTGAATAAAGTTGTCAAGAATATCCATCCATTTGGTTTAAATTATATTCATTTGATTTGTCTTTTGTTGGTGACCACAATGCTCCGGAAATGCGTGAATAGTCCAAAATCTTTCTGCTATGTATGCAATTCGTTTATGCTCAAAGAACAAGAGAAAATCATGACATCTACGATGAAAAAAGCACATAAATTATACTTCAATCGTGAAGTTGCTAATTTGGATAAGAATTACGTATCAAACTACTGTTGCACATATTGTTTGCGATATCTGTTAGCCTGGTTGAAAGGTGCTATGATGTCAATGAAATTTGCAGTTCCCATGATTTGGAAGAAAGAACAAAATCATGTAGATGATTGCTATTGCTGTTTGGAACAGGTGCCTTCAGGCATTAATTGGTACAAGAAGAGAAAAGTTAACAATCCTGATCTGAACTCAGCACAACCTCCCTTGCCTTATAGTGACATTCTTCCTATACCTATTTCACCAGAAAAAGAAAAAGAGTCTGATATTCTACAATCATTTTAGAATCTTGTCAGAATGTCAGATGAAGAAGATGATGAAATTGAAACTGATGCTGAAGTATTTGCACTTTTGGATTCAATGAGGCCAAATTTGATAGGTCAAAAAGATTCGAATGATCTTTACAGAGACATAGAATTGGAAAAGTGCGTTGTTTGGACATTTGTGAATAAAAATAGCATATACACCTTGGGGGGGGGGGGGGTATTTTTGTTTCACTCGATGTTTGCTTCACTCAGGTACTCTATTTCAATTAAAAGCAATAAGCTATTTTCATTTTTAACATGACAATGGTTTATATAACCTTGTTATTTTTTTGTATATTGATTTCGTCATTAGATTATCGTGAATGATGCGCACTTACACGGATTTTTTCAGTAGGGAGACAAGTTGAGAATTTTTTGTTTAATAATGTTCAGTTTTGGGCCAGGATAAAAAAATTGTAAAACTTGTAGTCACCCAACATCTTTATAAATACAGCCATTTCGAAGCACCTCAAAGCCATGGGAATAATTCAGAAACAAGGAAATTGGGTTCCATACAAGTTGAAGTCGAAATATTTTGAACGGCTTTTCCTTACTTATGAAAAGCTGTTTCAAATCCCAAGTGCAGAAAATCATGGGAAATTCCCGGACATGCATTGGCTCGGCAGGAACCTCATCAGGCTTTATAAAAGCAGGTTAAATCATGTTTATAAAAGTCAAATGGATATAAGAAATAATAGTAAAAACTATGCTTTTAGTTAATACATTAAAATGACATGATGTCAAAGTCGACGAAATTTTATCTATAATACAATTTCGACATAACGAAGAATATATTTTTTTTGTTTTACCCTCATTGATCGCAAACCAACTTCTTTTATAATATATAAACTGTTAGAATAAAACTGTATTTGTTATAAAAGTGTTAGAAGAGCAAAACTACTTTTTTTTTCACTAAATTTATTATAGTTTTTATACCTTAAATGTGAGGAAAAATTCAGATGGAATGGGAATAAAAATTCTTATTGTTGTCACTTGTCATTGACTTTTAAATAGAACTGAAGTTGTAAAAAAATTCATTGTCGAATTCAATAATTCCGTAAGCCTTTTAATGAAAGCTTCTAAAAAAGTTTTCGAAATTCTTATCGACTAGTCATATCCAAAAGTCGATGACAATTTAAGAAAGTATTGAGAATTAAAATTTTCTGTGCAGGAGCGTCAACTTTAATCTATTAGGATCAAATTAATAACTTTCTACTAAAATAAACTGTAATTGTATATTGTATGCTTATAATTGGTTTCGATCATTAAATATAATAACGTGGAACATCAGTATTCTGAAAATTCAACAGGTTTTTGGAATTAAAAAAATTTTACGTGTACCCAAGGCGCAGATTGCTTCGATTTGATTGGTTTTTTATAATTATACTACGGAGTAATACTAAATATTTTTATAAATCTGTAATGCACTTTTTCATATTTTACTCTACACTTCTGATTTTTACTCAACTGTGATTCATTCTTGAACATTTGGTACGTTACAAATAATTCCGAGCTTAGCACAAGAGTGGGGTTGGGGGTGCTCCAGTGTAGTCAGGCGAGGATTAGAGGAAATGGCCATATTAAAATATGGCCTTATTAAGAGTGTTCACTATAGTCGAAATCAATGATAATTGAATAAAAAATAAGATTATTGGCGTGCCGAGTATTGAAACTAAAAAGCAGATTACTGTGAGATTTACCTTACCTATCAAGTATAAAATTGTTCAAATTACTTTGATATAAATTATAGTTTCTTAGATATTTACTTGTAAGTCAGCCTATGGATAATTCACTAGCATATATAATTATTTAGACAATTTTTATAGCTTTTTTTTCTTAATAACATAAGATACAACTTTTTATAGGACAAAAATGTTGAGCTCTCGAATTTTCAATAAGAGTGTATGTTTTGGAGATTGGAATTTAAAAAATTTTCAAAGTTGTGGGCAGACCAAGATTAGTTAAATAATTATACTGGGTGAATTTTTTATCTTGAGACAACGAAATATCTCAAGACATTGCAGAAATTTTTTTCATACGATGCGTATTTCTTGAGATATATTGATGTCTTAAGATAAAAATTTCAAGCTATATATGCCCTTACAATATCCAGAGGCTTAATTTATCTAAAACTTGATTATAGAAACCCTGCAGAAGCGTAGTAAAAACGGGAGGGAATTCTGTACACTGCAGCATCTGCATGAAAAAGGGACAAACTTATAGTGTTAAAAGCGACCCTGCATGTGAAATTTCGTGATTAAAACTCGCCGAGCAAGTGAGGACATGGACAGGATAGAAAGCGTAGGAAGACAAGTTCGATGAAAGCAATTCAATGTGGTATACGCTTGTCTATCTCATTTTACTTTCACATATATCACTGTAGACAAAGGCATGGTAATGCGCTGGGGAAGAGTGAAATATGTATGTATATTACATATATGCACCAGAAGGACCATTTTTCACGTCAATTGAATAAATGAACCTTATTTATCTTATCTCAATTTGCGTATTGATTTCATTTTCTCAGCTTACAATAATAATAATAATAATAATAATAATTTTTTTCATAGTCCCCGGTATCGGTATCAGTTGTTACATATATAAATTTTTGAATATAATCAAAAAATTTTTTTGATTGTAATAGATAGTTTTTGAATGATGTAAACTTAATATTAGAATACGATTACATATGTGAACTGTCGTTAGAAATAATCTAAATTTTGAATACACGTTGATTATGTATAATATTTATTTTAAATCTAATAGTATTGAATATTGAAGAGTATTCTTTATATTTTTTATTTCGTAAAGGGTTGCGGCAGTTTTGAGCTAAATGTCCTCTTTGGACTCTTTTTGCAAAGTTTCTTTACTGATTTCATCACTTATTTTGAAAATTTTGGATTCCCGGATCAAGCTTTTTTTTTTATTTCTTCCAAAAATACGTATCTTGTGGAAAGCATTTCCAAGAGTTTAGTTGCTGCATTTTTCTTTGCAGACTTTTTTTGAGGGGCTGGTTCCCCAATACAAGAAAATGTTATTTTATTTTTAAAAATTTCACAAGTTGCTTGGAACGGCGGCAGTTCTTGGTGTTTTCAAGGCGATTTTACAATATATGAGGGTTCGGAGAAATCATACTCTATGCTTATCTCGTTTAAAACTTGTACAGCAGTACCTTTCGATAGGTCTCTTGTTTGTAAGGCCATTATTTTGATCTGAAAAGAAATGTTTAGAACATTATTTGCAAGTTTATCAAGAGAAATGTTCGTTTCAATATACAAAAATATTCTTTTACATTCAGTTTTTCTATGTGGTTTTTTGTTTTCAAATATAGGTTCTGTGCAGTTAGAACAGTGGTCTGTTTGTTAATGTATAAAATTTAATTTGCTATTGCAGTTTGAGGTATGAGTTATATGCTTTTGTATAACGAATAAAAAAAAGACAACATTTCAAAAACATGGTCAAATATACATATGGCGTGTTCCATGGCAAATCGGACAGGTTCAGGACTCCATGTTTTCGATTTACTTGAAATTTTAAGGATTGATAGACTAACATAAATGATGAAGAAACCCAAAATTTGAGATTATTTCATGCATTATTTAAAAAGTTATGGGATAAACAAAAAAAAAATGTTTTCGTTCTTTTTCAATTATTTAATAACTGAAACTAGGAAAAATTCTGAAAAAAATTACACAAACGTATCATTAGATGGCATATGTAGAATTATTTTTTGGAAAAATTTTTACTACAAGTTGAATAATAAAAAAAATGTTTTTTTGAAACAAATTGATTTTTTGAAAAAACGCCATCTTTTAAAAATCTAAAAAAATTCATAGTGATAGCCCCGAGTATTATGCAAATTTTAGGTATTTAATTAAGGTGCGCACTCGAAAATTGCGCGAAATATGAATTTTTTTGTAAAGTGATGCGTGTAGAATCACGATCTTCGATCGACGGCGTCGAGCGCGACTTCCACTAATACTGTTTTACTGTCTACTTTTTCGAGTTCGTTATTATCAAAAAGTGATGGGAAGTGATTATTCATTGCTTATATTATGTACATGTTAATATTAATATATTATGTTCACATGAATTTACATCTTACCGCTTTCAGAAGTGCCAAAGATAATTTGAAAACTGGGAATTTCGTCGTTACTCTGGATTTTTCAAATATTTCGCTTTTGTTGTTCAGGAAGCCGTTCAAGGTTTCCACTGGAATAATAACCAGGCAACAATTCACCCGTTTGCTATTTATTACAAAAATAATAAAACTAATAAAATAGAATATGTATCTTATGTTGGCATATTTTTCTGATGGAGCACATCAACAGTACAAGAACAAAAAAAAATTTATCATTTTATCGCATCACTTAATAGATTTTGGAGTTGCGGGTGAACCGCATTTTTATGCAACAGGTCATGGAAAAGGAGCCTGCGACGATGTCGGAGGCACTTTAAAACGGATAGCTAGATGATCCTGTTTACAATCTGGCATCCAAAACGAAATTTTGTCCGCTCAAAAACTTTATGAGTGGGCAGTAGAAAATTTGTTTAACGACTGTGAATTTTTTTTTCAAAAATGCAGCCAATTTTTTTGTAAACATGTGTACTGCAATTGTGTCATGGTTGAGGCAATCCGATATGCCAACATAAGATACATATTCTATTTTATTAGTTTTATTATTTTTGTAATAAATAACAAACGGGTGAATTGTTGCCTGGTTATTATTCCAGTGGAAACCTTGAACGGCTTCCTGAACAACAAAAGCGAAATTTTTTGAAAAATCCAGAGTAACG
Organism: Diplolepis rosae; assembly: GCA_030998225.1. Lineage (NCBI taxonomy): Eukaryota > Metazoa > Arthropoda > Insecta > Hymenoptera > Diplolepididae > Diplolepis > Diplolepis rosae. The sequence goes on along the minus strand of JAPYXD010000688.1, from coordinate 909,031 downwards.
ACGAAATTCCCAATTTTCAAATTATCTTTGGCACTTCTGAAAGCGGTAAGATGTAAATTCATGTGAACATAATATATTAATATTAACATGTACATAATATAAGCAATGAATAATCACTTCCCATCACTTTTTGATAATAACGTTCTCGAAAAAGTAGACAGTAATACAGTATTAGTGGAAGTCGCGCTCGACGCCGTCGATCGAAGATCGTGATTCTACACGCATCACTTTACAAAAAAATTCATATTTCGCGCAATTTTCGAGTGCGCACCTTAATTAAATACCTAAAATTTGCATAATACTCGGGGCTATCACTATGAATTTTTTCAGATTTTTAAAAGATGGCGTTTTTTCAAAAAATCAATTTGTTTCAAAAAAACATTTTTTTTATTATTCAACTTGTAGTAAAAATTTTTCCAAAAAATACTACTGCATCGGCCATCTAATGATACGTTTGTGTAATTTTTTTTCAGAATTTTTCCTAGTTTTAGTTTTTAAATAATTCAAAAAGAACAAAAACATTTTTTTGTTTTGTTTATCCCATAACTTTTTAAATAATGCATGAAATAATCTCAAATTTTGGGTTTCTTCATCATTGATGTTAGTCTATCAATCCTTAAAATTTCAAATAAATCTGAAACATGGAGTCCTGAACCCGTCCGATTTGCCATGGAACACACCATATATATTTTTATTTTATTTATTATACATATATATATTTTTTCATTCGTTGTTATGAACAATGGTTGATGCATGAGAATCGACGTCGTTATATAACGCTTCTTGTTGGTATAAATAAATTACACGTTCGCAACAAGTTCCGCATAAATCTGCTATTTGCCGCATGTAAAAAATCGTATCACAATGGGAGCAGTCGACGCTGGAGAGCTTTAAGGTACAATACAAGTCTTTTGTGACTACTTGGTCTATTCTGATGGGTAATCTTACCTTGGACTCAAAAAATGTAAGTTGTTTCATGTAACAATCTTCGCAAACAAGTTTTTTTTCTAGGACGTTCATATAGAAATTTTCGATAAGGGTTGTGCAGCAGTATTCTGACCATAAATGATGTTCAAAATACAGGTGAACATGCTGCTCGCTTGCTCGAACTTCCTCTGCTTCGATTGTTTCAAATTCTTGTGGCAGCATTTTTCTAAGGAGAAATTCACAATATTTAATGAATTTGAAATATTTAATTTGGAAAAATTTTACAATTTTTTAGTATTCAGAGTTCTATTAAAATCCACAAAATCGTTCATGCGTGAGTACATGCGTGGAAGGTAGATGTCTATAAATCATGCAAGGATATTTTCTACCAGAACTTCGTTTCCTTGACTAATTTTAAATTTGTCATTTAAATATTGTTCAATGCATTCCTAACAATCAGCTGCTCTTTTCCGCGGAGTAATTAATAATTCTTGACAACCGTAACAATTCATGTATATGCATTCCAGTTTACAGATGAAATGCCATGACGTAAAAAATTCACAATTATTTTGAATGTCTTGATTTAGTTTTTCAAAACAGAATTGACAATATCATTTGGTGGTTTGACGATTACAATATAGAAACAAAGTCGAATGTTCTAATTCGAAGCAACAACTAAGTAATAAGTGCGCGTATGCTATATCTTTGTGAAAAAAAATCGCTCGTGACTGTTCAATAGCTCATTTTGAAGGGAAAGAGTAATGCTAAATGATAAGATATGAGAAAAAAACCAAAAAAATTTCTTGCGCCCTGTACATAACCTCAAATGTAGCGGAAAACCCTATTTTTCGAGCACATAACCTCAATTATCTCAAAATCCTGACGTGATAGGCTGATTCTGATTTCGGATTCGGATTCCAGGTCAAAAATTACCCCGGGAATGATCTTTCATTTTCCAACAACAAATAAAAACCCATTATTTGCAGACCTGTGTAATTTTTCGTATATAGATTCTAATCATGCAAGGTAAAAGATTTTGCTAAAAATAATTTTTACTTTCCGTTAGAAAAAAAACTTTTATATTACAGTTTGTTACTTTTTAGTTTGAAACATTAAAGGCGTGAGTACAAAAGCTGTCCTTCTGACGGTATAGAACTTTCAACTATCATGCAGGTGGAAATTACAGGAAGGACGAATCGTACGGGTAAGTGTGAATGAGAGTGTTAAATTTCAGTAAGACCTAAAATTATCTCAAGATTTGTATTTATTAATTGTATTTTGTTTCAGGTGGGAAGCGAAAATGTATAATAAATTTATAATAAATGAGCAAAGATATCGTCTGGTCTGCGACGAGATTGTAGAGGTAATAGTTGTAAATTTAGTCAATTTTGCTTCTAGATAGCGAAATTTAGTAGAATTAATGAGAAATTTTTACTCTTTTTCAGTATTAGGACAACTGCGAGGAATGATGTTCAAGATATTTTTGTGTATTCATAGTTTTTTGTGATGTTTATATGTATATTTATTGTTACTCATGTATATTATAGTAGTAGTGTTATATGTTTTGTAAATAGTAGTATATACTTGTATAATAGTGATAATATTTCTACGGTAGTCATAGTGTGTATATTTGTTTATTTATATAGATTTATGTATGAGGATTTGTATCGATTTTGTTTTTTAATATATATTATATTTTATCCTAATCTCGGTCCAATTTATTTCAATGTAGATTTTTAAAATATACGTAGTCAAAGTTAAATGTTAAGTCAGCGAGTAAAGGTTTTGTTACTGAGCTTAAAGGTGTCCTTTGTACAAATTCTATATCTGTTGGCGTTTTTTTATTTTTTTTGGCACTTTTTGAATTTTCAATAGTATTAATCCTAAAATTGTAATCAAAGGAAAGTGATAATAATTAGTGCTAATGTTAATTTATGTGCACTAGAAATAAAAATAGATGGAATAATTTTTTGAATGTTTGCATATTTTGTAAGGATAAAGACATGGTTTTCGAAGATTGATAATGGCATGTCTTCTTTTTGCTGAAGAAGAAGTAATACCTTTTTTAGTAAGTGAGGTTCTTGAATAGAAATATTATATAAAAATGGTGAAATTATAGCAATAGAAGTGGTTGATTTGCTAACTGGAATTGAATTATCCATTATATTCGAATGGTTTTGGAGATGGTAATATGGAGTTGATGAATCGAGATTGCAACCTGATTTTGTTTGCAAAATTCCTATTCCTTGGAGTGTGATTAAGGTCTTAGAGTTTTTTAGACATGATAAGAAAATTTGTCGGGGGAAAAGTGTTGAGTATAGCCATCCATGATGAAATTGCAATGGTGTTAGAAAGGGATATTCACTAAAACTGATGAATATTTCACACTTGCATGGTTGAAAATTGAGAAACATTGATGTTTCACAAATAGGATAGTTATCGATATTAGATATAGATCTTGGTGGGTGATAAAATGTTTGGAATCCATTTTGATAACATGCATTGAGGAAATTTTCATTTGTTGTAAAGTATGATTGGTTATTTGAAGAAATAGCGAGATAAGAATTTTGAGGTAAAATGTAAATAGAGGAAATTATGTCAGTATTAAAATCAAGATAGATTGGAATTGGATGTGGTTTAAATAATTGAAATTCTTCAGTAGATGGGATTGGTATAGTCATAATAAAAATTAAGTACTTATCGAATAAGAAGTATTGTATTTTTAAAAAGGCAAGGACCATAGAAAAAAGGGATGTTGAAAGGTGTGGATCTTCTTTGTTAGATTTGAAGTCTAGGAAGGTATTAAGAAGCAACGTAGGGTGCCATAAATTAGTTGAGGCATGGGTAATAGCTTCTGTAAGTTGGTCAAGGAATAAAAGAAAGGATTTAGAAATTTCATGCAGGTCTTTGAGCCGAATTCCTGTTAATATTCGACATAGGTGAATATTTGGATCTTTTTGAGAATGATGCCATTTTTTGTAGGTCATAATGTTGCCAAATTTTGAAGAAAGATTTGTAACTTTTTGGAAAAATGGATTTGGAAGTAGAAATAAATTTTCTTTGGGCCAGTAAAGGGAGGTTTCCTGTCTCATTCTCAATTATAAAAGTACTTTTTGTATCTGTTGCAAGAATGGATCATTAGTTTTAGAAATATTCGTGATATTACGATCTTGTCTAGATATAAATAACATTTCTTCGAGAAAATAGTTAATTCGTTGTTCTATAAAATCAAGTTATGTTTGATGATCGTATAAATTACAATTATTGGCAATATTTGAAAGTATGCAATATTCATATAATTTATGTGAGAAATCTATTATTTTGTATTTAAGTACGTCTGGCTGAAAGATATCGATATAAGATATAAAATGATATTTTGGAGAAAAAAGACGAAATTTTGAAATTGGTTCAAAATAAATGCCTGAAGAGTGAGAAAATTGTGAGTTCATGAAGTGTTTTTTTGCTTTGGAGTAAAAGAGTGTAATTAAAATTAAATACACTGCGGATGCTAGTTGATTAAGGAAATTCATTAAGCTTCTCGGAAGGCTGAAAAAGAAAAGGAGGATTAATGCTGGAAAAAATGGGATGCTTACATGTGGTTGGATTTAGGTCTAGAAGTTTTTTGGAGAAAGGGGGAAAAAAGTCTACTAAATATTGAGGAGTTTCTTGGTGGAACTGGAGGGGGAATTTGGGTTGATTTGTCTACTTAAAAAATATTTCGTCTACGGCACTCTTTTGTAGCATACATTTGAGTGTTACAAAATCTACAGGAATTTTGCTGAGGTATTAATTTTGGTCTTCGATCGGTTTGAATACTTTGATTTTTGGTTTTTTGCATTTTTGTATCATCATTATTATAAAATTTTTCTTCGCCGAGGTCGTATGATCATATTAGTAGTAATAATAATTTTAAAGCTGCTCTGTTTTCCGCTAATTCACTAGTAGGGCCGGCTTTTATAACAAAATGTTCACTCATATTAATTTGTACAAGAAAAAATGAGTTTCTTTCCGAATTCGGATCAGGATAGACATTATATTGCGGTAACGGCAGTCCATATTTTATCGTGAAATTTCTTAAAATTTCTACATGATTTAAAAAACCCATGGAGTCTGTTCTGTATTTCTTTTTTTGGTAACTTGGTACGTGGTAAGGTTCGTCGTAGTAATGCTCCATTGTAGTTGATTTCCTGAATCGGTGTGGAATGTTTATATTATAATTTATTGTACTGGTTGGGAGGTCTATATCGGCAGTTAAAAGATTATGTAGTATGATTATTATTTTTATTCATTTTATATGCATTAGTATTTTTATCACGATTGTAATTTGAACTAATAGGTTTTGTCATTTGACTACTCGTTGAAGGTTTTGGATCGTTTATAGATAATTCTTGAATTGTTACATGCAAATATTCTAATGAGTTTATCATAGTTAGTTTACATTTCTCGTCTTTATGCGAAAGAGAATTAATAACTTTTATGGCAGCAAAATCCTTAGCTGTTTCTATCGAGTTTGCTATTCCTATTTGTTTAATGTTGTTAATGAAACAAATTGCTATGTATGCTGAATCTTCTGATGAAGATTTTACTCGTAATACCGTATATTTTGGATATGAAAATTTGTTTTGAGTGCAAATTTCATTTAATTTCTTGTAATTTTTACTAATAAAATTTGGTTGGTCCTTTTGATAGGTTTTTTCCTATTCATTAATTAAGGTTTGATATAAATTCCGTGCTACCCTTTGTTTTACATTATCTTTATCTTTGACACTACTCATAATTATGTAATTTTTATATTGTAAATTTACGTGAAATAAATACTCGTTATTAATGGTTTGTTCAATGAGTGTTTCGTAATTGAGGGGTGGATCTCCTCTTTGTTGAATGAGTTTGTTCAATAAATTAGTAAAAGGAAAATGCGACATTCTGAAGATGTTAGATTTGGATAGAGTAGTGTGTTCTACTAAGTTCTTCTTTTAGTTCAGAGTGAGGATAAAGAGTTGTTTTTGTATTATTGTGATCTTTACCTGAAGTAGTATTTGCGTTATACGATGAACTTTTAAATGCCTCTTTCGAGCTTTGTGGCACTGAAGCATCAGTGCCACATCTTCATTAAATAAATTCATTAATGATATTCCTTGATTAATAGTTGGATGTCCTGTTATTTCTCTCGCTAAAGAATTTAGAATCATTGGTTTTTCTGCTGGAAACATAATATGATCTCGTAGTTTATCAAGATCAGATTGAGAATAAATGTCACTTGTCGCTAAGGATGAAGGATTTGTGTATTTCCAGGTTGCTTTTGTGAGAGGTTTAACTATAGTTGGTGCTATGGATTCGACAGGATTTGGAAGCAATTTGTACCAGGTTTCTCCAAAAAGTACATTGGTGGGAGTAAAGAATTGTAATTTGTTTGGATACCGGATTTTGTTAATATATGAGTTCGCGGAGAGCGGAAAAACGATTGATTTCCTCTAAATATTGGTAGTTGTAGATAACATTCTCTAGTTTTGCGATATTTTACATCAACCGGTATACATTTCACGATGTGTACTACTTCTCCTGCAATTAAAAAAACTTTTATAAAAAATTTTCCTCAAGATTGTCTTTAAAATTTTATTGAGAATTCTGTTCGAAATTCTTTTCGAAATTTTCTTCAAAATGATCTTCAAGAATCTCTTCCAAATTTCCTTCATGATTTTCTCCATTATTTCCTTCGTGTAAGGTTTCAATGTCGTTGATTTCATCTTCTGAGGTTGAAAAATAGTTTTCACTTTCTTCGCTTTCAAATCCATTAATATTTTTTTGCTTCTTGGCATTCTTTTTTTTCTGTCTCTTGCTTGAGTTTGTTATATATAAACTGAATAATCAGGATCAGAGTCGGAATCTGATTCTACTTTTGTTCGGCTTCCTTCTTGCGTATTTATTTCTGGTAATTTATCTTCATATATTTGTTTTCTTGGTCTACCTCTCTTTCTTTTTGTTTAAGAATTGTCGTCTAATTTTTCTTGGATTTCATTTTGATTCAAATCTATATATAGTTATAATAGTTTTCCATGATAAATTTTCGTATTTGTTGGAAAACATTGGACTTAATAAAAATATTGTCATAAAAATAAGTCTTGAATATTTATTATTTTTGAATAAATTTGTGTATTTTAAAATATTCTTATGAATCTCACTAAATGAGTCTTCACTAAGGAATTTGAATTGGAAAGTTTTTTACAGCTATTATCTTTTTTGGATCTGGATATACTCCATTTTTATCAATTATATGACCTAAATATCCTACTTCGGGTCGTAGAAATTCGCATTTGCTGGTTGTAAATGAAGATTTGCTTTTCTAAGTCTTTCTGCTAAATTGTTAAATTTAAATTCGTGCTATTCTAGAGTATTTGCATATATAACTATGTCATCAAGATATACAAAAAGTTCCGTTCCAATTAATCAAGTTAATGTTAAATCCATTAATCATCGAATTGTAGCTGGTGCTGTTTTTAAACCAAAAGGCATTCTATCGAATTCGTAATGACCGTGAGGTGTGGAAAATGCGGTTTTATGATAGTTTTTTGGGTCCATTTTTATATGATGAAAACCGGTAGCTAAATCAAACACTGAAAAATATTTTGCTGATCCTAGAGAATCAAGTATATCGTTTATATTAGGTAGAAGATACAAATAGCCAATAGTTTTTTTATTTCATTTACGAAAATTGAGAAGCATTCTCCATTTTATTTTTCCTTGAGAATCAGGTTTTTTAGGAACTATCCACACTGGAGTGTTATATGGTGATTGTGAGGGCTTGATTATTTTATTTTTTAATAATTCATCGATTTGTCTTTTAATTTCTCCCTTGTGACCTGGGGGGAATCTATATTGTCTTGAAAAAATTGGAGCGTCATCTACAGTAGGAATTGAATGTTGTAAAACATTAGTAGCTTCAAGTGGTTCTCCTGGGATTTGAAATCTGTCTGCATTATTTTTAAATAATTTTTCTACATGTTCATATTCATCTTGATTTAAATGGTCTAATCGAAGAAGTTTTTCAATACATTCTACTCTGTCTTCGTCCATTACATTATAAATTTTGCACGACTTAATTAGAGAATTATCATTTCTTAAAAAGTTATTTAATATTTTACTTGATAAATCTTCGTTATTTGATTGTTTGAAATTATGTAATTTTTCAATTTGTTTATAACATTCTTATTCTTCAAAATCTTCTAAATTAAAATTAAATTAAATTTCAAAGCAGAAGAAAATAAAACAAATTGATTTTTATTTGACATTTTGAAGATGTTCCAATCGCAACTTGAAAGATAACAAAATTAGTTAATTCTCACACAAATATTCAAATTTTACAGAACTTCCGTTGACAAAATTCACATCTACTTTACATTAATAACATAACAAATTCTGTATGATTCACTAGATATTTTGAAACTTTAAGCAATATCTCGAATTGCGCTATGAAAAGCTTTCCTACATGAACCTCATGGTTAAATTTGCTTAATAACAAATGTTTGAGTCTGAAAACATGCGTGTAGTGAACGTACGAATGAAATTCATTTGGATAATGTCAAAACTAACGTATTTTCCACAAAAATGTCTTTCAAAGCAGAAGAAACTAAAACAAATTGATTTTTATTTGACATTTTGAAGATGTTCGAATCGCAACTTGAAAGATAGCAAAATTAGTTAATTCTCACGCAAATATTCAAATTTTACAGAACTTCCGTTGAAAAACTTTAACTTTACTTTACATTAAGAACATAACGAATTCTGTATGATTCACTAGATATTTTGAAACTCTAAGCAATATCTCGAAATGCGCTATGAAAAGCTCTTTCCACATGAACCTCTTGGTTAAATCTTCTTGATAGCCAATGTTTGAATCTAAAAACATGCGTGTAGTGAACGTAAAAATGCTTTTCATTTGGAAAGTGTCAAAACTAACGTATGTTCCACAAAACTGTCTTTCAAAGCCGAAGAAAATAAAACAAATTGACCTGATAAAACATGTGACCCTGCAGTCTTTGTAGGATCATTTCCTCCATAATTTTCCCCATCGTATCCATCCGACATATTTGTCTATACGATGAGGCATCCCCTAGAGGTTTGTTGCCCTCCCTCAGCAGGACCAACCTCTTCTTCTTCCAGTCTGCGAAGAATCTCCCCTCCCGAAGACAGGAGTTAAAGGCTTCGAGGAGGATCTCCGGGTATGCCCCGATCACCAGTTTGAGGATCTCGTTCGGCACCCCGTTGATCCCCGGCGCTGTGTTTGCCTTGAGCCTTCCTCCCGCTCTCTTTAATTCTTCGAGAGTGAAGAGTTCTTCGCGCCGGACCACGCAGGAGCTTCGGTCCTGTCTTTGGAACGGCTCTAAATGCGGAAACAAGCTTCGCACTATGTACTTGACTCGATCGGTATTATCCAGGCCCGGGGTCTTTCTTCTAGTCACAAATCTCTTGGTGACTATTTTGAAGGCAAGACCCCATTGGTCCTTCTCGACCTCACCGATCAAGTCTTTCCAGCACTGAAGTCGGCTTTCCTTTATGCCTTGCCTCAGAGCTGATTTTGCTTTTTTCCATGCCTCGTGCAGCAGAGTTTCACCATTTGAGCGGGTGAATCTCCGCCGCGCTGCGAGGCATTCCCGACGCAGGACAGACAACTGGTCGTTCCACCAGTACATTGAGTCCCCGGTACGCCCATACGTCACATGCTGAGAAAACTTTCCGCCTCGCAGTCCGCACGGTGTCCCCCAACGACACAGCAGACTTAGCCCAACCTAGCTCATCTGTGAGCCTGGTTTCCTCGAGATCTTTTTGTAGCTTGTCTTTGCTGAGCCGTCTTGTGTTCCAAGAGGGGCTTCTTCCTTTGCCGCCCCTTCCCGAATTCACTGGGTGACTCCGTTCCCGGATGCTAAACTCAATGCACTGGTGGTCACTCAAGGTTATAACCTGGAGGACGCACCAGTCGACTATCCTTGAGGCAAAACGGGGCGCGGCAAACGTGAGGTCGATAATCGACCCCCCCCCCCCCCGCTCCTCGTCTGAACGTAAAATCTCTGCCCTGATTTAATACAATTAGGTCATTCCTAGCGGCCATCTCGCCGACCAAGATCCCCTTCCTATCCAGACGGGCTTCGCCCCACTCGGCCGACTTTCCTCAAGGAGGAGGATCTGGGTCTCGAAGATCTTGAACGGATCGTTGGGAGAGAAGTAGCAGCTGTACTCACGCACCCCTGCCACCTCCGCCCAAACGAACCCCGCGCCAGTCTCTAGGAACGTATGATGATAGACACAGGAGCAGGACGAAATTTAATAAAACTAAATATAATTGATCACAACGTGGAAATGAATCAAAATGAAATTTTTCGACATACATGTATAAATTGTATAAATAGTATAAATGTATGAATAGTGTACCAGTTTATACATTGGGTCAGATAAAACTCAATATTTTTGGATATCCCACAATTTTTAACTTAATTCCAAATAGTGTACCAGTAGAAGCAGATGGAGTACAAGGATCCGAATTTTTCACTGATAATTACGTTAATATAAATTATATATGAAAATATTTAGAAATACATAATAATAAATATCCATTTCGAAATCCAGAGAAGTTGCAATTCGAAAATCTTCAAAATATCAAATAAAAATCAATCTATTTTATTTTCATCTGCTTTGAAAGACATTTTTGTGGAAAATACGTTAGTTTTGACATTGTCCAAATGAAATGCATTCGTACGTTCACTACACGCATGTTTTCAGAATCAAACATTTGTTATCGAACAAATTTAACCACGAGGTTCATGTAGGAAAGCTTTTCATAGCGCATTTCGAGTTATTGCTCAATGTTTTAAAATCTTCAGTGATTCATACAGAATTCGGTATGTTATTAATGTAAAGTAGGTGTGAAGTTTTTCAACGAAATTTACCTGTAAAATTTAAATATTTGTGTGAGAATTTAGTAATATTTTTATGTTTGATGTTGCTATTCGAAGATCTTAAAAATGTCAAATAAAAATCAATTTGTTTTGTATTCTTCTGCTTTGAAAGCCATTTTTGTGGAAAATACGTTAGTTTTCACATTGTCCAAATGAAATTCATTCGTACGTTCACTACACGCATGTTTTCAGACTCAAACATTTGTTATCAAGCAAATCAAACCATAAGGTTCATGTGGGGAATCTTTTCATAGCGCATTCCGAGATATTGCTTACAGTTTCAAAATATCAAGTGAATCATACTGAATTCGTTGTCTTCTTGATTTAAAGTAGATGCAATGTTTTTCAACGAAAGTTATGCCTGCTACACTCAAATTTTCTATGTGCCATGTAAAATTTGTATATTTGTGTAAGAATTTACTAATTTTTTTTATGTTTGATGTTGCTACTCGAACATCTTGAAAAAGTCAAATAATAGTCAATTTGTTTTATTTTCTTCTGCTTTGAAAGACATTTTTGTAGAAAATACGTTAGTTTTGACATTGTCCAAATGAAATGCATTCGTTCGTTCACCACACGCATGTTTTCAGAATCAAACATTTGTTATCGAACAAATTTAACCACGAGGTTCATGTAGGAAAGCTTTTCATAGCGCATTTCGAGTTATTGCTTAAAGTTTTAAAATCTCCAGTGATCCATACAGAATTCTTTATGTTATTAATGTAAAGTAGATAGAACTGACCATCTGATAAGCCGCTTCTCGGTTTCGGCACACATAACTAGGGATATATACAGTTGGGGATAGTATCCCTACTGCGGTAGGGCTCAAATGATGGGCGAACCGTCTTAAGACACGATGGATTTAATATGATTACAATAAATAAGAAAGGAGATGAAGAGGTGAAGGCGCCAGATGCGCACTCACACACTGCTCCTGGGGCTGAGGGATGGAAAGACGTCCTTCAGCTTCTGAAGGAGCAAAGCGTAAAAATGGAGAAGTTGGCCAGGGCTCTCAGCGTTATCCAGCAGGGTATGCTGAGAAACAACCCTGGCCATGTTAAGGACAGTGTTAGTGAGGCTACGGAGGTGTCGAGCGGAATACTCAATACCCACATGTCTTACTAGAAAGCGGGGTGGAAATCCAGAAGAGGCTGGAATCCCGCCCCTCTGCGAAAAGGATTGGTATCTTTCGGAGACCGCGTTCCGCGTCTCTGGTAGATACCCCGAAGAAGCTGACAAAGGGGAAGAAGACGCTTGCCCCTTCTCCCCTCGAGGAGCGGATCCAAATGAAATAGAAGGGCAGGACATCGCTCTCTTACGCCGCGGCAACCAGAGGCCAGGCCCCACAAAAAAAAAGATGGGGAATGGCAGCTGGTAGAAAAAAAGTAGATAAAAAAGAAGAAAAATAAAAAGAAGGAGAGAGGAGTTCCTGCGCCCTCTGCGTACTAACCTAAGGAGAAAAAAAAGGTGCCACGGCGTTCCCCGGCAGCCAGGTCGGGCGAAGCTATCAGGGTGTCGGCGAAGGACGGTGTGTCCTACGCTGAGATCCTGAAAGCAATGAAGGCTAAGGTTAACCCCCTGAATACAGGTGCGGAGGTTCTCTCCATCCGGAGAACCAGGAAGGAGGAGATCCTCTTGGTCCTGAAGAAGGGAGGTGACGTCTCGGCCTTCGAGAAGGCGCTCGATCAGGCGGTCGGGCAGAGAGCCGAGGTAAAGTCTTTGGTCTCGAAGAGGTCCGTTAAAGTGTGGGACCTCAACGAGATCATCACAAGGGAAGAAGTTGTGGCCGCGCTCTGTAGCGCGCTGGGCAAACCAGACCTCGGGGACCAGTGCAGGCTGTATAAGCGCTTCGGCGGTGTACAGACTGCGGTGGTCTGTTTAACCGAGGCGGACGCTCGAAGCTTGCTCGGGCTCGGTAAGCTGAGGGTGGGGTTGGGTGAACTGCCGCATCCAGGAGCATGTCGAGGTTGCCCGGTGCTTCAGGTGCCAGGGATATGGCCATGTGTCACGCGGCTGCACGCGGTATTGCGTTGTCTGAGTGTATATTTATTTTTGTATTTATAATATTCTGATTTGAAGTGGGTGCTGTAAAATGTTTTAAATGGCTTCCCTTATTGCACCCTGAGCGTGGAGGGGTCTGGAGTTTCCCTGGTCCTGTTTCTCAGCTCTTTTAGGTTGTTGTTGCTGTTTACGCGACTCGTTGTATGCTCGACGCCGACATTCGTCAATTGTAGGACCTATTTTTTTACAGTAATTACAATTTTTATTATTATTTATTTTTGGATAATTCGCTGAAGCATTTTGAAATTCTATATTTCTATTAAAATTGCTAGTTGTTTGCTGTCGCCATGAACTTTGGTTTGGTAAAGACGACTGAGGTCGCCATTGACCTGGATTCTCCTGACGGGGGTCCATTGACTCACGTTCGATTGTGGACCTCTGTTAAAAGGTTGCCGTTGGTTATCGACTATAGTAGAATTTCCAGTTAAATTTGATGTATCAAAAATACTTTTATCGAATAATATTGAATCTGTTAAAGTTGATCGGTCGTTCGGAGATATACTAGAACTAATTATTATACTATTATTGTGACCGGGATCGCAAACTGAGGAGGGGAAAAGGAGGGGACGCCGAGAAGGTGCACACTTAATAAATGCGCGTATTCGCACTAAAACGCTTTATTGGCATTTACAAGGATCCGACGAAAAAAACTGGGAATCCGACGCTCCGCTCCACAACGCGGGCCAGCAGACAGTAACCGGCGACGGCACACGACCGCAGGGCATGCCGGGCCGGGTTCTCCCGAATTCCGGTCGCAGGGCTGTGTCCCCAAGGGGCACTTATGTAACTTTGTTACAACCCCCCTCCCCCTAATCACGTTGCGGTCTGTTCTTTGCTTCTGTTTTTTGTTTGTTTTGTATGGCGATAACCGAGACCCAACAAGACGTTTTCTATCATTGTACATTATATATAACTAAAAAAAATATATATTTTTTCTTGATGATTATATCTATTGAATCAAATAATAAATTCCTTAAAAGTATTCTCTTAATTCTAATTTCTTAACTTTAGTCTTTATTTTCCTTTATATTTTACTTTTCGTGTTGAATTGTCTGATTCCGTGTCGCTGCCGCTGTCTTTGTCCTTTTCTTTCTTGTTTTCTTGTTCCTGTTCTCTCTTCTCTCCCAGTTTGGTTTAGTTTTTCCTCTCTGTATATCTACCTAAATTCGATTTTTAATTCCATTTTCTTTCTTGCCTCATTTCTTCTTCTAAATTCTTCCTTATTCTAAAATTTCTGTGGTTAGCGGGGTCTGGAGCAGGTCTAGTAGCCTTGGGCACTTGTGCTTCAGTGATTCCGTGACGTTCATCTCTTGGTAACACTGCTCACATTTCAGTTTTTTCTATGTATTTTTTAATGTCTTTTACGTTCCAATTGCCAAGTGACTTACCTTTTTTGTTTTTTGTTTCGTAAATTGTCAGTAAGATTTTTGTTTTTATGAAAAATGGGCCCTCAAAATTTTTGTTTAACTTTTTTGCTATATTATCTGCTTTATTTGACAACGTTTTTTCGCTTCTTAGTACCTGTTCCCCTATCTCGTAGCTAATTGGTCTACGTCTTAAGTTATAATATTTTGCCTGTCTTTCATTTGCTAATTCTAAATTTTTCTGTACCTCGTCTTTTATTATTTTCAACCTGTTTAGTCTCTCTACACACTTCCCTACTTCTTGTGATTCTATTTTCTCTATGTTTATTAAATCTTTGTTTAGCGTTTGAATTGGTTCTAATTCCCTTCCAAAGTTTAAGAATGCTGGTGTGAAACCTGTTGACGCATGTTTACTAGTATTTAGCGCGAATTGTAGGTCTTCCAAATTTTCATCCCATTCTCTATGGTCTTTTTCGAGGTACGCTTTGATCGCTGTTTTTATTGATCTGTTACATCTTTCTGTTGTTTTGATTGTGGGTGGTATCGTGGTGTTTTTGAATGTCGTATTCCGAAGTTTTGCGTTAGCTTCACCATGATTCTGTTTACGAATTCTTTGCCGTTGTCTGTAAATAATATTCTTGGTGTTCCCCATTTCGATATGATTTTTATGTGGAATTCCTTTTCTATCGTTGTTGCTACTTTGTTTTTTAATGGAATTATTTCCACCCATTTGGTGAACATGTCTACGCAAACAAGTATATATTGGTTGTTTGCTTTTGACCTTGGCAGTGGGCCCATTATGTCTGCTGCTACTACTGTCTATGGTTCTTCAATTATTCTTTTTCCCAATAGTCCCACTTGGTTGTTAATTTTAGGTTTAATTCTTTGGCATGTGTCACATTCTTTCACGTATTTCAATGTTTCTGAATACATTCGTGGCCAAAAATAGTTCTCTGCAATTCTTGCGTATGTTTTTTTCATACCTAAATGTCCTGCTTGTTTATTATCGTGGTTCTCTTTTAACACTTGTTCTCTTAATTCCTTCGGTATTGTTAATTTCCATGGACTGCTATCTAGGTCTAGCCTTGATTTTAGTGGGTCTGGTCTAAAAAAATATAATTGGTTATCTCTTATTCGCCAGTTTGGGTTTTCCGCTGGTTTTTTCTTTACTTGCATTAGTTTGTGATTATACTATTCGTCGTTGATTTCTTTGCTTTTCTCTTTTTCTTTTTCCTTTGCCATTGATAACGTACTTGCTACAGAGTCCAACTTTTCGCCTGTTCTTGATAATGCGTCTGGTGCGTAATTTATGGAGCTTTTCCTGTATATGATTTCGTAGTCGTATTCTAGTAACTCCAGTGCCCATCTTGCCAATCGTCCAGTTGGGTTTTTCAAATTATGTAACCATTTTAAGGCAATATGGTCTGTTATAACTTTAAATGTATATCCTTCTAAATACGGCCTGAATTTACGTATTGCCCATACTACCGCTAAGCAACCTTTTTCTGAAGTTGAATATTTTCTCTCTGCCTCGTTGAAGCTTCTCCTTGCGAATGCTATCACGTGGTTGTTGTTATCTATGTTTTGAGTTAACACGGCTCCTAGTCCCGTGTCACTTGCATCAGTTTCGAGTTGAAATGGATGGTGGAAATTGTCACATGCCAGTATTGGTCCTGTTGTTAGTAATTTTTTAATTTTCTCCAAAGCCTGTTCTTGTTCTGCGTTCCATTTCCATTCTACTCCTTTTTTCAGTAACGTGTGTAGGGGTTCCATTATTTCTGAGAATTTGGGTATGAATCTTCTGTATCACGATGTCATTCCAATGATTCTTTGTAACTGTTTTACATTTTTTGGTGTTGGGAATTCCAGGATGGGTTTTATTTTATCTTCATCCATCAGTAGTCCTTTTTCGTTTACTATGAATCCCAAGTATTTTACTTCCGAGCATCCAAATTGGCATTTTTCTAGGTTTATTGTTAATCCTGCTTGGTTTATTTCTTCTAGAACTATTTCTAAATTTTTCAAATGTTCTTCGAAGTTTTCTGTTACTATAATTATTTCATCGAGGTAGCAGAATACATTGGGTTTTAAGTCTGGTGTTATTATTTTATCCATTAAGCGCTGGAACGTAGCTGGAGCATTTGTTAATCCGAATGGCATTCTTTTAAATTGGTACATTCCTTTTCCTGGTACTGTGAATGCTGTTATTTTTTTTTATTCTTCTTCTCGTGGTATTTGGTGGTATGCTGAGCGAAGATCAATTTTTGATATGTATCTTGCTGACCTCAATGCATCTAAAATTTCTGCCATGATTGGTATTGGGTACAAGTCTTTTTTCGTTGTTTTATTTACTTTTCTGAAATCTAAGCAGAATCTATATTTTCCGTTTGGTTTCTTGATCATAACTACTGGGTTCGACCAATCGCTATTCGAGGGTTCGATTACGTCCTCTTCCAACATTTTATCAATTTCCTCGTACATATACTCTCTTACTTTGGGCGAGACGCGGTAATATCTTTGTTTGATTGGTTCGTGGCCTTGTACATCTATTTTGTGTTTTGTCATGTGTGTGGGTTCGAGTTTTGTTCCTGTTTTGTTAACCTTTCTTTCGATTAATTTTCTTAATTGCTGTCCTTGGTTTTCGTTTAGTTCTATTATTCCCTCGGATTTTTCGTTTTCTGTTTCTTTTCATTCCTTCAATACTTTTCTATTCTTGCTTTCTTCGTTTCGTTCTCTTTTCAGTTTTAATTTATTCTGTATTTACTTTTCGGGTTCTTCCTCTATTTCATTTACCATTCGTTTGTCCCCATGCTTTGCTTTTGCTTTGACAGCTGTTAGTATTACATTTTCTTTTTCTAAGGGACTAGAACTAGGGACTTCTTGCCTCTGTTCTTTATTTTCTCGTGAGATTAGACTTCCTTGTCTCACTGGTATTTTGGACCATCTTGTGTTCATTATCTGGCCGACTTCAGGTAGGGTATGGTTGGTTGGGGTACTAGTGGGTATTTCTACCCATTGCAGGCTGCTTGTCTTGATTTTGTAACTTTGTTTTGTCTCTGGGCTTTCTTTTCTCTTCTTGGCTTCTTTTGTTTGGTTCTCTTCCATTTTCCTCTTCGTTTTCTCTCACTTTATTTTCCTTGGGGTGTGTTTCTATTTTGTATTTTATGTGTGGTTTTTCTGGTAGCCACCAGTTTCTCTTTTCGAAATCTAACTTTAGTCCCAGTCTTTCTATCATATCTTTTCCTAAGATTCCTGTGGATCGCAGTTCGGGTACCATCCTAAATAATAAATACTTTTTAATGTGTCCTACCTAAATCGGAATCAGTACTTGTTCCGTTATCTCTAATTTTTGACCATTTGCAACTATTAATTTGTCGTTGCTTGGTTTTTTGATTTCGTAGTCTAATTTTTCTATTTGTTTAAAGAATTCTTTGCTGATATACGAGTGGGTTGCACCTGTGTCCACTAATACTTTATATTTTGTATTTTCCCATTTTGTTATTATGTGCATTCTCGTTTCGTCTGATGTGTTGTCTGTTTCGGTTTTCTTTGGCGATATGGTTTGGTATTTCTGCGGGCTACTATTCGCCTCTAGTAGCTTCCGTTTGCGTTTCCCTGAATGTACCAACAGTCGCGTTGCATATGTCCTTTGCCTCCGCAATTATAACATCTTATTAGCTGTTGTGTTGTATTGCTACTGTTTTCTTCTTTTTGTTCCCTGTACTGGGTGAACTCTCTTGCCTTTGGGTTCAACTCCCATTTTTTATTTTCTTGATATCTTCCTTTATTGTTGTCATTTGATTCCTGTTTGTTCTGTTCCATGTCCTCTAGTTCTCTTTTTCGGTTTTCGTCTCTTAGGTTGTATGTTAGTTCTGGTAATTTGGGGTTCCCTTCTAGCTGTTGTCTGTTGCTGTATCTGGCTATTTGATTGTCCTCTTTCCCAAACCAATTGTTTGGATTTGGGTATCTGGAATTTTGGTTATAATTAAATCTTACTCTATTTTGAAATTTGTTAATACCTCGATTTTGTGGGTATGTGTTTTGACTTCTCTGGTTGTTATAGAAATATTTTGTTCCGTTGTTGGCATATCTTCGCTGGAATCGTTGTCTGTTTTGTATGTTGTATAATTCGTATTTACTATTATTTTGTCTTTCATAATTATTTTCATGGCTTTGATTGTTTTGTTGCTCTTGGTTTCTCTCTTGTTCTCTTATATACAATCTGTCATTCCTATTGTTTTCCCATATTTTAATTTTTTGACCTTTCATTCTTGATTTTGCCATTTCTGCTTCCCATTCGCGTCCTAGTATTTCTAATTCTGCAAAATTTTTAAATGAATTTCTTGTAATGTAAATTTTATATTCGAGTCTTAAATTCCCGTAAACTTTTTTTAATTGCCATTCCAAGCTGGGAAGTGGTTCTAATTTCTCGAATAACTGTCTCATTTCTATTATGAGACTGTGAATTTCTTGGTTTTTCTTTTGATCGCAACAATTTATTTTGTCATGAATTACTTCTAGGTACTTTTTATTTAAATAGGCCTGTTTGAACTCTTGTATAAACTCTTCTATATTGTGCCAATTTCTTTTATTTACCTGATACCAACTTTGGGCTTCTCCTATTAGGACGGCATCTAAGTTTTCTAGGATATCTTGTTTGTTGATTTTATACCCTTTTTTGAATCGAAATAAATTATTTAAAAAATATGTTGAGCTATCGTCTATATTGTTTCTGAATTTAACCGGCCAGTTTAGCATGATCTGGAAAGGTGTTTGGGCCATTCCGAATGGAAAGAGTGATGCTCGCATTGCCTGTATTTCGTTGTCTTGTATGTCTTCATCGATTAGATTATTATTTTCTCTGCTTTGGTTATTGTATCTTTCGGCTTGCGTCTCGTTTTGTTTATTTTCTGTGGTCGTTATTAATGTATTTCTTATTAATTTCCGGGGCGCTGGTGTTGGTAATTTTAACGTATTTTGTTCTTCTTCGCTTTCTTCTATTCTTCTGTTGTCTGACCTTTTGTCCGTTTTTGTTATTCTATTTCTATTTACTTTTATTTGGCTTTCTACTGTAGGGCTAACTATGTTCTGTGCGTTGTGCGTCTCTACAATTTTATTTTGTGTACTTTTTAAGATTTGTTCCATTTTATCTTTTAATGACTCTATTTCTAGGGTTAATTCTTAAATTTTTGATTTATCGTTTTTCTGTTCTTCGTTTTCAATAAGTATAAGTCTCGCTCTAATTCATCCCTTTCTAATTTTTCCCTAATTATTTTTTCGATCTTTACCCTCTCCTTATCTAGTTTTTTCGTTTCGCTTCTTCTTATTTCGCGTTCTCTCTCCCAGTATTCTAATTCTGATTCCCGACATTTTATTTTATCTAAATCTAAGTTTTCTTCTTCCTCTAACATTCGCCAATAACCTACCGTATTTGCCGCATTAGGAGATAGCATGCCTTTGTAAGTACTATTTATTATTTCTGTGTCTATGTTGTGTTTCTGTAATGTGTCCTTCTTTTGTCCGTCTTTGTCGCGTGGTTTTGAAATTGTCTCTATGCTACGTATTGTGGCTTTCGGTATTGTGCCTGTTTTGTTGGCATGCTGTCTCTCTCTAACCTCTAATTCTATTTCTTTGTTTCTCATTTCTACTGATTCTACCTTTCTTATATTATTTCCCGCTATTTCTCTATTTTCGCTCTCTTCATCCTTTAATTCATTCTTTGACAATTTATTTTCCAACTCTGTTTCCTTTATTTTTTCATTTTCGCTAATTTCATTTTAATGGGCCATTTTTCTGTTTTTTTTTTTATTTTTCCAGACCTTAATCTCATCGACTTATTTCTACGTTACTTACTCGTGATGTCTGCTATTCCTTTTATTTTATTTTTGTGTTACGCTTTACTTATTCATTCACTTGGCAATTTTCACTTGGCAATTTTCACTTAGCAATTTTCACTTATATACGTGTTTTCTCGGCTAAAGGACTTTGTGGGTTATTTTGTTGGGCGCCAAGTTTGTGACCGGGATCGCAAAACGAGGAGGGGAAAAGGAGGGGACGCCGAGAAGGTGCACACTAAATAAATGCGCGTATTCGCACTAAAACGCTTTATTGGCATTTACAAAGATCCGACGAACAAAACTGGGAATCCGACGCTCCGCTCCACAAAGCGGGCCAGCAAACAGTAACCGGCGCGGCACACGACCGCAGGGCATGCCGGGCCGGGTTCCTCCGAATTCCGGTCGCAGGGCTGTGTCCCCAAGGGGCACTTATGTAACTTTGTTACAGTATCTTGATTAGAATTTTCTGATAACTCTAATTTTTGGGACGTAGAGGCACTAGTATTTGAAGGAGTATTTGGATTTTTCGATTCGTGGTTTTCAGCTGCTTTTTGTTCTAAATTTCAAAAGCTTTTTTCCCATTGTCTTCTATAATTTCAGCAAGTTTTGAATTGTTTTTAGCCTGACTACGAGTAATACTTTTTGTTATTGAATTATCTTTCTTATTTTCCACAGACATTTGGATTGAAGTTCATGACGATAAGAAATAGAACTTTTGTGTAATTTAATCGATTTAGGTTTAATGATTTTTCATTCAAAATTCTTAGATAAAAAGTATATAATATTTTTTGTATATTTGACAAATTTTAATTAATTAATTCAATAAATAAGAATAAACATTTAAAGAAGAAAGAACAAATAAATTTAATTTTTATGAATTGTATAAAATTTGTGTAAAATTGTATAAAAATTCATAATATATGTATCTAGAGCATCAAATTTGTGCAAAAATTGTTTTAATCTGCCTTAAACAATCCAAAACTTATATTTTATACGGTGAAAAATTGTTTATATTTTAAAATTTTAATATATTTTTATGTATAATTTAAATTTGCAAAAGTAAAATATATTTGATCTTTTTGTACTCAATTTTTAAAGAAAATTAAAGCAACTTGTCGACTTGTTCAATGGTTATTAAAAAAATAATTTTAATTATTAGAAAAATTTAACTCAAACTGAAATTATTTTAAAGAAATTTCAAGAGATTTTTGTAAAAAATATGAAAACTATTCAAGAAAAAAATTGTATAAAATGCATAAGGCTTGATTTTTGCCAACGGCCGATGCACCAGAATAATTAGCTCTGTGACGTCCTAAGTTTTAAATTATAATATATATATTTCCTACTTAAAGTCTAGAGCCAATTACCCTAACTATGTTCCTCTGTTTATTGTTAAAATTAACAACCAACCAAGTAGAGTACAAGCCAAATGAATCAGATCACAATTGATGTTAATAATAATTTATGATAAAAAAATACAAATTTTATTTTGACCCAAGCGACTTTCAATTGTTGGTTGCACGCTGTTTCCCTTTGCTTGGTCAAGTTTGATTGGTCCAACCTTAATGAAAAACACACCGTGAGTCTAAAGGGCTCAAAAAGAAAAGAGAACTTTAATAAAAACAATACTATTTTGACTTACCGGTTGTTCTTGATGAGGAGGCCTCTTGAAAACGATAATCCTTCAGGTTCTGTTGATCTTCTGGTAATCGGGTACCTCCCCTAATTACCCTTGTTAACCAACAGTGACAGGTTAATCCTTTGTTTAATGGGTATCCTTGATTTGATACCTCGATGACAATGACACTAAATCCAACGTTATAGAAATTCACTCCGTTGTTAATAGATTAGTTTTTCCGAGATCGTGGAAATTACGGCCACAGAGTTTTATTACGGTACGACGACGAAAAACCGGTTCTAATAATGTTGCTCGATCTTATGCTCCCATAGACTGCTCTTTAGGCCTTACAGCCTGGCTTATATTGTCTGTAGTTTCAACTCGTAGGTCGAATAGTATAATACGTGCCTAGGCGCACAATGAGGGTTATTGCGAGACGAGCGACAATGCTTGCAGGAGATTGAAGCCAAGACAAAGCCGAGGCGCGATCAGTCCTGCGAGCATTGTCGCGATTTTCGCAATTTCCCGAATTGTGTGCATTGGCACGTATTCAATTTTATGTGACTTTGGTGCGGATAAGAGTTTTTATGCGTACACGGAGAAAAAAATCTAAATATTATGGTAGGCTGAGTTACTTCCTATTAAAGCACAGAACTTAATGTGCGAAACTGGAATGAGCTTTTACCTGTATTGGCATCAACTCGTGCATTTTTAGCATGAAATGTTTTATACTATAAAAGAAAGAAGCGCATGCAATTGCTGCTAGTTTCATATGCTGTCATAGCAAGGTTCTCGCCTGACTACGGTTGTGAGAGAACTCATACTGAAATAGGATGAATTTCTTTCAACCGAAGGAACACGTGAGGTGCTACGTTCGAAAGTAGGCGTGGCCTAACATCTCAGTTGTAAGAGGACTCATACTGAAATAGGATGGATTTCTTGCAATCATAGTAAGGCGAAGTTCGAACTATTTTCGCAAGGCACAACTGCTCTAGAAGCATGAAACTTAGTACTTTTTTAGCATGAAGGGATCCCTGCTTAAAATGTATGATTTTTTCACCAGGATAGCAAGAACGAAACCTTCTACGAAGGCATGACTAGTGTTCTTACTATTATAGTCAGATTTTTTTCTCCGTGTACACTGGAATCTAATCTAGTATTGTAGTTGTTTGCGGCGCTAGTTGTACGAAGCGGGCGCAGTTACACTTGATAATTGGCGACTAGTCCCGGCCATTTTGATTTTATCGGTCTTGTGTAGTAGTCAGTACTAACGCTGTACGAAGAAGTGAGAAGAAGAAAAATAAGAAAAAAATTGTGTTCCGCTGTAAGACTATATGCGCATGCGCAGTTCAATTTTTACATCGTATTCCTCTGTACCGGAATACACAACATCACGTTACTCTCAGCTGTAACGGAAAAACGAGTTTCCGTGCCTGAGGCCATAAAAGTTTAACTACTCTCTAAATCTGAATCACTCAAATTTTCACTGATTGAATCAGTGGTTTGCGTTTTCACTGATTCATCAGTGAAAAAATATTTTTCACTGTTAAATCAGTTAATTTTTACTGAAATAATCAGTGAAATTTGACTGATTTACAGTGACCTCTTTTTAGCTATTTGAATCAGTCAAATTTCACTGATTCAAATTTAGAGAGTACGTTATTCTTAATTTTTAGTATACTATTCCAATTTGCTGTTTTGTTTACGACTTTGTACGTTATTGTTTAAAATGATGTCGTTTATAATGTGACATACGGCCTCGACTGCAATGTGCTGGACGTAATTTACAATATCATGTACATATACAACATCGTACATGACATCGTATTTTCGAATAAGGTTAGGCTGGTCCTGATGGAATTTAATCTGGTGGAAAGGTAATCTTTTTTATGTACTATTTATATATAATTGTGCCCAGGCGCACAATGAGGATTAATGCGTGACGAGCGACAATGCTCGCAGGAGATCGAAGCCGAGACAAAGTCGAGTCGAAGCCGAGGCGCGATCAGTCCTGCGAGCATTGTCGCGAGTCTCGTAATTTCCCGAATTGTGTGCATTGGCACGTATTCTATTTTATTTGACTTCGGTGCGTATACGAGTTTTTATGCGTACACTCGAATCTAATCTAGTATTGTAGTTGTTTGCGGCGCTAGTCATTACACTTGATATATAACGACTAGTCCCGGCCATTTTGATTTTATGGATCTTGTGTAGTAGTAATGGATTTTAATAGACGCATGCGCAGTTCAAATGTAAAAGGCTTTGCCAGTAAGGTGCTAACGCTGTACGAAGAAGAAGAAGAATAAGAAGAAGACTGTGCTTCGTTGCATGGCTATAGGTGCATGCGCAGTTCAATTTTTACATTTCATTCCTGTGTAACGCAATATACTACATTGCGCTACTGTTAACTGTAGCGAAAAAACGAGTTTGCGCGCCGGTGGCACATAAAGTATGGGAATTTGAGTTTCATGGTTTCAATAACTTTTTCGAAGTCCATTAGAATCTTAGGTGTCAGTGTGTTGAGTTGAGACTATGGGCTAGTTTGCTGGTGTGCTGCGTTGGTGAGCTTAGGCACTCACACCGATTTTCTAAGTCCGTGTGGGTCATGCTTGCGTGGTGTGGGTGTACTCACATCTTCTCAAGGGCTGTGTTATCCAAATTAATCTTTTTATGGAGGTCTTGGAAACGTTTTCTCATCAGCTTTACGCGACCACTAATTTTTTTTCCAAAATTATATTGAAAAAAGGCTTGAATTTTTCCCTTTAAAATGAGCCTTGGTCGAAAGTGGGGCGAAAAAAATTGGTAGAGATATATATATATCTTCACCAATTTGTGGTCGAAAGTGGGTCGAAAGAAATTGGTGGAGATAATTTTGCCCCATATTTATATTAAATAATAAGATTGTTAACGAATTATTAAAGTTGACACTTATCTATGTTTGATGTTTTATGACACATTTATTTATACTACGAACTTCCAAATTTCATATTAAAATTTAAAAAAGTATATTAAACATTGGTTTTTATTATTTATTATTACCACCTTAGTTATACAATATTGATTTATCTAAAACCTATACATACAATCATTTTCAGTCCGATTGCGATACTACGAGTATTTGATACGAGCGCGCCACATAACCTCTCGTACAGCGTTGCTAGATTTCTGATACCGTGTGCATAGCGGACGAAAAAACATATTTTCTGGCTATTTCTTTATTTATTAATAATTTTGCAAGTACCCTCAGAGTATTTTCTAAATCAATACGTGTTCTTCAGATATTTTTCTATTATATACAGAATTCCCGAAGCAATCTTGGCGTCAAAATCGCTTTGTAATACGTCATTGAGTGCTCTGAAACCGCATTTTCACATAAGAGCCCATGTTAAAAAGTAAAAAATTGAAACATTTATTTCTCAGCTTCTAGGTACTCCAGCTTTCCAGTATTTTACACGTGTGCTTTTTAGATAAAAACTAACCTATATACCGATTTTGAAAATTTATTTGGCGTTATTTCTATTTATGCTAGAACCTCCTTAACCGAGCTATTTTACCCGCTGACAAAAAACCCCACCAGGAGAATTCTACTTCGGTAGAAACGCCTTTTTCCTTTGCAGGATAATGATATTAAAAATCCTATGATAAAAAACATTAATACGACAATTCTCAGTAACAATTGTTATTTCACACTCCCTTACATCCACGGATTATCTGAATCTCTGAAAAAGAAGTTCTCATGTTACAATTTACTTTTAATTTTTGAATTGTGATAAAAGTTACATTGGGCAAACGAAACATTATTTAGGGAAAAGAATCGTTGAACATTAAAAAAAATATTATTAATCCTTCCACTGAACTATTGGTCATCAGTGAACATCCTTTATCTCATTCTTATCATTTTAATCGGAATGATGTTCGCATTTTATAAACTGAAAAAAACTATTATAAACGTTTATTTTCTGAAGTGGCTTTTATTTAAAAAAAGGCTCTCACGCCCTTAACAAACAAAAAGACCTGGACAGGTGGAATGATGTTTATGATTCTTTGGCTGAATATTTTTAATTCTGAAAAAATTATGACTTTAATTGAATATTTCTAATTCTATATGTTTTTACTTTCAGCTGTTTTTTTCTATTGTCCTTTTCTATGTCGTTATTTTTCTCTCTTTGCGTACGCTTCTGTCTTCTTGTCTGTTTTCCGTTTAGCAGTTACCAGGGGGTTCCAACTCCGGCGAAATCATGCTAGAGTTTCTTCTCCCCGCCTCTCTCTACCTCTCCCGCACGCCCATCACAGCGAGCCCACATTGCTCCAAGTTTCTCCTCTCCGGCGCGGGAAAGTGGGGGCAAGTAGGGACCGGCAGCGAGGTATATTAACTTTTAACTTTGACCTTAAATGCTAATACTAAAGTAACATTAAAATTTAAAATGCATCGAAATCATTAATTTTCGAGTGCCGGCTCCGATTTTCTCGCTGAGTAAACGACACTCACGCTTGCTCCAATATACTCTATCTTGCTTTATGTACTTTATATCCAAGATCGGCGTGTCCGCGCTCTCTTTGCAACGTATTCCTTTCGGTATTTTGCTCCCACCACTCGGATGTACACAGATATACGCGGGAGTGGAATTGAGTGGAATAAGGTGCAGTGCGGTGGTGGGACGGTGGAGTAAGGCGAAGTAGCTAGTTCATCGGGAGGGCGCCACTAAAATGTCATGTTACACGGAGTCTTATGAGATTTGGAACCCCCTGGTAGTTACTCGGCCTTGGTCGTATAAAGATGGCATGTTGCCGTAGTACCTTGACCAAGTTTTCGATACAAATTATTTTCTTTCTTCCTACGTTCAAAGATTGCCACTTTTCTTGCTGAGCCAACAACATTTCCTATTATAATTTTGGTATGTTAAGAAATATTTTATCATTCGTTTATTTATTTCCTTCATATTAGGTTTTACGTTACATTGCTTTATATATTCTTAGTCTTGAAATGACTGTTAACTGTTGACAGGTTAATATTCCGCTGGGTAGAAGTAGATATTGAAAAGCTAATTTGGAACTCATTATCCCAGTAATAATTTCAACTTAATTAGTTGAGTTTGAAATTTTTGTCACTGCCTACATTATCGGAGGATCACTAGTCGCGTATCAGATAGGATACGTTGTCGACAGGTGTCCTCGTAGACAATTTCAAACTCTTATATCGCAAATAATGCAAATAAATTCAATATTTAAAGAATTTGAAAATCTTTCTGTGGAAAAAATGACGCTTTCGACTGCGCTGGGATTCGAGCCCAGGTCTTTCCATTGCCGGATTTCCAACACTGTAGGGTTCAAACATTTTTAAATAATAAAAAGATGATGCGAATTACTCATTTTCTCAAATTCACTAAATTTCTTTTTCAGTTTAAGTGAAACAGGAAATTCAATTTACTTAAGGCTCTATGGGCCTTAAGGAACACATTCTCATCATGACACTCGCGCTTCGCGCTCGATTTTATGTATACATTTCAGTAAATTTTTAATAAATTACATGATTAAAATAATTTATTTTCTTCTAAATCTCTCAAAAGGAAAAAATAATCGTAAACTTTATTTAAGGTAGTACGACCACGAAAATTAGACCTCAGGCTAAAATAGATAATTTTGCTTTCAAGAAAAAATTCAAAAATAGGAAACGGTCAAGTTGTAGAGAATCTTTTTTCTAAAAAAATGAACCATAATTGATTAGAATCGCATCATTTTCAAAAATTTGACTCGAAGCGATAAGAAAATAAGTTTGGGCCAAAATAAAATTTATTAATAACATTATTTTTTTGTGTTTCAAATTTTTTTCATGAAAAATAATCTTTTCTCATTAAAATTGGCCCTTCAATAATAATGTTGCTATTCGTGAAAGAAAAATTATCTATTTTTGTCTGAGGTCTAATTTTCATGATCGTACTACCTTAAGGAAACGATTTTGCAGAACAACGCTTATTTCGTATCTCACATATTTTGGTGAAAAAAATCGAATTTTTTTAATATTAAAAATCAAAACATAAAATATACATCCTGTCGAGAACAATTCAAATTTGTAGGTATTTATGCAGAAAATAATATTGTATCATAACGTTTTTTCGTATCTCGTATAATTTAACTGGAAAATGGAATTTTGATATTGACTTTTTTCGAATTTGAATATGCTCTAACATTTCTAATTTTGATTTAATCAAAAAATGTTGTCAGGATAATTTTTAAAGATTTATGAGCACTATCTAAAACCAGTATTAAAATTGTTAATTTTTTCAAAAAATTATTTTCAAAAACACAAAAGTAGTGCTCAATCCCTCAATTTTGATTGGATGTGGCTGGTTAATGAACTTGTCCTTACTTTTTCGGCTCCGATAAAGTGTTCCAAAGCACAATTCAATCTGATAATTCTATCGAGAGTTATGCCGCACACGACCTACAGACAGACAGACACTTTCGTAAAAACTCTTTTTTCTGACTCAGGGGGTCTCAAAACGTAAAGATTTGATGAAATTTTCGAAAGTCATTTCTCACATAAAACCAATACCTTCTCATCCATGATGAGAATGTAAAAACTTCTGACAAAAACACGTAAAAAATCATTTAGAGTAAAAATTGAAATTTAGCGAATAAACTTGTAATATCAACGTAAATTATAAATAAATTGCTCATAAGAATGCCAGTGTTCAAATATTAATATTATGAAAAAAACATGTGTTTTGACAAACGGATATCTAAACTTTTCAATCTCTTCAACATTTACAATAGGAAAATCAAATGAACTAACCTTATGTAATATAGTATGATGTAGTTAGAAACTGAGATTGTAATTTCCTCAGATAATTTCTTAATTTTTTTCCTTTTATGTTTCCTAACCACCTACATAGTTTGACATAACGCACTGGTCACTATGAAGTTATCTATTAGGCCATGCCCGCCTAATGCTTTAGTGGTGGCCCAACATAGATTTCGTCAGAGCCATCTGGCGTAAGCTCAAAACTCTAAACGAAGATAATAGGTGACTGTTCAGATCATGTTCAGATAATTCAGGAAATAATGAAATCGGAATAAACTTTGAGGTTAAATAAAATTATTTAAGTAATTATTATCGAGTAATTATTCGAATCATATTGATAATCTTGCTTTTTGTGATTGCAGTTTCCTGATGAGTGCATCCTCACATACATGGAGTTTTAATTGTGTATCGCAGAGTACTGTCAGGCTAAACACAAATAGAGATGATCACCCAAGCGTCCCAAAATTAAAAATATATACATTGAAATAATAATACTCCATGTATGCAAGGATGCACTTATCAGAAAACTGCAATCACAAAAAGCAAGTTTATCAATGCGATTCGAATACTTACTCGAAAATAATTACTTAAATAGTTTTATTAAACCTCCAAGTTTATTCCTATTCGTTAGCATCTTAGCACATTTTAGTGACCATTAGAAGCCATTATTGATGCAACTACGGTGCGGCGGTCAGCGGGGTGAGGTTTAAGAAATTATACTTCGGCGCCATCTGGCGTAAGCTCAAAACAGGATCAAAGTATAGTGGACGCTATCGCCTATGCTCGCGAACACGGCCTGTTATCTATGCAACTAAAGTTTGGTTATGACTTGAAACCGAAAGTGTGGGATGAGAGTGGAGGGTATGCTTTTTCCTACTGTATTTAGAGTTGAGATTTTAAGGAAAAGGAAAAATGGAAAGACGTGCTCAAAATGACTGGAGTACTACGACAAAAGGGGGACATAAAGTGTAATAGGTGTTATAATAGTTTGTTTTGGACAGATTTACAATTTCCCAGGAAATTTGTGTATGTGTGTATTTTAATGCATGTACATACAGATTTTGTAGCGAGATTAAAATTTTTCATTCAAAAGAGGAAGGTAAAAACAGATTGATTCTCAGTATCCGCTCTTTGGTTTACCGCATGTGGATTGCCAGCTATATATGTCATTTCAAGTTGTCAGGATATGTGGGAAGATAAATAAATATATCTTCATTTATTCATCGGTATAATATAATAGTAATATTTATTTTAATATAATAGTAATAACTTGGCCTACGACCGATTATAATATATACAGGATGATCTGCCAATAGTCATAAAGTTTTGAATGTCAAATTCTTTGTTAAAAACCTAACAAGAAATCATGTTGACAAAATGTTGTGCCACAAATAATTTACTAATCTAAAAACAAACTCTAACAAAACTGTGGACACGTATTGGTAGGGTTCCTGAAGAGGATAAAATAATGCGACCTCACCTTACAGAAAGACAACAATGCCAAAACAGAAGACTGAGGACGATGGCCTCGTCTCCGGGTCGATACAGTCTTTAAAAGTCCGAAACAAAAAGAAACACACTAAATTTTTATCACAAAATTGAAGAATGCGATGCGTTGCGGCAAAGGAACTGGCTTCCTCAAAGGCTGCTGACCAGGGGGTTCCAACTCTCATAAAACTCCGTGCGACATGAAATTTTAGTGGTGCCCTCCCGATGAACTAGCTACTACACATTACTCCACCGTCCCACCATCGCACTGCACCTACACCTTATCCGAGTGGTGGGAGCAAAATACCGAATGGAATGCGTTGAAAAGAGAGGGGCGTGCAGGAGAGGTAGAGAGAAGCGAGGAGAAGAAACTAGCATGATTTCGCCGGAGTTGGAACCCCCTGCTGATGACGAAGTAGGACGACGCTGTCGCTTGCCGGTCGCCCATGTCTTCCTGTTGCTTCCCCTACCGCTGGTTCGGCGCGTTGATTGGCTGGCGGGCCACTTCTAATACAATCTAGCGTAGCGTTAGTTCAGGGACGTTTCGACGAGGAGCCTGCAGTGCCCCAACGTCCACACTACTGGTAAAATTTTCATATTTCAGTCGTCAGCGGGTTTTGATCCAGTCTCCTTCCCTTCCGTTGACATCCATGTTACAATCATAATTTTTGGGATACCCTCGCTCATCCGTAACACGAAGAGTCTTACGGGGATCCGATAAAAGGGGTGGCATGTCACGGGCCTGGGATATAGGGGCCTCTCTAGTGAAACGGGAGGTCGGGACTGGAGTACCGTGCATCCTCTGAGGAATAGAGGTGTGCAAAAAGATTCGATCCGATATTGGCCTCAGTGTGCTCAGATTGCAAACCGGGGTACCTACAGACGCGATTGCACGCCGTGTCCGTGTGAAGCGTGTAGGGAGAGACGACGGGGCGCGCTGCTTTTATTTCTTCCTCGTCGTTCTTGCGTGCGAGAACGGCACCTCCAACTTCTCCTTATTCTCCTCGGTTCCTCCTTGCAATGCTATTTTTAGATTTCATGCTATCTGTTAGAGAGTCGAAATTGAGAATTGTATTTTTCTCGACTCCGTGCAAAAGAGGCGGGAAGCAGACGACAATTTCGAATTTACGAAATATGTAGTTATATAATTAATACTTCTTTTTTCAATATTTTTGAGAAACTCTGCTTGATTTGAACATCTGAAGTCTCCTACAAAATTGTATAAGGATTTTAACACTTAAAAAATAAAAAATTTAATACCAATCAATATTTACAATTTTAACCAATGTAGAAATTGAATAGAATTTTAGGTTTTCAAATTAAATCTTGAATCATGAATTTCGGATTTCCATTCATCTTACCCGTACATTTAAAAAAATTTTAATTAGAGAATTATTTTCTATTAAAAACAATTTCTTAATAGCAAATTTAAATTTCTATTCAAGCTTAAAATTGATATACTCAATTTTAGGTTAGAAATATTTTTATCTTACATTTTTTTAACAAAAAATGAAATACTCTACGTAAAGGAAAAAATTTCTAATAGAAGTACATAAAATATATTTTTATATTTTAAACTCAAAATGTATGCTTAGGCTAAAAAAAATTAAGATAAAAATAATTTTAATATAGAATTGAATATATCGATTTTGTACTTGAAAAATACTTGCCAGAATTAAACTGTTGGAAGATCTTGTAAAATTAATAGGAGATTTAAAAACTCGAAATATAATTAACTAGTAAAATAAAAAGTCAAAAAATGTTTAAAATTTCACGTCAATATATTAATTTCAAAGTTCTTTACATTTTAAGACAATTACTTTATATGAAAAAATTCTCTTTTTCGAACAGCATTTAATTTTTTAAATAAAAATCTCTGCTTCAATATTTTTAAAAAAATCTGCTTGATTTGAACATCTGAAATCTCCTACAAAATTGTATAAGGATTTTAACACTTGAAAAATAAAAAATTTAATACCAATCAATATTTACAATTTTAGCCAATATAAAAATTGAATAGAATTTTAGGTTTTCAAATTAAATCTTAAATCATAAATTTCGGATTTCCATTCATATTACCCGTACATTTAAAAAAATTTTAATCAGAGAATTATTTTCTATTAAAAACAATTTCTTAATAGAAAATTTAAATTTCTATTCAAGCTTAAAATTGGTATACTCAATTTCAGGTTACAAATATTTTCACCTTACATTTTTTTAACAAAAAATGAAATACTTTACGTAAAGGAAAAAATTTCTAATAGAAGTACATAAATTATATTTTTATATTTTAAACTCAAAATGTATGCTTAGGCTAAAAAAATTAAGATTAAATTAATTTTACTGTAGAATTGAATATATCGATTTTGAACTTGAATAGAAATTTAAATTTTCTATTAAGAAATTGTTTTTAATAGAAAATAATTCTCTGATTAAAATTTTTTTAAATGTACGAGTAATATGAATGGAAATCCGAAATTCATGATTTAAGATTTAATTTGAAAACCTAAAATTCTATTCAATTTCTATATTGGTTAAAATTGTAAATATTGATTGGTATTAAATTTTTTATTTTTCAAGTGTTAAAATCCTTATACAATTTTGTAGGAGATTTCAGATGTTCAAATCAAGCAGATTTTTTTAAAAATATTGAAAAAAGAAGGAGAAAGAGATGTCGGACGCCTGTGTAGCTCAGTGGTCAGAGCAGTCGACCGGCAATCGAAAGACCTGGGCTCGAATCCCAGCGCAGTCGAAAGCGTCATTTTTTCCACAGAAAGATTTTCAAATTCTTTAAAATATTAATTATATAACTACATATTTCGTAAATTCGAAATTGTCGTCTGCTTCCCGCTCCTTTTGCTTTCTCAATTTCGACTCTCTAACAGATAGCATGAAATCTAAAAATAGCATTGCAAGGAGGAACCGAGGAGAATAAGGAGAAGTTGGAGGTGCTGTTCTCGCACGCAAGAACGACGAGGAAGAAACAAAAGCAGCGCGCCCCGTCGTCTCTCCCTACTCGCTTCACACGAACACGGCGTGCAATCGGGTCTGTAGGTACCCCGGTTTGCAATCTGAGCACACTGATTGGCCTCCGTCGAATATTCGACATCCGAAGTGCGTCCGTTGAATGTGGAATAATCGACATCCGAAACACGTACGATCTAATGACGGATTTGTAACTTTCGACCGGCGCAGTATGTAGTTTGCAATTTTTAATCAGACATTACACAATATACATTGAATAGTTGTATTTTAATTTTACATCGTCATATTTAAAGAATAAAAAAATATTAATTATTTCAATTTGACACATTAATGTCACATAATTTTAACTAATTTTTTAAAAATATATAATTATTCATTTCATTAAATGTACATATAATATTAACTAAAATAATTTGTGAATGCAGTTTTCAAGTTATTATTAATAGTTTATCATATCGGAATCGTGAGTCGAAAGAATTCGTTTTTTTTATATGCGATTTATTCATATCATTTAAAGGAATGTGTATTAAAATTGTTTGAAGAATCAGGCAACGTGATTTGTATTTAATAATATAACTAGACAATAAAATTCTGTACGCCTGAAAACTCGAGAAAAATGATTATACGCACAGGGACTATACACAGTTATATATATTTAACAATTTTAATATTTTCAACCAACTCATCAAAATTTATCCTATACCATAAATCTCTACAACTGAAACAAGACATAATAATTTTAATTTTGGAAATTTAAATAAACTTTGCACAATAAAACTGTACGATAGAAGAAAAAACCCTACTGAACATAAGTTTATTAATAGTTTTTTAAGCACAATGAAATTGTACACTAAATTTTAGAAATTAAATTTTGTACATTTAAATGAACTCTATTAGAATCTACAAGAAAATATTATGCATCCGATCAAATACTTTTTATTAGTTTAATTTCAAGGCCATGACATACTTACCTGATTACTACCTTACTTTCTTAAACCAACTTCCAGCCACACGAAATAATATATCGATTTGAAGTTTTGAGCACTTAAACGAAAGGCACTAAGAAATGTTTGATTAAAAAATAATTTTTTTCCAAAATTTTTTATCTAAATTGTTATTGGAAGTGTAAAAATTTAGAAGTAAAAAAAGTCCCTTCGTGACTTCAAGAGCCTAAAATTTCAACTCGATATCTTAAGATAGTCGAAAAAAATGTTATATCTATACACTGCTGTTCAGCTTTATTTACAAATTCCCGCCACATCCAGAAGTTCTGACAGATTGTTCACGAGTAAACGAACCATCTTTGAAGAGAAAAGAGATCTGCTGCCACCCTCTTATGTAAAAGAGCATATTTATTTGTATAAAATCATGAGTTCTTAAAGCAATCATAATAAAGTTAAATGTTTCTTTATAACATTACTCTTATTTATTTTATACCTATACACTTCTACAGGGTTTCCCAATAGGGGTGATATGATTTTGAATGTCCCTATCGGGCTGATTTGAACTGAAATTTTTGACGTCTGCTGTCAGTTGTCATCAGTAAGGTTTGCCATTTAATCATGAGTAGTTTCACGCTTCCACAACGTTTGGAAATTGTCCAATTATTTTATCAAAATTCGAGAAGTTTTGTCGGTGTTCAAAGAGCATATCGTGCAAAATATGGTCGTCATTCTGCTCCATCCGCGCTCTCAATTCGTCGAATAATCGATAAGTTGGAGAGTGAATTTACTCTATTGGATACTAAGCCTAAAAATCGTATGCGTACCGCACGTTCTACACAGAATATAGCCGCCGTACAGGCCAGTATCGAGGAAAACCGTGAATTGTCCGTGCCACGCCGATCTCAGGAATTGGGCCTGTCCAGGATGACTACCTGGCGTATTTTGCGATTGGATCTTGGCCTGCATCCCTATAAGATGATTCTGGCCCAAGAACTGAAGCCTAATGACCATCGTTTGCGTCGGGAGTTCGCGGATTGGGCTCTGGAATCAATTGAAAATCATCCCAATTTTCATAAAAAATCATCTTTTCTGATGAGGCGCATTTTTGGCTCAAGTCTCGGGGGACATTTGGCCGATATATTGTTTAAATCATAAATGGCATAGAATATCCAATATAATAAAAAAGATTTCGATCAATTCCGAATGAATATTCAGTGTTTTTTTTCAATTTCAAAACATATCACCCTTATTGGGAAACCCTTTATTATTAATGGACCAGCATACAAATTCCAAACTATGTTGCACACACTTTCTCAAATAATCAGTCTCAAAGAAATTAGAATTTAAAAACAGTATCATTAAAGAAAAATCCGACTTTAGCTGAAAGAAAACAATTTAAATTGTGCATAAGACTAAAAATAAAAATCTGCCCGCTCTGCGGGCACATTCTCATCGCGGCCTTCGCGCTCCGTTCTTTCTGGACCTCGCGCTTCGCGCTCGGTCTTGTGCTCTTCGCATACATTTAAGTTTATTTCTTATAATTTGATACTGAAGCTCAAACCAATTTTATAATAATATTACAGATTATGTGAATTACACATTTTCTCAGTCACTCAATTTCTTTTTGAATTGTTTGTTAGGAGAACTAATTCGAAAATGAGAATAAGTTTAACGTTATTTTGAATGTTTGTGGTTTTATTATAATAGTAAATTTTTCCAATAGTGTAATCCGAAGGCTTGTATTCATTAAGGGCATTGAAAGTGACCCCTTCAAAATGGAATACCGAAATTGTGGGCAAGATTCCGCTCGAACCAGTTATCTAAAACACAAAAAGTAAAAAAAATATTATTTCTGTTTATGTTGTCGAGGTACTGACGTAGCATTTTGACGAAATTTTAAAAATTGAAGAAATGGCAGTACTTTTCATAAAAATTAATCATTTTCATGCTTTTTTCGATATAAT
The DNA here is from genome assembly GCA_030998225.1 of Diplolepis rosae. NCBI lineage: Eukaryota > Metazoa > Arthropoda > Insecta > Hymenoptera > Diplolepididae > Diplolepis > Diplolepis rosae. The sequence goes on along the minus strand of JAPYXD010000688.1, from coordinate 873,094 downwards.
ATATGCTGTAAAATTTAAAAAAAAATAGATTTCAAAAAACCGCTAAGTGGGTACCTTCAGTTATCTCTATAAATGAGTCAGTTAAAATTTCAAGTCAATCTGTTAAGTAGATTTTTTTCAATCCTGCCCACATATTTCAAAAACATGGTTTCTAGAAAAACGCGTTAAAAGTTTGGAAACACAACAGAACTTTGTATTGTACTCACATTTAATCTGCAATACCAGGACCATCATTACTCATATCTTAAAAATGCAAAAAATGCCAAAATATTTTGGTGAAAAAAATCGAATTTTTTAATATTAAAAATCAAAACATGAAATATATATCCTGTTCCGAAATGTCTTAACGAGAATTTGTAGACCTCATTTAGGCAAACAATTTTCCATCTAAACGTTTTTTTTTGTATCTCACATATTTTGTCTAAAAAATGGAATTTTTGAATTTTAATCGTATTTTTTGGAATTGAAACGAAAAATATATGTTTATATGTATTCCTACGTTTTTTTCGAATTTCACATATTATTGTTAAAAAATTGAATTTTGGATTTTCAATAGTTTATTTTAATTAAAAAGAAAAATATGCATCTTATGAAAAAATGTATATTGACTTTTTTCGAATTTGAATATGCTGTAACATTTCTAATTTTGATTTAATCAAAAAATGTTATCAAGATAATTTGTAGAGATTTATGAGCACTATCAAAAACCAGTATTGAAATTTTTGATTTTTTCAAAAAGTTATTTCCAAAAACACAAAAGTAGTGCTCAATCCCTCGATTTTGATTGGATGTGGCTGGTTAACGAACTTGTCCTTACTTTTTCGGCTCCTATAAAGTGTACCAAAGCTCAATTCAATCTGATAATTCTATCAAAATTTATACCGCACACGACCTACTACAGACAGACAGACAGACAGACACTTTCGTAAAAACTGTTTTTTCTGACTCAGGGGGTCTCAAAACGTGAAGATTTGATGAAAATTTCGAAAGTCATTTTTCACATAAAACCAATACCTTCTCATCCATGATGAGAAGGTAATAAATTCTTTCGACTATAAATATCAAAATACAATTATACAATGTATGTATATTGTGTGATGTCTGGTTAAAAGTTGCAAACTACATCCTGCGCTCATCGAATGTTCAATATCCGAATTGAGGCACTTCGGGTGTCGAATATTCGACATTCGACGAACGGCCAATCGAATGTCGAAAAAATCTGATTCGCAGAAGGGTGCTTCGGATGTCGAATATTTGACGAACGGCTGATCGGATGTCGAAAATCCGGTCCGCAGAAGGGTGCTTCGGATGTCGAATATTCGACATTCGACGAACGGCTGATCGGATGTCGAAAATCCGACATCCGAAGAAGGGCGCTTCGGATGTCGAATATTCAACATTCGACGGTCGGCCGATCGAATGTCGAAAATCCGACATCCAAAGAAGGGTGCTTCGGATGTCGAATATTCGACATTCGACTATGCGGCCGATCGAATTGAAGAAATCCGACTCGACAAATAAGGCGAATCGAATCGAATTTGCGACATTCGATCCGACAGAATGCACACGTCTTCTGAGGAACTCTTTAGTTCGATAAAATAGTTCAAAATCAAACGTTCAGAATTTAGATATTAATAAATCATACATTTTACTCATGCTTGTGAGTTGCAAAATTTTACAACGTCGCAATATTAATCCTTCAAAAACCAAAACTATAAATATAACTATAAACTATAGCGTAGCACCATAAATTTTGGAATGGTTTATTTGCATAAGTAAATGACAGTTGAAAACCTCAAAGAAATCAATGAAAAGTTATGTTGTGGAAAAAATGTTATTCATAATCAGTTTTATATAATAAAAAAACTCCCCGCTTCGCGGGTATATTCTCATTGCGCGCTTCGCGCGCAAGTTTGAGCGCGCCTAGGGCTCGCGATTCGATAGTCGCGCTTACAGATGATGTGAATTACACATTTTCTCAAAGTCACTCAATTTATTTTTGAATTTAAGTAAAACAGGAAATTCAATTTACTTAAGGCTCTATCAGCCTTAAGGAACACATTCTCATCATGACGCTCGCGCTTCGCGCTCGATTTTCTGTATACATTTCAATAACTTTTTAATAAATTACATGATTGAAATAATTTATTTTCTTCCAAATCTCTTAAAAAGAAATAACAATCGTAGACTTTATTTAAGGAAACGATTTTTCAGAACAACGCTTATTTGGTATCTCACATATTTTGGTGAAAATAATCGAATTTTTTAAATATTAAAAATCAAAACATAAAATATACATCCTGTCGAGAAATTTCTTAATAAGAATGTGTAGACCTCATTTAGGCAAATAATTTTTCATCTAAACTTTTTTTATGTATCTCATATATTTTGTCTAAAAAATGGAATTATTGAATTTTAATCGTATTTTTTGGAATTGAAACGAAAAATATATGTTTTTTCATAAACTGTGTAAGACAAAACTTGTAGATCTTTTCGAAACGAACAACTTTGTATTCTTACGTTTTTTTCGTATTTCACATATTATTGTTAAAAAATTGAATTTTGGATTTTCAATAGATTATTTTTGAATTAAAAAAAAAAATATACATCTTTTGAAAAAATGTTACAATTCAAATTTGCAGGTCTTTATTTATGCAATAATATTGTATCATAACGTTCTTTCGTATCTCGTATAATTTAACTGGAAAATGGAATTTTAATATTGACTTTTTTTCGAATTTGAATATGCTGTAACATTTCTAATTTTGATTTAATCGAAAAATGTTATGAGAATAATTTGTAGAGATTTATGAGCACTATCAAAAACCAGTGTTGAAATTTTTGATTTTTTCAAAAATTTATTTAAAAAAAAACAACAGTAGTGCTCAATCCCTCAATTTTTATTGGATGTGGCTAGTTAACGAACTTGTCCTTACTTTTTCGGCTCTTATAAAGTGTACCAAAGCTCAATTCAATCTGATAATTTTATCGAGAGTTATGCCGCACACGACCTACTACAGACAGACAGACAGACAATGTCGTAAAAACCATTTTTTCTGACTCAGAGGGTCTCAAAACATGAAGATTTGATGAAAATTTCGATTGTCATTTTTCACATAAAACCAATACCTTCTCATCCATGATGAAAATGTAAAAAGGGATACACTATGCCTCTAATTTTCCAGTTTCAAGATATTTTGAGAATATAAGAAACATTCACTTTCCGGCATATTTTTCTACCCATTCATCACGTCTTTTACATTTTTAGAACCAGGGTTAATTTTCCGTAATTCCATTAAAGGTGGCTTGGTCGTTTGGTGTCGTATGAAGTGAGGGGCAACGTGGGGGCACGTGTTACATGAATGCTCATTGCTACTTATATTTTAAATAATCATATGTATTATAGTAACATCTGAGTAGAAGGGTAAGAAATCGCGGAAATGTCCCCGGAAAAAAGCGATAGTAAAAAATTATTAGTTTCACCTCGAGGCGATGTCTATATTCTGTACCTTTTTCGCAATTGTCTCTTGATTAAAGTCGTTAACCCTTCGTTTTAATAATACTAATAGATTCCTCGAAGTCGAAAGTACTAGTATATATTTGATTTATGGGGACTTATGATTTTTTCCGGAGTTTCGCCGATTTTGACGAGGAATCCCATAAGACTACGTGTTAAACTGACATTTTTTCGGTAGCGATTTTTTCGGCAATGACATCGTCAACCACGGTTTTTTTTTCCAAATGAATCTAGCATATTTTATTAAGATAATCTCTAAGTTTCAGAGCAGTCTGTAATTTTTTTCAAAAACGATCAAGCCACCTTAATAGAACAAAATTGTAATCACTTCAATACTTCGCTTCGTCATTGAAAAACATTTGAAATTGGTTTTCTGTCACTAGATGTGAATAAGGTATACGAGATGACAAAATAATTTCACAAATCATTCTGTTCACTGACTTCGTCCCGCTTTTATTTTGTTGCAAACGATATATTTCATTGGGAAATATTGAAATGGTCTCTTATGACAAATAAGAATTGAAATATTTTAAGAATATATTTCTGTTGAACGTCGTTTTTCTCTTTTTTAATACTCTATTCATGTGCGGTGTCTACGTGTACCGAAATTTAAATACAACTGAGCTACGTTGTTTTTTGTATATCGCTTCTTATTTGCAGTAATATGATTTTAAAATATTTTTAAAAACATTATTGAAGATTTGTATCTTGACATGTTCCTGCACATGTCCTTTGTTATATTGACCCACAGTGATATATCTGTGATATTTAATTTGGCATGGGGTCAGTTTAGTTCCAATTTGTTTATGTCGTAAAAAACATAAACATCAGAAAGGCAAACGTTTCGGCCACAAATGGGGGCCCTCTTCAGTGCCAACAATTTTAATTTGCATTAAAAATAATAATTATAAACTAAACAAGCAAAACTCATGCAACTTAATATTTATTTTCTTTTTGTTTTTGTTTTTTTTTTGTTTTATTCTTATAATAAATTTATTTAAAAAGTCCTCTCGTGTCCGATTCGTGGAAGATGTGATTCGCTGAACGCGCCACCTCAAAGGCACACAACCACAATTAATTCCATAAAAACACAGGTCAAAAATCCAATCGTGAGCCCTCGATGGAGAACGCACAGCACAACACACACACACACACACACACACACGAACCCGAGAAGTTAAGGGTGAGTCGAAAACCGATAAATTTGAATTTGGGAAGAAAAAATTAAAATTTTTTTTCCTCTTTGCGATCACGGAGTCGACAGTCAGTATGGTAGACTGCCACTCCGCTGCAAGACAGAGAGAAAACTGATTAAGAAAATATTGAGAATTTTCTGTATACGAGAAAACTTGTTATGAGGAGTCAAGTTACAACCTCAAAGAGTATGCACACTCAAAAATCTTTTCAACGTCCCGAGCACTTGAGATTTCTATGTGCCAAAGCGTTCGAGGAAAGCAAACCCCATACCACATGTTCGAAGGAATCCGTCAGAAAACTCGCTCAATACGGTACCGAAACACTCCCTCGAACATATTTTAATACAGTCGTTAAAAATAATCGCGACTGAGAACATTTTGTGATAAAAGAGAATGGTATAGAATTTTTAAGTTATTTTGAATTGAAATACATGTAGAAAACTTTTTTGCCAATACTTTTACTGAAGTATTGTATTTATATTAAAACAAACACATAATGCAATCAGTAATCCTGAGAACACGAAGAATAGAATTTTTTTAAGTGCTTTAATTAGAAATGTATGATATGCGCGTGAACCCTTGTTGCCAAATTTGTTTTTAGTATTGTATTTAGATTGAGACAGTACCGTAATACGATTACTAATTCTAGATCCACGAAAAAAAGCATTTATGAATTGATATGAGACTGAACTCACTGTTATAAACGCGAAAAAAGATAATTTTTTATTTATTTTAACTGACAAGTATGATATATGCGTAAAAATCTTTATGACAATATTTTTCAAAAGTATTGTATTTATAGTAAGAATCACTCCCGTAATGTAATTACCAATCATAAATACGCGAAAACACGAAGAATAGAAATTTTTTAGTTATTTTAAATTGACACGTATTATATATGCGTAAAAAACTTGGTTGACAATAATTTTACGAAAGTATTGTATTTATAATAAAGCGATCCCTTAATGCGATTATTAATCCTAAAAACGCGAAAACGATACTTTGTCGAAAGTATTGTATTTATAATAAAGTAATCCCATAATGCAATTACTGATCCTAAAAACGCGAAAACCCGAAAAAAAAAAATTCTTAAGATATCTTAAATTGACATGTGAGATATATGCGTAAAAAACTTAGTTGACAATACTTTTTCAAAAGTATTGTATTTATAGTGAACATCACTCCCGTAATGTAATTACCAATCACAATTACGCGATAGTGCGAAGAATAAGATTCTCTGGATATTTTAATTTGACCTATAAGATATATGCGTAAAAATCTTTGTTAGAAATACTTTTTCAAAAGTGTTTTATTTATAGTAGAGCAAATCCATAATGCAAATACTGATCCTGAAACCGCGAAAACCCGAAAAAAAAAATTTTAAGAATTTTGAAGATATTTTAAATTGACATGTGAGATATATGCTTAAAAAACTTAATTGACAATACTTTTACAAAGGTATTGTATTTTTAGTGAACATCACGCCCGTAATGTAATTACTAATCATAATTACGCGATAACGCGAAGAATAAAATTCTCTGGATATTTTAAACAGACCTGTAAGATGTATGCGTAAAAATCTTTGTTATAAATACTTTTTCCAAAGTATTGTATTTATAGTAGAGCAATTCCATAAAGCAAATACTGATCCTGAAAACGCGAAAACCCGAAAAATAAAATTTTTTAAGAATTTTTAAGATATTTTAAATTGACATGTGAGATATATGCGTATAAAGCTTAATTGACAATACTTTTAAAAGGTATTGTATTTTTAGTGAACATCACGCCCGTAATGTAATTACCAATCACAATTACGCGATAGTGCGAAGAATAAGATTCTCTGGATATTTTAATTTGACCTATAAGATATATGCGTAAAAATCTTTGTTAGAAATACTTTTTCAAAAGTGTTTTATTTATAGCAGAGCAAATCCATAATGCAAATACTGATCCTGAAACCGCGAAAATCCGAAAAAAAAAAATTTTTTAAGAATTTTGAAGATATTTTAAATTGACATGTGAGATATATGCTTAAAAAACTTAATTGACAATACTTTTACAAAGGTATTGTATTTTTAGTGAACATCACGCCCGTAATGTAATTACTAATCATAATTACGCGATAACGCGAAGAATAATATTCTCTGGATATTTTAAACAGACCTGTAAGATGTATGCGTAAAAATCTTTGTTAGAAATACTTTTTCAAAAGTATTTTATTTATAGTAGAGTAATTCCATAATGCAAATACTGATCCTGAAAACGCGAAAACCCGAAAAACAAAGATTTTTAAGAATTTTTAATATATTTTAAATTGACATGTGAGATATATGCGTAAAAACCTAAGTTGACAATACTTTCTCAAAAGTATTGTATTTGTAGTGAACATCACGCCCGTAATGTAATTACCAATCATAATTACGCGATAGCGCGAAAAATAAGATTCTCTGGATATTTTAAATAGACCTGTAAGATATATGCGTAAAAATCTCTGTTGGAATTACTTTTTCAAAAGTATTTTATTTACAGTAGAACAATTCCAAAATGCAATTATTGATCCTGAATACGCGAAAAGCCGAAGAATAAGAATTTTTAAGAATTTTTAAGATATTTTAAATCGACACGTAAGATATATGTGTAAAAACCAAAGTTGACAATACTTTTTCAAAAGTATTGTATTTATAGTGTACATCACTCCCGTAATGTAATTACCAATCATAATTACGCGATAACGCGAAGAATAAGATTCTCTGGATATTTTAATTTGACCTATAAGATATTTGCGTAAAAATCTTTGTTAGAAATACTTTTTCAAAAGTATTGTATTTATAGTAGAGCAATTCCATAATGCAAATACTGATCCTAAAACCGCGAAAACCCGAAAAAAAATTTTTACTAATTTTTAACATATTTTACATGTACTTTTGAGAAATATGCTTAAAAAACTTAATTGACAATACTTTTACAAAGGTATTGTATTTTAGTGAACATCACGCCCGTAATGTAATTACCAATCATAATTACGCGATAGCGCGAAGAATAAGATTCTCTGAATATTTTAAATAGACCTGTAAGATATATGCTTAAAAATCTCTGTTCGAATTACATTTTCAAAAGTATTTTTTTTGTAGTAAGAATCACTCCCGTAATGTAATTACCAATCATGAATACGCGAGAACACGAAGAATAGAAATATTTTAGTTATGTTAAATTGACACGTATTATATATGCGTGAAAAACTTTGTTGACATAATTTTACGAAAGTATTGTATTTATAATAAAGGATTTTTAATGCTAAAAACGCGAAAACGCGAAGAAAAGAATTTTTTAGTCAATTTAATTTGACATTCATGATATGCGCATGAAAAACTTTATTGCCAATACTTTTTCGAAAGTATTGTATTCAAAGTAAAGGATTCCCATAATGTAATTACTTAACATAGAAACGCGAGAACGCGAAAACGCGAAAACACGAAAACGCGAAGAATAAGAGATTTCTTTAGATATTTTGAATTGACAGGTAGGATATATGTGTATAAATCCTTGTTTACAATACTTTTCCAAAGGTATTGCATTTATTGTAAGAAACGCTCCTGTAATGTAATTATTAATCCTAAATACGCGAAAACGCGAAGAAAAAGATTTTTTAGTTATTTTAATTTCACCTGTATGATGTGCGCGTAAAAAACATTGCTACCGATAATTTGTCGAAAGTATTGTATTTATAATAAAGTAATCCCATAATGCAATTACTGATCTGAAAACGCGAAAACCCGAAAGAAAAAATTCTTAAGATATCTTAAATTGACATGTGAGATATATGCGTAAAAAACTTAGTTGACAATACTTTTTCAAAAGTATTGTATTTATAGTGAACATCACTCCCGTAATGTAATTACCAATCACAATTACGCGATAGTGCGAAGAATAAGATTCTCTGGATATTTTAATTTGACCTATAAGATATATGCGTAAAAATCTTTGTTAGAAATACTTTTTCAAAAGTGTTTTATTTATAGTAGAGCAAATCCATAATGCAAATACTGATCCTGAAACCGCGAAAACCCGAAAAAAAAATTTTTAAGAATTTTGAAGATATTTTACATTGACATGTGAGATATATGCTTAAAAAACTTAATTGACAATACTTTTACAAAGGTATTGTATTTTAGTGAACATCACGCCCGTAATGTAATTACCAATCATAATTACGCGATAGCGCGAAGAATAAGATTCTCTGAATATTTTAAATAGACCTGTAAGATATATGCGTAAAAATCTCTGTTGGAATTACATTTTCAAAAGTATTTTATTTATAGTAAGAATCACTCCCGTAATGTAATTACCAATCATGAATACGCGAAAACACGAAGAATAGAAATTTTTTAGTTATGTTAAATTGACACGTATTATATATGCGTGAAAAACTTTGTTGACAATAATTTTACGAAAGTATTGTATTTATAATAAAGGATTTTTAATCCTAAAAACGCGAAAACGCGAAGAAAAAGAATTTTTTAGTCAATTTAATTTGACATTCATGATATGCGCATGAAAAACTTTGTTGCCAATACTTTTTCGAAAGTATTGTATTCAAAGTAAAGGATTCCCATAATGTAATTACTTCACATAGAAACGCGAGAACGCGAAAACGCGAAAACACGAAAACGCGAAGAATAAGAGATTTATTTAGTTATTTTGAATTGACAGGTAGGATATATGTGTATAAATCCTTGTTTACAATACTTTTCCAAAGGTATTGCATTTATTGTAAGAAACGCTCCTGTAATGTAATTATTAATCCTAAATACGCGAAAACGCGAAGAAAAAGACTTTTTAGTTATTTTAATTTCACCTGTATGATGTGCGCGTAAAAAACATTGCTACCGATACTTTGTCGAAAGTATTGTATTTATAATAAAGTAATCCCATAATGCAATTACTGATCTGAAAACGCGAAAACCCGAAAGAAAAAATTCTTAAGATATCTTAAATTGACATGTGAGATATATGCGTAAAAAACTTAGTTGACAATACTTTTTCAAAAGTATTGTATTTATAGTGAACATCACGCCCGTAATGTAATTACCAATCACAATTACGCGATAGTGCGAAGAATAAGATTCTCTGGATATTTTAATTTGACCTATAAGATATATGCGTAAAAATCTTTGTTAGAAATACTTTTTCAAAAGTGTTTTATTTATAGTAGAGCAAATCCATAATGCAAATACTCATCCTGAAACCGCGAAAACCCGAAAAAAAAAAATTTTTTAAGAATTTTGAAGATATTTTACATTGACATGTGAGATATATGCTTAAAAAACTTAATTGAAAATACTTTTACAATGGTATTGTATTTTTAGTGAACATCACGCCCGTAATGTAATTACCAATCATAATTACGCGACAGCGCGAAAAATAAGATTCTCTGGATATTTTAAATAGACCTGTAAGATATATGCGTAAAAATCTCTGTTGGAATTACATTTTCAAAAGTATTTTATTTATAGTAAGAATCACTCCCGTAATGTAATTACCAATCATGAATACGCGAAAACACGAAGAATAGAAATTTTTTAGTTATGTTAAATTGACACGTATTATATATGCGTGAAAAACTTTGTTGACAATAATTTTACGAAAGTATTGTATTTATAATAAAGGATTTTTAATCCTAAAAACGCGAAAACGCGAAGAAAAAGAATTTTTTAGTCAATTTAATTTGACATTCATGATATGCGCATGAAAAACTTTGTTGCCAATACTTTTTCGAAAGTATTGTATTCAAAGTAAAGGATTCCCATAATGTAATTACTTCACATAGAAACGCGAGAACGCGAAAACGCGAATCACGAAAACGCGAAGAATAAGAGATTTCTTTAGTTATTTTGAATTGACAGGTAGGATATATGTGTATAAATCCTTGTTCACAATACTTTTCCAAAGGTATTGCATTTATTGTAAGAAACGCTCCTGTAATGTAATTATTAATCCTAAATACGCGAAAACGCGAAGAAAAAGATTTTTTAATTATTTTAATTTCACCTGTATGATGTGCGCGTAAAAAACATTGCTACCGATACTTTGTCGAAAGTATTGTATTTATAATAAAGTAATCCCATAATGCAATTACTGATCCTAAAAACGCGAAAACCCGAAAAAAAAAAATTCTTAAGATATCTTAAATTGACATGTTAGATATATGCGTAAAAAACTTAGTTGACAATACTTTTTCAAAAGTATTGTATTTATAGTGAACATCACTCCCGTAATGTAATTACCAATCACAATTACGCGATAGTGCGAAGAATAAGATTCTCTGGATATTTTAATTTGACCTATAAGATATATGCGTAAAAATCTTTGTTAGAAATACTTTTTCAAAAGTGTTTTATTTATAGTAGAGAAAATCCATAATGCAAATACTGATCCTGAAACCGCGAAAACCCGAAAAAAAAAACATTTTTAAGAATTTTTAATATATTTTACATTGACATTTGAGATATATGCTTAAAAAACTTAATTGACAATACTTTTACAAAGGTATTGTATTTTAGTGAACATCACGCCCGTAATGTAATTACCAATCATAATTACGCGATAGCGCGAAGAATAAGATTCTCTGAATATTTTAAATAGACCTGTAAGATATATGCGTAAAAATCTCTGTTGGAATTACATTTTCAAAAGTATTTTATTTATAGTAAGAATCACTCCCGTAATGTAATTACCAATCATGAATACGCGAAAACACGAAGAATAGAAATTTTTTAGTTATGTTAAATTGACACGTATTATATATGCGTGAAAAACTTTGTTGACAATAATTTTACGAAAGTATTGTATTTATAATAAAGGATTTTTAATCCTAAAAACGCGAAAACGCGAAGAAAAAGAATTTTTTAGTCAATTTAATTTGACATTCATGATATGCGCATGAAAAACTTTGTTGCCAATACTTTTTCGAAAGTATTGTATTCAAAGTAAAGGATTCCCATAATGTAATTACTTCACATAGAAACGCGAGAACGCGAAAACGCGAAAACACGAAAACGCGAAGAATAAGAGATTTATTTAGTTATTTTGAATTGACAGGTAGGATATATGTGTATAAATCCTTGTTTACAATACTTTTCCAAAGGTATTGCATCTATTGTAAGAAACGCTCCTGTAATGTAATTATTAATCCTAAATACGCGAAAACGCGAAGAAAAAGATTTTTTAGTTATTTTAATTTCACCTGTATGATGTACGCGTAAAAAACATTGCTACCGATACTTTGTCGAAAGTATTGTATTTATAATAAAGTAATCCCATAATGCAATTATTGATCCTAAAAACGCGAAAACCCGAAAAAAAAAATTCTTAAGATATCTTAAATTGACATGTGAGATATATGCGTAAAAAACTTAGTTGACAATACTTTTTCAAAAGTATTGTATTTATAGTGAACATCACTCCCGTAATGTAATTACCAATCACAATTACGCGATAGTGCGAAGAATAAGATTCTCTGGATATTTTAATTTGACCTATAAGATATATGCGTAAAAATCTTTGTTAGAAATACTTTTTCAAAAGTGTTTCATTTATAGTAGAGAAAATCCATAATGCAAATACTGATCCTGAAACCGCGAAAACCCGAAAAAAAAAAAATTTTTAAGAATTTTGAAGATATTTTAAATTGACATGTGAGATATATGCTTAAAAAACTTAATTGACAATACTTTTACAAAGGTATTGTATTTTTAGTGGACATCACGCCCGTAATGTAATTACCAATCACAATTACGCGATAGCGCGAAGAATAAGATTCTCTGGATATTTTAATTTGACCTATAAGATATTTGCGTAAAAATCTTTGTTAGAAATACTTTTTCAAAAGTATTGTATTTATAGTAGAGCAATTCCATAATGCAATTATTGAGCCTGAAACCGCGAAAACCCGAAAAAAAAATTTTTAAGAATTTTGAAGATATTTTACATTGACATTTCAGATATATGCTTAAAAAACTTAATTGAAAATACTTTTACAAAGGTATTGTATTTTAGTGAACATCACGCCCGTAATGTAATTACCAATCATAATTACGCGATAACGCGAAGAATAAGATTCTCTTGATATTTTAATTTGACCTATAAGATATATGCGTAAAAATCTCTGTTCGAATTACATTTTCAAAAGTATTTTTTTTGTAGTAAGAATCACTCCCGTAATGTAATTACCAATCATAAATACGCGAGAACACGAAGAATAGAAATTTTTTAGTTATGTTAAATTGACACGTATTATATATGCGTGAAAAACTTTGTTGACATAATTTTACGAAAGTATTGTATTTATAATAAAGGATTTTTAATGCTAAAAACGCGAAAACGCGAAGAAAAAGAATTTTTAGTCATTTTAATTTGACATTTATGATATGCGCATGAAAAACTTTGTTGCCAATACTTTTTCGAAAGTATTGTATTCAAAGTAAAGGATTTCCATAATGTAATTACTTCACATAGAAACGCGAGAACGCGAAAACGCGAAAACACGATAACGCGAAGAATAAGAGATTTATTTAGTTATTTTGAATTGACAGGTAGGATATATGTGTATAAATCCTTGTTTACAATACTTTTCCCAAGGTATTGCATCTATTGTAAGAAACGCTCCTGTAATGTAATTATTAATCCTAAATACGCGAAAACGCGAAGAAAAAGATTTTTTAGTTATTTTAATTTCACCTGTATGATGTGCGCGTAAAAAACATTGCTACCGATACTTTGTCGAAAGTATTGTATTTATAATAAAGTAATCCCATAATGCAATTACTGATCTGAAAACGCGAAAACCCGAAAGAAAAAATTCTTAAGATATCTTAAATTGACATGTGAGATATATGCGTAAAAAACTTAGTTGACAATACTTTTTCAAAAGTATTGTATTTATAGTGAACATCACTCCCGTAATGTAATTACCAATCATAATTACGCGATAGTGCGAAGAATAAGATTCTCTGGATATTTTAATTTGACCTATAAGATATATGCGTAAAAATCTTTGTTAGAAATACTTTTTCAAAAGTATTGTATTTATAGTAGAGCAATTCCATAAAGCAAATACTGATCCTGAAACCGAGAAAACCCGAAAAAAAAAAAAATTTTAAGAATTTTGAAGATATTTTAAATTGACATGTGAGATATATGCTTAAAAAACTTAATTGACAATACTTTTACAAAGGTATTGTATTTTTAGTGAACATCACGCCCGTAATGTAATTACTAATCATAATTACGCTATAACGCGAAGAATAATATTCTCTGGATATTTTAAACAGACCTGTAAGATGTATGCGTAAAAATCATTGTTAGAAATACTTTTTCAAAAGTATTTTATTTATAGTAGAGTAATTCCATAATGCAAATACTGATCCTGAAAACGAGAAAACCGGAGAAACAAAGATTTTTAAGAATTTTTAATATATTTTAAATTGACATGTGAGATATATGCGTAAAAACCTAAGTTGACAATACTTTCTTAAAAGTATTGTATTTGTAGTGAACATCACGCCCGTAATGTAATTACCAATCATAATTACGCGATAGCGCGAAAAATAAGATTCTCTGGATATTTTAAATAGACCTGTAAGATATATGCGTAAAAATCTCTGTTGGAATTACTTTTTCAAAAGTATTTTATTTACAGTAAAACAATTCCAAAATTCAATTATTGATCCTGAATACGCGAAAAGCCGAAGAATAAGAATTTTTAAGAATTTTTAAGATATTTTAAATCGACACGTAAGATATATGCGTAAAAACCTAAGTTGACAATACTTTCTCAAAAGTATTGTATTTGTAGTGAACATCACGCCCGTAATGTAATTACCAATCATAATTACGCGATAACGCGAAGAATAAGATTCTCTGGATATTTTAATTTGACCTATAAGATATTTGCGTAAAAATCTTTGTTAGAAAAACTTTTTCAAAAGTATTTTATTTACAGTAGAACAATTCCAAAATGCAATTATTGATCCTGAATACTCGAAAAGCCGAAGAATAAGAATTTTTAAGATATTTTAAATTGACATGTGAGATATATGCTTAAAAAACTTAATTGACAATACTTTTACAAAGGTTTTGTATTTGTAGTGAACATCACGCCCGTAATGTAATTACCAATCATAATTACGCGATAGCGCGAAGAATAAGATTCTCTGAATATTTTAAATAGACCTGTAAGATATATGCGTAAAAATCTCTGTTCGAATTACATTTTCAAAAGTATTTTATTTATAGTAAGAATCACTCCCGTAATGTAATTACCAATCATGAATACGCGAAAGCACGAAGAATAGAAATTTTTTAGTTATTTTAAATTGACACGTATTATATATGCGTGAAAAACTTGGTTGACAATAATTTTACGAAAGTATTGTATTTATAATAAAGGATTATTAATCATAAAAACGCGAAAACGCGAGGAAAAAGAATTTTTTAGTCATATTAATTTGACATTTATGATATGCGCATGAAAAACTTTGTTGCCAATACTTTTTCGAAAGTATTGTATTCAAAGTAAAGGATTTCCATAATGTAATTACTTCACATAGAAACGCGAGAACGCGAAAACGCGAAAACACGAAAACGCGAAGAATAAGAGATTTCTTTAGTTATTTTGAACTGACAGGTAGGATATATGTGTATAAATCCTTGTTTACAATACTTTTCCAAAGGTATTGCATTTATTGTAAGAAACGCTCCTCTAATGTAATTATTAATCCTTAATACGCGAAAACGCGAAGAAAAAGATTTTTTAGTTATTTTAATTTCACCTGTATGATGTACGCGTAAAAAACATTGCTACCGATACTTTGTCGAAAGTATTGTATTTATAATAAAGTAATCCCATAATGCAATTATTGATCCTAAAAACGCGAAAACCCGAAAAAAAAAATTCTTAAGATATCTTAAATTGACATGTGATATATATGCGTAAAAAACTTAGTTGACAATACTTTTTCAAAAGTATTGTATTTATAGTGAACATCACTCCCGTAATGTAATTACCAATCACAATTACGCGATAGTGCGAAGAATAAGATTCTCTGGATATTTTAATTTGACCTATAAGATATATGCGTAAAAATCTTTGTTAGAAATACTTTTTCAAAAGTGTTTCATTTATAGTAGAGAAAATCCATAATGCAAATACTGATCCTGAAACCGCGAAAACCCGAAAAAAAAAAAATTTTAAGAATTTTTAATATATTTTAAATTGACATGTGAGATATATGCTTAAAAAACTAAGTTGACAATACTTTCTCAAAAGTATTGTATTTGTAGTGAACATCACGCCCGTAATGTAATTACCAATCATAATTACGCGATAGCGCGAAAAATAAGATTCTCTGTATATTTTAAATAGACCTGTAAGATATATGCGTAAAAATCTCTGTTGGAATTACTTTTTCAAAAGTATTGTATATATAGTAGATAAATTCCATAATGCAAATACTGATCCTGAATTCGAGAAAAACCGAAAAACAAAGATTTTTAAGAATTTTTAATATATTTTAAATTGACATGTGAGATATATGCGTAAAAACCTAAGTTGACAAGACTTTCTTAAAAGTATTGTATTTGTAGTGAACATCACGCACGTAATGTAATTACCAATCATAATTACGCGATAGCGCGAAAAATAAGATTCTCTGGATATTTTAAATAGACCTGTAAGATATATGCGTAAAAATCTCTGTTGGAATTACTTTTTCAAAAGTATTTTATTTACAGTAGAACAATTCCAAAATGCAATTATTGATCCTGAATACGCGAAAAGCCGAAGAATAAGAATTTTTAAGAATTTTTAAGATATTTTAAATCGACACGTAAGATATATGCGTAAAAACCTAAGTTGACAATACTTTTTCAAAAGTATTGTATTTATAGTGTACATCACTCCCGTAATGTAATTACCAATCATAATTACGCGATAACGCGAAGAATAAGATTCTCTGGATATTTTAATTTGACCTATAAGATATTTGCGTAAAAATCTTTGTTAGAAATACTTTTTCAAAAGTATTGTATTTATAGTAGAGCAATTCCATAATGCAATTATTGATCCTGAAACCGCGAAAACCCGAAAAAAAAATTTTTTAAGAATTTTGAAGATATTTTACATTGACATTTGAGATATATGCTTAAAAAACTTAATTGACAATACTTTTACAAAGGTATTGTATTTTAGTGAACATCACGCCCGTAATGTAATTACCAATCATAATTACGCGATAGCGCGAAGAATAAGATTCTCTGAATATTTTAAATAGACCTGTAAGATATATGCGTAAAAATCTCTGTTGGAATTACATTTTCAAAAGTATTTTATTTATAGTAAGAATCACTCCCGTAATGTAATTACCAATCATGAATACGCGAAAACACGAAGAATAGAAATTTTTTAGTTATGTTAAATTGACACGTATTATATATGCGTGAAAAACTTTGTTGACAATAATTTTACGAAAGTATTGTATTTATAATAAAGGATTTTTAATCCTAAAAACGCGAAAACGCGAAGAAAAAGAATTTTTTAGTCAATTTAATTTGACATTCATGATATGCGCATGAAAAACTTTGTTGCCAATACTTTTTCGAAAGTATTGTATTCAAAGTAAAGGATTCCCATAATGTAATTACTTCACATAGAAACGCGAGAACGCGAAAACGCGAAAACACGAAAACGCGAAGAATAAGAGATTTATTTAGTTATTTTGAATTGACAGGTAGGATATATGTGTATAAATCCTTGTTTACAATACTTTTCCAAAGGTATTGCATTTATTTTAAGAAACGCTCCTATAATGTAATTATTAATCCTTAATACGCGAAAACGCGAAGAAAAAGATTTTTTAGTTATTTTAATTTCACCTGTATGATGTACGCGTAAAAAACATTGCTACCGATACTTTGTCGAAAGTATTGTATTTATAATAAAGTAATCCCATAATGCAATTACTGATCTGAAAACGCGAAAACCCGAAAAAAAAAATTCTTAAGATATCTTAAATTGACATGTGAGATATATGCGTAAAAAACTTAGTTGACAATACTTCTTCGAAAGTATTGTATTCAAAGTAAAGGATTCCCATAATGTAATTACTTCACATAGAAACGCGAGAACGCGAAAACGCGAAAACACGAAAACGCGAAGAATAAGAGATTTATTTAGTTATTTTGAATTGACAGGTAGGATATATGTGTATAAATCCTTGTTTACAATACTTTTCCAAAGGTATTGCATTTATTGTAAGAAACGCTCCTCTAATGTAATTATTAATCCTTAATACGCGAAAACGCGAAGAAAAAGATTTTTTAGTTATTTTAATTTCACCTGTATGATGTACGCGTAAAAAACATTGCTACCGATACTTTGTCGAAAGTATTGTATTTATAATAAAGTAATCCCATAATGCAATTATTGATCCTAAAAACGCGAAAACCCGAAAAAAAAAATTCTTAAGATATCTTAAATTGACATGTGAGATATATGCGTAAAAAACTTAGTTGACAATACTTTTTCAAAAGTATTGTATTTATAGTGAACATCACTCCCGTAATGTAATTACCAATCACAATTACGCGATAGTGCGAAGAATAAGATTCTCTGGATATTTTAATTTGACCTATAAGATATATGCGTAAAAATCTTTGTTAGAAATACTTTTTCAAAAGTGTTTTATTTATAGTAGAGAAAATCCATAATGCAAATACTGATCCTGAAACCGCGAAAACCCGAAAGAAAAAAAATTTTTAAGAATTTTGAAGATATTTTAAATTGACATGTGAGATATATGCTTAAAAAACTTAATTGACAATACTTTTACAAAGGTATTGTATTTTTAGTGAACATCACGCCCGTAATGTAATTACTAATCATAATTACGCGATAACGCGAAGAATAATATTCTCTGGATATTTTAAACAGACCTGTAAGATGTATGCGTAAAAATCTTTGTTAGAAATACTTTTTCAAAAGTATTTTATTTATAGTAGAGTAATTCCATAATGCAAATACTGATCCTGAAAACGCGAAAACCCGAAAAACAAAGATTTTTAAGAATTTTTAATATATTTTAAATTGACATGTGAGATATATGCGTAAAAACCTAAGTTGACAATACTTTCTCAAAAGTATTGTATTTGTAGTGAACATCACGCCCGTAATGTAATTACCAATCATAATTACGCGATAGCGCGAAAAATAAGATTCTCTGGATATTTTAAATAGACCTGTAAGATATATGCGTAAAAATCTCTGTTGGAAAAACTTTTTCAAAAGTATTTTATTTACAGTAGAACAATTCCAAAATGCAATTATTGATCCTGAATACGCGAAAAGCCGAAAAACAAAGATTTTTAAGAATTTTTAATATATTTTAAATTGACATGTGAGATATATGCGTAAAAAGCTTAATTGACAATACTTTTACAAAGGTATTGTATTTTTAGTGGACATCACGCCCGTAATGTAATTACCAATTATAATTACGCGATAGCGCGAAGAATAAGATACTCTGGATATTTTAATTTGACCTATAAGATATATGCGTAAAAATCTTTGTTATAAATACTTTTTCCAAAGTATTGTATTTATAGTAGAGCAATTCCATAAAGCAAATACTGATCCTGAAAACGCGAAAACCCGAAAAATAAAATTTTTTAAGAATTTTTAAGATATTTTAAATTGACATGTGAGATATATGCTTAAAAAACTTAATTGACAATACTTTTACAAAGGTATTGTATTTTTAGTGAACATCACGCCCGTAATGTAATTACTAATCATAATTACGCGATAACGCGAAGAATAATATTCTCTGGATATTTTAATTTGACCTATAAGATATATGCGTAAAAATCTTTGTCATAAATACTTTTTCCAAAGTATTGTATTTATAGTAGAGCAATTCCATAAAGGAAATACTGATCCTGAAAACGCGAAAACCCGAAAAACAAAGATTTTTAAGAATTTTTAATATATTTTAAATTGACATGTGAGATCTATGCCTAAAAAGCTTAATTGACAATACTTTTTCAAAAGTATTTTATTTATAGTAAGAATCACTCCCGTAATGTAATTACCAATCATAATTACGCGATAACGCGAAGAATAAGATTCTCTGGATATTTTAAATAGACCTGTAAGATATATGCGTAAAAATCTCTGTTGGAATTACTTTTTCAAAAGTATTTTATTTACAGTAGAACAATTCCAAAATGCAATTATTGATCCTGAATACGCGAAAAGCCGAAGAATAAGAATTTTTAAGAATTTTTAAGATATTTTAAATCGACACGTAAGATATATGCGTAAAAACCTAAGTTGACAATACTTTTTCAAAAGTATTGTATTTATAGTGTACATCACTCCCGTAATGTAATTACCAATCATAATTACGCGATAACGCGAAGAATAAGATTCTCTGGATATTTTAATTTGACCTATAAGATATTTGCGTAAAAATCTTTGTTAGAAATACTTTTTCAAAAGTGTTTTATTTACAGTAGAACAATTCCAAAATGCAATTATTGATCCTGAATACGCGAAAAGCCGAAGAATAAGAATTTTTAAGAATTTTCAAGATATTTTAAATTGACATGTGAGATATATGCTTAAAAAACTTAATTGACAATACTTTTACAAAGGTATTGTATTTTTAGTGAACATCACGCCCGTAATGTAATTACTAATCATAATTACGCGATAACGCGAAGAATAAGATTCTCTGGATATTTTAAACAGACCTGTAAGATATATGCGTAAAAATCTCTGTTAGAATTACATTTTCAAAAGTATTTTATTTATAGTAAGAATCACTCCCGTAATGTAATTACCAATCATGAATACGCGAAAACACGAAGAATAGAAATTTTTTAGTTATTTTAAATTGACACGTATTATATATGCGTGAAAAACTTGGTTGACAATAATTTTACGAAAGTATTGTATTTATAATAAAGCGATCCCTTAATGCGATTATTAATCCTAAAAACGCGAAAACGATACTTTGTCGAAAGTATTGTATTTATAATAAAGTAATCCCATAATGCAATTACTGATCCTAAAAACGCGAAAACCCGAAAAAAAAAAATTCTTAAGATATCTTAAATTGACATGTGAGATATATGCGTAAAAAACTTAGTTGACAATACTTTTTCAAAAGTATTGTATTTATAGTGAACATCACTCCCGTAATGTAATTACCAATCACAATTACGCGATAGTGCGAAGAATAAGATTCTCTGGATATTTTAATTTGACCTATAAGATATATGCGTAAAAATCTTTGTTAGAAATACTTTTTCAAAAGTGTTTTATTTATAGTAGAGCAAATCCATAATGCAAATACTGATCCTGAAACCGCGAAAACCCGAAAAAAAAAAATTTTAAGAATTTTGAAGATATTTTAAATCGACATGTGAGTTATATGCATACAAAACTTAATTGACAATACTTTTACAAAGGTATTGTATTTTTAGTGAACATCACGCCCGTAATGTAATTACTAATCATAATTACGCGATAACGCGAAGAATAAAATTCTCTGGATATTTTAAACAGACCTGTAAGATGTATGCGTAAAAATCTTTGTTATAAATACTTTTTCCAAAGTATTGTATTTATAGTAGAGCAATTCCATAAAGCAAATACTGATCCTGAAAACGCGAAAACCCGAAAAATAAAATTTTTTAAGAATTTTTAAGATATTTTAAATTGACATGTGAGATATATGCGTATAAAGCTTAATTGACAATACTTTTTCAAAAGTATTGTATTTATAGTGAACATCACTCCCGTAATGTAATTACCAATCACAATTACGCGATAGTGCGAAGAATAAGATTCTCTGGATATTTTAATTTGACCTATAAGATATATGCGTAAAAATCTTTGTTAGAAATACTTTTTCAAAAGTGTTTTATTTATAGCAGAGCAAATCCATAATGCAAATACTGATCCTGAAACCGCGAAAACCCGAAAAAAAAAAATTTTTAAGAATTTTCAAGATATTTTAAATTGACATGTGAGATATATGCTTAAAAAACTTAATTGACAATACTTTTACAAAGGTATTGTATTTTTAGTGAACATCACGCCCGTAATGTAATTACTAATCATAATTACGCGATAACGCGAAGAATAATATTCTCTGGATATTTTAAACAGACCTGTAAGATGTATGCGTAAAAATCTTTGTTAGAAATACTTTTTCAAAAGTATTTTATTTATAGTAGAGTAATTCCATAATGCAAATACTGATCCTGAAAACGCGAAAACCCGAAAAACAAAGATTTTTAAGAATTTTTAATATATTTTAAATTGACATGTGAGATATATGCGTAAAAACCTAAGTTGACAATACTTTCTCAAAAGTATTGTATTTGTAGTGAACATCACGCCCGTAATGTAATTACCAATCATAATTACGCGATAGCGCGAAAAATAAGATTCTCTGGATATTTTAAATAGACCTGTAAGATATATGCGTAAAAATCTCTGTTGGAATTACTTTTTCAAAAGTATTTTATTTACAGTAGAACAATTCCAAAATGCAATTATTGATCCTGAATACGCGAAAAGCCGAAGAATAAGAATTTTTAAGAATTTTTAAGATATTTTAAATCGACACGTAAGATATATGTGTAAAAACCAAAGTTGACAATACTTTTTCAAAAGTATTGTATTTATAGTGTACATCACTCCCGTAATGTAATTACCAATCATAATTACGCGATAACGCGAAGAATAAGATTCTCTGGATATTTTAATTTGACCTATAAGATATTTGCGTAAAAATCTTTGTTAGAAATACTTTTTCAAAAGTATTGTATTTATAGTAGAGCAATTCCATAATGCAATTATTGATCCTGAAACCGCGAAAACCCGAAAAAAAAATTTTTTAAGAATTTTGAAGATATTTTACATTGACATTTGAGATATATGCTTAAAAAACTTAATTGACAATACTTTTACGAAGGTATTGTATTTTAGTGAACATCACGCCCGTAATATAATTACCAATCATAATTACGCGATAGCGCGAAGAATAAGATTCTCTGAATATTTTAAATAGACCTGTAAGATATATGCGTAAAAATCTCTGTTGGAATTACATTTTCAAAAGTATTTTATTTATAGTAAGAATCACTCCCGTAATGTAATTACCAATCATGAATACGCGAGAACACGAAGAATAGAAATATTTTAGTTATGTTAAATTGACACGTATTATATATGCGTGAAAAACTTTGTTGACATAATTTTACGAAAGTATTGTATTTATAATAAAGGATTTTTAATGCTAAAAACGCGAAAACGCGAAGAAAAAGAATTTTTTAGTCATTTTAATTTGACATTTATGATATGCGCATGAAAAACTTTGTTGCCAATACTTTTTCGAAAGTATTGTATTCAAAGTAAAGGATTCCCATAATGTAATTACTTCACATAGAAACGCGAGAACGCGAAAACGCGAAAACACGAAAACGCGAAGAATAAGAGATTTCTTTAGTTATTTTGAATTGACAGGTAGGATATATGTGTATAAATCCTTGTTCACAATACTTTTCCAAAGGTATTGCATTTATTGTAAGAAACGCTCCTGTAATGTAATTATTAATCCTAAATACGCGAAAACGCGAAGAAAAAGATTTTTTAATTATTTTAATTTCACCTGTATGATGTGCGCGTAAAAAACATTGCTACCGATACTTTGTCGAAAGTATTGTATTTATAATAAAGTAATCCCATAATGCAATTACTGATCTAAAAACGCGAAAACCCGAAAAAAAAATTCTTAAGATATCTTAAATTGACATGTGAGATATATGCGTATAAAGCTTAATTGACAATACTTTTTCAAAAGTATTGTATTTATAGTGAACATCACTCCCGTAATGTAATTACCAATCACAATTACGCGATAGTGCGAAGAATAAGATTCTCTGGATATTTTAATTTGACCTATAAGATATATGCGTAAAAATCTTTGTTAGGAATACTTTTTCAAAAGTGTTTTATTTATAGTAGAGCAAATCCATAATGCAATTATTAATCCTGAAACCGCGAAAACCCGAAAAAAAAATTTTTAAGAATTTTGAAGATATTTTACATTGACATTTGAGATATATGCTTAAAAAACTTAATTGACAATACTTTTACAAAGGTATTGTATTTTAGTGAACATCACGCCCGTAATGTAATTACCAATCATAATTACGCGATAGCGCGAAGAATAAGATTCTCTGAATATTTTAAATAGACCTGTAAGATATATGCGTAAAAATCTCTGTTGGAATTACATTTTCAAAAGTATTTTATTTATAGTAAGAATCACTCCCGTAATGTAATTACCAATCATGAATACGCGAAAACACGAAGAATAGAAATTTTTTAGTTATGTTAAATTGACACGTATTATATATGCGTGAAAAACTTTGTTGACAATAATTTTACGAAAGTATTGTATTTATAATAAAGGATTTTTAATCCTAAAAACGCGAAAACGCGAAGAAAAAGAATTTTTTAGTCAATTTAATTTGACATTCATGATATGCGCATGAAAAACTTTGTTGCCAATACTTTTTCGAAAGTATTGTATTCAAAGTAAAGGATTCCCATAATGTAATTACTTCACATAGAAACGCGAGAACGCGAAAACGCGAAAACACGAAAACGCGAAGAATAAGAGATTTATTTAGTTATTTTGAATTGACAGGTAGGATATATGTGTATAAATCCTTGTTTACAATACTTTTCCAAAGGTATTGCATTTATTGTAAGAAACGCTCCTCTAATGTAATTATTAATCCTAAATACGCGAAAACGCGAAGAAAAAGACTTTTTAGTTATTTTAATTTCACCTGTATGATGTGCGCGTAAAAAACATTGCTACCGATACTTTGTCGAAAGTATTGTATTTATAATAAAGTAATCCCATAATGCAATTACTGATCTAAAAACGCGAAAACCCGAAAAAAAAATTCTTAAGATATCTTAAATTGACATGTGAGATATATGCGTAAAAAACTTAGTTGACAATACTTTTTCAAAAGTATTGTATTTATAGTGAAAATCACTCCCGTAATGTAATTACCAATCACAATTACGCGATAGTGCGAAGAATAAGATTCTCTGGATATTTTAATTTGACCTATAAGATATATGCGTAAAAATCTTTGTTAGGAATACTTTTTCAAAAGTGTTTTATTTATAGTAGAGCAAATCCATAATGCAATTATTAATCCTGAAACCGCGAAAACCCGAAAAAAAAATTTTTAAGAATTTTGAAGATATTTTACATTGACATTTGAGATATATGCTTAAAAAACTTAATTGACAATACTTTTACAAAGGTATTGTATTTTAGTGAACATCACGCCCGTAATGTAATTACCAATCATAATTACGCGATAGCGCGAAGAATAAGATTCTCTGAATATTTTAAATAGACCTGTAAGATATATGCGTAAAAATCTCTGTTGGAATTACATTTTCAAAAGTATTTTATTTATAGTAAGAATCACTCCCGTAATGTAATTACCAATCATGAATACGCGAAAACACGAAGAATAGAAATTTTTTAGTTATGTTAAATTGACACGTATTATATATGCGTGAAAAACTTTGTTGACATAATTTTACGAAAGTATTGTATTTATAATAAAGGATTTTTAATCCTAAAAACGCGAAAACGCGAAGAAAAAGAATTTTTTAGTCATTTTAATTTGACATTTATGATATGCGCATGAAAAACTTTGTTGCCAATACTTTTTCGAAAGTATTGTATTCAAAGTAAAGGATTCCCATAATGTAATTACTTCACATAGAAACGCGAGAACGCGAAAACGCGAAAACACGAAAACGCGAAGAATAAGAGATTTATTTAGTTATTTTGAATTGACAGGTAGGATATATGTGTATAAATCCTTGTTTACAATACTTTTCCAAAGGTATTGCATTTATTGTAAGAAACGCTCCTGTAATGTAATTATTAATCCTAAATACGCGAAAACGCGAAGAAAAAGATTTTTTAATTATTTTAATTTCACCTGTATGATGTGCGCGTAAAAAACATTGCTACCGATACTTTGTCGAAAGTATTGTATTTATAATAAAGTAATCCCATAATGCAATTACTGATCTGAAAACGCGAAAACCCGAAAGAAAAAATTCTTAAGATATCTTAAATTGACATGTGAGATATATGCGTAAAAAACTTAGTTGACAATACTTTTTCAAAAGTATTGTATTTATAGTGAACATCACTCCCGTAATGTAATTACCAATCACAATTACGCGATAGTGCGAAGAATAAGATTCTCTGGATATTTTAATTTGACCTATAAGATATATGCGTAAAAATCTTTGTTAGAAATACTTTTTCAAAAGTGTTTTATTTATAGTAGAGAAAATCCATAATGCAAATACTGATCCTGAAACCGCGAAAACCCGAAAAAAAAAAATTTTTAAGAATTTTGAAGATATTTTAAATTGACATGTGAGATATATGCTTAAAAAACTTAATTGACAATACTTTTACAAAGGTATTGTATTTTTAGTGGACATCACGCCCGTAATGTAATTACCAATTATAATTACGCGATAGCGCGAAGAATAAGATTCTCTAGATATTTTAAATAGACCTGTAAGATATTTGCATAAAAATCTTTGTTAGAAATACTTTTTCAAAAGTATTGTATTTATAGTAGAGCAATTCCATAATGCAATCACTGATCCTGAAACCGCGAAAACCCGAAAAATAAAAATTTTTAAGAATTTTGAAGATATTTTACATTGACATTTCAGATATATGCTTAAAAAACTTAATTGAAAATACTTTTACAAAGGTAGTGTATTGTGAGGTCACATCACGCCCGTAATGTAATTACCAATCATAATTACGCGATAGCGCGAAGAATAAGATTCTCTGGATATTTTAAATAGACCTGTAAGATATATGCGTAAAAACCTCTGTTGGAATTACATTTTCAAAAGTATTTTATTTATAGTAAGAATCACCCCCGTAATGTAATTACCAATCATGAATACGCAAAAACACGAAGAATAGAAATTTTTTAGTTATGTTAAATTGACACGTATTATATATGCGTGAAAAACTTTGTTGACAATAATTTTACGAAAGTATTGTATTTATAATAAAGGATTTTTAATCCTAAAAACGCGAAAACGCGAAGAAAAAGAATTTTTTAGTCATTTTAATTTGACATTTATGATATGCGCATGAAAAACTTTGTTGCCAATACTTTTTCGAAAGTATTGTATTCAAAGTAAAGGATTCCCATAATGTAATTACTTCACATAGAAACGCGAGAACGCGAAAACACCAAAACGCGAAGAATAAGAGATTTATTTAGTTATTTTGAATTGACAGGTAGGATATATGTGTATAAATCCTTGTTTACAATACTTTTCCCAAGGTATTGCATCTATTGTAAGAAACGCTCCTGTAATGTAATTATTAATCCTAAATACGCGAAAACGCGAAGAAAAAGATTTTTTAGTTATTTTAATTTCACCTGTATGATGTGCGCGTAAAAAACATTGCTACCGATACTTTGTCGAAAGTATTGTATTTATAATAAAGTAATCCCATAATGCAATTACTGATCTGAAAACGCGAAAACCCGAAAGAAAAAATTCTTAAGATATCTTAAATTGACATGTGAGATATATGCGTAAAAAACTTAGTTGACAATACTTTTTCAAAAGTATTGTATTTATAGTGAACATCACTCCCGTAATGTAATTACCAATCACAATTACGCGATAGTGCGAAGAATAAGATTCTCTGGATATTTTAATTTGACCTATAAGATATATGCGTAAAAATCTTTGTTAGAAATACTTTTTCAAAAGTATTTTATTTATAGTAGAGCAAATCCATAAAGCAAATACTGATCCTTAAACCGCTAAAAACCTAAAAAAAAAAAAAATTTTAAGAATTTTTAAGATATTTTAAATTGACATGTGAGATATATGCTTAAAAAACTTAATTGACAATACTTTTAAAAAGGTATTGTATTTTTAGTGAACATCACGCCCGTAATGTAATTACTAATCATAATTACGCTATAACGCGAAGAATAATATTCTCTGGATATTTTAAACAGACCTGTAAGATGTATGCGTAAAAATCATTGTTAGAAATACTTTTTCAAAAGTATTTTATTTATAGTAGAGTAATTCCATAATGCAAATACTGATCCTGAAAACGAGAAAACCGGAGAAACAAAGATTTTTAAGAATTTTTAATATATTTTAAATTGACATGTGAGATATATGCGTAAAAACCTAAGTTGACAATACTTTCTTAAAAGTATTGTATTTGTAGTGAACATCACGCCCGTAATGTAATTACCAATCATAATTACGCGATAGCGCGAAAAATAAGATTCTCTGGATATTTTAAATAGACCTGTAAGATATATGCGTAAAAATCTCTGTTGGAATTACTTTTTCAAAAGTATTTTATTTCCAGTAAAACAATTCCAAAATGCAATTATTGATCCTGAATACGCGAAAAGCCGAAGAATAAGAATTTTTAAGAAGATATTTTAAATCGACACGTAAGATATATGCGTAAAAACCTAAGTTGACAATACTTTTTCAAAAGTATTGTATTTGTAGTGAACATCACGCCCGTAATGTAATTACCAAT
This sequence comes from Diplolepis rosae, assembly GCA_030998225.1. NCBI lineage: Eukaryota > Metazoa > Arthropoda > Insecta > Hymenoptera > Diplolepididae > Diplolepis > Diplolepis rosae. Next base: position 844,637 of record JAPYXD010000688.1, on the reverse strand, counting down.
CATAATTACGCGATAACGCGAAGAATAAGATTCTCTGGATATTTTAATTTGACCTATAAGATATTTGCGTAAAAATCTTTGTTAGAAAAACTTTTTCAAAAGTATTTTATTTACAGTAGAACAATTCCAAAATGCAATTATTGATCCTGAATACGCGAAAAGCCGAAGAATAAGAATTTTTAAGATATTTTAAATTGACATGTGAGATATATGCTTAAAAAACTTAATTGACAATACTTTTACAAAGGTTTTGTATTTGTAGTGAACATCACGCCCGTAATGTAATTACCAATCATAATTAGGCGATAGCGCGAAGAATAAGATTCTCTGAATATTTTAAATAGACCTGTAAGATATATGCGTAAAAATCTCTGTTCGAATTACATTTTCAAAAGTATTTTATTTATAGTAAGAATCACTCCCGTAATGTAATTACCAATCATGAATACGCGAAAGCACGAAGAATAGAAATTTTTTAGTTATTTTAAATTGACACGTATTATATATGCGTGAAAAACTTGGTTGACAATAATTTTACGAAAGTATTGTATTTATAATAAAGGATTATTAATCATAAAAACGCGAAAACGCGAGGAAAAAGAATTTTTTAGTCATATTAATTTGACATTTATGATATGCGCATGAAAAACTTTGTTGCCAATACTTTTTCGAAAGTATTGTATTCAAAGTAAAGGATTTCCATAATGTAATTACTTCACATAGAAACGCGAGAACGCGAAAACGCGAAAACACGAAAACGCGAAGAATAAGAGATTTCTTTAGTTATTTTGAATTGACAGGTAGGATATATGTGTATAAATCCTTGTTTACAATACTTTTCCAAAGGTATTGCATTTATTGTAAGAAACGCTCCTGTAATGTAATTATTAATCCTAAATACGCGAAAACGCGAAGAAAAAGATTTTTTAGTTATTTTAATTTCACCTGTATGATGTGCGCGTAAAAAACATTGCTACCGATACTTTGTCGAAAGTATTGTATTTATAATAAAGTAATCCCATAATGCAATTACTGATCTGAAAACGCGAAAACCCGAAAGAAAAAATTCTTAAGATATCTTAAATTGACATGTGAGATATATGCGTAAAAAACTTAGTTGCCAATACTTTTTCGAAAGTATTGTATTCAAAGTAAAGGATTCCCATAATGTAATTACTTCACATAGAAACGCGAGAACGCGAAAACGCGAAAACACGAAAACGCGAAGAATAAGAGATTTATTTAGTTATTTTGAATTGACAGGTAGGATATATGTGTATAAATCCTTGTTTACAATACTTTTCCAAAGGTATTGCATTTATTGTAAGAAACGCTCCTCTAATGTAATTATTAATCCTTAATACGCGAAAACGCGAAGAAAAAGATTTTTTAGTTATTTTAATTTCACCTGTATGATGTACGCGTAAAAAACATTGCTACCGTTACTTTGTCGAAAGTATTGTATTTATAATAAAGTAATCCCATAATGCAATTATTGATCCTAAAAACGCGAAAACCCGAAAAAAAAAATTCTTAAGATATCTTAAATTGACATGTGAGATATATGCGTAAAAAACTTAGTTGACAATACTTTTTCAAAAGTATTGTATTTATAGTGAACATCACTCCCGTAATGTAATTACCAATCACAATTACGCGATAGTGCGAAGAATAAGATTCTCTGGATATTTTAATTTGACCTATAAGATATATGCGTAAAAATCTCTGTTGGAATTACTTTTTCAAAAGTATTGTATATATAGTAGAGCAATTCCATAATGCAATTATTGATCCTGAAACCGCGAAAACCCGAAAAAAAAATTTTTAAGAATTTTGAAGATATTTTAAATTGACATGTGAGATATATGCTTAAAAAACTTAATTGACAATACTTTTACAAAGGTATTGTATTTTAGTGAACATCACGCCCGTAATGTAATTACCAATCATAATTACGCGATAGCGCGAAGAATAAGATTCTCTGAATATTTTAAATAGACCTGTAAGATATATGCGTAAAAATCTCTGTTGGAATTACATTTTCAAAAGTATTTTATTTATAGTAAGAATCACTCCCGTAATGTAATTACCAATCATGAATACGCGAAAACACGAAGAATAGAAATTTTTTAGTTATGTTAAATTGACACGTATTATATATGCGTGAAAAACTTTGTTGACAATAATTTTACGAAAGTATTGTATTTATAATAAAGGATTTTTAATCCTAAAAACGCGAAAACGCGAAGAAAAAGAATTTTTTAGTCAATTTAATTTGACATTCATGATATGCGCATGAAAAACTTTGTTGCCAATACTTTTTCGAAAGTATTGTATTCAAAGTAAAGGATTCCCATAATGTAATTACTTCACATAGAAACGCGAGAACGCGAAAACGCGAAAACACGAAAACGCGAAGAATAAGAGATTTATTTAGTTATTTTGAATTGACAGGTAGGATATATGTGTATAAATCCTTGTTTACAATACTTTTCCAAAGGTATTGCATTTATTGTAAGAAACGCTCCTCTAATGTAATTATTAATCCTTAATACGCGAAAACGCGAAAAATAAGATTCTCTGGATATTTTAAATAGACCTGTAAGATATATGCGTAAAAATCTCTGTTGGAATTACTTTTTCAAAAGTATTGTATATATAGTAGAGCAATTCCATAATGCAATTATTGATCCTGAAACCGCGAAAACACGAAAAAAAAATTTTTAAGAATTTTGAAGATATTTTACATTGACATTTGAGATATATGCTTAAAAAACTTAATTGACAATACTTTTACAAAGGTATTGTATTTTAGTGAACATCACGCCCGTAATGTAATTACCAATCATAATTACGCGATAGCGCGAAGAATAAGATTCTCTGAATATTTTAAATAGACCTGTAAGATATATGCTTAAAAATCTCTGTTGGAATTACATTTTCAAAAGTATTTTATTTATAGTAAGAATCACTCCCGTAATGTAATTACCAATCATGAATACGCGAAAACACGAAGAATAGAAATTTTTTAGTTATGTTAAATTGACACGTATTATATATGCGTGAAAAACTTTGTTGACAATAATTTTACGAAAGTATTGTATTTATAATAAAGGATTTTTAATCCTAAAAACGCGAAAACGCGAAGAAAAAGAATTTTTTAGTCATTTTAATTTGACATTCATGATATGCGCATGAAAAACTTTGTTGCCAATACTTTTTCGAAAGTATTGTATTCAAAGTAAAGGATTCCCATAATGTAATTACTTCACATAGAAACGCGAGAACGCGAAAACGCGAAAACACGAAAACGCGAAGAATAAGAGATTTATTTAGTTATTTTGAATTGACAGGTAGGATATATGTGTATAAATCCTTGTTTACAATACTTTTCCAAAGGTATTGCATCTATTGTAAGAAACGCTCCTGTAATGTAATTATTAATCCTAAATACGCGAAAACGCGAAGAAAAAGATTTTTTAGTTATTTTAATTTCACCTGTATGATGTGCGCGTAAAAAACATTGCTACCGATACTTTGTCGAAAGTATTGTATTTATAATAAAGTAATCCCATAATGCAATTACTGATCCTAAAAACGCGAAAACCCGAAAGAAAAAATTCTTAAGATATCTTAAATTGACATGTGAGATATATGCGTAAAAAACTTAGTTGACAATACTTTTTCGAAAGTATTGTATTCAAAGTAAAGGATTCCCATAATGTAACTACTTCACATAGAAACGCGAGAACGCGAAAACGCGAAAACACGAAAACGCGAAGAATAAGAGATTTATTTAGTTATTTTGAATTGACAGGTAGGATATATGTGTATAAATCCTTGTTTACAATACTTTTCCAAAGGTATTGCATTTATTGTAAGAAACGCTCCTCTAATGTAATTATTAATCCTTAATACGCGAAAACGCGAAGAAAAAGATTTTTTAGTTATTTTAATTTCACCTGTATGATGTACGCGTAAAAAACATTGCTACCGATACTTTGTCGAAAGTATTGTATTTATAATAAAGTAATCCCATAATGCAATTATTGATCCTAAAAACGCGAAAACCCGAAAACAAATTCTTAAGATATCTTAAATGGACATGTGAGATATATGCGTAAAAAACTTAGTTGACAATACTTTTTCAAAAGTATTGTATTTATAGTGAACATCACTCCCGTAATGTAATTACCAATCACAATTACGCGATAGTGCGAAGAATAAGATTCTCTGGATATTTTAATTTGACCTATAAGATATATGCGTAAAAATCTTTGTTAGAAATACTTTTTCAAAAGTGTTTTATTTATAGTAGAGAAAATCCATAATGCAAATACTGATCCTGAAACCGCGAAAACCCGAAAGAAAAAAAATTTTTAAGAATTTTGAAGATATTTTAAATTGACATGTGAGATATATGCTTAAAAAACTTAATTGACAATACTTTTACAAAGGTATTGTATTTTTAGTGAACATCACGCCCGTAATGTAATTACTAATCATAATTACGCGATAACGCGAAGAATAATATTCTCTGGATATTTTAAACAGACCTGTAAGATGTATGCGTAAAAATCTTTGTTAGAAATACTTTTTCAAAAGTATTTTATTTATAGTAGAGTAATTCCATAATGCAAATACTGATCCTGAAAACGCGAAAACCCGAAAAACAAAGATTTTTAAGAATTTTTAATATATTTTAAATTGACATGTGAGATATATGCGTAAAAACCTAAGTTGACAATACTTTCTCAAAAGTATTGTATTTGTAGTGAACATCACGCCCGTAATGTAATTACCAATCATAATTACGCGATAGCGCGAAAAATAAGATTCTCTGGATATTTTAAATAGACCTGTAAGATATATGCGTAAAAATCTCTGTTGGAAAAACTTTTTCAAAAGTATTTTATTTACAGTAGAACAATTCCAAAATGCAATTATTGATCCTGAATACGCGAAAAGCCGAAAAACAAAGATTTTTAAGAATTTTTAATATATTTTAAATTGACATGTGAGATATATGCGTAAAAAGCTTAATTGACAATACTTTTACAAAGGTATTGTATTTTTAGTGGACATCACGCCCGTAATGTAATTACCAATCACAATTACGCGATAGTGCGAAGAATAAGATTCTCTGGATATTTTAATTTGACCTATAAGATATATGCGTAAAAATCTTTGTTATAAATACTTTTTCCAAAGTATTGTATTTATAGTAGAGCAATTCCATAAAGCAAATACTGATCCTGAAAACGCGAAAACCCGAAAAAAATAAATTTTTTAAGAATTTTGAAGATATTTTAAATTGACATGTGAGATATATGCTTAAAAAACTTAATTGACAATACTTTTACAAAGGTATTGTATTTTTAGTGAACATCACGCCCGTAATGTAATTACTAATCATAATTACGCGATAACGCGAAGAATAAGATTCTCTGGATATTTTAATTTGACCTATAAGATATATGCGTAAAAATCTTTGTTATAAATACTTTTTCCAAAGTATTGTATTTATAGTAGAGCAATTCCATAAAGCAAATACTGATCCTCAATTCGAGAAAACCCGAAAAACAATGATTTTTAAGAATTTTTAATATAATATAAATTGACATGTGAGATATATGCTTAAAAAACTTAATTGACAATACTTTTTCAAAAGTATTTTATTTATAGTAAGAATCACGCCCGTAATGTAATGACCAATCATAATTACGCGACAGCGCGAAAAATAAGATTCTCTGGATATTTTAAATAGACCTGTAAGATATATGCGTAAAAATCTCTGTTGGAATTACTTTTTCAAAAGTATTTTATTTACAGTAGAACAATTCCAAAATGCAATTATTGATCCTGAATACGCGAAAAGCCGACGAATAAGAATTTTTAAGAATTTTTAAGATATTTTCAATCGACACGTAAGATATATGCGTAAAAACCTAAGTTGACAATACTTTTTCAAAAGTATTGTATTTATAGTGAACATCACTCCCGTAATGTAATTACCAATCATAATTACGCGATAACGCGAAGAATAATATTCTCTGGATATTTTAAACAGACCTGTAAGATATATGCGTAAAAATCTTTGTTAGAAATACTTTTTCAAAAGTGTTTTATTTATAGTAGAGCAAATCCATAATGTAATCACTGATCCTGAAACCGCGAAAACCCGAAAAATAAAAATTTTTAAGAGTTTTTAAGATATTTTAAATTGACATGTGAGATATATGCTTAAAAAACTTAATTGACAATACTTTCTCAAAAGTATTGTATTTGTAGTGAACATCACGCCCGTAATGTAATTACCAATCATAATTACGCGATAGCGCGAAGAATAAGATTCTCTGAATATTTTAAATAGACCTGTAAGATATATGCTTAAAAATCTCTGTTGGAAAAACTTTTTCAAAAGTATTTTATTTACAGTAGAACAATTCCATAATGCAATTATTGATCTTAAAAACGAGAAAACCGGAGAAACAAAGATTTTTAAGAATTTTTAATATATTTTAAATTGACATGTGAGATATATGCGTAAAAACCTAAGTTGACAATACTTTCTTAAAAGTATTGTATTTGTAGTGAACATCACGCCCGTAATGTAATTACCAATCATAATTACGCGATAGCGCGAAGAATAAGATTCTCTGGATATTTTAAATAGACCTGTAAGATATATGCGTAAAAATCTCTGTTGGAATTACTTTTTCAAAAGTATTTTATTTACAGTAGAACAATTCCAAAATGCAATTATTGATCCTGAATACGCGAAAAGCCGAAGAATAAGAATTTTTAAGAATTTTTAAGATATTTTAAATCGACACGTAAGATATATGCGTAAAAACCTAAGTTGACAATACTTTTTCAAAAGTATTGTATTTATAGTGTACATCACTCCCGTAATGTAATTACCAATCATAATTACGCGATAACGCGAAGAATAAGATTCTCTGGATATTTTAATTTGACCTATAAGATATTTGCGTAAAAATCTTTGTTAGAAATACTTTTTCAAAAGTATTGTATTTATAGTAGAGCAATTCCATAATGCAATTATTGATCCTGAAACCGCGAAAACCCGAAAAAAAAATTTTTTAAGAATTTTGAAGATATTTTACATTGACATTTGAGATATATGCTTAAAAAACTTAATTGACAATACTTTTACAAAGGTATTGTATTTTAGTGAACATCACGCCCGTAATGTAATTACCAATCATAATTACGCGATAGCGCGAAGAATAAGATTCTCTGAATATTTTAAATAGACCTGTAAGATATATGCGTAAAAATCTCTGTTGGAATTACATTTTCAAAAGTATTTTATTTATAGTAAGAATCACTCCCGTAATGTAATTACCAATCATGAATACGCGAAAACACGAAGAATAGAAATTTTTTAGTTATGTTAAATTGACACGTATTATATATGCGTGAAAAACTTTGTTGACAATAATTTTACGAAAGTATTGTATTTATAATAAAGGATTTTTAATCCTAAAAACGCGAAAACGCGAAGAAAAAGAATTTTTTAGTCAATTTAATTTGACATTCATGATATGCGCATGAAAAACTTTGTTGCCAATACTTTTTCGAAAGTATTGTATTCAAAGTAAAGGATTCCCATAATGTAATTACTTCACATAGAAACGCGAGAACGCGAAAACGCGAAAACACGAAAACGCGAAGAATAAGAGATTTATTTAGTTATTTTGAATTGACAGGTAGGATATATGTGTATAAATCCTTGTTTACAATACTTTTCCAAAGGTATTGCATTTATTGTAAGAAACGCTCCTCTAATGTAATTATTAATCCTTAATACGCGAAAACGCGAAGAAAAAGATTTTTTAGTTATTTTTAATTTCACCTGTATGATGTGCGCGTAAAAAACATTGCTACCGATACTTTGTCGAAAGTATTGTATTTATAATAAAGTAATCCCATAATGCAATTACTGATCTAAAAACGCGAAAACCCGAAAAAAAATTCTTAAGATATGTTAAATTGACACGTATTATATATGCGTGAAAAACTTTGTTGACAATACTTTTTCGAAAGTATTGTATTCAAAGTAAAGGATTCCCATAATGTAATTACTTCACATAGAAACGCGAGAACGCGAAAACGCGAAAACACGAAAACGCGAAGAATAAGAGATTTATTTAGTTATTTTGAATTGACAGGTAGGATATATGTGTATAAATCCTTGTTTACAATACTTTTCCAAAGGTATTGCATTTATTGTAAGAAACGCTCCTCTAATGTAATTATTAATCCTTAATACGCGAAAACGCGAAGAAAAAGATTTTTTAGTTATTTTAATTTCACCTGTATGATGTACGCGTAAAAAACATTGCTACCGATACTTTGTCGAAAGTATTGTATTTATAATAAAGTAATCCCATAATGCAATTATTGATCCTAAAAACGCGAAAACCCGAAAAAAAAAATTCTTAAGATATCTTAAATTGACATGTGAGATATATGCGTAAAAAACTTAGTTGACAATACTTTTTCAAAAGTATTGTATTTATAGTGAACATCACTCCCGTAATGTAATTACCAATCACAATTACGCGATAGTGCGAAGAATAAGATTCTCTGGATATTTTAATTTGACCTATAAGATATATGCGTAAAAATCTTTGTTAGAAATACTTTTTCAAAAGTGTTTTATTTATAGTAGAGAAAATCCATAATGCAAATACTGATCCTGAAACCGCGAAAACCCGAAAAAAAAATTTTTTTAAGAATTTTGAAGATATTTTAAATTGACATGTGAGATATATGCTTAAAAAACTTAATTGACAATACTTTTACAAAGGTATTGTATTTTTAGTGAACATCACGCCCGTAATGTAATTACTAATCATAATTACGCGATAACGCGAAGAATAATATTCTCTGGATATTTTAAACAGACCTGTAAGATGTATGCGTAAAAATCTTTGTTAGAAATACTTTTTCAAAAGTATTTTATTTATAGTAGAGTAATTCCATAATGCAAATACTGATCCTGAAAACGCGAAAACCCGAAAAACAAAGATTTTTAAGAATTTTTAATATATTTTAAATTGACATGTGAGATATATGCGTAAAAACCTAAGTTGACAATACTTTCTCAAAAGTATTGTATTTGTAGTGAACATCACGCCCGTAATGTAATTACCAATCAGAATTACGCGATAGCGCGAAAAATAAGATTCTCTGGATATTTTAAATAGACCTGTAAGATATATGCGTAAAAATCTCTGTTGGAAAAACTTTTTCAAAAGTATTTTATTTACAGTAGAACAATTCCAAAATGCAATTATTGATCCTGAATACGCGAAAAGCCGAAAAACAAAGATTTTTAAGAATTTTTAATATATTTTAAATTGACATGTGAGATATATGCGTAAAAAGCTTAATTGACAATACTTTTACAAAGGTATTGTATTTTTAGTGGACATCACGCCCGTAATGTAATTACCAATTATAATTACGCGATAGCGCGAAGAATAAGATACTCTGGATATTTTAATTTGACCTATAAGATATATGCGTAAAAATCTTTGTTATAAATACTTTTTCCAAAGTATTGTATTTATAGTAGAGCAATTCCATAAAGCAAATACTGATCCTGAAAACGCGAAAACCCGAAAAATAAAATTTTTTAAGAATTTTTAAGATATTTTAAATTGACATGTGAGATATATGCTTAAAAAACTTAATTGACAATACTTTTACAAAGGTATTGTATTTTTAGTGAACATCACGCCCGTAATGTAATTACTAATCATAATTACGCGATAGCGCGAAAAATAAGATTCTCTGGATATTTTAATTTGACCTATAAGATATATGCGTAAAAATCTTTGTTAGAAATACTTTTTCCAAAGTATTGTATTTATAGTAGAGCAATTCCATAAAGCAAATACTGATCCTGAATTCGAGAAAACCCGAAAAACAATGATTTTTAAGAATTTTTAATATAATATAAATTGACATGTGAGATATATGCTTAAAAAACTTAATTGACAATACTTTTTCAAAAGTATTTTATTTATAGTAAGAATCACTCCCGTAATGTAACTACCAATCATAATTACGCGATAACGCGAAGAATAAGATTCTCTGGATATTTTAAATAGACCTGTAAGATATATGCGTAAAAATCTCTGTTGGAACAATTCCAAAATGCAATTATTGATCCTGAATACGCGAAAAGCCGAAGAATAAGAATTTTTAAGAATTTTTAAGATATTATAAATCGACACGTAAGATATATGCGTAAAAACCTAAAGTTGACAATACTTTTTCAAAAGTATTGTATTTATAGTAAAAATCACTCCCGTAATGTAAGTACCAATCGTAAATACGCGATAACGCGAAGAATAATATTCTCTGGATATTTTAAACAGACCTGTAAGATATATGCGTGAAAATCTTTATTAGAAAAACTTTTTCAAAAGTATTTTATTTACAGTAGAACAATTCCATAATGCAATTATTGATCCTGAATACGCGAAAGCCGAAGAATAAGAATTTTTAAGATATTTTAAATCGACTCGTAAGATATATGCGTAAAAACCTAAGTTGACAATACTTTTTCAAAAGTATTGTATTTATAGTAAAAATCACTCCCGTAATGTAAGTACCAATCGTAAATACGCGATAACGCGAAGAATAATATTCTCTGGATATTTTAAACAGACCTGTAAGATATATGCGTGAAAATCTTTATTAGAAAAACTTTTTCAAAAGTATTTTATTTACAGTAGAACAATTCCATAATGCAATTATTGATCCTGAATACGCGAAAACCCGAAGAATAAGAATTTTTAAGAATTTTTAAGATATTTTAAATCGACACGTAAGATATATGCGTAAAAACCTAAGTTGACAATACTTTTTCAAAAGTATTGTATTTATAGTAAAAATCACTCCCGTAATGTAAGTACCAATCGTAAATACGCGATAACGCGAAGAATAATATTCTCTTGATATTTTAAACAGACCTGTAAGATATATGCGTGAAAATCTTTATTAGAAAAACTTTTTCAAAAGTATTTTATTTACAGTAGAACTATTCCATAATGCAATTGTTGATCCTGAATACGCGAAAACCCGAAGAATAAGAATTTTTTAAGAATTTTTAAGATATTTTAAATTGACATGTGAGATATATGCGTAAAAAGCTTAATTGACAATACTTTTTTCAAAAGTATTTTATTTATAGTAAGAATCACTCCCGTAATGCAATTACCAATCATAATTACGCGATAACACGAAGAATAAAATTCTCTGGATATTTTAAATAGACCTGTAAGATATATGCGTAAAAATCTCTGTTGGAATTACTTTTTCAAAAGTATTTTATTTACAGTAGAACAATTCCAAAATGCAATTATTGATCCTGAATACGCGAAAAGCCGAAGAATAAGAATTTTTAAGAATTTTTAAGATATTATAAATCGACACGTAAGATATATGCGTAAAAACCTAAGTTGACAATACTTTTTCAGAAGTATTGTATTTATAGTAAAAATCACTCCCGTAATGTAAGTACCAATCGTAAATACGCGATAACGCGAAGAATAATATTCTCTGGATATTTTAAACAGACCTGTAAGATATATGCGTGAAAATCTTTATTAGAAAAACTTTTTCAAAAGTATTTTATTTACAGTAGAACAATTCCATAATGCAATTATTGATCCTGAATACGCGAAAAGCCGAAGAATAAGAATTTTTAAGAATTTTTAAGATATTTTAAATCGACACGTAAGATATATGCGTAAAAACCTAAGTTGACAATACTTTTTCAAAAGTATTGTATTTATAGTAAAAATCACTCCCGTAATGTAAGTACCAATCGTAAATACGCGATAACGCGAAAAATAAGATTCTCTGGATATTTTAAATAGACCTGTAAGATATATGCGTAAAAATCTTTGTTAGAAATACTTTTTCAAAAGTATTGTATTTATAGTAGAGCAATTCCCTAATGCAATTATTGATCCTGAAACCGCGAAAACCCGAAAAAAATAAATTTTTTTAAAATTTTGAAGATATTTTAAATTGACATGTGAGATATATGCTTAAAAAACTTAATTGACAATACTTTTTCAAAAGTATTTTCTTTATAGTAAGAATCACTCCCGTAATGTAATTACCAATCACAATTACGCGATAACGCGAAGAATAAGATTCTCTGGATATTTTAAATAGACCTGTAAGATATATGCGTAAAAATCTCTGTTGGAATTACTTTTTCAAAAGTATTTTATTTACAGTAGAACAATTCCAAAATGCAATTATTGATCCTGAATACGCGAAAAGCCGAAGAATAAGAATTTTTAAGAATTTTTAAGATATTTTAAATCGACACGTAAGATATATGCGTAAAAACCTAAGTTGACAATACTTTTTCAAAAGAATTGTATTTATAGTAAAAATCACTCCCGTAATGTAAGTACCAATCGTAAATACGCGATAACGCGAAGAATAATATTCTCTGGATATTTTAAACAGACCTGTAAGATATATGCGTGAAAATCTTTATTAGAAAAACTTTTTCAAAAGTATTTTATTTACAGTAGAACAATTCCATAATGCAATTATTGATCCTGAATACGCGAAAAGCCGAAGAATAAGAATTTTTAAGAATTTTTAAGATATTTTAAATCGACACGTAAGATATATGCGTAAAAACCTAAGTTGACAATACTTTTTCAAAAGAATTGTATTTATAGTAAAAATCACTCCCGTAATGTAAGTACCAATCGTAAATACGCGATAACGCGAAGAATAATATTCTCTGGATATTTTAAACAGACCTGTAAGATATATGCGTGAAAATCTTTGTTAGAAATACTTTTCAAAAGTATTTTATTTACAGTAGAACAATTCCAAAATGCAATTATTGATCCTGAATACGCGAAAAGCCGAAGAATAAGAATTTTTAAGAATTTTTAAGATATTATAAATCGACACGTAAGATATATGCGTAAAAAACTTAGTTGACAATAATTTTTCAAAAGTATTGTATTTATAGTAGAGCAATTCCATAATGCAATTATTGATCCTGAAACCGCGAAAACCCGAAAAAAAAATTTTTTAAGAATTTTGAAGATATTTTACATTGACATTTGAGATATATGCTTAAAAAACTTAATTGACAATACTTTTACAAAGGTATTGTATTTTAGTGAACATCACGCCCGTAATGTAATTACCAATCATAATTACGCGATAGCGCGAAGAATAAGATTCTCTGAATATTTTAAATAGACCTGTAAGATATATGCGTAAAAATCTCTGTTGGAATTTCATTTTCAAAAGTATTTTATTTATAGTAAGAATCACTCCCGTAATGTAATTACCAATCACGAATACGCGAAAACACGAAGAATAGAAATTTTTTAGTTATGTTAAATTGACACGTATTATATATGCGTGAAAAACTTTGTTGACAATAATTTTACGAAAGTATTGTATTTATAATAAAGGATTTTTAATCCTAAAAACGCGAAAACGCGAAGAAAAAGAATTTTTTAGTCATTTTAATTTGACATTTATGATATGCGCATGAAAACTTTGTTGCCAATACTTTTTCGAAAGTATTGTATTCAAAGTAAAGGATTCCCATAATGTAATTACTTCACATAGAAACGCGAGAACGCGAAAACGCGAATCACGAAAACGCGAAGAATAAGAGATTTCTTTAGTTATTTTGAATTGACAGGTAGGATATATGTGTATAAATCCTTGTTCACAATACTTTTCCAAAGGTATTGCATTTATTGTAAGAAACGCTCCTGTAATGTAATTATTAATCCTAAATACGCGAAAACGCGAAGAAAAAGATTTTTTAATTATTTTAATTTCACCTGTATGATGTGCGCGTAAAAAACATTGCTACCGATACTTTGTCGAAAGTATTGTATTTATAATAAAGTAATCCCATAATGCAATTACTGATCTGAAAACGCGAAAACCCGAAAAAAAAAATTCTTAAGATATCTTAAATTGACATGTGAGATATATGCGTAAAAAACTTAGTTGACAATACTTTTTCAAAAGTATTGTATTTATAGTGAACATCACTCCCGTAATGTAATTACCAATCACAATTACGCGATAGTGCGAAGAATAAGATTCTCTGGATATTTTAATTTGACCTATAAGATATTTGCGTAAAAATCTTTGTTAGAAATACTTTTTCAAAAGTGTTTTATTTATAGCAGAGCAAATCCATAATGCAAATACTGATCCTGAAACCGCGAAAACACGAAAAAAAAAAAATTTTTAAGAATTTTCAAGATATTTTAAATTGACATGTGAGATATATGCTTAAAAAACTTAATTGACAATACTTTTACAAAGGTATTGTATTTTTAGTGAACATCACGCCCGTAATGTAATTACTAATCATAATTACGCGATAACGCGAAGAATAATATTCTCTGGATATTTTAAACAGACCTGTAAGATGTATGCGTAAAAATCTTTGTTAGAAATACTTTTTCAAAAGTATTTTATTTATAGTAGAGTGATTCCATAATGCAAATACTGATCCTGAAAACGCGAAAACCCGAAAAACAAAGATTTTTAAGAATTTTTAATATATTTTAAATTGACATGTGAGATATATGCGTAAAAACCTAAGTTGACAATACTTTCTCAAAAGTATTGTATTTGTAGTGAACATCACGCCCGTAATGTAATTACCAATCATAATTACGCGATAGCGCGAAAAATAAGATTCTCTGGATATTTTAAATAGACCTGTAAGATATATGCGTAAAAATCTCTGTTGGAATTACTTTTTCAAAAGTATTTTATTTACAGTAGAACAATTCCAAAATGCAATTATTGATCCTGAATACGCGAAAAGCCGAAGAATAAGAATTTTTAAGAATTTTTAAGATATTTTAAATCGACACGTAAGATATATGTGTAAAAACCAAAGTTGACAATACTTTTTCAAAAGTATTGTATTTATAGTGTACATCACTCCCGTAATGTAATTACCAATCATAATTACGCGATAACGCGAAGAATAAGATTCTCTGGATATTTTAATTTGACCTATAAGATATTTGCGTAAAAATCTTTGTTAGAAATACTTTTTCAAAAGTATTGTATTTATAGTAGAGCAATTCCATAATGCAATTATTGATCCTGAAACCGCGAAAACCCGAAAAAAAAATTTTTAAGAATTTTGAAGATATTTTACATTGACATTTGAGATATATGCTTAAAAAACTTAATTGACAATACTTTTTACGAAGGTATTGTATTTTAGTGAACATCACGCCCGTAATGTAATTACCAATCATAATTACGCGATAGCGCGAAGAATAAGATTCTCTGAATATTTTAAATAGACCTGTAAGATATATGCGTAAAAATCTCTGTTGGAATTACATTTTCAAAAGTATTTTATTTATAGTAAGAATCACTCCCGTAATGTAATTACCAATCATGAATACGCGAAAACACGAAGAATAGAAATTTTTTAGTTATGTTAAATTGACACGTATTATATATGCGTGAAAAACTTTGTTGACATAATTTTACGAAAGTATTGTATTTATAATAAAGGATTTTTAATGCTAAAAACGCGAAAACGCGAAGAAAAGAATTTTTTAGTCATTTTAATTTGACATTTATGATATGCGCATGAAAAACGTTATTGCCAATACTTGTTCGAAAGTATTGTATTCAAAGTAAAGGATTTCCATAATGTAATTACTTCACATAGAAACGCGAGAACGCGAAAACGCGAAAACACGATAACGCGAAGAATAAGAGATTTCTTTAGTTATTTTGAATTGACAGGTAGGATATATGTGTATAAATCCTTGTTTACAATACTTTTCCAAAGGTATTGCATTTATTGTAAGAAACGCTCCTGTAATGTAATTATTAATCCTAAATACGCGAAAACGCGAAGAAAAAGATTTTTTAGTTATTTTAATTTCACCTGTATGATGTGCGCGTAAAAAACATTGCTACCGATACTTTGTCGAAAGTATTGTATTTATAATAAAGTAATCCCATAATGCAATTACTGATCTGAAAACGCGAAAACCCGAAAAAAAAAAATTCTTAAGATATCTTAAATTGACATGTGAGATATATGCGTAAAAAACTTAGTTGACAATACTTTTTCAAAAGTATTGTATTTATAGTGAACATCACTCCCGTAATGTAATTACCAATCACAATTACGCGATAGTGCGAAGAATAAGATTCTCTGGATATTTTAATTTGACCTATAAGATATATGCGTAAAAATCTTTGTTAGGAATACTTTTTCAAAAGTGTTTTATTTATAGTAGAGCAAATCCATAATGCAATTATTAATCCTGAAACCGCGAAAACCCGAAAAAAAAATTTTTAAGAATTTTGAAGATATTTTACATTGACATTTGAGATATATGCTTAAAAAACTTAATTGACAATACTTTTACAAAGGTATTGTATTTTAGTGAACATCACGCCCGTAATGTAATTACCAATCATAATTACGCGATAGCGCGAAGAATAAGATTCTCTGAATATTTTAAATAGACCTGTAAGATATATGCGTAAAAATCTCTGTTGGAATTACATTTTCAAAAGTATTTTATTTATAGTAAGAATCACTCCCGTAATGTAATTACCAATCATGAATACGCGAAAACACGAAGAATAGAAATTTTTTAGTTATGTTAAATTGACACGTATTATATATGCGTGAAAAACTTTGTTGACAATAATTTTACGAAAGTATTGTATTTATAATAAAGGATTTTTAATCCTAAAAACGCGAAAACGCGAAGAAAAAGAATTTTTTAGTCAATTTAATTTGACATTCATGATATGCGCATGAAAAACTTTGTTGCCAATACTTTTTCGAAAGTATTGTATTCAAAGTAAAGGATTCCCATAATGTAATTACTTCACATAGAAACGCGAGAACGCGAAAACGCGAAAACACGAAAACGCGAAGAATAAGAGATTTATTTAGTTATTTTGAATTGACAGGTAGGATATATGTGTATAAATCCTTGTTTACAATACTTTTCCAAAGGTATTGCATTTATTGTAAGAAACGCTCCTGTAATGTAATTATTAATCCTAAATACGCGAAAACGCGAAGAGAAAGATTTTTTAGTTATTTTAATTTCACCTGTATGTTGTGCGCGTAAAAAACATTGCTACCGATACTTTGTCGAAAGTATTGTATTTATAATATAGTAATCCCATAATGCAATTACTGATCTAAAAACGCGAAAACCCGAAAAAAAAAAATTCTTAAGATATCTTAAATTGACATGTGAGATATATGCGTAAAAAACTTAGTTGACAATACTTTTTCAAAAGTATTGTATTTATAGTGAACATCACTCCCGTAATGTAATTACCAATCACAATTACGCGATAGTGCGAAGAATAAGATTCTCTGGATATTTTAATTTGACCTATAAGATATATGCGTAAAAATCTTTGTTAGAAATACTTTTTCAAAAGTGTTTTATTTATAGTAGAGCAAATCCATAATGCAAATACTGATCCTGAAACCGCGAAAACCCGAAAAAAAAAAATTTTTAAGAATTTTGAAGATATTTTAAATTGACATGTGAGATATATGCTTAAAAAACTTAATTGACAATACTTTTACAAATGTATTGTATTTATAGTGAACATCACGCCCGTAATGTAATTATTAATTATAATTACGCGATAGCGCGAAGAATAAGATACTCTGGATATTTTAATTTGACCTATAAGATATATGCGTAAAAATCTTTGTTAGGAATACTTTTTCAAAAGTGTTTTATTTATAGTAGAGCAAATCCATAATGCAAATACTGATCCTGAAACCGCGAAAACCCGAAAAAAAAAAATTTTTAAGAATTTTGAAGATATTTTAAATTGACATGTGAGATATATGCTTAAAAAACTTAATTGACAATACTTTCTCAAAAGTATTGTATTTGTAGTGAACATCACGCCCGTAATGTAATTACCAATCATAATTACGCGATAGCGCGAAGAATAAGATTCTCTGGATATTTTAAATAGACCTGTAAGATATATGCGTAAAAATCTCTGTTCGAATTACATTTTCAAAAGTATTTTTTTTGTAGTAAGAATCACTCCCGTAATGTAATTACCAATCATGAATACGCGAAAACACGAAGAATAGAAATTTTTTAGTTATTTTAAATTGACACGTATTATATATGCGTGAAAAACTTGGTTGACAATAATTTTACGAAAGTATTGTATTTATAATAAAGGCTTATTAATCCTAAAAACGCGAAAACGCGAGGAAAAAGAATTTTTTAGTCATATTAATTTGACATTTATGATATGCGCATGAAAAACTTTGTTGCCAATACTTTTTCAAAAGTATTGTATTCAAAGTAAAGGATTTCCATAATGTAATTACTTCACATAGAAACGCGAGAACGCGAAAACGCGAAAACACGAAAACGCGAAGAATAAGAGATTTATTTAGTTATTTTGAACTGACAGGTAGGATATATGTGTATAAATCCTTGTTTACAATACTTTTCCAAAGGTATTGCATTTATTGTAAGAAACGCTCCTCTAATGTAATTATTAATCCTTAATACGCGAAAACGCGAAGAAAAAGATTTTTTAGTTATTTTAATTTCACCTGTATGATGTACGCGTAAAAAACATTGCTACCGATACTTTGTCGAAAGTATTGTATTTATAATAAAGTAATCCCATAATGCAATTATTGATCCTAAAAACGCGAAAACCCGAAAAAAAAAATTCTTAAGATATCTTAAATTGACATGTGAGATATATGCGTAAAAAACTTAGTTGACAATACTTTTTCAAAAGTATTGTATTTATAGTGAACATCACTCCCGTAATGTAATTACCAATCACAATTACGCGATAGTGCGAAGAATAAGATTCTCTGGATATTTTAATTTGACCTATAAGATATATGCGTAAAAATCTTTGTTAGAAATACTTTTTCAAAAGTGTTTTATTTATAGTAGAGAAAATCCATAATGCAAATACTGATCCTGAAACCGCGAAAACCCGAAAAATAAATTTTTTTAAGAATTTTGAAGATATTTTAAATTGACATGTGAGATATATGCGTAAAAACCTTAATTGACAATACTTTTAAAAAGGTATTGTATTTGTAGTGAACATCACGCCCGTAATGTAATTACCAATCATAATTACGCGATAGCGCGAAAAATAAGATTCTCTGGATATTTTAAATAGACCTGTAAGATATATGCGTAAAAATCTCTGTTGGAATTACTTTTTCAAAAGTATTGTATATATAGTAGAGCAATTCCATAATGCAATTACTGATCCTGAAAACGAGAAAACCGGAGAAACAAAGATTTTTAAGAATTTTTAATATATTTTAAATTGACATGTGAGATATATGCGTAAAAACCTAAGTTGACAATACTTTCTCAAAAGTATTGTATTTGTAGTGAACATCACGCCCGTAATGTAATTACCAATCATAATTACGCGATAGCGCGAAAAATAAGATTCTCTGGATATTTTAAATAGACCTGTAAGATATATGCGTAAAAATCTCTGTTGGAATTACTTTTTCAAAAGTATTTTATTTACAGTAGAACAATTCCAAAATGCAATTATTGATCCTGAATACGCGAAAAGCCGAAGAATAAGAATTTTTAAGAATTTTTAAGATATTTTAAATCGACACGTAAGATATATGCGTAAAAACCTAAGTTGACAATACTTTTTCAAAAGTATTGTATTTATAGTGTACATCACTCCCGTAATGTAATTACCAATCATAATTACGCGATAACGCGAAGAATAAGATTCTCTGGATATTTTAATTTGACCTATAAGATATTTGCGTAAAAATCTTTGTTAGAAATACTTTTTCAAAAGTATTGTATTTATAGTAGAGCAATTCCATAATGCAATTATTGATCCTGAAACCGCGAAAACCCGAAAAAAAAATTTTTAAGAATTTTGAAGATATTTTACATTGACATTTGAGATATATGCTTAAAAAACTTAATTGACAATACTTTTACAAAGGTATTGTATTTTAGTGAACATCACGCCCGTAATGTAATTACCAATCATAATTACGCGATAGCGCGAAGAATAAGATTCTCTGAATATTTTAAATAGACCTGTAAGATATATGCGTAAAAATCTCTGTTGGAATTACATTTTCAAAAGTATTTTATTTATAGTAAGAATCACTCCCGTAATGTAATTACCAATCATGAATACGCGAAAACACGAAGAATAGAAATTTTTTAGTTATGTTAAATTGACACGTATTATATATGCGTGAAAAACTTTGTTGACAATAATTTTACGAAAGTATTGTATTTATAATAAAGGATTTTTAATCCTAAAAACGCGAAAACGCGAAGAAAAAGAATTTTTTAGTCAATTTAATTTGACATTCATGATATGCGCATGAAAAACTTTGTTGCCAATACTTTTTCGAAAGTATTGTATTCAAAGTAAAGGATTCCCATAATGTAATTACTTCACATAGAAACGCGAGAACGCGAAAACGCGAAAACACGAAAACGCGAAGAATAAGAGATTTATTTAGTTATTTTGAATTGACAGGTAGGATATATGTGTATAAATCCTTGTTTACAATACTTTTCCAAAGGTATTGCATTTATTGTAAGAAACGCTCCTCTAATGTAATTATTAATCCTTAATACGCGAAAACGCGAAGAAAAAGATTTTTTAGTTATTTTAATTTCACCTGTATGATGTGCGCGTAAAAAACATTGCTACCGATACTTTGTCGAAAGTATTGTATTTATAATAAAGTAATCCCATAATGCAATTACTGATCTGAAAACGCGAAAACCCGAAAAAAAAAATTCTTAAGATATCTTAAATTGACATGTGAGATATATGCGTAAAAAACTTAGTTGACAATAATTTTACGAAAGTATTGTATTTATAATAAAGGATTTCCATAATGTAATTACTTCACATAGAAACGCGAGAACGCGAAAACGCGAAAACACGAAAACGCGAAGAATAAGAGATTTCTTTAGTTATTTTGAATTGACAGGTAGGATATATGTGTATAAATCCTTGTTTACAATACTTTTCCAAAGGTATTGCATTTATTGTAAGAAACGCTCCTCTAATGTAATTATTAATCCTTAATACGCGAAAACGCGAAGTAAAAGATTTTTAAGAATTTTGAAGATATTTTTAAATTGACATGTGAGATATATGCTTAAAAAACTTAATTGATAATACTTTTACAAAAGGTATTGTATTTTTAGTGAACATCACGCCCGTAATGTAATTACTACTCATAATTACGTGATAACGCGAGGAATAATATTCTCTGGATATTTTAAACAGACCTGTAAGATGTATGCGTAAAAATCTTTGTTAGAAATACTTTTTCAAAAGTGTTTTATTTATAGTAGAGTAATTCCATAATGCAAATACTGATCCTGAAAACGCGAAAACCCGAAAAACAAAGATTTTAAAAGATTTTTTATATATTTTAAATTGACATGTGATATATATGCGTAAAAACCTAAGTTGACAATACTTTCTCAAAAGTATTGTATTTGTAGTGAACATCACGCCCGTAATGTAATTACCAATCATAATTACGCGATAGCGCGAAGAATAAGATTCTCTGGATATTTTAAATAGACCTGTAAGATATATGCGTAAAAATCTCTGTTGGAAAAACTTTTTCAAAAGTATTTTATTTACAGTAGAACAATTCCATAATGCAATTACACAGGCACACAAAAAAAACCAAGTCTCTGATATTTGAACGCGACACATATGTTCCCATGTAATTTGATCCGCTGATCACGAATCCGCGGTCCAATTGACCCCATGACATCTGGGTCAAGGGCATTTGAAGGTCAAAATTGAACACACACATTTGAGTTGAAAAAAATGACTAATCTTTATGTTTTTTGTGTCGCTGAATAATAATTCGAGGTCGGTTTGACCTCAAGTAGTAAAGGTCAAGGTCATTTGAAGGTCAAACGTGTTTATTTTGGAAATAATGCATTTTTGACTGCAGATTCTGAAAGAACGGAAAATTTTACGTCCAAAACTGTATTTTTTAATTTTTTTAATATGATCCAAAGGTCATTTCAAGGTCATTATAAGTGGTGATGTGGAGAATCAATTTAATCACTGCAAAAATACGAAAATATGATTTCCTTTACCTAAACTACTGTGGTAATATATTTTGGTGATCGTTGAACCAGAATACAAGGTTCGTCTGTCTCCTCAAGGACAAGATAAGGGTCGCCCCATCAAGGTAAAAAAAGAACTGAATCTCTGCAGAACTATAAATATGAGACTTAGCTATTGTTTTTTCTTCTATAACGCTTTCTTTTACTTTCGAAGGATCTGTGTAGCGGATTTCTAATTCTTTTTGCGCTCTCGTCATCTTCTTCATCATCTGACACTCGATCTCTTTTCAGTAACCAACAGTAGTCCGCCAACATATTTACGTCCCATTTCCCTTGCCATCTAGTTTCAGCCTCTTTCAGATCTTGATGGAACCGTTCCCCTTGTTCTTCGCTGTAATCTCCCAAGTTATCAGGGAAATAGCTGAGATGAGCATACATAAAATGAACTTTGTGACTCATCAAACATCCCAAACACTTATAGTTTCTTATCATATTTGCTACAATAGTTTTGTAGTCATCGCTTTTGTTATTTCCCAAAAAGTTCTGACAAACATCTCGGAAACTGAGCCATGCAGCTTTCTCTAAGTCATTCATGGTATCAATGAATTTTTCATCGTTAAACATTTTACGGATTTGAGGTCCATCGAATATCCCTTCCTTCAACTTCGCTTCACTTAATCGAGGGAATCGCTCCACTAAGTACTTAAAACATTTTTCACCTTTATCCAACGCTTTGACAAACTGTTTCATCAGCCCAAGTTTTATGTGAAGAGGCGGAAGTAAAACTTTTGAGTGATCAACTAAAGGCAGTTTCAGTATATTGTAACTTCCAGGAACTAGTTGTGCTCTTGATTGCCAATTTTTTTTTACATAATGGTTTTCGCGATCTCTACTATCCCATAAACATAGGAAGCAGGGATACTTTGTAAATCCTGACTGTTGACCAAGAAGAATCGTTATTATTTTTAGATCGCCACAAATCTGCCAATTATGTTCTTTATATCGTTTTTTATCCAATACGTATTCCACATTTTCGTAACTTTCTTTCAATTGCGTTGAGTGCGCTAAAGGTAGACTTGCGTACCCATTTCCATTATTGAGAAGCACTGCCTTCAGACTCCGTTTTGAGGAATCTATAAACAATCTCCATTCTTCAGGAACATAAATACCTTCTTTCATTTCGTTCATCAAACCTAAAACATCTGTGCAATATACCAGAGTGCCTTCTTCGTCTTTCTTGAAATATTGACGGAATTGTTTTTCTCTATTTCTGTAGACTGATGACTTCGTTCCCCGTTCAAGCATTCCTCGATTTTTCAACACAGCGGCCATGTATTCAGAAGCAAATTTAGGAAGCCCCATATCCCTGATAAAATTACTTAAACTTTCTTGATTGAATAGTTTTACAGGTTTATTTTTTTCCTCCCTCAATTTTGGAACATATTCTTCTTCATGATCATCTTGGTCGGAGCTATCGAGAGATTCTTCTACACTGTCAAACCATTCCTCCCTATCAGTTTCTTTACTCGTTGAAGCTTCATTCATTGATGGACTCGTATCCATTTTTTCGTCAGCACACTCTACCCTAGATTTTGCTGGTACAACGGAACATACTAGTGCGTATGATATCTGTGACTTTGTTTTAACGTTGAATCCTTTAACATTGGTATTGCAAAAATAACAATCTTTCTCGGATTCAGGTATTGACCATATTACTGGTGAAGTATATTTCAAAATTTTATCATTTCTGGTTTTATCCCATCGGATAAGCATATTAAAACAAGAGCAGCAAATAGTTTCTGGAGCAAACGTTGAATTTTGAACAGAAAGTTCTTTTTTATAACATTTCTCATATATATCTGTACATTCCGCCGTCACCATGTGGAGGTGCCCTGGGTGCTGACACAAGATAGGTATTACTGATAGATACTACTCCGTTCTTTCAGAATCTGGAGTCAAAAATGCAGTTTCTTTTCAAAATAAACAAGTTTGACCTTAAAATGACCTTGACCTTCACAGCTTGAGATCAAACCGACCTCAAATTCGAATTCAGCGAACCAAAAACATAATGATAAGTAGTTTATTCCACTAAAACGATATTTTTCCCAATTTCGACCTTCAAATGCCCTTGACCCAGGTGTGATGGGGTCAAAAAGACCTCGTATTCTGATCCAGCAACCACCAAAATATATTACCACAGTAGTTTAGGTAAAGGAAATCATATTTTCGTATTTTTGCAGTGATTAAATTGATTCTCCACATCACCACTTATAATGACCTTGAAATGACCTTTGGATCATATTAAAAAAAATTAAAAAATACAGTTTTGGACGTAAAATTTTCCGTTCTTTCAGAATCTGCAGTCAAAAATGCATTATTTCCAAAATAAACACGTTTGACCTTCAAATGACCTTGACCTTTACTACTTGAGGTCAAACCGACCTCGAATTATTATTCAGCGACCCAAAAAACATAAAGATTAGTCATTTTTTTCAACTCAAATGTGTGTGTTCAATTTTGACCTTCAAATGCCCTTGACCCAGATGTCATGGGGTCAATTGGACCGCGGATTCGTGATCAGCGGATCAAATTACATGGGAACATATGTGTCGCGTTCAAATATCAGAGACTTGGTTTTTTTTGTGTGCCTGTGTTATTGATCCTGAAAACGCGAAAAGCCGAAAAACAAAGATTTTTAAGAATTTTTAATATATTTTAAATTGACATGTGAGATATATGCGTAAAAAGCTTAATTGACAATACTTTTACAAAGGTATTGTATTTTTAGTGGACATCACGCCCGTAATGTAATTACCAATTATAATTACGCGATAGCGCGAAGAATAAGATACTCTGGATATTTTAATTTGACCTATAAGATATATGCGTAAAAATCTTTGTTAGAAATACTTTTTCAAAAGTATTGTATTTATAGTAGAGCAATTCCATAATGCAATTATTGATCCTGATAACGAGAAAACCCGAAAAATAAAATTTTTTAAGAATTTTCAAGATATTTTAAATTGACATGTGAGATATATGCTTAAAAAACTTAATTGACAATACTTTTACAAAGGTATTGTATTTTTAGTGAACATCACGCCCGTAATGTAATTACTAATCATAATTACGCGATAACACGAAGAATAATATTCTCTGGATATTTTAATTTGACCTATAAGATATATGCATAAAAATCTTTGTCATAAATACTTTTTCCAAAGTATTGTATTTATAGTAGAGCAATTCCATAAAGGAAATACTGATCCTGAAAACGCGAAAACCCGAAAAACAAAGATTTTTAAGAATTTTTAATATATTTTAAATTGACATGTGAGATATATGCTTAAAAACCTAACTTGACAATACTTTCTCAAAAGTATTTTATTTTTAGTTACAATCACGCCCGTAATGTAATTACCAATCATAATTACGCGACAGCGCGAAAAATAAGATTCTCTGGATATTTTAAATAGACCTGTAAGATATATGCGTAAAAATCTCTGTTGGAATTACTTTTTCAAAAGTATTTTATATACAGTAGAACAATTCCAAAATGCAATTATTGATCCTGAATACGCGAAAAGCCGAAGAATAAGAATTTTTAAGAATTTATAAGATATTTTAAATCGACACGTAAGATATATGCGTAAAAACCTAAGTTGACAATACTTTTTCAAAAGTATTGTATTTATAGTAAAAATCACTCCCGTAATGTAAGTACCAATCGTAAAGACGCGATAACGCGAAGAATAATATTCTCTGGATATTTTAAACAGACCTGTAAGATATATGCGTGAAAATCTTTATTAGAAAAACTTTTTCAAAAGTTTTTTATTTACATTAGAACAATTCCATATTGCAATTATTGATCCTGAATACGCGAAAAGCCGAAGAATAAGAATTTTTAAGAATTTTTAAGATATTTTAAATCGACACGTAAGATATATGCGTAAAAACCTAAGTTGACAATACTTTTTCAAAAGTATTGTATTTATAGTAAAAATCACTCCCGTAATGTAATTACCAATCATAATTACGCGATAACGCGAAGAATAATATTCTCTGGATATTTTAAACAGACCTGTAAGATATATGCGTGAAAATCTTTATTAGAAAAACTTTTTCAAAAGTATTTTATTTACAGTAGAACAATTCCATAATGCAATTATTGATCCTGAATACGCGAAAACCGAAGAATAAGAATTTTTAAGAATTTTTAAGATATTTTAAATCGACACGTAAGATATATGCGTAAAAACTTAATTGACAATACTTTTTCAAAAGTATTTTATTTATAGTAAGAATCACTCCCGTAATGTAATTACCAATCATAATTACGCGATAGCGCGAAAAATAAGATTCTCTGGATATTTTAAATAGACCTGTAAGATATATGCGTAAAAATCTCTGTTGGAATTACTTTTTCAAAAGTATTTTATTTACAGTAGAACAATTCCAAAATGCAATTATTGATCCTGAATACGCGAAAAGCCGAAGAATAAGAATTTTTAAGATATTTTAAATCGACACGTAAGATATATGCGTAAAAACCTAAGTTGACAATACTTTCTCAAAAGTATTGTATTTGTAGTGAACATCACGCCCGTAATGTAATTACCAATCGTAAATACACGATAACGCGAAGAATAATATTCTCTGGATATTTTAAACAGACCTGTAAGATATATGCGTGAAAATCTTTATTAGAAAAACTTTTTCAAAAGTATTTTATTTACAGTAGAACAAATCCATAATGCAATTATTGATCCTGAATACGCGAAAAGCCGAAGAATAAGAATTTTTAAGAATTTTTAAGATATTTTAAATCGACACGTAAGATATATGCGTAAAAACTTAATTGACAATACTTTTTCAAAAGTATTTTATTTATAGTAAGAATCACTCCCGTAATGTAATTTCCAATCATAATTACGCGATAACGCGAAGAATAAGATTCTCTGGATATTTTAAATAGACCTGTAAGATATATGCGTAAAAATCTCTGTTGGAATTACTTTTTCAAAAGTATTTTATTTACAGTAGAACAATTCCATAATGCAATTACTGATCGTGAAACCGCGAAAGCCGAAGAATAAGAATTTTTAAGAATTTTTAAGATATTTTAAATCGACACGTAAGATATATGCGTAAAAACCTAAGTTGACAATACTTTTTCAAAAGTATTGTATTTATAGTAAAAATCACTCCCGTAATGTAAGTACCAATCGTAAAGACGCGATAACGCGAAGAATAATATTCTCTGGATATTTTAAACAGACCTGTAAGATATATGCGTGAAAATCTTTATTAGAAAAACTTTTTCAAAAGTATTTTATTTACAGTAGAACAATTCCAAAATGCAATTATTGATCCTGAATACGCGAAAAGCCGAAGAATAAGAATTTTTAAGAATTTTTAAGATATTATAAATCGACACGTAAGATATATGCGTAAAAACCTAAGTTGACAATACTTTTTCAAAAGTATTGTATTTATAGTAAAAATCACTCCCGTAATGTAATTATCAAACACAATTACGCGATAACGCGAAGAATAATATTCTCTGGATATTTTAAACAGACCTGTAAGATATATGCGTGAAAATCTTTATTAGAAAAACTTTTTCAAAAGTATTTTATTTACAGTAGAACAATTCCATAATGCAATTATTGATCCTGAATACGCGAAAAGCCGAAGAATAAGAATTTTTAAGAATTTATAAGATATTTTAAATCGACACGTAAGATATATGCGTAAAAACTTAATTGACAATACTTTTTCAAAAGTATTTTATTTATAGTAAGAATCACGCCCGTAATGTAAGTACCAATCATAATTACGCGATAGCGCGAAAAATAAGATTCTCTGGATATTTTAAATAGACCTGTAAGATATATGCGTAAAAATCTCTGTTGGAATTACTTTTTCAAAAGTATTTTATTTACAGTAGAACAATTCCAAAATGCAATTATTGATCCTGAATACGCGAAAAGCCGAAGAATAAGAATTTTTAAGATATTTTAAATCGACACGTAAGATATATGCGTAAAAACCTAAGTTGACAATACTTTCTCAAAAGTATTGTATTTGTAGTGAACATCACGCCCGTAATGTAATTACCAATCACAATTACGCGATAACGCGAAGAATAATATTCTCTGGATATTTTAAACAGACCTGTAAGATATATGCGTGAAAATCTTTATTAGAAAAACTTTTTCAAAAGTATTTTATTTACAGTAGAACAATTCCATAATGCAATTATTGATCCTGAATACGCGAAAAGCCGAAGAATAAGAATTTTTAAGAATTTTTAAGATATTTTAAATCGACACGTAAGATATATGCGTAAAAACTTAATTGACAATACTTTTTCAAAAGTATTTTATTTATAGTAAGAATCACTCCCGTAATGTAACTACCAATCATAAGTACGCGATAACCCGAAGAATAAAATTCTCTGGATATTTTAAATAGACCTGTAAGATATATGCGTAAAAATCTCTGTTGGAATTACTTTTTCAAAAGTATTTTATTTACAGTAGAACAATTCCAAAATGCAATTACTGATCCTGAATACGCGAAAGCCGAAGAATAAGAATTTTTAAGAATTTTTAAGATATTTTAAATCGACACGTAAGATATATGCGAAAAAACCTAGGTTGACAATACTTTCTAAAAAGTATTGTATTTATAGTAAAAATCACTCCCGTAATGTAAGTACCAATCGTAAAGACACGATAACGCGAAGAATAATATTCTCTGGATATTTTAAACAGACCTGTAAGATATATGCGTGAAAATCTTTATTAGAAAAACTTTTTCAAAAGTATTTTATTTACAGTAGAACAATTCCATAATGCAATTATTGATCCTGAATACGCGAAAAGCCGAAGAATAAGAATTTTTAAGAATTTTTAAGATATTTTAAATCGACACGTAAGATATATGCGTAAAAACCTAAGTTGACAATACTTTTTCAAAAGTATTGTATTTGTAGTAAAAATCACTCCCGTAATGTAAGTACCAATCGTAAATACGCGATAACGCGAAGAATAATATTCTCTGGATATTTTAAACAGACCTGTAAGATATATGCGTGAAAATCTTTATTAGAAAAACTTTTTCAAAAGTATTTTATTTACAGTAGAACAATTCCATAATGCAATTATTGATCCTGAATACGCGAAAAGCCGAAGAATAAGAATTTTTAAGAATTTATAAGATATTTTAAATCGACACGTAAGATATATGCGTAAAAACTTAATTGACAATACTTTTTCAAAAGTATTTTATTTATAGTAAGAATCACTCCCGTAATGTAATTACCAATCATAATTACGCGATAACACGAAGAATAAAATTCTCTGGATATTTTAAATAGACCTGTAAGATATATGCGTAAAAATCTCTGTTGGAATTACTTTTTCAAAAGTATTTTATTTACAGTAGAACAATTCCAAAATGCAATTATTGATCCTGAATACGCGAAAAGCCGAAGAATAAGAATTTTTAAGAATTTTTAAGATATTTTAAATCGACACGTAAGATATATGCGTAAAAACCTAAGTTGACAATACTTTTTCAAAAGTATTGTATTTATAGTAAAAATCACTCCCGTAATGTAAGTACCAATCGTAAATACGCGATAACGCGAAGAATAATATTCTCTGGATATTTTAAACAGACCTGTAACATATATGCGTGAAAATCTTTGTTAGAAATACTTTTTCAAAAGTATTTTATTTACAGTAGAACAATTCCAAAATGCAATTATTGATCCTGAATACGCGAAAAGCCGAAGAATAAGAATTTTTAAGAATTTTTAAGATATTTTAAATCGACACGTAAGATATATGCTTAAAAACCTATGTTGACAATACTTTTTCAAAAGTATTGTATTTATAGTAAAAATCACTCCCGTAATGTAATTACCAATCATAATTACGCGATAGCGCGAAGAATAAGATTCTCTGGATATTTTAAATAGACCTGTAAGATATTTGCGTAAAAATCTTTGTTAGAAATACTGTTTCAAAAGTATTGTATTTATAGTAGAGCAATTCCATAATGCAATTATTGATCCTGAAACCGCGAAAACCCGAAAAAAATAAATTTTTTAAGAATTTTGAAGATATTTTAAATTGACATGTGAGATATATGCTTAAAAAACTTAATTGACAATACTTTTTCAAAAGTATTTTATTTATAGTAAGAATCACTCCCGTAATGTAATTACCAATCATAATTACGCGATAACGCGAAGAATAAGATTCTCTGGATATTTTAAATAGACCTGTAAGATATATGCGTAAAAATCTCTGTTGGAATTACTTTT
The DNA here is from genome assembly GCA_030998225.1 of Diplolepis rosae. Lineage (NCBI taxonomy): Eukaryota > Metazoa > Arthropoda > Insecta > Hymenoptera > Diplolepididae > Diplolepis > Diplolepis rosae. The sequence goes on along the minus strand of JAPYXD010000688.1, from coordinate 814,094 downwards.
TCAAAAGTATTTTATTTACAGTAGAACAATTCCAAAATGCAATTATTGATCCTGAATACGCGAAAAGCCGAAGAATAAGAATTTTTAAGAATTTTTAAGATATTTTAAATCGACACGTAAGATATATGCGTAAAAACCTAAGTTGACAATACTTTTTCAAAAGTATTGTATTTATAGTAAAAACCACTCCCGTAATGTAAGTACCAATCGTAAATACGCGATAACGCGAAGAATAATATTCTCTGGATATTTTAAACTGACCATGTAAGATATATGCGTGAAAATCTTTATTAGAAAAACTTTTTCAAAAGTATTTTATTTACAGTAGAAAAATTCCATAATGCAATTATTGATCCTGAATACGCGAAAACCCGAAGAATAAGAATTTTTAAGAATTTTTAAGATATTTTAAATCGACACGTAAGATATATGCGTAAAAACCTAAGTTGACAATACTTTTTCAAAAGTATTGTATTTATAGTGAACATCACTCCCGTAATGTAATTACCAATCATAATTACGCGATAACGCGAAGAATAAGATTCTCTGGATATTTTAATTTGACCTATAAGATATTTGCGTAAAAATCTTTGTTAGAAATACTTTTTCAAAAGTATTGTATTTATAGTGAACATCACTCCCGTAATGTAATTACCAATCATAATTACGCGATAACGCGAAGAATAAGATTCTCTGGATATTTTAATTTGACCTATAAGATATTTGCGTAAAAATTTTTGTTAGAAATACTTTTTCAAAAGTATTGTATTTATAGTAGAGCAATTCCATAATGCAATTATTGATCCTGATACCGCGAAAACCCGAAAAAAATAAATTTTTTAAGAATTTTGAAGATATTTTAAATTGACATGTGAGATATATGCTTAAAAAACTTAATTGACAATACTTTTTCAAAAGTATTTTATTTATAGTAAGAATCACTCCCGTAATGTAATTACCAATCATAATTACGCGATAACGCGAAGAATAAGATTCTCTGGATATTTTAAATAGACCTGTAAGATATATGCGTAAAAATCTCTGTTGGAATTACTTTTTCAAAAGTATTTTATTTACAGTAGAACAATTCCAAAATGCAATTATTGATCCTGAATACGCGAAAAGCCGAAGAATAAGAATTTTTAAGAATTTTTAAGATATTTTAAATCGACACGTAAGATATATGCGTAAAAACCTAAGTTGACAATAATTTTTCAAAAGTATTGTATTTATAGTAAAAACCACTCCCGTAATGTAAGTACCAATCGTAAATACGCGATAACGCGAAGAATAATATTCTCTGGATATTTTAAACTGACCATGTAAGATATATGCGTGAAAATCTTTATTAGAAAAACTTTTTCAAAAGTATTTTATTTACAGTAGAAAAATTCCATAATGCAATTATTGATCCTGAATACGCGAAAAGCCGAAGAATAAGAATTTTTAAGAATTTTTAAGATATTTTAAATCGACACGTAAGATATATGCGTAAAAACCTAAGTTGACAATACTTTTTCAAAAGTATTGTATTTATAGTGTACATCACTCCCGTAATGTAATTACCAATCATAATTACGCGATAACGCGAAGAATAAGATTCTCTGGATATTTTAATTTGACCTATAAGATATTTGCGTAAAAATCTTTGTTAGAAATACTTTTTCAAAAGTATTGTATTTATAGTAGAGCAAATCCATAATGCAATTATTAATCCTGAAACCGCGAAAACCCGAAAAAAAAATTTTTAAGAATTTTGAAGATATTTTACATTGACATTTGAGATATATGCTTAAAAAACTTAATTGACAATACTTTTACAAAGGTATTGTATTTTAGTGAACATCACGCCCGTAATGTAATTACCAATCATAATTACGCGATAGCGCGAAGAATAAGATTCTCTGAATATTTTAAATAGACCTGTAAGATATATGCGTAAAAATCTCTGTTGGAATTACATTTTCAAAAGTATTTTATTTATAGTAAGAATCACTCCCGTAATGTAATTACCAATCATGAATACGCGAAAACACGAAGAATAGAAATTTTTTAGTTATGTTAAATTGACACGTATTATATATGCGTGAAAAACTTTGTTGACAATAATTTTACGAAAGTATTGTATTTATAATAAAGGATTTTTAATCCTAAAAACGCGAAAACGCGAAGAAAAAGAATTTTTTAGTCAATTTAATTTGACATTCATGATATGCGCATGAAAAACTTTGTTGCCAATACTTTTTCGAAAGTATTGTATTCAAAGTAAAGGATTCCCATAATGTAATTACTTCACATAGAAACGCGAGAACGCGAAAACGCGAAAACACGAAAACGCGAAGAATAAGAGATTTATTTAGTTATTTTGAATTGACAGGTAGGATATATGTGTATAAATCCTTGTTTACAATACTTTTCCAAAGGTATTGCATCTATTGTAAGAAACGCTCCTGTAATGTAATTATTAATCCTAAATACGCGAAAACGCGAAGAAAAAGATTTTTTAGTTATTTTAATTTCACCTGTATGATGTGCGCGTAAAAAACATTGCTACCGATACTTTGTCGAAAGTATTGTATTTATAATAAAGTAATCCCATAATGCAATTACTGATCCTGAAAACGCGAAAACCCGAAAGAAAAAATTCTTAAGATATCTTAAATTGACATGTGAGATATATGCGTGAAAAACTTTGTTGACAATAATTTTACGAAAGTATTGTATTCAAAGTAAAGGATTCCCATAATGTAATTACTTCACATAGAAACGCGAGAACGCGAAAACGCGAAAACACGAAAACGCGAAGAATAAGAGATTTATTTAGTTATTTTGAATTGACAGGTAGGATATATGTGTATAAATCCTTGTTTACAATACTTTTCCAAAGGTATTGCATTTATTGTAAGAAACGCTCCTCTAATGTAATTATTAATCCTTAATACGCGAAAACGCGAAGAAAAAGATTTTTTAGTTATTTTAATTTCACCTGTATGATGTACGCGTAAAAAACATTGCTACCGATACTTTGTCGAAAGTATTGTATTTATAATAAAGTAATCCCATAATGCAATTATTGATCCTAAAAACGCGAAAACCCGAAAAAAAAAAATTCTTAAGATATCTTAAATTGACATGTGAGATATATGCGTAAAAAACTTAGTTGACAATACTTTTTCAAAAGTATTGTATTTATAGTGAACATCACTCCCGTAATGTAATTACCAATCACAATTACGCGATAGTGCGAAGAATAAGATTCTCTGGATATTTTAATTTGACCTATAAGATATATGCGTAAAAATCTTTGTTAGAAATACTTTTTCAAAAGTGTTTTATTTATAGTAGAGAAAATCCATAATGCAAATACTGATCCTGAAACCGCGAAAACCCGAAAAAAAAAAAATTTTTAAGAATTTTGAAGATATTTTAAATTGACATGTGAGATATATGCTTAAAAAACTTAATTGACAATACTTTTACAAAGGTATTGTATTTTTAGTGAACATCACGCCCGTAATGTAATTACTAATCATAATTACGCGATAACGCGAAGAATAATATTCTCTGGATATTTTAAACAGACCTGTAAGATGTATGCGTAAAAATCTTTGTTAGAAATACTTTTTCAAAAGTATTTTATTTATAGTAGAGTAATTCCATAATGCAAATACTGATCCTGAAAACGCGAAAACCCGAAGAATAAGAATTTTTAAGAATTTTTAAGATATTTTAAATCGACACGTAAGATATATGCGTAAAAACCTAAGTTGACAATACTTTTTCAAAAGTATTGTATTTATAGTGAACATCACTCCCGTAATGTAATTACCAATCATAATTACGCGATAACGCGAAGAATAATATTCTCTGGATATTTTAAACAGACCTGTAAGATATATGCGTAAAAATCTTTGTTAGAAATACTTTTTCAAAAGTGTTTTATTTATAGCAGAGCAAATCCATAATGCAATTATTGATCCTGAATACGCGAAAAGCCGAAGAATAAGAATTTTTAAGAATTTTTAAGATATTTTAAATCGACACGTAAGATATATGCGTAAAAACCTAAGTTGACAATACTTTTTCAAAAGTATTGTATTTATAGTGTACATCACTCCCGTAATGTAATTACCAATCATAATTACGCGATAACGCGAAGAATAAGATTCTCTGGATATTTTAATTTGACCTATAAGATATTTGCGTAAAAATCTTTGTTAGAAATACTTTTTCAAAAGTATTGTATTTATAGTAGAGCAATTCCATAATGCAATTATTGATCCTGAAACCGCGAAAACCCGAAAAAAAAATTTTTAAGAATTTTGAAGATATTTTACATTGACATTTGAGATATATGCTTAAAAACTTAATTGACAATACTTTTACAAAGGTATTGTATTTTAGTGAACATCACGCCCGTAATGTAATTACCAATCATAATTACGCGATAGCGCGAAGAATAAGATTCTCTGAATATTTTAAATAGACCTGTAAGATATATGCGTAAAAATCTCTGTTGGAATTACATTTTCAAAAGTATTTTATTTATAGTAAGAATCACTCCCGTAATGTAATTACCAATCATGAATACGCGAAAACACGAAGAATAGAAATTTTTTAGTTATGTTAAATTGACACGTATTATATATGCGTGAAAAACTTTGTTGACAATAATTTTACGAAAGTATTGTATTTATAATAAAGGATTTTTAATCCTAAAAACGCGAAAACGCGAAGAAAAAGAATTTTTTAGTCATTTTAATTTGACATTTATGATATGCGCATGAAAAACTTTGTTGCCAATACTTTTTCGAAAGTATTGTATTCAAAGTAAAGGATTCCCATAATGTAATTACTTCACATAGAAACGCGAGAACGCGAAAACGCGAAAACACGAAAACGCGAAGAATAAGAGATTTATTTAGTTATTTTGAATTGACAGGTAGGATATATGTGTATAAATCCTTGTTTACAATACTTTTCCAAAGGTATTGCATTTATTGTAAGAAACGCTCCTGTAATGTAATTATTAATCCTAAATACGCGAAAACGCGAAGAAAAAGATTTTTTAATTATTTTAATTTCACCTGTATGATGTGCGCGTAAAAAACATTGCTACCGATACTTTGTCGAAAGTATTGTATTTATAATAAAGTAATCCCATAATGCAATTACTGATCCTAAAAACGCGAAAACCCGAAAAAAAAAATTCTTAAGATATCTTAAATTGACATGTGAGATATATGCGTAAAAAACTTTGTTGACAATACTTCTTCGAAAGTATTGTATTCAAAGTAAAGGATTCCCATAATGTAATTACTTCACATAGAAACGCGAGAACGCGAAAACGCGAAAACACGAAAACGCGAAGAATAAGAGATTTATTTAGTTATTTTGAATTGACAGGTAGGATATATGTGTATAAATCCTTGTTTACAATACTTTTCCAAAGGTATTGCATTTATTGTAAGAAACGCTCCTCTAATGTAATTATTAATCCTTAATACGCGAAAACGCGAAGAAAAAGATTTTTTAGTTATTTTAATTTCACCTGTATGATGTACGCGTAAAAAACATTGCTACCGATACTTTGTCGAAAGTATTGTATTTATAATAAAGTAATCCCATAATGCAATTATTGATCCTAAAAACGCGAAAACCCGAAAAAAAAAAATTCTTAAGATATCTTAAATTGACATGTGAGATATATGCGTAAAAAACTTAGTTGACAATACTTTTTCAAAAGTATTGTATTTATAGTCAACATCACTCCCGTAATGTAATTACCAATCACAATTACGCGATAGTGCGAAGAATAAGATTCTCTGGATATTTTAATTTGACCTATAAGATATATGCGTAAAAATCTTTGTTAGAAATACTTTTTCAAAAGTGTTTTATTTATAGTAGAGAAAATCCATAATGCAAATACTGATCCTGAAACCGCGAAAACCCGAAAGAAAAAAAATTTTTAAGAATTTTGAAGATATTTTAAATTGACATGTGAGATATATGCTTAAAAAACTTAATTGACAATACTTTTACAAAGGTATTGTATTTTTAGTGAACATCACGCCCGTAATGTAATTACTAATCATAATTACGCGATAACGCGAAGAATAATATTCTCTGGATATTTTAAACAGACCTGTAAGATGTATGCGTAAAAATCTTTGTTAGAAATACTTTTTCAAAAGTATTTTATTTATAGTAGAGTAATTCCATAATGCAAATACTGATCCTGAAAACGCGAAAACCCGAAAAACAAAGATTTTTAAGAATTTTTAATATATTTTAAATTGACATGTGAGATATATGCGTAAAAACCTAAGTTGACAATACTTTCTCAAAAGTATTGTATTTGTAGTGAACATCACGCCCGTAATGTAATTACCAATCATAATTACGCGATAGCGCGAAAAATAAGATTCTCTGGATATTTTAAATAGACCTGTAAGATATATGCGTAAAAATCTCTGTTGGAATTACTTTTTCAAAAGTATTGTATATATAGTAGAGCAATTCCATAAAGCAAATACTGATCCTGAAAACGCGAAAACCCGAAAAATAAAATTTTTTAAGAATTTTTAAGATATTTTAAATTGACATGTGAGATATATGCTTAAAAAACTTAATTGACAATACTTTTACAAAGGTATTGTATTTTTAGTGAACATCACGCCCGTAATGTAATTACTAATCATAATTACGCGATAACGCGAAGAATAAGATTCTCTGGATATTTTAATTTGACCTATAAGATATATGCGTAAAAATCTTTGTCATAAATACTTTTTCCAAAGTATTGTATTTATAGTAGAGCAATTCCATAAAGGAAATACTGATCCTGAAAACGCGAAAACCCGAAAAACAAAGATTTTTAAGAATTTTTAATATATTTTAAATTGACATGTGAGATATATGCGTAAAAACCTAAGTTGACAATACTTTCTCAAAAGTATTGTATTTATAGTGTACATCACTCCCGTAATGTAATTACCAATCATAATTACGCGATAACGCGAAGAATAAGATTCTCTGGATATTTTAATTTGACCTATAAGATATTTGCGTAAAAATCTTTGTTAGAAATACTTTTTCAAAAGTATTGTATTTATAGTAGAGCAATTCCATAATGCAATTATTGATCCTGAAACCGCGAAAACCCGAAAAAAATAAATTTTTTAAGAATTTTGAAGATATTTTAAATTGACATGTGAGATATATGCTTAAAAAACTTAATTGACAATACTTTTTCAAAAGTATTTTATTTATAGTAAGAATCACTCCCGTAATGTAATTACCAATCATAATTACGCGATAACGCGAAGAATAAGATTCTCTGGATATTTTAAATAGACCTGTAAGATATATGCGTAAAAATCTCTGTTGGAATTACTTTTTCAAAAGTATTTTATTTACAGTAGAACAATTCCAAAATGCAATTATTGATCCTGAATACGCGAAAAGCCGAAGAATAAGAATTTTTAAGAATTTTTAAGATATTTTAAATCGACACGTAAGATATATGCGTAAAAACCTAAGTTGACAATACTTTTTCAAAAGTATTGTATTTATAGTGTACATCACTCCCGTAATGTAATTACCAATCATAATTACGCGATAACGCGAAGAATAAGATTCTCTGGATATTTTAATTTGACCTATAAGATATTTGCGTAAAAATCTTTGTTAGAAATACTTTTTCAAAAGTATTGTATTTATAGTAGAGCAATTCCATAATGCAATTATTGATCCTGAAACCGCGAAAACCCGAAAAAAATAAATTTTTTAAGAATTTTGAAGATATTTTAAATTGACATGTGAGATATATGCTTAAAAAACTTAATTGACAATACTTTTTCAAAAGTATTTTATTTATAGTAAGAATCACTCCCGTAATGTAATTACCAATCATAATTACGCGATAACGCGAAGAATAAGATTCTCTGGATATTTTAATTTGACCTATAAGATATTTGCGTAAAAATCTTTGTTAGAAATACTTTTTCAAAAGTATTGTATTTATAGTAGAGCAATTCCATAATGCAAATACTGATCCTGAAAACGCGAAAACCCGAAAAACAAAGATTTTTAAGAATTTTTAATATATTTTAAATTGACATGTGAGATCTATGCGTAAAAAGCTTAATTGACAATACTTTTACAAAGGTATTGTATTTTTAGTGGACATCACGCCCGTAATGTAATTACCAATTATAATTACGCGATAGCGCGAAGAATAAGATACTCTAGATATTTTAAATAGACCTGTAGGATATATGCGTAAAAATCTTTGTTATAAATACTTTTTCCAAAGTATTGTATTTATAGTAGAGCAATTCCATAAAGCAAATACTGATCCTGAAAACGCGAAAACCCGAAAAATAAAATTTTTTAAGAATTTTTAAGATATTTTAAATTGACATGTGAGATATATGCGTATAAAGCTTAATTGACAATACTTTTACAAAGGTATTGTATTTTTAGTGAACATCACGCCCGTAATGTAATTACTAATCATAATTACGCGATAACGCGAAGAATAAGATTCTCTGGATATTTTAAAAAGACCTGTAAGATATATGCGTAAAAATCTCTGTTGGAAAAACTTTTTCAAAAGTATTTTATTTACAGTAGAACAATTCCATAATGCAAATACTGATCCTGAAAACGCGAAAACCCGAAAAACAAAGATTTTTAAGAATTTTTAATATATTTTAAATTGACATGTGAGATATATGCGTAAAAAGCTTAATTGACAATACTTTTACAAAGGTATTGTATTTATAGTGAACGTCACTCCCGTAATGTAATTACTAATCATAATTACGCGATAACGCGAAGAATAATATTCTCTGGATATTTTAAACAGACCTGTAAGATATATGCGTGAAAATCTTTATTAGAAATACTTTTTCAAAAGTATTTTATTTATAGTAGAGTAATTCCATAATGCAAATACTGATCCTGAAAACGCGAAAACCCGAAAAACAAAGATTTTTAAGAATTTTTAATATATTTTAAATTGACATGTGAGATATATGCGTAAAAACATAAATTGACAATACTTTTACAAAGGTATTGTATTTTTAGTGTACATCACGCCCGTAATGTAATTACCAATCATAATTACGCGATAACGCGAAGAATAAGATTCTCTGGATATTTTAATTTGACCTGTAAGATATATGCGTAAAAATCTCTGTTGGAAAAACTTTTTCAAAAGTATTTTATTTACAGTAGAACAATTCCATAATGCAAATACTGATCCTGAAAACGCGAAAACCCGAAAAACAAAGATTTTTAAGAATTTTTAATATATTTTAAATTGACATGTGAGATCTATGCGTAAAAAGCTTAATTGACAATACTTTTACAAAGGTATTGTATTTTTAGTGGACATCACGCCCGTAATGTAATTACCAATTATAATTACGCGATAGCGCGAAGAATAAGATACTCTGGATATTTTAATTTGACCTATAAGATATATGCGTAAAAATCTTTGTTATAAATACTTTTTCCAAAGTATTGTATTTATAGTAGAGCAATTCCATAAAGCAAATACTGATCCTGAAAACGCGAAAACCCGAAAAATAAAATTTTTTAAGAATTTTTAAGATATTTTAAATTGACATGTGAGATATATGCGTATAAAGCTTAATTGACAATACTTTTTCAAAAGTATTGCATTTATAGTGAACATCACGCCCGTAATGTAATTACTAATCATAATTACGCGATAACGCGAAGAATAATATTCTCTGGATATTTTAAACAGACCTGTAAGATATATGCGTGAAAATCTTTATTAGAAAAACTTTTTCAAAAGTATTTTATTTACAGTAGAACAATTCCATAATGCAATTATTGATCTTAAAAACGCGAAAACCCGAAAAATAAAATTTTTTAAGAATTTCTAAGATATTTTAAATTGACATGTGAGATATATGCGTAAAAAGCTTAATTGACAATACTTTTAAAAGGTATTGTATTTTTAGTGAACATCACGCCCGTAGTGTAATTACTAATCATAATTACGCGATAACGCGAAGAATAATATTCTCTGGATATTTTAAACAGACCTGTAAGATATATGCGTGAAAATCTTTGTTAGAAATACTTTTTCAAAAGTATTTTATTTATAGTAGAGTAATTCCATAATGCAAATACTGATCCTGAAAACGCGAAAACCCGAAGAATAAGAATTTTTGAGAATTTTTAAGATATTTTAAATTGACATGTGAGATATATGCGTGAAAAGCTTAATTGACAATACTTTTACAAAGGTATTGTATTTTTATTGAACATCACGCCCGTAATGTAATTACCAATCATAATTACGCGATAGCGTCTAGAATAAGATTCTCTGGATATTTTAAATAGACCTGTAAGATATATGCGTAAAAATCTCTGTTGGAAAAACTTTTTCAAAAGTATTTTATTTACAGTAGAACAATTCCATAATGCAATTATTGATCCTGAATACGCGAAAACCCGAAGAATGAAAATTTTTAAGAATTTTTAAGATATTTTAAATCGACACGTAAGATATATGCGTAAAAACCTAAGTTGACAATACTTTTTCAAAAGTATTGTATTTATAGTGAACATCACTCCCGTAATGTAATTACCAATCATAATTACGCGATAACGCGAAGAATAAGATACTCTGGATATTTTAATTTGACCTATAAGATATATGCGTAAAAATCTTTGTTAGAAATACTTTTTCAAAAGTATTGTATTTATAGTAGAGCAATTCCATAATGCAATTATTGATCCTGAAACCGCGAAAACCCGAAAAAAAAAATTTTAAGAATTTTTAATATATTTTAAATTGACATGTGAGATCTATGCGTAAAAAGCTTAATTGACAATACTTTTACAAAGGTATTGTATTTTTAGTGAACATCACGCCCGTAATGTAATTACCAATCATAATTACGCGATAGCGCGAAGAATAAGATTCTCTGGATATTATAAATAGACCTGTAAGATATATGCGTAAAAATCTCTGTTGGAAATACTTTTTCAAAAGTATTTCATTTATAGTAGAACAATTCCATAATGTAATTATTGGTCCTGAAAACGCGAAAACCCGAAGAATAAGAATTTTTTAATAATTTAATTTTTACGCATAATGCGAAGAATAAGTTTCTCTGGATATTTTAAATTCACCTGTATGATGTACGCGTAAAAAACTTCAATACTTCATCGAAAGTATTGTATTTATAGTAAAGCAATCCCATAATGCAATTACTGAACATGAAACCGCGATAACATGAAAAATAAAAAAATTTTAAATCATTTTAAATTGTCATTTAAGATATATGCGTAAAAAATTTTTTTACAATACTTTTTCAAAGGTATTGTATTCATAGTAGAAATCAATCCCGTAATGCAATTATACAGGATATTTAATGCCCGAGTAGTGGAATCACAGGTCCTAGGACCCAGGTCCCCCTTTTTCTTTATATCGGTTTCAGGATCAATAATTGCATTATGGAATTGCTCTACTATAAATACAATAATTTTGAAAAAGTATTTATAACAAAGATTTTTACGCATATATCTGATAGGTCAAATTAAGTATAGTTATCGCGTAATTATGATTGGTAATTACATTACGGGCGTGATGTTCACTACAAATACAATACTTTTGAGAAAGTATTGTCAACCTAGGTTTTTTCGCATATATCTTACGTGTCGATTTAAAAGATCTTAAAAATTCTTATTCTTCGGCTTTTCGCGTATTCAGGATCAATAATTGCATTATGGAATTGTTCTACTGTAAATAAAATACTTTTGAAAAAGTTTTTCCAACAGAGATTTTTACGCATATATCTTACAGGTCTATTTAAAATATCCAGAGAATTTTTATCTTCGCGTTATCGCATATTTATGATTGGTAATTACATCACGGGAGCGATTTTCACTATAAATACAATACTTTTGAAAAAGTATTGTCAAGAATGTTTCTCACGCGCATATCATACATGTCAATTTAAAATATCTTAAAGATTCTTAAAAATCTTTGTTTTTCGTGTTTTCGCGTTTTCAGGATCAGTATTTGCATTATGGAATTGCTCTACTATAAATAAAATACTTTTGAAAAAGTATTTCTAACTAAGATTTTTACGCATATATCTTATAGGTCAAATTAAAATATCCAGAGAATCTTATTCTTCGCGTTATCGCGTAATTATGATTGGTTGTTACGTACGGGTTTTATTAATTTAAATTAAATCCATAAAAAGTAAAAACAATTACTCCTAATATACTTTATTTAATAATAAAATGGGTACGCGGACGTCGTCCAAACTGCCGAATTCGATTAATGTGAATATTAATTGAATTCGTTTATTATTATGTGGGGTCGTTGGTCTTCTACTCTCGGACTGAGAGTGTATTCTTCACGTTTACATTGATCACCTTTAATTTTGAACAATAAGAAGAGGTGAAAAGGTGCCTTGAATAAAATGAAGTCAGGCGACAATTATTCGAATAAATAAGACAGTTTTATTTCAAAAAGAAAGAAGCGAATAACCCGATTTGAACATTTTGGATATAAATCAAGAGAGAGACAAGTCAGAATTATAAATTATACCTTACCACAATTAAGATTTTAATCCTAGGTGCTTAATCCTACCGGATTTTTGGAGAGCAGGAGCAAGGAAGAGAGTGCGTTCCCGTTGCTGAAGTCGTCAGTTATCCGGGCCAAACTTGATTTTATATATCTGTGGTTTCCAAAAGAAACCACCCTTGTCCTTTGCGTGATGCACACACACACATTTTCCACTTTTCTTTTAGGTTTGATAAGAAAATTTAACGGTTGGCTTTCAACCAGAAAAGGGTCGAGTGCTTTTAAATTCGCTCTTTTCACCGCTAAAATTTCCCTATTAAATCTAATTCAAATATTTTGTGAAAATTATCACTACCGTTTTGAGATTCGGTAGTATTAATTTTCTGCGATTTCTGGCTGCTTTGTGCCGTTTTATTTTGGTGAAGAAAAACCGCGAATAACTGGATTTGGACTATAAATAGTCCGCCGAAAATTTTCGTTGATACACGTTTGATGCGATTGCCAAGAGTCTATCACTAGATAATCGTTTACGAGTTACCCTCAACTAGCGAAACAGGTATACCGACCGTTCACGATCAACAAATTGGACCTTTTAAATGGCCCGCCGAAGACGAATTTAATTTTGATGTATTCAAAATAAAAGAATTGCTTCTGTCTAGATGAAGACTTTTGTATTTTACGTCCGCCCGACACGATTCCAAATAAATAATTTCGTTAGAAAGAGTTTTACGGGTTCAATCAACTAACGAGGATCTAGGAACTGTCGATCTAGACCGCAGACGGGCAAAAGTAGAGAAAAGTATATTCCCTACTGTCCGAGTAGTTCCGGATAGTACCGGGTTGCTCGAGTAACTGCGAATTTCGGCTTGGCGTTGATCTGTTTTACTGTTTTATCGCGAGGTGAACATGGTAGGGTTTTTCGATGATTAAGGAATCTATGATTGGACAAGGAAATAATGGTAGGGAGGTTTTAGGAATTTAGATGGACTTTGTACCATGCTGATTCAGTTATTGCACCATTTGCTGATTTTTAGGTGTCGAATATTTCTCCCCTATTTCCACACTTATCGTGAGAAAGGAAATGCGCTCATCGAATTTTAGTATTTGATGCATTGTCATCAAATTGTAGAAACGATTTTAGTTTCTAATATATTTCGTGCTAAATTGAAATATATATATTTAATTAGTCTAGGTTTATAATCATTATATGAATTATAAAGCCTTACATAATTATTTTAAATATTCGGATGAGTCCTTTAGGTTTTGATTACAAAAAGCACGTGGCCTTTGTTGTGGGAGATCAGCTGGCTAAAGCATCTAAGCAAGGATAGGCGCATGAGAAGGAAGTGTGAAAATGGAATGTATGCTAGCCTCGCGATGCACAGCAGAGCACATCAAAAGTTTCCAAAAGAGACGGGTATATGGGGCATGTGCATGGGCGAACGAAGAAAGGAATTAACAAACGGCAGAAAGCTATAGTGAGATACAGTGCATGAGTGTACACGCGCTGGATATCTCTCCCTCTTCCTCTCTCTTATGCTCTCTCTTCTTCCCTCGCGCTCTCTCCTTTTGCTTCCACTTTCCAGTGAAAATATTTATAATTATTTCCTGGACTTACATTATTTTAGGTATTAAAATTGCGATTATGTGACAGGCCACTCGCATGAAGCTATAGTTATAATTATTGGCGACAATATTAATGGTTTTAAATGAATTAATATCATATAAAAGCAATATTAATACTAATTAAATAATACCTTAGAAGTTTCCTGAATTTAGATACTTAATGAATTTACAATCTATGCGATTATGTGACAGGCCACTCGCATTAAAATAAAATCGTAGTTATAATTATCCGCATTTACCTGTAAACATAAACTCATATTTATATGGAGGTGCACAAGCCTGCACGTACATCAGTTTATATATATATATTAATTCATATCAATATGCTGTACAATATAAAGCGATATATGCTTAATATACAATAATAATATGATCATAATGATATTAACCATTAATAATAGTATAAATATATACAAAACATCAATCATATTAATCATATTAATCACACTATCAATATTAATATAACAAAGTATTTCCAACAGGGATTTTTACGAATATATCTCACATGTCAATTTAAAATATCTTCAAAATTCTTAAAATTTTTTTTTTTTCGGGTTTTCGCGGTTTCAGGATCAACAATTGCATTATGGAATTGTTCTACTGTAAATAAAATACTTTTGAAAAAGTAATTCCAACAGAGATTTTTACGCATATATCTTACAGGTCTATTTAAAATATCCAGAGAATTTTATTCTTCGTGTTATCGCGTAATTATGATTGGTAATTACATTACGGGCGTGATGTTCACTAAAAATACAATACCTTTGTAAAAGTATTGTCAATTAAGCTTTTTACGCATATATCTCACATGTCAATTTAAAATATATTAAAAATTCTTAAAAATCTTTGTTTTTCGGCTTTTCGCGTATTCAGGATCAATAATTGCATTTTGGAATTGTTCTACTGTAAATAAAATACTTTTGAAAAAGTTTTTCCAACAGAGATTTTTACGCATATATCTTACAGGTCTATTTAAAATATCCAGAGAATCTTATTTTTCGCGCTATCGCGTAATTATGATTGGTAATTACATTACGGGCGTGATGTTCACTACAAATACAATACTTTTGAGAAAGTATTGTCAACTTAGGTTTTTACGCATATATCTCACATGTCAATTTAAAATATATTAAAAATTCTTAAAAATCTTTGTTTTTCGGGTTTTCGCGTTTTCAGGATCAGTATTTGCATTATGGAATTGCTCTACTATAAATACAATACTTTTGAAAAAGTATTTCTAACAAAGATTTTTACGCATATATCTTACAGGTCTATTTAAAATATCCAGAGAATTTTATTCTTCGTGTTATCGCGTAATTATGATTGGTAATTACATTACGGGCGTGATGTTCACTGAAAATACAATACCTTTGTAAAAGTATTGTCAATTAAGCTTTTTACGCATATATCTCACATGTCAATTTAAGATATCTTAAAAATTTTTATTTTTCGGGTTTTCGCGGATTTAGGATCAGTAATTGCATTATGGGATTGCTTTATTATAAATACAATACTTTCGACAAAGTATCGGTAGCAATGTTTTTTATGCCTACATCATACAGGTGAAATTAAAATAACTAAAAAATCTTTTTCTTCGCGTTTTCGCGTATTTAGGATTAATAATTACATTACAGGAGCGTTTCTTACTATAAATGCAATACCTTTGGAAAAGTATTGTAAACAAGGTTTTATATACATATATCCTACCTGTCAATTCAAAATAACTAAAGAAATCTCTTATTCTTCGCGTTTTCGTGTTTTCGCGTTTTCGCGTTCTCGCGTTTCTATGTGAAGTAATTACATTATGGGAATCCTTTACTTTGAATACAATACTTTCGAAAAAGTATTGGCAACAAAGTTTTTCATGCGCATATCATACATGTCAATTTAAAATGACTAAAAAATTATTTTTCTTCGCGTTTTCGCGTTTTTAGGATTAATAATCGCATTATGGGATCGCTTTATTATAAATACAATACTTTCGTAAAATTATTGTCAACCAAGTTTTTTACGCATATATAATACGTGTCAATTTAAAATAACTAAAAAATTTCTATTCTTCGTGTTTTCGCGTATTTATGATTGGTAATTACATTACGGGAGTGATTCTTACTATAAATACAATACTTTTGAAAAATATTGTCATAAAGATTTTTACGCATATATCATACTTGTCAGTTAAAATAAATAAAAAATTCTCTTTTTTCGCGTTTATAACAGTGAGTTCAGTCTCATATCAATTCATAAATGCTTTTTTTCGTGGATCTAGAATTAGTAATCATATTACGGTACTGTCTCAATCTAAATACAATACTAAAAACAAATTTGGCAACAAGGGTTCACGCGCATATCATACATTTCTAATTAAAGCACTTAAAAAAATTCTATTCTTCGTGTTCTCAGGATTACTGATTGCATTATGTGTTTGTTTTAATATAAATACAATACTTCAGTAAAAGTATTGGCAAAAAAGTTTTCTACATGTATTTCAATTCAAAATAACTTAAAAATTCTATACCATTCTCTTTTATCAAAAACTTTAAAAACTCTATATAAAAGTCAATAACAGCCAAAGGAAATTTCGTCTTTTAATTTTTTTCGTGATAGTGAGTCACCCCTTATTCATATTAAGTTGCCCGCTCTTATTTTCTAACGAAAATTTTACATGCGAGACGAAATATTTAAGGAACCTATTGCATTTTCCTTGATATATTTCGATACTTACAATGTATAATTTTTCATTTAACCTAATGAAAACAGATTTCTCACTATTGGTGTTATTATTACATGTGCATAGCTTTTCAGAGAATTAGTAGTGAAAACATTTTGATACACGCACTAGCGTATAATAGCCTTTCTTTAACTGACCTTCTGATTTGCACATTTTAAGGGAAATAAACTGGAAAGCAAGTTCATTAATAAGAGATTTGGTTTTCCATTTTTGTTATTAAGCATCAGTGATCACTTGGACGCCATTCTTAGCGTCTCTATCTTTCTCTTTCTATGCTTCACGTTTATACTCTCCATCTCTTTCTACGGCGTCCAAGCGTCACCCGCCATCACTGATGCACACAGAAGTTCTCGGTTACGGTAAGTTACCGTCACGGGCCGGCCAACCCGTTGTCATGTACCTTGCCGTTACCAGAACTTCAATAAATAAATTCACAAAGACGAACGAAGATTAATTAATATTTAAACTAGAATCAAGCTTCCCAGACTTTTTCCAATTTTTAGACATAAGTTAGGTTTTTAAATTATTGATATTTAGGTTTATATTAGTTTTCCATATTTTTCCCACCATGCCATTGGTGGGACCTTAAAAATATATTTTATTAATATAACATCTATTTTTAAGAATTTTGAACATATATTTTTATTTTTATAGATTTTAGGTATCAACTAGTATTTAATTAGATTATAATTAATTAGCATTTAAGATTATTGTATTTTTAGATTTTCCTCACTAAATGGGCCTACTGCAATACAACGAGAGGGAAAGGTAAACTCTGCCCAGGGATTGGCTCAGCGGATCCAATCCATGGGAAGAGCAAGGCACGCAGAGGTATGCGCAAAGGCTAAGGAAATCTCGAGTGCATGGAGCGTGGTGACGACGTAAGCGCACCTCACCCACGCATCTCGAGCATCCCCCACGCCAGCGTCTACCCCCACGCAGTGTCTTCCCTTCGAGCCCTTCGTGTATAAAAGCGGGTGCATTCAGTTGGAAAATCAGTCCAAAAACCGACCTACTAAGGACTAACACCTCTCTCTGAATAAAGCATCGTCTTATACTCGAACCACTCTGACTTACTTAATTTCATAACCTTCTCTACAGATTCTTTTTCTCAGCAGAAGACGCTGGAGCATTCTCCTCGTCTTCTGTCCTTCTATGAGAACGGGGTTGGAACCTCCACGTCGTACTCACTCTCTTTTTCTCTCTCTCAGAAGGGGCTGGAGCATTCTCCTCGCCTTCTACTCTACGAGAACGGGGTTGGAACCTCCACGTCGTTCTCACTCTCTCTTTCTTTTCTCTCAGAAGAGGCTGGAGCATTCTCCTCGTCTTTTCTCCTTCTATGAGAACGGGGTTGGACATCCTCGTCGTTCTCACTCTCTCTCTCAGAAGAGGCTGGAGCATTCTCCTCGTCTTCTGCCCTATGAGAACGGGGTTGGAACCTCCACGTCGTTCTCACTCTCTTTTCTTTTCTCTCAGAAGAGACTGGAGCATTCTCCTCGTCTTCTGCCCTATGAGAACGAGGTTGGGACCTCCACGTCGTTCTCATTCTCTTTTCTCTCTCACTCCCTCGCTACGCTGTAACGCATCCACATAAAGGCGCTATCATCCCCACTATTTGTGTTCTCCCTCACCTCCATACAACCTCAAAGGAGGGGGTCCACAACAATTTTTTTCATTAATAAGGTACTCTAAAAATAATTCTTTTCATCAAGTAAATATTTAACACGAATAAAATAGTAATTTGTTTTCAAAATATGTATTTATGTTGAATTATAGCGATTTTTAAGAAATCATATTTTTAAATATTTAAATATGTTTAATAATATTTCTAAAGTTATTGATACTATCGGAAGATATATTATAATATCAATACTTTTTTGTTATATTCCTTTTCCGAGAAATAGTTTTTGTTGTTATTAATTTTCATGTTGAGTAAAATTCAACAAGAATATTATTAATCAAATTTCAGGAATCCCCGGTCAAAAGGGAGAAATTGGAGCTCCAGGAACAAGAGGAATACGTGGTGAGTAATTTTTTCTATCTTTTGAGAATAGAAAATAGTTTTTCTGTAGTATGTTTACAAATACACGTAATTGAAACGAACAATTTTAAAATTGTTCTGCAATGGTCTTTAAATTAATAGAAAATAGAAAAAAACCGTTCAGACAATAATAAAAGTTATCTAGGTAAGTATCAACTTTTTAGAAGATTTCTTTAATTTAACCTTATCCTCAAATTATATATCAATCAAAATTCGAACTCAAATATCAATTTTATCTCTACTTGTTTCATTTGATATGAAAAAGTGTAGAAATAATCGCATTGTCTAAAATTAAGTAAGATTTCCTTAATCTATTTCCAGGATATTGGACGTTTACATCAAATTAATTAAATTGGATTATATAATTATTGCAAAATATTGATCAAATTTATATATGTACATCTCCTTGCTTCTTCTAATTTATGCTTCAAAATGCAGCACATCAACTACATTTGTACATACGTATATTATTAATATGTCATGATCACTTGAAGGAAGCAATAATTTTATTAAAATATGATTTAAATTTTGGGATAAAGCATCAAGTTTGAAAAAAGTACACCGAAAAAAATCTCTTACTTTCTTCGTATAAGGTACCGTTACAATTTTCTTAAACGATTTTTTATGTGATATTAATATAAAAGAATGCGAAGAGAGCACACCACTCTGTTGGCGAAAAACGCACGGCACCCGTACTCTCTCGGCATGGCCAAGTTGGTTTGACAATGTATTGCAATACATTAGATTCGTCAACTTCAGTGTATTGCAATACATTGACAAACCATCTCAGCCACACCGAGAGTACGGGTGCCGTGCGTTTTTTGCAAGCTTATATCGGCTTTGCTATTTTGGCATACTGATGTTCATACGAAATTCGCTTAAATTTGTGCAATAAAAGTAAAACGAATGTGTTGCGATATTTATAAATTCAGATTTGTGCGAAATTCGGAAGAGATTTTTTTCGGTGTACACGGAGAAAAAAATCTTACTATAATAGTAAGAACATTAGTCATGCTTTTGTAGCAGGTTTCGTTCTTGCTATCCTGGTGGAAAAATCATACATGTTAAGCAGGGATCCCTTCATGTTAAAAAAGTACTAAGTTTCATGCTTCTAGAGCAGTTTTGCCTTGCGAAAATAGTTCGAACTTCGCCTTACTATAGTTGCAAGAAACCCATCCTATTTCAGTATGTGTTCTCCTAGAACCGAGATGTTAGGCCGCGCCTACTTTCGAACACTAGCAATAATGGCATGCGCTTGTTTCTATTATAGCATAAGACATTCCATGCTAAAAATGCATGACTTCATGCCAATAGTGGTAGAGGCTCATACAAATCTCGCACATTGAGTTCGGCGCTTTAATAGAAAGAGCTCATCCTACGATAATAGTTAGATTTTTTTCTTCGTGTAGTCAATTATAATTTTGCAAGATGAAAATAAAAACTAAAACAAGTGAAAGAAAAGTATTATTAGGCATTTTCATTTTAATAAACAACAAACTTCATTTCGTTGAACACTGAAGGAATCGCTTTCATTGCGAATGTACATAAACGGATTAGATTTTTTTCCAATTTTTGCAATAAGGAACAAATTTTCTATTTTAATGATTTCGTTATTTAGTTTAATTACTTTTGTTTAAAAAAACATATTTTCACAATAAGATTTTTCGAAAAATGCTTTTTCACTGTAGAAATTTAAAAAAAGATCTCTTCCCATACGTTTGCAATGAATGTAATTCCCTTAGTGTTCAACGAAATAAAGTTAACTGTTAATGAAGTGAAAATACCTAATGAAATTCTTATAATATATTTCTAATTTGGAATAGCAAGTAGCCAAATAAGTTTGAGCCTTATTTTGAAAGCCATGGTACTCTTATTCTGAAAACAGAAAGCAGATCTTTTGGTGTTTCAAAACCCCCTATCGCTCTCTACTCTTGCGACACCTCTCTCTTTTACCTGTCTTGCTCTTCCCTTTTATGCGTGGACGAAATGACATAATGAAGATGTCAAGCGATCGTTACCATCCAATCACCTCGCGTTTAACCAACTACAATCCCTATCTCCACCCAAGCTGGATAAATTGTCTCGCAATGAGGATCGACCTATTTTGGAAGCACGATCACTCTATATTATCTGGCAAACATTAAAACCATAAGTGCTTTAAAATCAGTCACAAAATTAGTCAGCACCCATTAATTTTGTACTCCTACATTACATTTTTTTAAAACAATTCACCATAGAAAAGTCTTAATTATAATAGTTGTGCAAATTATAATTTGTATATTACATTTTATTCATTTGGATATAATATAATTAAATGATATCAATTTCTTTTGAATCAAGAAACTCATAATAAATGTTAATTTAATTAAAACAACATCGAAAAAATAGATGGTGTAGTTTTACCTGACTCTGTCGGTTAAACTTGGGACATAAGGACATTTCAACATCTTTTTAAACCTATTCGAGTAAAATAAAGTGAATAAATCTCTAATTCATCTAACGTGAATATCAATAAGCGTTACATAGGGAATAGTTAGAAGTTGAGTAAAACGTGGTCGACGACAAGGCATCAAAATGCGTCAGTGGGTTAACGAGAAATGTATAAGTGGAATTTAGTTTTTAATTGTTAAAAAAAAAATCATGGAAAAAAGCGAGTTTCGCGCGCTTATTGAACATTATTTTCTGCGAGGAAAATTGATCAAAGAAACTGAAGATCACAAGCGCACGCTGAAGATCAATTTGCACAATGTGGTTGCGTCTGAGCAATGTTTGGGCATGTTTCAAAGTAATTCAAAAGAATTTTTGCGACGTTATGTAACTGTTGATGAAACATGGATTCATTATTATACGCCAGAAACAAAAAGTCAGTTGAAAATGTGGACTGGGCCTGTCGAATCTGCGCCGAAATAGCGAAGATGGTTCCATCAGCCGGTAAGGTGATGGCCACAATTTTTTGGGACTCACATGGTATAATATTAATCGATTATCTACAGAAGGGAAAAACCATTACAGAAGAGTATTATGCCTCATTATTAGATCGATTTGATGCCATATTGAAAGAAAAGCGGCCCCATCTGGCGAAAAAAAATGCTTTACCACCATGACAATGCACCAGCTCACACAAGTACCATGGCAACGGCCAAATGAATTGATTTACGCTACGAAATACTTACTTATTTACCTTATTCCTCTGATTTGGCTCCTTCCGATTATTCTTTGTTTCCGAACATGAAAACTTGGCTTGGAGGTAAAATATTTTCATCGAACGAAGAGATCATTGCTGCGACAAATGAGTATTTTGAGGGGTTTGATAAAAATTACTTTTAGAGGGCATAAACAAGCTCGAGTACCGCTATAATAAATGTATACAGTCAAAAGGAGACTATATTGAAAAATAAATTGGAATTTTTGTTATAAAAAGTGTTTTTCATTTCAAAGTCACGGACTTATTGAAGAGCCCTCGTATATCACCGACATAAAGTGTTACAGAGCGATAGCACTAAAACTATTGATCATATCCAAAAATGTTTCAGACAAACGTTTCAGTGTATGAGAAGGCCGTCACACTGGACCACCCTATTTTTTATCGGTCGAGGCGCTGAAGCTACATCAAAGTCAACTTCACTTTTTTAAATGGAACCATGTATTTTTTTTATGACATTATTACCAAGCTTAAAGCGAATTCAGCGACCTACAAAACAAGGTCATTCTAGTCACGCAAAGTATGAAAATAGTTGAAAAATCATTTTCATTTATTTTTATTTCTTACGATACCCATGATAATACACGTAGATAGGGTATGTTTGACATCGGCAGAAAGTAAGCATTTTCTGTTGATACATGTGCATTATTGGGCAAATGGGAATGCTCGATGGATGAGAACTGTACCATTTCAACATCCGTGGTACGTTAATTGTTGGTGTGGCATTGTCGGCGATCACGTCTTTGGTCCATCTTTTTATTGAAGGTCGCTTGACTGGGCAAGTTTACGCAAACTTTCTGCAAAAACGTACTGCCTCAATTAATGCAAGACGTGCCCTTGAATGTTCGCATGAACAACACGACGGTGCAACACATTATTATGCTCTGTGTTCAAGACAAGTGATGAATGAGATTTTTGACGAAAAGTGGATAGGACGAGGCGGCCCTGTAGCTTGGCTACCTCGTTCGCCAGATCTAACACCACCAGATTACTTTTTATGGGGTTTTGTCAAAGAACGCATAATGGCGGTAGCACCTACCACGCCTGACGACATGAAAGAAAGAATACGTCGAGCATGTACCGAAATTACACCACAAATGTTGGCTGAAGTTAGACGGTATTTTTATCAGTGAATTAACAAGTGCTTACAAGTCGAGGGTTATCACTCCGAGCATCTTCTGTAGGCAGACCCAAACCAAGGTTAGTGGATCCTTTGAAAGTAATTATTCCGGTATGTTTCAATTTTTCGACTATTTTCATACTTTGCGTGACTAGAATGACCTTGTGTTGTAGGTCGCTGAATTTGTCTTAAATCGGTAATAATGTCTTTAAAATAAATACATGGTTCCATTTAAAAACGTGGAGTTGACCTTGACGTAGCTTCAGCGCCTCCACCGATAAAAAAATAGGGTGGTCCAGTTTGACGGCCTTCTCAAACACTGAAACTTTTGTCTGAAGCATTTTTGGATATGATCAATAGTTTGAGTGCTATCTCTTTGTAGTACTTTATGTGCCTCACCCTGTATACATAAACATTATACAAATGCATTCACACCATTCAATCGTAGTAGAAAGTGTGATTAATTCATGGGTTTGGAATCATTATTTTCAAATTGAATAGCGCTGGAGGTTCGAAGAGTGTGATTAATTTGCAGGATTAGAATACAACATTGTGAATTAAATAGCGCCAGATTCAGTGAATTAGATTAATTCTCAGGATTGGAGTAATTTATCACTCGCTCCTTTTACACTCACTCGATTTACAATCCTTCACTTATTTTACGAAGCGTCGACGCAAATTATCCTTCTCGTCACTCCTTATTTCCCTTCTTTTCTCCTTTCCGAAAATTCCAAAAATTTGGCTTTACAATACTTCCAACTCTCCTCTCTTTTTCTCAAAATTCGACTAAAAAAAGCTCGACAAAAAGGTTACACCTGTCACGCCAGCCGACAACAACCCGTCGAAAGAACGTCACCCGTTCTCTTCCCGCCCAAATCTATTCCTCGTCTCTGCCTGTAGGATTATTGGTTAAAGGCTACTCCACAATATTAATCTCAGGGAGGTTATTTAAGTCGGACATTTTCGTTAACTATAGGGTGGGTTCTCAAAACGTATTATCATAATTAATCAACCCCTGTTCTCAACTGGAACCTGCCTAGTGTCTAAAGAAGAGTTGAGTCGTCATCCAAATGTACTTAATTTCCAGCCCATGTTCGCATCTGGTACTTGCCTGGAGTCTTGAACAGGGCTGGGTCATGGAAGGTTCGTACTCCGCCAGGTTGGAATCGCAAGTCGTGGGTAGCGTCCCTGGTAGTTTGGCACATGGCAAGAGTCACTGATGGGGTTTTACAGACCCCATCCTTATCTGCACTCACAGGCTGTAACTACAAAAAGGGCTTTGCAACCCCGCTACTTTTCTCCGCCAAGTTGGAATCCCGTATATTTTTACAAAATCATAACTTAGACCATCGCCCGAGGCCTTCGGTAATGGCCCCATCTCAATTGGGCGTTAAAAACCCGAAATATAACTCAATTTTCATATGTTGGGAAAATTCTAACCAATTCCCATTAGTCAACATGCAATGCGTATATAGGACTCTCTCTGTCTATTACTGTATGACAGGGAGCAGTGCTAACTTCGACTTCTTTATCATGGTGGGGTTTTGGAGTGCCTATATGTCTTCTAATTGGTGTCTTCGACTAACGTGTTACTCATTTTGGCTGCCATCTTGACTCTGCACTTCTCACGTTAGGTATACATTGTACCATAGTTTTAGTTGCCCAAAGTTTCAATTGCCCATAAAATCACCAGAAGTCACTATATTTGAAAAGCAGTGTTTGACGAAGGTTATGAAAGGAATGCGTTGGCAAAAATTGCAAGTATATATCAAATACTATATAGGCGGTTGAGAGCGCTTCAGGGAAATGTACAGGAATCCTGCATCTTGCAATTCTCGCAGTTTTTGCCAACACATTCCTTTCATAATCTTCGTCTAACACTGCTTTTCAAATATAGTGACGTCTGGTGATTTTATGGGCAATTGAAACTTTGGGCAACTAAAACTATGGTACAATGTATACCTCACTTCTCACTCCGCAGTCACGTGTCCAACGTAGTAGTATCTTCCTCGGATTCGTGTCTACTCTGATGGTGTATCTCAAGCGATGTTTTTAGCAAAAATTAATATAATTTCTATGATTTTATATAATATTTGATAGATAGGCGCAACTTTACAAGTCCTGGAGCAACTTTCGACTTAGTGTCCGTAACAAGACGTAAATCAGTAAGTTACCGAAAGTTAAGAAACTTTACTCAAAATTGCTTTGAAATGACAAGACAACCCTCGGCAACCATCCAATCACGTTCTTACACATATGTTACGGCAGAACTACGCATTACGGCCATCTTGTGATGTACAAGAATTTTGCAACATCATACACTAGTCTTTGCAATAGGATCATTAAAAAATGTGCTCAAATTTGCGAGCGAAGCGGACGATAAGAATGTGCCCACCAAGCGGGCAGATTTTGCTGGGTGTAAAACGGATAGAAGGAGTCTTATCGGATATGACTAATTCTGCTATGATCATTAACACACCTAGTTAGAAAAAATTGCCTCACAAATAAATCTTTCAATTTAAGATTTGTTTCGATACTCTGCATACTTTAATTTAAAACAAGTTGTTATAGTGAAAACTAAACTTTCTAATTTTTAAAAGGTAGTGACATCAAACTGATGTCACTTTGTATGTTTTTATTCGTGAGAGATGTTAGAGAAGAACTGACGAGGCCTGCCTGAACCTCTACATATATATACAGCTAAACCTAGGAGGGGGAGGTCATCAACCTCTACATATATGGGTAACTAAACCTGGGGGAAGGAGGTCATCATCTGGCCTGGTAACACCCCCCTTTTTAGACATAAATTAACCCTTTAATTTCTAGATTTTACCCGTCTGTTTTAGACATGAAGTAGTCTCTCAATTTACTAAATTCTTACCCTCCTTTCTTTTGGTATTTCGATGGTTAACAAGGGTTGCAAGCTAGAATTGTACGTGACAACGTTCGTCGGCGTTGTTACCTTTGTTTTTACACAGAATATACAGAGTTTTTTGGGCATACACTTTTGTATGAATTCGAGTATTCCTAATCTGTACAGAACATAGGCTGATCCTAATCCTAGCGCTGCGTAACCTAAATAGCTTAACCAATCTATAGTTGTTTCTCTCCATGTTCTTAGTCTTCTGTTAGTGGCTATTGATTTTAACATATTTTCTGCATCGTCTAGGCTTAATTTGGCTTGTCGTAATTCATTGTTATCTATAATTTTAGGGAGACGTATTAATTTACTTTCTAAGGTTTTTAGATCGTCGTTAGAGTAACTAATGTTGTAGGTCACATTGAATTCGTTGTAAAATTGTCCCTTTAGATTTTTTCTAAGGTACAGTGCGTCCATTCCATTATAGATTTTACAATTTGAGCCCGTCAGTAGTGAGGGTTGTTTAATCTTTAGGTGTTCTATTCCTGTTTCGCAGCTAATATCTAAATCTACCTCGTTCATTAGTACTGTTATGTATCCGTTTAGTACGGGTATGAAGGTTTCTTTGTGTAAAGCCAAAGGTGAAGTTTTACATTTGTTCTCTGAGTATCGCTTGAATATCTTAGCTTCGCATGTTTCACTGTCAGTCAACCTAAGGTTTGGTTGGTTTCTTTCGCAAATTTTATATTCGCTTATCGTTGTACATTTATTTAATGTTTCCTTGTCAGTAATTACATATGAGTCTCTAAATTTGATTAAATAGTCATGGTCGGGAATTACTGCAAAATATAGGTTTTGGATAGGATAAGGGATAGGTATAATATGTTTGATGGTACCTTCTTCCTGTTCTATAATGGGAATTTTGACGGTTGTAAGGTGTGTAGTTGGCTTTACAGTTGGCCATTGCCGCTATTAGAAGTACTAGGGTCCTCATCTAAAAAATAAGGCATACACTGATCTATGTGTACTCTCAGTATTTTATCTTTATTCCTAATTCGTAGATTATTATTATCTAGGTAATCTATAACTTCGTAAGGACCTTTCCAGGATTGTTCTAATTTGTTTTGTTTGGTGTTATTTAAGATTTTAACTAGGTTCCCTGGCTTGTATAAAGGATGCGTTCTTGTTATTCCTTCATCCAATCTTTTCTTAGTTTTTTCTAATTCCACTTGGATTCTTTCTTTAGCTTTTCTGATGTTTTCCTCGTGTTTTTTCCTCCATTTTCTAATCAGATCTTGATGGGTTAAATTGGGTGAGTTTTCAATTTGAGATGGTATATTTGGTAATCTTCCAAACGTGAGTTCAAAGGGCGTGAATCCCGTGGTTTGATTTACTGTTGAATTTATTGCGAATGTTACATATTTTAGATTTTCGTCCCAGTTATTCTGATTTTCTGCCATGCTAGTTTCTATCAGATTATTCAGGGTTGAGTGCATTCTTTCAATGTTTCCGTTGGATTGTGGATGGAATGCTGTAGTTTTAATATGTTTGATTTTCAAAGCTTTCTCAAATTGGTCCATTAACTCAGATAGAAAGTTAGACCCTTGATCAGTGAGAATAATTTTAGGAGATCCATAAATGTAAATATATTGTTCTATCAGAGCTTCTACTATTGCTGTTGAGGTTTCACTTTCTAACGGTATTAAAGTGGTGTATCTGGTCAATCTATCCTGAATACTAAGTATGTATTTGTTACCTCTAGGTGTAGTGGGTAATGGTCCAAAAATATCCAGTGCTATTTTATCATTTGGATTGAGTGGCATGTCGGGTATTATACTTTCTGATTGATTCTTAATTCGCGTGGTCTTTTGTAGTTGGCATATAGGGCATTTTTTGACATAGTCCTTAATGTCTTGGTCCATGTTGGTGCAAATTCCGATTCTCTTGGCTTTTTCGATAGTATTTTGTTCTCCAGTGTGATCCCTATGAGCTTCTTTAATAATTTGTTTTCGTTCTTCCTTAGTTAATTCTCGGGTTGTAGAGAAACAAATGTGAAAATTCTTATCTGGACAATAGTTTGATAGGAATTCCATTATTTCTTGAATTACTTCTCGCTCCAGAAATGTAAATAGAGGATCTCCAAAGGATAATCTAAAAATTGAGAGTTTTCTATTGACGAATTCTTCGATAAACCAACTTAATTTATACAGCCAATCTTCTTCGTTGTACATAGGCATTTCATCCTTAGTTACTTCTTTCCAAAGTTTGCCGATAGCGTTAGGCTTTGTTTTAATTTTGCCTTTAACTGGTTGTAGTTTCCAATTTATAAAATCCGTAGATAAATTAGTATTGTCTCCTGGTGTTTCTGTGATTTCTTCTTCCGTTTCTGTGGTTTCATTTTCTGATGGTTCTCTCATTCGCATCGCGGTTAATTTGATTTTTTCTTTTAAAATTTCGTCTTTTGTTATTCGCGGCGTGTCGAATGTTTCTATTTCCGGTGACTGGTCTTCCAAGCTTGGTTCTTCTTCTTCAGTACTAATTCCGGTTTTTTCCATTGCTTCTTGTAATGTGTCCTTAGTGATGGGAAAAAGTCTGGATAGACAATCCGCTACTTTATTTTCTTTTCCTTTTACATATTCTATTTCGTATTCGTATTCTTCCATACGAAGTCTCCATCGTAAAAGTCTTGAGCTGGGGTCTTTCACATTGTGTAGCCAAACTAAAGCACGGTGGTCTGTTTGAATTTTGAATTTCTTTCCGAGAAGATATTGTCTCAGGCGTTTCATAGCCCATACAATCGCTAAAAGTTCTTTTTCAGAGGTGGTGTATTTTTCTTCGGCTTTGTTCAATGTTCTTGATATAAAAAGACAAGGGTGGCCCGTCTTGGCTCAATACTGCTCCTAATCCACAGTTGGATGCGTCCGTAGTCAGTATAAATTGTTTGGAAAAATCAGGGAATTTTAAAACTGGTGCGATTACCAATGCGTTCTTCAAATCATAAAATGCTTTTTCGCTGTCTGGGGTCCAATCGAATATTGTCTCTTTCTGAGTTAGCTTTGTTAAGGGTCTCGCTATAGTAGAGAAATTTTTGATGAATTTCCTATAGTAACCTGCAAGTCCTAAAAATGATTGCACATCTTTTACAGTTTTCAATGACCTGAATTCTTTTATGCAGTTTATTTTTTCAGGGTTGGGTTTGACTCCTTCTTTGGTTATTATGTGTCCAAGGTATTCTAGTTCTGGTTTAAGGTATTCACATTTTTTCGGTTCTAATCTTAGTCCTAACTGGTAGATTCTTTCCATGACTGCTATTAAGTTCTCATTATGTTCCTGAATTGAGCTTCCGAATATCACAATGTCATCTATGTACGCAAAGCATTTCGTTCTGATTAATCCTCTGAATGCATTATCCATCATTCTTTGGAAAGTGGCTGGTGCGTTCTTTAAACCGAAAGGCATGCGATTGTATTCGAAATGTCCTTGGGTTGTAGAAAACGCAGTGTACGTTTTGTCTTCTTCCTTCATCGGGATTTGGTGGAATCCAGCTGAGAGGTCAAAGGCAGAAAAGAACTTAGCTTTTCCTAAGTGGTCTAATATATCGTCGATCATTGGTAATGGCTAAGCATCTTGATCCGTGTCTTCGTTAATCTTTCTGTAGTCAATTACCATTCTTAATTTATTTCCTTTTTTCGGAACTATCCATAAAGGTGAGTTGTATGGTGATTGACTCTCTCTTATAATTCCCTTTTTTAATAACCTTTCTGTTTCTTCTAGGGCAAACTGTCGGTGTTTTTCGGGTAATTTGTGGGATCTTAGATTAATAATTTTTCCATTTTTAAGTATTATTTGATGTTCAGTAAGGTTAGTACACGGAAGTGGGTCTGATTCCAAGGTGAAAACTTCCGAGTATCTGGCTATTACTTTTTTAATGAATTCTCTCTGGTCTTTTTCCAAATGATTTAATCTTGAAGCTTTCAATATCTCATTTAGTCTAAAGGTCAATTGAGGTCCATTACTTTCATTTGTGATTATTTTTAATATAGGTTCGTAGCTAATCTGGAGATTTACTTCTTTAGGGTAATCCTCATTATTTTTCAATGGGATTTTTATTTGTCCGTTTCGTATAGTATAGAGTCCGTCGGGGATTTCCTTCTCATCTATAATGATACTATCTTGATCTTCTGCGTCAGTAGAAATGGTACATATCTTTTCGGATTTTCCTGGTATGAAATCATTGCTTAGGTGCAAAGGTAGCTTTACCTTATTTAGCACGAGGTGACTGTTCATGATCGCGTATCTTGGATATTTTTCAAAGAATTTAATTCCAATTATACCTCCTTCTGGTAAGGGAAAATCGTTGGGTACTATGTAGAAAAAGTGTTCTTGTCCCAAAAAGTTTAATTTTGTAGAATGTTTAAAGATGTGGCGATCGTTACCCATTAGGAATGTTTTGTGGGTAGATTTCCTTTCGTCTTTATCATCCAATATTTTTTCTTTGATTATGTTTATAGCAGCTCCTGAGTCTACTAATAATCTGTATCTTCCAGTTTTTCTTCTGGCATTGATTGTTCGTAATCTTCCGCATATTGAAGAAATTCGGCTGATTCTTCGAAGATCAGTTGCTCCGTTATTTCTTCCTCTGTCATGTTTTCCGCTTCTGTTTCTTCCTCTTGGATTGCTCTTACCGGAGGTGGTCGCTTGAAACCATGGCCTGGGGGAAAACCCTGCTTCACTTGGCACTGTGAAGATATATGACCTATTTTGCCGCACTTGAAGCAATTCATTTTAAATCTGTCACTCAGTGGTATGGTACTATTCTGTGCTCTAGGTGTAGTATTTGCACTGAGTCGAGGTGGTCCGGGTGATTTGGCCCATATTTTTACTGGTGGTTTGATAATTTGTCTGACAGGCTGGCTGTCTTTTAACCATGTTTCAGTTTGGATGGCTAATGCTTGAGCCTCGTTTACTGTGTTCGGTTTTAACAGACGTACCTGCATTCCAATTTCTCTTTTTAAATTTATTAAGTAACGGTTAACGGCTTCTTCTTCTTCCAATTCCATTTTAAATCTTCGTTTAGTGGGGTTTACGTGCTGGGATTGGACTAGGTAATTTATTTCATTTGTTATTTGTCGAAAACTCGTCGTGAAGTTCTGAACCGTTTCTGTTTAGCCTTTCTTGCAGCTTTCTAATTTAGATTTTAATGAAATTAATGAACTGGTTTGTCTCAAATTTTGTCTGAGTGCCGCGTATAAATCTTCATAGGAGTTTATTTGCATATATCTAATGGCTTTTTCTGCCACGTGTGTAATTTTC
This sequence comes from Diplolepis rosae, assembly GCA_030998225.1. NCBI lineage: Eukaryota > Metazoa > Arthropoda > Insecta > Hymenoptera > Diplolepididae > Diplolepis > Diplolepis rosae. The sequence goes on along the minus strand of JAPYXD010000688.1, from coordinate 782,612 downwards.
TTTGCTAAAATTAAATCTAAAAGAATTTCTGGTTCTTCGCATCTTATTCTAGCTCTCTTTACCGTTTTTATAAAATCTTCTACTCCCATGTCGTCCTGCCCGTTATTGGCTTTATTGTTTCAATTGCTAACTTGGCTCCCATTTTCCGTTCCTCGTGTGGTGCTGTTGGGACAGTTGTTGGGAAAAATTGTGATTGACCGTAAATATTTTCCTGTCTTGGTCTAAATGTTTCTTTTCTTTGGAATGTTTTTTCTTCGACCGAAGAATGATCGTCTGTCGCTTCTGGTCGTTGCTGGGATTCACTATCTGTTTCTACTGTCCCTGCTCCTCCTAATTTCTTTGATAATCTTGAAATTTCATCTATCCTATTTTCGTTTTCTTTTTTCAGGGCGTTGAATGAGATAGTCAGAGTTTCCATTTGGCTGAGAACCCTTACTAGTAATTCGTCAGTGGTGTAAGAGGGGGACTGGGCCCTGACGGGAGATTGTGCTCGAGACATGAGAGTGGTTGTGATTGGGAAATTTAAAGAGGATGAGTCCGTATCGTAGGATGAGTCAGTTTGATAGAGCGTGCTATCTCGGTGTTTATCAAACGCCAGTGTACCTACTTATCTATTGTTTGTGACTCGGGTGTAGAATGTCGCGATAAAATTTTAAATGTTTATTTTTTAATACAACAAAATGCAGTATAAGTTGCTACAAACTGCTGCTGATTTTGAGGTAGTGATACTTAATTTGTTAAGGGTGGCCAGTGCTTGTGAACACACAGAGTATAGCCAACCCGATCTTGCCTCAACTTTACGTCACCTGTACCGTAATACAGTCGCCGTGCAACGTACGTAAAGAGGATTTATACTCTAAGGCCCAAGATCGATTGAGAAATGTTTACAATACTTTCACATTCTAGAAGTAATGCTTACTGTGCTACTCGTGGCCTGATGTGGGATCCGTAGACCGCCTGCCTTCCTTGACGTGTCGAAGAGATGAGTCAGCTTACTGTTGAAAACCGGTTGCCTGGCTGGGCGTTGGCTGCTTACTTACGCAGATGCGTCTTCCGCCTGATTGCGGGCCTCGTTCAATTTTAATGGAATCTTTCACTGATAATTTACGTGGTATAGTGGCTACTAAATTCACCAACTAATTTTTATTATCAGCTACTTATTCCTGTTTTCGGGCTTACCGTAGTGAAGTCCGGAGTTCTTCTTATTTTTAAAACTTCGTAAAGTTTGTTTAGCTTCTTGGGTTCGTGGATTCCAAGTCTCGCACAGGTCCGCGTTCTATTTGGATTTCCGTAGAATTTAAAAACCGAGAACTTAAGCGGATCGTGGCAGGATCGCCAAAATGTTATAGTGAAAACTAAACTTTCTAATTTTTAAAAGGTAGTGACATCAAACTGATGTCACTTTGTATGTTTTTATTCGTGAGAGATGTTAGAGAAGAACTGACGAGGCCTGCCTGAACCTCTACATATATAGACAGCTAAACCTAGGAGGGGGACGTCATCAACCTCTACATATATGGGTAACTAAACCTGGGGGAAGGAGGTCATCATCTGGCCTGGTAACAAAGTATGAAAGTAAATAATCTGTTGAGATAAAGCATATGATCGATTTAGGTGTCAAGCGAGCTATTGAGCACCGTCGTCCTATACTCTTCTCTAAGATTATAGAAGCAATAAAGAATAGAGGTAGATGAAAGTTCATAAGATGATAGTATACAACGAAATTATTTTGAAAAAAAATTCGCCTGAGCTAAAGCCGCGTTCCCACAGTTAAATTATACTTATTTACGTAATTTCAGCTGGTGAAATGACGGCTTGCAGTCTGATTCCTAGCTTCGCCCGTACAAGGAAGAAAAGGGCACACATCAAAGTTAAATTCGACTCTTATAGATTCAATTCAAGCAAAATTTATAACTAAAATGCTATTTTTATTTCCTGGTATACCTGACAGTTAATTTTATTTGTTAAGGCATTTCAGCAATTGTACGAACGGGGGAACAGTCACGTAGATCAGAACTTTCTTGTTTCGCTCCTAATTGAACGAGTACGTCGTTTCATCCGTGTATGGAGAATCCTACGAATAGAGAGCTATAATTCAGGTTCAAAATGAAATTTCTGTGAAATTCCGAAGTTCTCGTATTACTGTGGTAATTTCAGAATGCAATAGAATTAACTAACATCTAGGACAGCGTATAAAAGAAAATCAGAAGGCTAACGGTCGTTTGAAGCTTTAGAAAAAAATTCTATTATAACTTAATCATACGATTACTCCAAGAAAATGTTAATTATATAAAACAACAAAATTTTTAAAAACAATAGTTCGGTAAACTGTGAGCATCAGCCATGTGACTTCAAGCGGCAATGGTATAGTCCTTTTAAGTGAAAAAAATTCTTCTTTCGAGCCTGCCATTAGTCATCTGATCTTATATCTGATACAAAAATTTAGAAACAAAAAAATCGGAAAAAAATTAGTTCCAAATTTAAAAAAAATTCAATTGTTTATAAAAATGTACTATATTGTTATTACAAAATAAAAACAACGAAATGTGTGCTATAACTTTTTTGAAAGCTTGTACTCTTTCGCGCATTTCAAGTGCAAGGGTTACATTTTATATTCAAAACTGCTTTTACAGTGAGCTGCTGGAAAAAAAAAATTTCTTAATTGCCAAATTTAAAAAAATTATATCTCGAAATTTTCAAGTATCACATTGAAAAAAAACGTGTCGATTATTTTCGAAGTAAAGAAGCAAAAAAAAATATTTCGTCGAAAAAAAATTTTTTACTGTGAATCTCTCATGAAATGAACCATATACATACTCACCAGTCAGTCTCTGCCAATCATATTTCCCATTACAAATACATTTGAAAATAGAACCTCACATATGACGCAAGTGCACGCTTACAACTCTGAGACACAAAATTTGGGACTTTGTTACATAATGTCTGCAAGAATTATTAAGAGTTTGTGAGGATCTATCAGTGTCGTGACTAAAGTTTTTGGGCCTCACTCAAGTAAAAATAAATCAACTTTGTTAAAAAATGATACATAAAACGTACAAAAATTTCAAGCATTAAATTTAATTCATTTATTATGTACTTAATTAATATTTAATATAAATTTTCGTTATAACTCAAAACGTCAAAACTTTTGCTATTTTAATTTTCATAAAATCAATTTAATTTATAAAACTTGAGTGAAAAATAAAAAAATTATCATGAATGTATTAAGAAAAATTAATGATCATTAAGATTTAAGTTTTCGCGAACATAAATGAAAGGGTATTTTTGTCTTTCGTAGTGGAACAAAATTAAATGAATTCAAAAATCTAGGTAAAGATTCTTTAGATAGTTGAGCTTGAAATTTCTGCCACTGCCTACATTGTCGGAGAATCACTAGTCGCGTATCAGATAGGATAGGTTGCCGACAGGTGTCGTCGTAGACAATTTCAAACTCTTATATCGCAAATAAATGCAAATTAAATTCAAATTTTAAAAAATTTGAAATCTTTCTGTGGAGAAAAAGGCGCTTTCGACTGCGCTGGGATTCAAGCCTAGGTCTTTCGATTGCCGGTCGACTGCTCTAACTACTGAGCTACACAGGCGTCCGGAATCTCCTTCTCCACAGGAAGATCCCCTTACATCTCCTAGTGGCTCAGCCTTACTGACTCAACTAATTAATTTGAAATCATTTCTAGCCGCAAGGCTGAGCCACTTCGCGATATAAAGAGATCTTCCTGTGGAAAAGGAGATGTCGGACACCTGTGTAGCTCAGTGGTTAGAGCAGTCGACCGGCAGTCGACCGGCAATCGAAAGCGTCTTTTTTTCCACAGAAAGATTTCAAATTCTTTAAAAATCTTTAGATAATCCCGATAGAAAAACTTAGTTCATAATTTTAAATGCAAACGTGGAAAATGTTACATAGGCCAAATTAAACGTCCCTTGAGAATTAGAAGGAGAGAACATATGGATAATATTAAACTAAATGAAAAATATCATAATATTATTAGTAAACACTTAACAGAAAATAGAGATGATGCTGACCATTATTTTCTATGGGAAAAAGCCTCAGTTTTACATAATGAAATTAATTTTTACAACATAAATTTTACAGAAATAGTCTATATGAAAAAAAAATGTAATAATAGCATACAAAAAATTACAGATATTGAACATCTTAATAAATATTCTGATATTTTTACGTCAGAGACGTAAAGTTTCTCTTATTAAAGATTTCCTGCATTTATGTAAGGATCGGAAGGAACCTCTCTGAGGGATGAAGAATAAATAAGTGAATAAGGATGATTTAATTATATGAAATACGTTTATTAAAATAAAAATAGATTAAAAGCGAGCACCATGGGCATATGGTAACAAGATAGAAAATTCGAGTTTGTTTGCATTTATCATAAGTTGATAATAAATTGAGTTGTAAATGAGTTCAGTTTAGTCGCATTGATGAGTTGATGCGGGCGCCAAGACTTTCATGGGTCATTCATAAACCGATCATGAAAAGAAATTTTATAACGAAAAACTTATAATCACCGCCAACTACGTTATCTTGTCCCGTGGGCACAACGCAACGCGGGGCCACAAGATTTGTCTGCACTTAATCTTCAAAAGAAAACAAGAAAAACCAGTAATTTTTGCCGAGAGAATAGAGTTTAAATCAAAATCGCGGAGAATACACACAATACCTGTATACGCGAATAGTAGGCATAGCTCAGCCCCCTCCTTTCGCACAAGGGTCACTAGCAGAGCGCGGGGTTCGCATATAATGTCCCGAAATATTACTTTGCAAAAGAAAAGAAGAATTTGATAAAGGAAACACAAAATTAAATTGAATTGGACATTTATTTTGCAGCCAGTAGCCGCACATTCTATAACCTAGCGATGCGATTCATTTAAATGCATATCTCACGGTCGGGGTCGCCCAAAATCAAGCTAACCTAACTTGAAATATAACCGCCTAATGGCGGACACGGTACGCAACGCCAAACTAACCTCCCACGCAATTCATATCCTACGCTTACTCTAACCGATCGCAACTGTAGTTTTCTCTAACTATCATCCACACACCCTTATTCCATGTGCAAAAATTATTCATACACGCCAAGTCACACGATTATTTAACACCCGACCTACGGACTGCTAATTTATCACAATCTTATTATCATTTATTACGTATAAGTATATACTGTCTATCTGAATAGATACTGTCAATTAGTCTTGAGACACACACAACCGGAACACACCACGCCACACGATTACCTGTTACAAAAGTACTCCCCACACACTCGAAAGCTAACTTAATGGCCACGCGATCAGTTCCACGCCAGTAAACAAACAATTTTTTTTAATCACCGTACACGTTATATAAATCACAAACAGCGGGAACTTAGTTGTGCACCTAATATATATTTTATATATAGTTTTTTATAGCTCTGCCTTTTCGTGGAAGAACACCTATTCGTTCCTATTATAACGCACTCTTTTGGATTCAAAAGAACTTCTTAGCGGCATTTTTCTTTTGCTCTGAGGCAAATCGCTTTTAAACATCGAACCGCTATCATATTTTCATCCCATCTGCCTTGATATCTTTGTTTCATCACTCTGATATCTTGATGGAACCTTTCCCCCTGTTCTTGACTAAAGTCCTCATGGTTTTCAGGGAAAAATTCAACATGAGAATCCATGAAATGTAGCTTCAAACTCATTAAACATTTCAATTTTTTGAAACAGTCGACCATTCTCGAGACCTGTTTTTTCCATTCTGGACTTTTAACGTTCCCCAGAAATTGTTTAACAACGTTTTTGTAATCTTATTTTTATCTTATTTGTATTCTTATTTTTTATTTCGAGAAATGATTGTTTCATCGAAAAATTTTATACGAGAAAAATATGCGCCTTCATGAGTTTGATCATATCGTATTTTTATTTGTCGTTAAAAATGTCCATAATGCATTATTCATTTTCAAGTCCGAGCGCTCTACGAGCCATTCGATCCGGACACTCAATTGGGGAAACTGAGACATTATATACTAAAAACATTGTCCTTCTTGATTTAGTGCTTTTACTAATTGTTTTATTAGACCCAATTTGATGTGAAGAAGTGGAAGAAGGACTTTTGATGTCATCATTAATGATTTTTCTGTATCCTCGTTTCAGTGACTTTCTTTTCGATCGAATTTTTTTTCTTATAATGATTACTATGATCTAGGCTGTCCCATAAGCACAAGAAACAAGGATACTTCGTATTTCCTGATTATTGTCCCAGAAGAATTGTAAAAACTTTGAAATCTCCAGAAATTTGCAATTTATGTTGTTCATACTTGATTTTTTCCAAGACGATTTTCATATCACTGTATTCTTCATTGAGTTTTTTTTTAAGAAGCTATAGGTATCGATACAGGCTCGTTTGTTTTGTGCAGTAAGACGGCCTTCAGGCTTCGTTTTGAAGAGTTTATAAATAACCTTTTCACTACGTCTATGTAAACTCCTGGTTTTAATTCGTTTATAAGTCCATTAACATTCGTGCAATACAGTAGACAGTACTTAATCAAAATGAAAGTATTTCCGAAAATTTTGGTCTCTGTTTCGATAAACACTTGACTTTGTCCCTTTTGCTAAATTTCATTTTTCTTTAAAAGCTGAAGCAAGGTATTCAGCGCCATCTTTAGGTAATCCCAAATATTGAATTAAGTCATTCAATTCCTTTCAGGACACTTCTCTGAATGTCTCGTTTGTACGTATTTCGAGTCTCTAAATTCTAATCCAACATTAGAATTTTTCTACAGTATCTCAGAATCCCCCTAGCCTAGTTGAAAAAGTTTATAACTGAGAAAATTGGAGGTTTCACGGAGATTTTATTTTTGCACGGGAAAGCTGATATCTTTCGATATTTTAAGTTGCAGAATTCATATTTGACATAAGAATTTTTCCACAGTACCTCAGAATTCGCCTAACCTAGGGGAAAATTTGTATAACTGAACAAATTAGAGGTTTCACGGAGGTTTTATTTTTGCACAAAAAAGCTGATATCTTTTCGTATTTTAAGTTGCTGAATTCATATTTGACATAAGAATTTTTCCACAGTACCTCAGAATTCCCCTACCCTATGGGTAACAGTGAAAAGCTGAGAAAAACTGAAGGTTTCACAGAGATTTTATTTTTGCTCGGGAAAGCCGACATGCAAATGTTATATATTTGAGTATTTCAAGAAACAGAATTCAAATTTGTTATTGATTCGTATTACGATATTATACAATATCTAATTCATAAAAATGAATAAAACTATAAATAATAATTTAGATACAATAGTATATTACGTGCCTAGGCGCACAATGAGGGTTATTGCGCGACGAGCGACAATGCTCGAAGGAGATCGAAGCCGAGACAAAGCCGAGATTCTTTGCCGATTCTTTGTTTGAAAATTTGAAAAGATTCTTTCATTCTTTCGAATAAAATGTATTAACACCACTTTAAATTCGCTTCGCAACTTTAATATAGTGAATTTCAAATTCTCGTCGGTTTTATAACAGATAGTAAAACATATATTCCATTTATACAAACGAAAATATCAACTTTGCCCCTTGATAACCACCATATTAATTTCTGATTCGTAAACCCTGCTTGCCTCACTTTGAAACGATATTATACTAAAATATGATTCACTTTTACGATTTATTCTAACGAAAAGTCTCTCAGTGTGCCAACGCTGTACGAAGGAGAAGAAGAATAAGAAAAAGATTGTGCTCCGCTGTAAGGCTATAGGCGCATGCGCAGTTCAATTTTTACATTCCATTACTCTGTAGCGCAATACACAACATTGCGCTACTCTCAACTGTAGCGAAAAAAACGAGTTTACGCGCCGGAGGCACATAAAGTAATTTTACCCTAGCGCTTTTATTTTTTTTTCGGGCCGGTCATATTCCTTCTTCCCTCCGTACCGCCATGATGAAGCCGAGCGTTTACGATCGCTGGAATGGCTCATAGTCACAGCATTCTCGCATGTGTAGGTGTCGAGAGAGAAGTCTCGAGTGCTCTCCCAAACGACAATGTTTAAACGCTTGTACTAAATACATTATTAATGATAGAATTTTTTCAGCTATACCATCTTAAATAGCAAGTGCCAATCAACGTAAAACATTAAGAGTCAGAGAATCGATATTTGGCCGCTTAGGGGTATTTCTTCACATGACGTCACATATAATGAAGGAAATTCTTCGTTATGTCGAAATCGTAGCGACTTTTTGTTGACTATGAGTTTTCCAACGTGATCAGGTTTTATTATATTATATTATATAGTCAAGGTATGTAACCTTCGCTTTTTTCAATATTTTCAATTGGAATGTAAAATGTTGTTACTGTTCTAGCTGAAATAGTTGATTTTTGTGTCTATTCAAATGGATAAAGTTTATTTTGTATTTCCAGACATTTTGATACGTAATTTATATTTACTTTGTTTTCTGGAATAAAGTCTGGACCTAGAACTTCGTCTTCATCGGTTGAAACTTCATTAGGAATTGTATTAAATATTATTTGATATCGTGGAATTTTTATCTGTACTTATCCCAATGTAAAAAGTTACGGCATTTCGTTTAACTAAGTTTTGACCAGCATCGGTATCTATTGTCATGTGAGCAGGGTTTTCAAGGCCTTCCGTGCATATCATTATCGATGGAACTGTACTTGGTTATTTGGTTGGCCGGTTGTACTTGGTTGGTTTATGGCCGGGTTATCGTTAGAAGTGGATGCTTCTGGTTCTTGCTTTATGCTTTTCTCAGTGCATCCGTACTGAGGAGAGCGTTTGAGTTTTATGGATGTTGAGATTGTTGTTCATTTAATCTAATATTACAATTTTCTACATGTCCTGGCTTTTTTTACAATAGTTGCATATAATTTCTGGTTTCTGTGGATATTGTTGATTAGTTCTACTTCTTGATTTCTCATTTCTCGTTGTCTGTTTTGATTTGAAAATTGTTGTGATTTCACCGAGACAATACGGGTCCAGGAAAGGGAGCAAGCTGTGCAAGCTGTACAGGAGATAGTGAAAACCGTGCAGACTGTAAAAAACGGCAACCACCACGTCAGGCAGATCGTTCTCCTGGCAACGTTGGACGTAAAAAACGCCTTCAACTCCGCTAAGTGGATCACCATGATCGAGGCGTTAGAAAAGTTTAGGATCCCTGAGTAGCTATTGCGGATTATCAAAAACTAGCAACTTCTGGAGGTACCAGATGGAAGCAGATAACAGCTGGAGCCGCTTAAGGATCCATCTTTGGGCAGAATCTCTGGAACATCTCATACGACGACATACTGCGTATGAAGATGCCGAAAAAAACGTACCTGTCCGGATACCTGAACGACATTATAGCAGTGATAGCGGCATGGAACATTGAGAAAGTGCAGTGGAAGCTGAACCAGATCATGACACTGATCTCTATAATACACTGGATGCACAATCAATGCAAAGTCGTGTGCTTCATTGAAGGCTGAGCCGCCATCTTTACTTAGGTTGATTCCATAATTCAGTATGGCGGCAATACACTAGATCAATGCAATACAGCTGCGAATTAGTATTTATTAACGCTGTAATGATATTATTCAATAAATAATTTCTAATAGTTAAAACTTCATTGTTTTCTTTTAAGAATTGTTTATTTATTACTTTTGCTTGTAGTTTAAAAATGAAGGTGTTGAATTAGTCACTACTTCCATTTGACATTTAAAATTTCTTGTTTGTGATTGTTGATTTTTAATTAAGTGATTTGCTGCTTGTGAAGTACTTTCGTACCTGATGTTTTGTACTATTTAGTGATAATCTTCTATATTATTACTTAGGTCTTTATAGAATTGGATTCTATTATTTAGTAACATACCAGTCACAGCATGTACATACTTAATTTTTATGTAATATCTGTATTAAGTATTAATTATATTTTAGGGTTTGTTTCTTTTCCAATTTTATTATTTTCTAATAAATTAAAATGTTCGTAAACGACCAAAATACAATAGTTTATAATTTTTGTATATATTTAATATATATTGCCTAGGCACACAATGAGGGTGATTGCGTGACGAGCGACAATGTTCACAGGAGATCTAAGCCGAGACGAATCCGAGGCGCGATCAGTCCTGCGAGCATTGTCGCGAGTCTCGCAATGCCCCGAATTGTGTGCATTGGCACATATTCTATTTTATGTGACTGTGGTGCGGATACGAGTCTTTATACGTACATTGGAATCTAATCTAGTACTTATTGTAGTTGTTTGCTGCGCTAGTTGTACGAAGCGGGCGCAAATTGACGACTAGTCCCGGCCATTTTTATTTTATCGGTCTTGTGTAGTATCCAGTGCTAACGCTGTACGAAGAAGAAGTGAGAAGAAGATGAATAAGAAATAGATTGCGTTCCACTGTAAGACTATAATGCGCATGCGCAGTTCAATTTCTACATTGTATTCCTCTGTAACAGAATATACAACATTGCTTTACTCTCAGCTGGAACGGAAAAACGAGTTTCCGCGGCTGAGGCACATAAAATTATTTCTATAACTTCTTTCAGTTGGAGCAAGTTATTACTCCTGAGCAATTTAAACGTATGATGAAATACGCCAGCACGATCGAGTAATTCAACATTTTTTAAAACAGAAGGGGATAAAGTTTTTTTCAGTTTTTAAGACCGTTTATATACAGGTACATAAGGGTTGAATTATGAAACGCGAATTAATTTATACTAAAAATAGTTATTTTTATATATCAGAACGTGAGATAATTTTTACACTACTTCAAGGTACGTTTACTTGTTGAATTCTATAATCTATATTTGATAAATTTATAATAAATTTATATTTAATTATAGTTAATAAATAAATACATATGCCCATTTAAATATATACAACTATATACCATAATAATAAATATTACCAAGTTATATTTTAGTATTATTTAATAAATTTCATTTCATTAGTTTAATTATGTATACTATCAATACTAATACCGGTAAAAAAGCATGGATATCATATTATTTATTTAATATTTGCACTTTTCCCTTTTTACTATTTTTGAATTCACCGCAACATTCTTTGTAATCAACCTAAGTAAATATTGCGGCTCAGCCTTCAATTGGGCACACGACTTTGCGGACTTTCCCATTGGCATTGTGCATCCAGTGTATTATAGAGATCAGTGCGTCATGAGCCTTGTCAACAGGTAGATGGGAAACCACGGACTAGACCTGGTGACGCAGAAAACAGAATTGGTATTGATTACGAACAAGCGAATCCCCAAGTGCATCAACATGCGAGTTGAAACAGAGAGTATAGAGACGAAGTAAGCCATGAAACATTAGGCATCATGGTAGACCGAAACCTCACTTTCTTCGAGCATCTCAAGAAATTGGCAAGCAAAGCAGCTCAGTAGACTCATGGCCAACATCAACGCTCCAAGACCAGGCAAGCGTCGGCTCCTGATTTCGGCCACCCAGTCGATTCTCCTTTACGGGAGTGAGATCTGGGCCAACGTGCTCAAGAAGAAAACATACAGGGAGCGGTTAACAGGAGTGCAGTACAGAAGCACCCTGAGAATCGCGTGCTCCTATCGCACTGTCTCAGTGCCTGCAGCTCTCGTGATAGCAGGGGTGATACCGATTGAACTGCTGGCCTTGGAGGAAAAGCATCTATGTGAGAACGCGAGAAGTAGGCAAACGGTCTGCGAAAACGGAGGCCAGAGAAAATACCATGATGGTATGGCAACAACGCTGGGATAACGAATCGAGAGGACGATGGACTGCAAGGCTGATCCTCCGACTGAGTACGTGGGTAGACGGTCAACATGGATATGTAGATTTATACTCGACGCAATTCCTTACGGAACATGGTTTGTTCCGTGCTTATCTTCACAAGATAGGCAAAGTACCGAATCCCAGCTGTGTGTACTGTGAGGCCGCAAGCGACGACACAGAACACTCTCTTTCAGTGCGATCGCTAGGCTGTACCTAGGTTGAGGCTGGAGACAGAAGTTGGACAGCTGGCACCCGACAATGTTATCGGGGTAATGCTGGAGAGTGAGGTGTTCTACTTGTAGGAGGAAATTTCCGCTTTTGTAAAAACGACCCTACGCCATAAGAAGCTAGAAGACAACCTAGGGTCGAGTCCACATAAAGTACAACCAGCAGGCGCTGTCGAGCGAAAGCAGCGGCCTCACGTTGATTCAATGCTGACACGGTTCTGGGACGGATCCGACCGAGGAGGGGGACAATATGCTACTGAACATTTTTACTTAAAAATTGATAACTATTATATTATCAACGAATATTACGAATTTTAATTTTATCTTAGTTTCTGCAGCTAAATTATTATTGATCGTTTATTTTTATTTTCGTTTATTGTTATTACTTTTATCAAATTGGTTCACAACAATTCCACATAGTTTCGGATTATAAAGTTTCTTAGTTACTTTTGACAGCTTTAAAATATAATTTGAGAGCAGAGCATCATGCTTACTCTCATATATCAAAGGTTGATAAGGTCGATATGGTACAGTTCCGTTATCATGGTGAGTGATGCACTCTTCTAACTATCGACATAATCGACTGAAATGATTCAGAAAAATTATTCAACATTCTCATTCTCATCAACGTACAATTCAAAAAGGCATTCTCCATACTTTCTTACGTAAAGAATTTGTTCGTGGATTTTTACGAACAAATTTATTTTTATGATAATAAAAAAAATTATTTCTTTGATAATTTATATATAATCATAAAACTCATTACAGTATTCATATGTTATGAGCATTAGTGAAAGTTGCGCGCGACGCCGTCGATCCAAGATCGTGATTCCACGCGCATCACTTTACTATTACTATGAATTTTTTTAATTTTTCAAAGATAGAGTTTTTTCAAAAAATACTACTACACTACTAATACTACTACTAATGATACGTTTGTGTAATCTTTTTCAGAATTTTTCCTGCTCATCTAGCGGAAAAAAGCGAAATGACTCTATTTTCAACCCAATATATAAACTTTTAGACTAAAATAGGATTTGTTACGAAATTGCTAAATAAAAAAAATTACTTTTCGTCATCCTCACATGAAAATGACCCCATTCTAGCACCAATTTTAGTAAGCAATGTGCTTGAATCTCGCATCCTTGGAAGTATGCAAGAATTTTCGTTTCCCACACTATTCCATCGCCAAATAATCTGAGAATTTATCATTCTCGCATTATTTGAATATGAAGTACGGCGAGAATCATACTTCCTTCTTTCTCCGCAAAACATGCACACATCCACATAACGTTCGTCTGTGTTCCATTAAAATCAGCACCACCTGTTAAAAAACGATGGCGGCTTGCTGTTTTTATCAGTCTGGTATGGACGCGAATAACATTTGCAGGTTATGTAATTGTCATTTTTGGTGCCTAGTCAGACATATTGCATACTGAAATTGATACATTCTCATTCATTCTCATTTGCAAATAGCAAAGAATATATACAGGGTGCGCACGAGTGGGTTGCAGAATAGGAATTGTATAGTATAAAATAGTTTAGCATACAATTCATTTTTCTCAGTCGGTAGAACAGATTATATACAGTATACTAAAGTCTTAACACTATATTCCTATTCTGCAACCCGCTCGTGCCCACTCTGTATATTACTAATATCTGTCTTTCCCGTGCACACCTTATTTTTGGTATAGGACTGACTACTAGACCCGACCGGACAGATTCCAGGAGTGCTTACTGATTTACCCTGCCCGCTTGACCCCCAATAATGAGGCTTGCATTTGAATAATTTATTGAATCATCATCCTGAATCTGTGAAGTTAGACATGTTTGAGAATGAAGTCCGAAATGAAAGCAATGAAATCGAAAATTGTGATTTCTATTTTCCTTCGAGTAAGCGAACTATTTTTCTGTATATAAAATTATTTTCTGCCAAAGGCAGTGCAAATGAAGCTTTAAACTTTCTAATTCTTATGTAAAAACAATAGTTTAAATGATAGTGAGTAACATCAATAAATTTTTTGTTGTCCATTTGACATCTCATAACATTGCATATACTCATCTTCCCGGAGTTAAAATTTTAGTCCTGTTTTAGACTTCTAAATCTGAGGGCTAAATAGGTCTTAGAAGGTTGTACAGAGGATTTAATTTCTAATAGATTACGCCCTATTCTAATTCTACAAAGTAGCAGATATTTTCATTTATGCTGGTTTAAGGGTTAAAAGAGGGCTTAATTTAATTAAAATTAAACTTTGAAATATCTGCAAAATATTCTAGAAAATTCGAGCCCGGATCTTTTGATTGCCTGTCAACTGCTATAACCAACTGAACTACACAGGCGTCCAACATTCGCTTCTACTCCATATAAGTAATCCAAATTCTTTAAATTATTAATTGCTTTGCGTGATTTAAACATTTAAAATTTCCACAAGGATGCCTCTCGGGAAAGTATCTCATCTAATACCATGACTTGTGTCCTGATAAGGTAAACTGCGATAAAATTCCAAAACTCAACCATCCAAATTGAAAATATTAAATGCCATAAGGCAATGCCGTTTGACAATGCAACGAGGTTTTCCTGTGTCATTTTACAGAACGATTTCAAATTATTTGAATTCTAGGAAATTATAACAAACTCTGCTGGAATTCTTATGGAATTTTTCATAGCATATAAATAATATTTTTTCATATGGAATTTTATAATTTTGATAAAATGGAGAATTCTATTAAGATTTATAAAAGCTGTCATTTAAATACAATTTTCCTGAAAATCGCATACAAATTCTATAAATTTTTTATGTAGGAATATCTGGAGGAAGTATTTTGAGTCAAGTAATTGTTTCACTAGAATCTTTTAAGGTAGTTTTCAACCACAAAAATTAGACCTCAGGAAAAAATAGATAATTTTGCTTTCAAGAATAGCAATATTATTATTGAAGAGCTATTTTGGAAGAGAATATTATATTACGTGCCTAGGCGCACAATAAGGGTTATTGCGTGACGAGCGACAATGCTCGCAGGAGTTCGAAGCCAAGGCGTAGTTGAGACGTAGCTGAAGCAAAGCCGAGACGAAGCCGAGGCGCGATCAGTCCTGCGAGCATTGTCGCGAGTCTCGTAATTTCCCGAATTGTGTGCATTGGCACGTATTCTATTTTATGTGACTTCGATGCGAATACGAGTTTTTATGCGTACACTCGAATCTAATCTAGTATTGTAGGTGTTTGCGGCGCTAGTCATTACACTTGATATGTCACGGCTAGTCCCGGCCATTTTGATTTTATCGATCTTGTGTAGTAGTAATGGATTTTAAGACGCATGCGCAGTTCAAATGTAAAAGGCTTTGCCAGTAAGGTGCTAACGTTGTACGAAGAAGAAGAAGAATAAGAAGAAGATTGTGCTCTGTTGCATGGCTATAGGCGCATGCGCAGTTCAATTTTTACATTTCATTCCTCTGTAGCGCAATATAATACATTGAGCTACTGTTAACTGTAGCGAAAAAACGAGTTTGCGTGCCGGTGTTACATAAAATATTAATTTCCATGAAATAAAATTTTAAATATAGAAATAGTATATTACGGCATACGTCAGGGCATCAAACATTCTGGCCGTGGGTCGTATACTATTTTTCTTGATCTCCAACCGAAAGTACGCTTAAAACCGAGTTTTGCAGGGGGCAGTGGGAGGTCCGCCCGACTTTTGCAAAACCGAGGCGAAGCCGAGGTTTTTGCTGGTCGGGGCGGGCATTAGAAACTTTAAAATAAAATTCTATCATACAATAACTGCAAAAAAATTTAAAATCAAAAAATTTTCAAAAATTAACAAATACCAGAGAAAATTTATTCTTCGATAAAAATATTAATATTGATCAACAGTAACTTTAACATCACACATCCAGTAATACTAATCTTATTACAATAATTATTATTACTTTTATTAATATAATTTTAATATAAAATTAACCGTGTACATAAATTTTTTGTTTTTCTTTTTAAGAGTTACTCTTTCGTGCAATTGCATGAAGTCACATTAAATTAAATTAAACAAACGAATTATACGATGAATTTAGCGACACTACTGAGCCGAAAAAAACAAAAAACGGCCACAAAAGTCGTTCTTTCTGGAGTGAAATGCGGCCGGGAGGACAGTACTTTCGGCTAGGAGATCAAGAAAAATAATTTTATTAGTAAATTTTATTTTTTCCCAACTTTTCTTCTTATCGCTCCTTACCAAATTTAAAAACATTATGCGATTTTAATAAATTACAAATGACTTTTTCAAGAAAAAGATTCCCTACAACTTAACCATTTCCAATTTTCGAAAATGAATAAATTATTATTCAATCTAGCAATTTGTTTATAAGAATTTCGTTTTGGAAAATCTTTTTTTGATGGTTTCAGCCATTAAAGAATTTATTTTTAAAAATCAGAAACAGTAAAGTTGTGTGAAATCTTTTCTCTGAAAAAATGATTCATGATTTATTAGAATTGCATAATTTTTTAAAATTTTGTAAGAAGCTATAAGAAAAAAAGTTGGGTCAAAAATAAAATTAATTAATAAAATTATTTTCCTGTGTTTCAAATTTTTTTCATCTAAAATAATCATTTCTCTTTCAAAATAGCCCTTTAATACTAATATTGCTATTCTTGAAAGCAAAATTATCTATTTTTTCCTGAGGTCTAATTTTTGTGGATGGAACCTACCTTAATGTAGTCCTTTCGTTGACCGCATTTGAGATTTGAACCTAGGCATACATAGGTCAACCTTGCTTTTTGTAAATCCACAACTATAAAGAACCCCGTTTCATCAAACTGAATTCTTTTAATCTCTTGAATTAAACTTCAATTAAAATTAAACCTCTGCAATTTCGGAATTATTTTTCCAAGAAATAATAATATTTGAAAATAATTCATCGTCTTAGGTGTAATAACTAACATATAAGGATAATAGTAGTAAACCTTAGGGAATCTATCACCTTATTTGTCCTAATTGATAAAAAATATATATATCTACATGATCTTTCTTCTGTGACTATTGATAATTTTATAAGATAAATTAAATGGAATTGTATAAAATTAATCTAACTTTGAGTTTTAATTGTTGGATCCCATTGAATTGTTGTGTAAATATCCTTAGTTTATAAAAGTTTTTACAAGTAGTAAAACTTTTTATCTTTTAGTTTTAAATTTTCTCCTACTTTTAGGACCTCCTGGGCCGAAAGGTTTACAAGGACCTCCAGGACATGACGGAAAACCAGGTGCACCTGGAGTGGTTCTGTATGATCGTAGATTTAGTAATGGAACAAGAATTAATAATGAATTTCTTCACTCACCTTCCATTCCCGGTAAGTTCTTAAAATAACAATACTCCTATATTTATATATAGATATATTTTATAAATGCTCTGAAAGTATTGATTTTATATTATTATTCTCCATTACTTTCAAAAGAAAGATAAATTCTATATGATAACAAGTTACAAGACATTATTTAAAAAAGGAATAATAACTTGCAATAAAGCATACGACTTACAAGGGTGTATGATACTGACGTCATATTTCTATGAGAGGTCGCCACTAATGACAAGCGGCTACCATTGTTAATAAGTTCTATCTTTCAAACCTCTTTTGTCAAATTTGAGCAAAATCAATTCATTAGTTTACAAGACAGTGTCTGCAAGCAATCAACCTTCGAATTTCTTGCAGAGATGGAAAAAAGTAAATTTCGTGTGTTGATTAAACACTACTTTTTGCGTGATTAAACCTTATTATAAACCAAGCCGAAGCTCGATAAATATTATTCGGACTCTGCTTTGTCGTATAGAACAGTTCAGAAGTAGTTAACTAAATTTCGTTGTGGCCGTAAGGGCACAGAAATCATGTCAAGTCCAGGTTGTCCAAATCAGATCATTACACCAGAAATTATCAATAAAATCCATGATATTGTTTTGAATGACCCGAAAGTGAAAATGCGTGAGTTAGCTGAGATCGTATCCATCTCAAGAGGATGTGTTCAATATTTTTCATACAAATTTGTGCATGAGAAAGCTCTGTGCAAGATGGGTGCCGCAATTGCTCACAATCGACCATAGAGGCATTCGTGTGACTATTTTGGAGCAAAATTTGACCTACTTTAAACACAATTCAAAAAAATTTTTACGTCGATTTGTAACGATGAATAAAACATAGATCCACCACTTTATTCCGGAATCACGTTTTACCGCCCAAGTACAGTAAAAATCTCCACCCCAAATATTCCCCGATTTGATAATGTTACCAAACAGTCCCGGAATGGCGCAAGAAACGTTGCATAAAAAAATAAACCCGATTCTTACCAAAAAATAAATTCTTGTTTATTTTATTCAATATCAAACACCCTATTATATCTTTCCTGATTCAAAATTTTGACATAACGAAAATATCTGATCTCGTGAGTTAATTTAGACTCTTATTATACATACATGTATTTGACGTTATTTTACTTAGAATGATTATACTTTCCCCAAAAGAAATTTTTGTTTGTTAAATATTTTTTTACAATACTCTTAAAATTTTTTTTCAAATTCATATCATAAATATTCATATAAACAACTGAGAATGGTATATAAGATACCATTCTCAGTTGTTTTTAATCAATTTTAAAAATTCAATTCAAAATTTATTTTATAGATCTCGAAAATAAAAATAATATTGTATTTACATATACTGCCTCCAGAAAATATAAAAATATTCAACAGCTTTTGTTATAATGCTTTTCCTTCTTCATCGAACCAGACCATTGATCAAGCCAGTTTTAACATGGTTTTTATTCTTAAAAGTTTAGAGATATGTAAATAATTCTCCGCCTCAGATCAAATTCGTCGAAACATAGAGCAAGAATATTTTTTTCGGAAAAATAATATTTCGTGCGAGAAAAAATTTTGACCCGAGATCGTTTAAAAAGGGACTGTTAGAAATGTTCTGTACGAAATTTTTGAGTCAAAACTGTAGCGGAGTTGTTATAATTGCGAAAAAGCGAAGTTTTGGCAAAGGTTAACTTCACACTCTTCATCAAGTGTTCGCTTTTTCGCACACGTATCACATATTAGTTTTCGTGAAAAACGAGCAAAGAGCCATCCTTTTCGTGCTTTCGAAAGTACCTATCATGTTAAAGGGGTCTCCTCATCCAGAACCTTAAAAAAAATACTTTTTCCCAATTTTCCTTGAAGCAGATAATAAAAACACTGGTCAAAGATTTTTCGCATATATTTAGGTACATATTTGAACTTGTTAAAAAAAAATTTTCATTTCAAAACAAGAAGAAATCTCGGACTTATCGAAGATCCCGCGCAGCGTCTCACCACGGACAATTAATTTTGCGTGCATGATATTGTCCAAAGTTTTCATCTGAAACACATATATATTTGTTTTTTTTTTTATTCAGAAGGGTCTTCCGCTTATAGTGAACCTAAACAATTGTTTAAAATTTTTTTTTTATCGATCTTTTGAGTTACTTTCCAGAAAAACAAAATTTTTCACCGTTTTTTTCGTTTAAAATGCGTTATTTATAATGAAAATTGTTACGTACGAATAATTAAATTTATTAGAATAAAAATATTAAATTCGACTATACGCCCGCTTGAGGCTCCAAACTGCCAAATTTCAATTTGGGAAATTATAAATTAAATAAACCAAAATTTGTTTTTAATCTGGGATCGTATTTGCCCTCTCCTCTGACTGAGGAGGCTATACCCTGCTTTTAAGAAAACCCTCTTTGATTTTTGGAAAAGAAAACTTGAATACAGGAAGATTTCCAGTTTTAGTGTTTAATTTCCGTATAAAAAGGATATACAAATAAATACATATATTGGAACGATACCTTACTACTAGTTTTCCTTACATCTACCAGTCCCAGGAGAGTTCGAGAGAGAGGGAGAGATTTTTCCTTTAGTTCCTGACTCGTCCTAGACTGGGCAATGGTTTTCTGTTGAGTGTTGCTCAAAATCACACTTTGTCCGATTTGCGAGTCGCGCATAGCACACGCGCACACAAATATTGTTTTTGCCACTTTCTATTAGGCTTAATAAGAGAAAATAACGGTTGGCTTTTAACCAGAAAAGGGTTGAGTGCTTTTAAACTCGCCCTTTTCGCCGCTAGAATTTTCCTATTAAATCTAATTACAATATTTTATGAAAAATTATCACTACCGTTTTGAGATTCGGTAGTATTAATTTTTCCGCGATTTCGCGCACCTTTTTGCCGTTTTTTTTTATTAAACAAATTGGACTTTAAAAATAGCCCGCCGAAGAAAGAATTTAATGCTGTTGCTTCTGTCCAGATGAAGTCTTTTGTCTTTTACGTCCGCCCGACACGATTCCAAAAATATAATTGCGTTAGAAAGAGTTTTACGGGTTCAATCAACTAACGAGGATCTAGGAATTGTCGATCTGGGCCGCAGACGGGCACGATAAAAGAAAAATATTTTCTTTATTATTCTAAGGTCTGAATCCGGTCAAGACACTCAGAAGACTGCGAATTTGATTTTGCCTTGATCCGTTTTACTAGTTCATCGCGAGGTGAGCATGGTAGGGTTTTTTGATGATTAAGGAATTAATGATTGGACAGAGGTAATAATGGCAGGAAGGATTTAGGAATTTGCACAAGTGCTGATGTGGTTATGGCGCCATTTGCTGATTTTTAGAATGCAATTATTTCTCCCCTCTTTCTACTCCTATCGTGAGAAAGGAAATGTGCTCATCAATTTTTAGTATTTGATGCATGGTCATCAAATTGTAGAAACAATTTTAGTTTCCAATATATTTCAGAGTAAATCGAAATATATATATTTAATTAGTCTAGGCTTATAATCTTTAAGTGGACTAAAGCTTTGACATTATTATTTAAGTATTCAGATGAGCGTTGGGTTTTAGTTACAAAAAGCACGTGGCTTTTGTGGCGGGAGATGAGCTGGCTAAAGCATTTGAGCAAGGATAGGTGTGTGAGGAGGAGATGCAATTATGAGATGAATGCTAGCCTCGCGATGCACAGCAGAGCGCATCAAGATTTTCTAAAAGAGACCAGTATATTAGGCATGTGCATAGGCGAACGAAAGGAGGAATTGACAAACGGCAGAAAGCTGTGGCGATAAACAGTGCATGGGTGTACGTGTACTAGATATCTCTCTCTCTCTCCTTCGTTCTCTTTTTCCTCTTCTATTCGTACATTCTATCGTGAGTCTGCTATTGCTTATTCTTTTTCCTATTCTATTCTTTCTCCGCTCATCCTAGTTTTTATATCATCGCTCTCACCTTACACTCATTCTTCGCTTTTCTCTTATTTCATACTTTTTAGATCATAGCGATTGAGTGCCTATGCACTCTCGCTATCAATTAATCTAGATTATAAAACATTAATGCATCTGAAAAACAAAAGGGGGAAATAGTATTATTTTTAAAAGTTTTATTCAAACTTTTAAAGTTTAATTTAAATGTATTTAAATAACTAATATATGAATTACTCTACGTCTCAAGACCAGCTCGCATGACCAAAAATGCTGAATTGCATTAGCCACTGGAATGCAATCAGGTTACGAACGTTCAAAAGTGTGCAGTTCATTCACTTTTAAAGCAATTGATATTTCATAAATTAGATTTTGTATACTAATAAAAACTTTTTCCAAAAAAATATTGCGCACTTTGGACCGCCCGTTACAAACCACACCGGAATTTTTAGTGTTTTCGTCCCCGACAAACAAGGGTGGTCTAGAGACGAGTACGGATAAGAATAAGGAATGATAGCCTTATGTTGTTCAGATGCAGTCGCTTCTTTTCATCAAGCTGTGAGAGAATTTACAATGTCTAGGTTTGTAGTATAGTGGATAAAAAAAAAAGTCCTACTCTAACAGTTCCATTTCCTAAAGAAAAACAATATAGATAGTACAGTAAAAATAATAACATATAAAAACAATATAAAACAAACAAAAAATTTTTTTTTTTTTCGGTGAATGTATCTTAGATTCGAGAATTTTAATAGCCATGTTCCATGACTGGTTTTATCTGGTTCTTATGCTGGTTGGAGAGTCTGAGATGGTAACTGAATTACGGGGGTATTCGCTGGTCGTTCCCTTGGTGGTCCAGCAGGTATGACTGCACGAGTGGAGGTACTTGTTTCCGTAGTCGTTTGTGGCTGAGAGTTCTGTGCGGGGATTGGTTCTTGCTCTTCCTTGATGTTAATGGTGCTGAAGTCGACACATCGATCAGCCCTCGTCCCTGGTGAGCGTCGTTGATTGCAGTTGATCATTAGTTTTGAAATCCTGGGTAAGAAGATGTATATAAGTAGTCCAATAGATATGAGGCCTAGTCCGAGGTAGGATCCGTGGATCATCCTTATTTGGCTGTTTCCTGCTCGTCGGGCCAGGCTGTTGTCATACAGTTGTTGTTCTATATGCTCCAAGGATTTGTCGTTAGTTTCGAAGACCTTGTCCCTAGGCGTTGTCTCCTTCGTCTGAGCAGACATAGATTTTCTTGTAGGTATGTATCCTTGAAACTCTTGTAGAGCTGGTGACAGCGCAGAGATGTTCAGGTGAAGCAGTGGTGCGTAGATAATTTCGGTTTCTCCCTTCCTGTTGGTGGTACCTGGGAATGTCCTTTCCTTTAGTCTAAGGTCGCATCCTAGAGCCAGTTGGATTATGCCGGTTCCTTTTAAGGTGATCTGGTTGTTGGCCTGATTAGGACAGGTTGTTATGGCGATAGTCGGCTCTTGGAGAGAGTACAACCATCCGCCTAGGCTTCCTATTGAACTCCAATCAAACTGGTCTTCATATGTCACTTGAACGTTACAAATTTGGAAGTCGGATAGCGATGGATTCAGGAGAAGCTCTGCTTCGCAAGTTCTGAATTTCCCATTCTCGTTGACGGGTAAATTTCCTTGACAAATCTTATAAGCTGGTAGTTCGGTACATGCCGCAACATCCTGGTGGTTCATTAGAACGTAAGTCCTCTGTGATTCTTCTACGGCGATGTGGGAGAATTTAGGTAGAATATATGCCTTCCCGGAGTTGTTTCCTAAGATGGCTTGGGGCACTGGAAGTGGATGTAGTTGATACATCAGATGGTTAGCTCTTCCCAATAATGGTATATCCAGCAGTATTTTAAGGACTCCTCCCTTGTATAATGAGGTGACGGTGGATACGCTGGTCAGTTCCTCGATGTCCACAATAGGTCCGGATATCGGGAAGGACACCTCTGGGCGATGGTCCTGGATGTCTCGGTAGATTAGTTCCAGTTGGCTGGGAGTCAATAGTCCTGTATGCATTTGCTTCTGTCTTGCATCGTGAAGGACACTCAATATTTTGTCAGTTGCTCTTATGTATTCCTCTACAGCTGCTTCGTTCGCTCGCAGGACTCGAGTTAAGGCTTCAGTGTATTTAAGCTCAGTGATCTTCCTGGCGGCCTGACCAAGTTCTTGATTGAGATTGGTGAGTTCATTCTTGAGCGATTGGAGTTTTTCCTGATGCTGTTGTGCTTGGTTGTGCATCTCCTCTAGTTGGGACCTAACCAAGTGGGTCTTTTGCCCTACTAGGTATGAAATGTTGGTCTGAGCTTCATTTACCTCTTGGATTTTTGTCTCAATGAGCTGACCATCATCATAGGTTAGGAGTCCAGCTACGGGTCCAATGATTCCGCCAAGGAAACCTAGTAGTGGAGTTGCTCGTCGTCTTCGCATTGCTTTGGGTAAACGAGAGGGGAGGATCTTTTCGGCTCGTTGTTGCATCATTGTTGTCTTTTTCATGAGTTCTCCTTGGAGCCTTTCGGCTAGGTTGACCTTGGATCCAAGAGCATGACTTGCGATGACTTGATGGCAGTGTTCTTCGTACCCTGGTTGGCACTGTGCGGCTAAGTGCTTCATATTATTTTTATAGGATAATAGCAGGCTCTGGATTTTAATGATGTCCATGAAGATGGTGATCTTCCAGGTACTGGTCGTCCACCTTACAGTCCCCAGATATTCATAGTACACCCCCGTACTATTGTTGAGTGGGGTAATCTGATACGTGGCTTCCTGGTGCTTTTGGCTGGTGGCAAGAAGAGGTAACAGAAAGGCAACCCATCGATACCCCATTATTGTCATTGAATTTTGGAATCTGTAAAGGAGGGGCATTAGATTGTCTCTTCACGACCGGGTAAGCACTATCTCGAGATAGGATATGCATTTTGTACTTCTAAGAATACTGGGGCTTTGTCTGGTTTCCCATGTAGAGGAGAGAAAGAAAAAAAATTATGATAACCGTTTTATTTATTTATTATTTTTTTTCTCTTTCTTTAGGTTGCGCTGGAGTCTCATGGGATTCTAGTAATGCATATTCTTTCTCGGATTTTCTTCCCTTAGTCCTATTGTACCTAGCAGTGAGCAAGCAAGAGTTTATCCTTGTGCTTCATGATCCGTTCGCCGTCCTCTGTTTCCAGAATAACATTATTGTTTTCTGTGAAACCGGCGACGGCGTACGGCCCTGTGGCTCGACTGTCGAATTTTCCGTCCCTAATTTCCTTAAGGGCATAAACCGTATCTCCGATTTTCGCGTTGAGTAGTCTAATTTTCTTGTCGTATTGCTCTTTTGAGCGAGATTTTGCCCTGATGAGATTTTTGTGGGCAATTTTCTGGATCTCGGTTATTCTTACTATCAGGTCGCGTAAGTAAGATCCATAAGTCCCGAGTTCCGTACCCTGCGGAAACGAGCTGGGCGTCCTAGCGACTCGCCCGAAAACTAACTCGTAAGGTGTGAAATTAGTGGCCTCATGTACTGACGTGTTATATGCGAACATGGCGAAAGGGAGCAATCGATCCCAATCGTCATAATCATCAGCATAATGCTCTATGTGATCCGTCAATACAATATGGCTTCTCTCGAGTGATCCGTTAGTTTGTGGTCTGTATCCGGAAGTAGTTAGTTGCTTCACGTTAAATAGTCTTTCTAGGTGTTTCATTAGTTTGCTTATAAAACTCCCTCCCCTGTCTGTTAGGATGTATCTCGGCGCGCCATATTCTGTGGTTGGCATTGGCTGGGGATATCCTCATCGTTTTCGTTGCTGCCTTCGCTTTCCAGTGGCTGTGGGAGGACATCAACGATCATTTGTTCAGGAGGTGACTCTTCTCCGTTGTTGTCGATAGACGGTAAGGCTTCAATACCCTCTCTGGCTAGTTTATCGGCCATTTCCTTTCCTGGGATTCCTTTGTGGCTTGGGACATGTTCCCAAATTACGTCCAACGGTTCCAGGGCTGTTTTCATCTTTTCAAACTCGGATCGATTCCTAACTGGTTTATTCTCGTACGTTTTCCAGTCGTTTGCCTCCCATTTTGGAATCCATTCTGTGGCACTGTTCACTAAAAACTTAGAATCAGTCTTTATTCTCAACTTCTTGATGCCAGCCTCGTGAGCCTGTTGAGCTGCTACGGTTGCTGCTTCAATTTCGGCTGAGTTGTTTGTTTGACGTCCCTGGGAGGGGCGTGAAACATTTAGCGGATGGTTGGGTCCAAACCAGACTCCTATTCCTGCCCTTGGTTCACCACGTCCATTGTAACTGCACGCTCCGTCGACGTAAACATCTACGTAAGTGTCCTGTAATGGGGCTGACCAAGGGCTTGGACCTGGAAGTCTAGGGGGTGCACTTTTAGGGGCAGTGTTGTCCGTTTTCGCTACAAGGGTTGGCTTTAAGTTCGGCAAAACACTACGCGATTCGCGAAACACTGGGGGGTCGGAGTCGTCACCATCCTCGTCATCTGACGATGGATCACTGGAAGAGTTTTCGTTTAACAATGGGGCCTCATTAATTCCTCTTCGTCTCGAAAGTCTTTTACCAATGCAACTTTCGTCAAGGTTGGTTGCTTTCGGTTCATTTGGGGTTTGTGAGCTGCTTGGGGATTTTCAGGAGCCGAATCCTTTCTTGGCCTTCCCCGTCGTTTACGCATTGCTCCGGCTGAGGTGGCCGGTTGTGGAGAAACTGTGGTTTTAGTCCTTACTGCGTTGAAGGGGATGGATAGGGGTACAGAAGGTTTTCCTTTGTTCCTTAGTGGCAACGCAGATTCCACACTGGATCTGGAAATGGATTGGTTCCTTGACTGTATGAATTTCTTTGTTTGAGTTATGCGTCCAGTAGAATCTGAGGGTTCCTGGCTGGTGGAGGAAGGTTTACCTCGACTAGGTTCTGCCCGCGATGCTCCGGAACGCGTTATTACTAATATCTTTCAGATGTCTGGAGGTTATGATGTGGAGCTCTTAATGTCTGCAGAGTTTTTTTGCAGGGAAGAAGAATTGTAGGATTTATTGGAATCGTCAGAATCATAGGAGTCAGTTGAGTCAGAATATTCTGAGTACTGTTCGTTAGCCACAGGGTTTCCTGACAAAGCTTCAACGCCTCTATTCAGTTTCCCTTGTTTATACTCAAACTTATATTGGTAATCCTGGAGTCTAAGTCGCCATCGCAGCAACCTTGCTCCTGGATTATTAATATAAGTCATCCAGTGAACTGGTTCGTAGTCGCAGGCCAGCACGAACTCCCTTCCATACAAATATGGGCGAAAGTTCGTGACAGCGTACAACACCGCCAGAGGTTCCTTTTCTGCTTTCGAGTAGTTTTGTTCGCAGGAATTCATCACCTTGGAAAAGTAGGCGATGGGCATGTCTACTCCATCCCTTTCTTGGGTTAACATAGCCCCGACAGCATGCTCAGAGGCATCTGTGGTTAGCTTAAAGGGCTTGTTAAAGTCGGGATATTGGAGTACGGGTTCGCTGCAGAGGTATCTGCGTATTCTTCGGAAGCTTTTCCGTTGTGAGCGTCCCCATTCCCATTTTCTGTCCTTCTTCAGGAGATTGGACAAGGGTTTTGCTAGTCTTGCATAGTCTTTTATAAATCTCCTATAGTATCCTGAAAGGTCTAGGAATTGTCGAATAGCCCGGACTGTCCTCGGTTTTGGAAATTTCCTAATAGCGGCTATCTTAGCAGGGTTGGGCTTTACTCCATCACGGCCGATTATATGGCCCAGATTATCTACCTCGGTTCGTAAGAATTCACACTTATCCGCTTTTTTGGGACAATCCAAAGTGGAGAATTGTAAGGGGACTTAGAGTCGCCAATAATCCCGATGTCGTATTGTCTTTCAGTTTGCAGAATGACCTGGTCTGTCGCATCGTGAGGATACCTATATTGTTTCTTGGCAATCACTTCGTTATCCATTGTTGGAATTCGGTGCTGGATGAGATGAGTGCTGCTAAGTCTCTCGCCATTTAGGTGGAAAATATCAGCGTAGTCATCTGCCCACATGAGGACGTAATCCTTCTCTTCATCATTTAAATGAGAAAGGCGCAGGTTCCTTTTGACTCTTTCGGCACGCTCTGCATAAGAGCTCGGATGTTCCTGTATGTCTAGGGTAGAGTACTCGAGTTCTGAGTCAGAGGTTTCTTCACCAGGAAATGTACAAAAATCGAACGGTATGACCTCCTGGGGGGCAATTTCTATATCTATATCGTCTTCAGTGGTATTGATGGCAATTGCGTGACAGACGCCATTGTGTGTCGAGACTGCTGCCTCCCCAAGGTAGAGCCCTTCAGGAGTGTTCAGCTTAGGCAGGTAGCCTTCTGCAACCTCTGGGTTTGTAACGCTTATAGCAATAGGTTGCCTCGTTCTAGCCCTAATTTTTAATATGCTAGAAAAAGGTTTGATTTCAGTTTTAAGTGATTTTCTGGCTTCCTGTGATTCTCGATCGATAAATGGAATCGGTGTGATAGGGTTAGAAGCAGTCACTAATGCGTTGTGCCGGAAGGAAATTTGAGCCTGTTCTTGCCTTAAATAGGGTCTCCCTAGAATTCCATCTGGTGAAATAGGAATACTATTTTCCACGGCATGGAATTCCACTAGGGTGTTTAGTATCGAAAGGTTGATGGTGCCTATCGTGATTACGGGGTGGTTTGTTATACCGGTGATCGGGACTGATCCTTTCGGATCAAGAATTAGTTCTTGACGCAAGGCGCTCAGTTTAATTAAATTAACGTCCGAAGCTGGGTCCACAAGAAAACTAGCTTTGCTGTTGCGGAACTCAGGGGCACTCAACTCAACAACGGGTGAGTCTTCGGTTTTGGATCTTTTTCGAAAGATCCTACTGAGCTGTCTTGGAAGTGGACTGTCCTCGGACGCTCTCGGTGAGTTTGATTCGTTGCCACGTCCGAGCGACGAACCTGCTGGGAGTTTAAATTCTCCGGAGGCCCTGGTGAAGTTGATCTAGGAGGTGTCATGGCTCCTGGCGGCCTACTATACCCGCGCCATGGTTGATTACTCCCGGGTCCGTTTCTATTCGGGGGTTCAGAAAGGTACTGCGGCATAGGTGGAAGGGGTGGGTATGAGTTGGGGTATTGGTAGGTTGGAGGGTATGGTGGGGGATAAGAGTAGGGGAACTGTGGTGGGTATGAAGGGTACTGTGGCGGGTATCCTCGATTGCATGTTTTGCCCCACTCAGCAAACCCTGTACTCGGTCGTAATAGTCGCTTACGGTTTCCGTTTGTTTCATCCGTAGGTTCACGATAGACTCGAAGTACCATTGATATTTCTTCGAAAGGGCGAAACGTTTTTTTAAATGTGCCATTAAGTCGTTTACCCGATTAAATCTTTTGTCCCTAACGCTTTCTCGCGCGACACCCTTGAGCTTACTTAAAACAACTTTTATGAAACCGGGTTCGGTGGATTCCGTGATGTATACTGCGCCGTTTGCGATGTCCTGTAAAAACTCCTTCAGTGGAGGATTTATACCGTCAAATTGTGGTATGTGATAGGTGCTTTCTTGAAGAGTCATGCACTCTAATACCGAGGCCATAGCCGCACTAGCATCTAAATTCATTGATTGATTAGGAGGCGCGATATTAGGGTTGGGTCCGGATAATGAATTAGTGATATTCGGGTATGCTTCAGTACTTGATTCGTCAGGGTCGTTACCGATTGGCTCCCTAAGATTACGGGTTCGATTGTCGTTCGACATTTTAAAATGTGCTGAGAATCCGGAAAATTCGACGTAAATTTTGAAAGGTTGTAAACGTTTATTTTTAAATAGGTTTTTGTGTTCCTATGGGTGGACAACTTATGAGTATAGTGGTATGCCTATAATAGAATATATATACACGGACACTTATGCACACAAATAAAAAAAAACAATATACAGGTGAAAGAGAAAGAGAGAAAAAAAATGTACTTGATAGTGGCCTGTTATTAGAACTGGGAATCTTCAGCTTGCGGTGACCTTTGTTTTATTATTATTTCAGCTGAGGCAAATTCAAGAGCCTCAAAATTTTGTCCTCACTAGGAGCGGGAAAAAAAAGCGAAAGGGGTGACTTTGAACCTTGTCTGGCGTCTTAAAGTTCGACGGTGCAAGAATCGGATTACTCTGACATTTGTTCAGTTTCTGATTCTGAATCAATTATGATAGTTTCAGCGTCAGAAATTTCGTTCTCCGAAATACCCCTATTTTGGGCTCTTCCGATATTAACTTGGTTGTTTTCACGTGGGGGGTGATTCTCCTCTCTATAAGCTTGCCTCCTTTGTTCAAGGGCCTCGCTGATTTCCAAATCTATTATTGTAATTTGAGGGACTTCGCGCGTGATTTCAGGTGCAGGCACTTCTGTCCGTCGGTCAGGTAAGACCACACACACTGGAATGTTTCTTTCGACAGGAAATACTAGATTTTGATACAATGATGAGTATTTAGGTGTGCCTTGATGTTTCTTACCGGAACGTTTTCCCCTTTTGGGTGGTTCCCGAAGAATGGGATTTTTTTGACAGGACATAGAGTAATGAGTATTCAAACGCTCGACGTGGACAACAGAGCCTACGTCTCACGTACGTACCACAGAGCGGAAGAATTTTTCAGAAGATTCAAATCAAAAGGGAAATTCTGACTTGAATTTTCCTCTCCTTACTCTATGGAAAAAGGGGAATAATTAATTCAAACGCTCAACGTTGGCAACAGAGCCTATGTCTCACGTACGCACTACAGAGCGAAAGAACCACTAGAATTTTGATTGAATAAAACTCAATCAAAGTTCTGTTACATTATTCTCCTTCCACCGGTATATGGTATGGAATATATATATGTATATATCTTCAATCGAAAATATAAAGATCGACTAGATATATACTTGGATTGAGGTTGTAAGAACTAGGACATAGAATAATGAGTATTCAAACGCTCGACGTGGACAACAGAGCCTATGTCTCACGTACGTACCACAGAGCGGAGGAAATTTTTTTTTTTAAGAAGATTCAAATCAAAAGAGAATTCTGATTTAAATTTTCCTCTCCTTATTCTATGGAAAAAGGGGAATAATTAATTCAAATGCTCAACGTTGGCAACAGAGCCTATGTCTCACGTACGCACTACAGAGCGAAAGAACCACTAGAATTTTGATTGAATAAAAACTCAATCAAAATTCTGTTACATTATTCTCCTTCCGCCGGTATGTAAGATTTACAGGAGAAAACCCTGACGACAAATATTTGTTGTTGGCCTGAGATTGATCGTAGATTATGAGAGACATAATAAATGATTTAAAAAGAGAATTATGCAATACGTGTGTGGTAAGGACTAATAAATGAGTATCTTCAATACTTGGAGGTGGACGCTTTTTGAGACTCTCGTTTCGCCTGCTGGAATTTTTTTAAGTTAATTTCTGCCTTATCGAGCAGATTTTCAAAAAAAAACTGAAAATTCGTCAAAATTATTTATTTCTCTGATTTCGAATTCCTGCGGGTTGAAAGTTTGGGTTGGAGCCTCGGGTGTTGTGCTGTTAAGAGGTACCCCAGAATCACGAGGAGTCACTTTCACCTTATCCAACCTCTGGTCAAATTTTTCTCTTGCTTGTCGACCCGCACGCGATCTATGTTTGCGCTTACAATCTTGATTAGCGATAGGTGGGGACATATGGAAGAATCCAGAAGGAAAATTTGAATTCAAAAGATAATGATAAAAAAAATTAAAGTTTAAAATTCAGACTCTCTGCTAAAGAGCACAAGAGCTTGAATTTCAGAATTAACTTTCTGCTAACGAGCACAAAAGTGAATTCTCAAAAACTCAATTTTTTGGAATAAAAGGGATTGTTTTCTTTCTGTCGAATTAAGGCTTTCTGCTAAAGAGCACAAAAGATTTAATTCTAAGATTGACACTCTGCTAAAGAGCACAAGAGTAAATCTGTAATGAAAGAAAATGTGATAAAAAAAATTAAAGTTTAAAATTCAGTCTCTCTGCTAAAGAGCACAAGAGCTTGAACTTCAGAATTGGCTTTCTGCTAAAGAGCACAAAAGCAAATTCTCAAAAATTAAAATTTTTTTTTTATGGATAGGAGGGATTTTTTTTTTTTTATTATTTTTGGAAAGGAGGGTTAATTTAAAACAGGAAATTTCGACAGATCAATATCAATATGAAAAACAGAAACTATTCAATTCAGGAATAATATTAGCAGTTACAAGTGGGTAGTGAGTGTGACTCCGCAACGTGTAACGTGGCTGGGTACAGCGCGAGACAAAATATCCCACCCCTGCCACCATCAGTTTGTTACGTACGAATAATTAAATTTATTATAATAAAAATATTAAATTCGATTATACGCCTGCTTGAGGCTCCAAACTGCCAAATTTCAATTTGGGAAATTATAAATTAAATAAACCAAAATTTGTTTTTAATCTGGGATCGTATTTGCCCTCTCCTCTGACTGAGGAGGCTATACCCTGCTTTTAAGAAAACCCTCTTTGATTTTTCGAAAAGAAAACTTGAATCCAGGAAGATTTCCAGTTTTAGTGTTTAATTTCCGTATAAAAAGGATATACAAATAAATATATATATTGGAACGATACCTTACTACTAGTTTTCCTTACATCTACCAGTCCCAGGAGAGTTCGAGAGAGAGGGAGAGATTTTTCCTTTAGTTCCTGACTCGTCCTAGACTGGGCAATGGTTTTCTGTTGAGTGTTGCTCAAAATCACACTTTGTCCGATTTGCGAGTCGCGCATAGCACACGCGCACACAAATATTGTTTTTGCCACTTTCTATTAGGCTTAATAAGAGAAAATAACGGTTGGCTTTTAACCAGAAAAGGGTTGAGTGCTTTTAAACTCGCCCTTTTCGCCGCTAGAATTTTCCTATTAAATCTAATTACAATATTTTATGAAAAATTATCACTACCGTTTTGAGATTCGGTAGTATTAATTTTTCCGCGATTTCGCGCACCTTTTTGCCGTTTTTTTTTATTAAACAAATTGGACTTTAAAAATAGCCCGCCGAAGAAAGAATTTAATGCTGTTGCTTCTGTCCAGATGAAGTCTTTTGTCTTTTACGTCCGCCCGACACGATTCCAAAAATATAATTGCGTTAGAAAGAGTTTTACGGGTTCAATCAACTAACGAGGATCTAGGAATTGTCGATCTGGGCCGCAGACGGGCACGATAAAAGAAAAATATTTTCTTTATTATTCTAAGGTCTGAATCCGGTCAAGACACTCAGAAGACTGCGAATTTGATTTTGCCTTGATCCGTTTTACTAGTTCATCGCGAGGTGAGCATGATAGGGTTTTTTGATGATTAAGGAATTAATGATTGGACAGAGGTAATAATGGCAGGAAGGATTTAGGAATTTGCACAAGTGCTGATGTGGTTATGGCGCCATTTGCTGATTTTTAGAATGCAATTATTTCTCCCCTCTTTCTACTCCTATCGTGAGAAAGGAAATGTGCTCATCAATTTTTAGTATTTGATGCATGGTCATCAAATTGTAGAAACAATTTTAGTTTCCAATATATTTCAGAGTAAATCGAAATATATATATTTAATTAGTCTAGGCTTATAATCTTTAAGTGGACTAAAGCTTTGACATTATTATTTAAGTATTCAGATGAGCGTTGGGTTTTAGTTACAAAA
Organism: Diplolepis rosae; assembly: GCA_030998225.1. NCBI lineage: Eukaryota > Metazoa > Arthropoda > Insecta > Hymenoptera > Diplolepididae > Diplolepis > Diplolepis rosae. Next base: position 749,687 of record JAPYXD010000688.1, on the reverse strand, counting down.
AGCACGTGGCTTTTGTGGCGGGAGATGAGCTGGCTAAAGCATTTGAGCAAGGATAGGTGTGTGAGGAGGAGATGCAATTATGAGATGAATGCTAGCCTCGCGATGCACAGCAGAGCGCATCAAGATTTTCTAAAAGAGACCAGTATATTAGGCATGTGCATAGGCGAACGAAAGGAGGAATTGACAAACGGCAGAAAGCTGTGGCGATAAACAGTGCATGGGTGTACGTGTACTAGATATCTCTCTCTCTCTCTCCTTCGTTCTCTTTTTCCTCTTCTATTCGTACATTCTATCGTGAGTCTGCTATTGCTTATTCTTTTTCCTATTCTATTCTATTCCTATGCACTCTCGCTATCAATTAATCTAGATTATAAAACGTTAATGCATCTGAAAAACAAAAGGGGGAAATAGTATTATTTTTAAAAGTTTTATTCAAACTTTTAAAGTTTAATTTAAATGTATTTAAATAACTAATATATGAATTACTCTACGTCTCAAGACCAGCTCGCATGACCAAAAATGCTGAATTGCATTAGCCACTGGAATGCAATCAGGTTACGAACGTTCAAAGGTGCAGTTCATTCACCTTTCATCAATCATTTCATAAATTAGATTTTGTATACTAATAAAAACTTTTTCCAAAAAAATATTGCGCACTTTGGACCGCCCGTAACAAAAATAAATACTGTATCATGAAAACTAAAGGTTCACTATATGCGAATTTTAATTACCTACAAATAAAAAAAACGTTTTTACGAATAGCTTCAATGGTTCTTTTTTAATCGCGCACGCAATTTTGAAAAATGTGGTTTCGAGAAAACGCGCTATAAAGTTTTCAGATCTACCTTTCGCTCGCTCCGCGCAAGCCACTGCTCGGAACTCTACCATCAAAACTACTCCGAAATGAACTGTAGAATTTTGTGACAATATTCTCTGATAATAGTACTATCGATACTTTTTAGGCACGAAAAGAAGGACTTTTTGTGCATTTATTACAAAAACGATTTTGTTGCCTTAACAAATTTATTAATAATTAAAAGTATTGTACCTTGTATTGGCCCTTAATCGTGATCAAAGTTGAAAATTCTTCATACGTTAAAAGCGCGTTACCAACGATTCGCAGGAGGTGGTGCTTGAAAGACTTGACCGCTGCCTCCCAGAGTCCACCAAAATGGGGAGAACGAGGTGGGATTGCATGCCACGCGATACGGTTGTCAATGAGAGTTTGTTTTACTCTTTCATTATGCTTATCAGAGGAAAAAAGCCTTTGAATATCCGCGATTTCGTTTTTAGCACCCACAAAGTTTGTGGCGTTGTCTGAATAAAGATCGAAACAAAAGTTTTTAAGTGCGATTTGCTTTTACTCTCATTGCCTGAGTAGTACCTTTACATAGCATTCTCCATCATCATTATGATAGGATTTATATCATTGTTACGTTTATGATAGTTGCTCTTCTGCTGAACATTGTAAAGTGGTGTGCTTATTAAATTTTCAATCAATTCTTTGAACATTGTGACAATATTGAAAGCAAGCGAACGTGCCTAGGCGCGCAATGAGAGTTATTGCGTGACGAGCGTTAGTCAAGGCGTAGCCGAGACGCGAGCAGACCTGCGAGCATTGTCGCGAGTCTCGTAATTTCCTGAATTGTGTGCATTGGCACGTATTCTATTTTATGTGACTTCGGTGCGTATACGAGTTTTTATGCGTACACTGGAATCTAATCTAGTATTGTAGTTGTTTGCGGCGCTACTCATTACACTGGATATGTCACAACTAGTCCCGGCCATTTTGATTTTATCGATCTTGTGTAGTAGTAATGGATTTTAATAGACGCATGCGCAGTTCAAATGTACAAGGCTTTGCCAGTAAGGTGCTAACGCTGTACGAAGAAGAACAAGAATAAGAAGAAGATTGTGCTCCGTTGCATGGCTATAGGCGCATGCGCAGTTCAATTTTTACATTTCATTCCTCTGTAGCGCAATATACTACATTGCGCTACTGTAAACTGTAGCGAAAAAACGAGTTTGCGCGCGGGTGGCACATAGAGATATAAGATTGCATTCATGTTCACTTCAATATTTTAAAGAATAATATGGCTGAATTTTCTGATTATCACAGGCCTGCGAAATTTGAGGGTTTTTCAGCTACAGAAATGGCAGGGGATGAATCTTGTAGATTTGTTGACGCTAAAAACGAATCCAGTCGCAGAAATTGTCTAACACGTCAGTTTCTGGAGTAACTTAAGGTTAAATAATCAAAAAATTCGACCGGACCATTTCTCGAGATAACACGTTCATCGAATTTTCCTTTCAATTAATCGATTGTTCGGCGTTTCAAATGATCAAGTGGCTTTAGTTCTTGAGTCAATTTAATCTTGAAAGCATGTAGGCCACGATCTTTTCGCATAATACGCCACAGTGTCGTTTGAGTGATGCCCAATTCTTGAGAACTACGTGGAATCGACTGATTTGGCTCATTTTGAATCGATGCACTTACGGCTGCGATTATTTCTTCGCTTCGAGCAATACGACGTCGTTTTGGCACCGGAACATCCAATAGTGTAAATTTGATCTTGAATTTGTTCACTATAGCACGCACAGCCTGTCGGGTGGGACGATTATTACGGCCGAAAATTGGTGTAAGCGCTCTTAAAGTTGCGACCACCGACTCTGAATTTCGGTAGTAATTTTTAATAATTTCCAAACGTTGCTGGTTCGTGAACTTTACCATGATGAAAAGTTGACTTTAACTAACGTTTTGACGTTGACAGTTCATTAAAAAAGTTTAAGGGTGCGTTCATATAAAGATAACAAATTGCTATGTCCCTATTGGAAAACCCTTTATTTGTTTAGTTGTAAGTTAGTGTCCGCTTGACACTATAAGTCTTTATACGTAGTTTTTAATTTTAGTTAATTTTTATCAATTTTATTTATCGACATTTTATGAAAAATAAGTGTTTTGGACATGATGTATCTACTGACTTTTTTATGTAAGTTCTTCTTTATTGTTAAAAATATTTCGTATTTACTTTTCATTGTGATAAATGTTTAAATAATTTTAGATTTTATATGATTTTTTGACAGCTCTTGAAAAGGACTCAAATTGAGGGTCGAAAGCTAGAGGAATTTTAATTCGTTTCTTAAATAAAGAGGTAGATCGGATTGATGGCATTTCTTCATTTATATCAAATCTTAACCGATCATTATTTATACTATCGAAATATGTATTAATAAAAGACTGTTGAATAAATATATTTTGTTTTGTTACAAATTGAGTATGAGTTATTTCACGCACCCTTCGGGTCATAACATTAATATTTTAGAAATAAAATAAAAATTCACATATCGAACTCTTTCAACAGTGACAACAATTTCAAATACTCAACCATCCTAATTGAACTTTTTAAATGCCGTAAAGCGATATAATGAGATCTTCTTGTGGTGAAAGAGATATCGGACGCTTGTGAAGCGAAGTTGGTTAGAGCTGTCGACCGGCAATCTAATATCCTCAAACTTAAATACCAAGCTGAATTTTCCTCTAGTCAAGAAATACTTATTATGTTTCCATTTATAGGTTCATTAAATCAAAAGATTAATTATATAAAATAATTAAAAACTAATATATATTTTCTTTTAACTAGAAAGATTTATTGAGATTCACTTTCGAACTTCAATTAAAAATTTTCAAACATTTTCTTATAGATCATTTTTTGAGTATCCCTCTTTGATACACAAGAGGGAAACTGAACGAATTCTGTTGTCATGCTTCGTATTCAGTTTCTGGTTCTTCACGGGCACTCAAGTTTATTCTTCATAATTTATTATTATAACTCAAGTAAATATTATAATATTGCTGTTATGAATTTACTTTTCTCAAAGTTACTTCGACTTTGAGGGTTACATTCCGATCACGACACGCGCTTTGCGCTTAATTTACAAGTCGAGTTATTTACCTTGAGACATCGAAATATCTCAAGAAATACACATAGAACGAAAATTTTAAATGAGAATTCCTATTTTTTATCGCAGATTCGGATTTTCCTTTGAAAAATTCATAAAGGGCATAGACGGGTAAACATACAAAATCTGCCCCCGCACGTATTAAGTTGAAATTTAACTTGAACTTCATTTTTTTGGGAGTTATGGAGAGGGAAAGAAAAATTTAAAAAGTGGTTATTCTTGAAAACGACTCGACCGATTTCGATGAATAAAATATATGTTGTTGACACGAATGAGGCTATTCCAAAAAAAAATTTATAAAAATTGTTCGAAAATAACTGTAGCTAAAAAGTTTTTTTGAATTTTTCGACTTTTTTTTGAGGTTATTTTTTAGAGTGACCACATCCATATTTTACGTGAAGATTTCTTAGAATATCCTTCATAACATATATTTTTATTGAATTTTTTGAATTGGTCGAACAATGTGAGAAAAATTATTACTAACTTTCAAACTAATTAGTTGAGTTTGAAATTTTTGTCACTGCCTACATTATCAGAGGATCACTAGTCGCGTATCAGATAGGATACGTTGTCGACAGGTGTCCTTGTGGACAATTTCAAACTTTTATATCGCAAATAATGCAAATGAATTCATTTTTTAAAGAATTTGATAATCTTTCTGTGGAAAAAAGGTGCTTTCGACTGCGCTGGGATTCAAGAGTCAACCGGCAATCGGAAGACCTGGGCTTGAATCCCAGCGTAGTCGAAAGCGTCTTTTTTTCCACAGAAAGATTTTAAAATTCTTTAAAAAATTAATAACCTTATTTTTATCCAAATATCTCTAAAAGGAAAAACAGCTTCCTTCGATTTGACCTTAACTTCGAATGTTGGGTCATCGGAAGTTGCGTCAGAGGGAGAAATATCTGTTCCAGTTTCACAATCAGAATCTTTATCAGAATTATTTCCATAAATAATTGAAGAGTGTGAGAGATACTTGCAATAATTAAAAGATCGCAATATGTAGTAAGATCATTAAATTTATCTTAGCAAACAAATAAAATAATGTACAGGCGAGAATAATGACCAGGATCAAATGAAGCTCGCAGCATGGATGGGCGCGCATATGAGAATCAAAAATAGGCAACAATTGAAAATCACACAATGAGATGGCATAGAAAAAAAATTACGAACAAGAACAAATGAAGATTGCAGAGTGGAATGACGCATGAACGAGTAACACTGAGAAGAAACAAACGAAGAGCGCAAGATTATAAATAAAATTATATTATAAAAAACACATGTGTACTGACTGTGATATATTGTTCCACCCCTTAAAATAATTCAATAAAAATATATGTTTTGAAGTATTCTAAGGAATCTTCACGTAAAATATGCATGTGGTCACTCTCGAACATAACCTTAAAACAAATTTCGAAAGATTCAAAGAAACTTTTTAGCTACAGTTGTTTTCGAAATATTTTTATAATTTTTTTTTGGAATAGCCTCATTCGTGTCAACAACATATATTTTGTTCATCAAAATCGGTCAAGTCGTTTTTAAGAAAAATCATTTTAATTTTTTCTTTCACCCTCCATAACTCCCAAAAAAATGAATTTCTAGGGTTATCATTGGGAGGAATTTTACTTTATATGGATGCGAACATATAACAAAAATATCAAGTTAATTCTTGCGGAGGCAGATTTTGTATGCTTACCCGGCTCTGCACTTTTATTAAATTTTTTTTTCAATTTAAAATTTAATTTCAAATTAGGTGGTTGAGTTCAAAACTTTTGCTTCTGTCTACATTATCAGAGAATTCCTTCTAGCCACGAATCAGACAGGATACGTTCACGACAGCTGTCCTCGGAGACAATTTCAAACTAATATTGCTATTACCCTTCGGAAATGGAAAGTTTTTATTGCGGATATTTTTTTGTACGATGCGTATTTTTTGAGATATTTTCATGTTTCGAGATGAAAAAAACTCATCCTGTATATTCCCTGTCGCAATGATGGAATGGAAACTTGCGTTTTGAATGGAAGAAAAACAAATGGTATACACATTATCAAAAAATGCTTGTGTTCTTCGCATACATTTAAGTTGATTTCTTATAATTTAATACTGAAGCCCAAACCAATTTAATGATATTAAAGATGATGTAAATTAGTCATTTTCTCAAATTCACTAAGCTTCTTTTTCAGTTTAAGTGAAACAGGAAATTCAATTTACTTAAGGCTCTATCGGCCTTAAGGAACACATTCTCATCATGACAACGCTTATTTCTTATCTCAGATATTTTGGTGAAAGAAATCGAATTTTTTCAATATTAAAAATCAAAACATAAAATATACATCCTGTCGAGAAATTTCTCGATAAAAATGTGTAGACAATAGTGTGTAGCAAATAATTTTTCATCTTAACGTTTTTTATGTATCTCATATATTTTGTCTAAAAAATGAAATTCTTGAATTTTAATCGTATTTTTTGGAATTGAAACGAAAAATATATGTTTTTTCAGAAACTGCTTGAGACAAAATTTGTAGATCTTTTTGAAACGAACAACTTTGTATTCTTACGTTTTTTTCTTATTTCACATATTATTGTTAAAAAATTGAATTTTGGATTTTCCATAGTTTTTTTTTAAATTAAAAAGAAAAATATGCATCTTATAAAAAAATGTTACAATTCAAATTTGTAGGTCTTTATGTAAAAAATAATACTGTATCATAACGTTTTTTCGCATCTCGTATATTTTAACTGGAAAATGGAATTTTGATATTGACTTTTTTCGAATTTGAATATGCTGTAACATTTCTAATTTTGATTTAATCAAAAAATGTTATCAGGATAATTTGTAGAGATTTATGAGCACTATCAAAAACCAGTATTGAAATTTTTTATTTTTTCAAAAAATTATTTTCGAAAACACAAAAGTAATGCTCAATCCCTCAATTTTGATTGGATGTGGCTGGTTAACGAACTTGTCCTTACTTTTTCGGCTCCGATAAAGTGTACCAAAGCTCAATTCAATCTGATAATTCTGTCGAGAGTTATGCCGCACACGACCTACTACAGACAGACAGACACTTTCGTAAAAACCCTTTTTTCTGACTCAGGGGGTCTCAAAACGTAAAGATTTAATGAAAATTTCAGTAGTCATTTTTCACTTAAAACCAATACCTTCTCATCCATGATGAGAATGTAAAAAGTGTAGATAGAAAATTTATAGAGCTTACTTAACTCTTTGCGGCATAGTGGTAACCCAGATTACCACCTATTTTATTTACAACTTTTTACATTCTCATCATGGATGAGATGGTATTGGTTTTATGTGAAAAATGACTTTCGAAATTTTCATCAAATCTTTACGTTTTGAGACCCTCTGAGTCAGAAAAAATGGTTTTTACGAAAGTGTCTTTCTGTCTGTCTGTCTGTCTGTAGTAGGTCGTGTGCGGCATAACTCTCGATAGAATTATCAGATTGAATTGAGCTTTGGTACACTTTATCGGAGCCGAAAAAGTAAGGACAAGTTCGTTAACCAGCCACATCCAATCAAAAGTGAGTGGTTGAGCACTATTTTTGTGTTTTTGAAAATAATTTTTTGAAAAAATCAAAAATTTTAATACTGGTTCTACATAGTGCTCATAAATCTCTATAAATTATCATGATAACATTTTTTGATTAAATCAAAATTAGAAATGTTACAGCATATTCAAATTCGAAAAAAGTCAATATCAAAATTCCATTTTTCAGTTAAATTATACGAGATACGAAAAAACGTTATGATACTATATTATTTTCTACATAAAGACCTACAAATTTGAATAGTAACATTTTTTCATAAGATGCATATTTTTCATTTGAGTTAAAAAAAAATCGATTTTAAATCCAAAATTCAATTTTTTAACAATAATATGTAAAATACGAAAAAAACGTAAGAATGCAAAGATGTTCATTTCGAAAAGGTCTACAATTTTTGTTCCACATAGTTTCTGATAAAACATATATTTTCCGTTTCAATTCCAAAAATACGATTAAATTTTAAAAATTCCATTTTTTAGACAAAATCTTGAGATAAAAAAAAAGGTTTAGATGAAAAATTATTTGCCTGAATGAGGTCTACAAATTCTCATTAAGATATTTGGGACAGGATGTATATTTTATGTTTCGATTTTTAATATTCAAAAATTTCGATTTTTTTCACCAAAATATGTGAGATACGAAATAAGCGTTGTTCTGTAAAATCGTTTCCTTAAATAAGGTCTACGATTGTTTTTTTCTTTTTGAGATATTTGGAAGAAAATAAATTATTTTAATCATGTAATTTATTAAAAAGTTACTGAAATGTATACAGAAAATCGAGCGCGAAGCGCGAACGTCATGATGAGAATGTGTTCCTTAAGGCTGATAGATCCTTAAGTAAATTGAATTTCCTGTTTCACTCAAATTCAAAAAGATATTGAGTGACTTTGAGAAAATGTGTAATTCACATCATCTGTAATATTATTATAAAATTGGTTTGAGCTTCAGTATCAAATTATAAGAAATAAACATAAATGTATGCGAAGAGCACAAGACCGAGCGCGAAGCGCGAGGTCCAGAAAGAACGGAGCGCGAAGCGCGCAATGAGAATGTGCCCGCGAAGCGGGCAGATTTTTTCTCTAGATTCAATGTTGTGGAAGTAATATCGAAGAAATCTTTTTGATATGGTATTTGAAGCATTGTAGAATGTAAAAAAAAATGATGAGAAATATATTGTGTAGAATTATAAATAGTTATAAATAATCAAATTTCAAAAATCGCTCTTTTTTACGACAGAATACATTTTTGAAGGACGTATTTAATAAATTAAATTAAAACTTGTAATTCGGTAGTTTCTGGGGTCGCTGATTACGATTCCGGGGCCAGATTCGCGAAATTTGAAATGGCGGATTCAATATGGTGGACGAGTTTTCAAAAAATTGTTGCATTTTGGTGAAACTTAGCATCTATGGGTTTTTTGGGTTTCTGATAACGAAGCTGAATTTTAAAAATTCAAAGTAACGGATCTAATATGGCAAACTAAGTTTGGAAAAGTTCTTAGATTTTTATACAATTTGTTACTCAGGTGTTTTTGGAGTCGTTGATTACAAAACCCTTCACAAACAAGTTTCATGAAAATTCAGCAACTTTTTCAAAATTTATCCACCATGTTGAATCCGCCATTTAGAATTTTTTAAAATGTGACTTCTGATTTGTTATCACAGGCCCCAAAATACCCCAGATGCCAAGTTTCATGAAAATCCATTAACTTTTTGAAAATTTGTTCGCCATATTAGATCCGCCATTTTGAATTTTGCAAATCTGGCTCCGGATTCACGATCAGTGACCCCGAGACCTGCCGAGTAACAAGTTTTATGAAAATCCAACAAATTTTTAAAAATTTGTCCGCCATTTTGAATTTTGAAAATCTGACTTCAGATTCATGATCAGTGACCCCGAAAACCTCCTAAAGTGCATATACCTGTAAAATTAGTGTGATAGAAAAATGTATGCTGCAAAGGGTTAAGGTGGTGTTCTCATCGAACGGTTTCAGAAAAATGATTTTTTTCTTGTTTTCATTTTTTCAAAGATTAGGGATCTAAGAACGATTCAAAGATCTGCGACTTGTTTTACTATGTCAATTACGTCAAGAAAGTTAAACTCAATTTGTCGCTTTTTTTCATTGGAAACGTTAAACGCGTTTTTCTCAAAACTACTTTTTCCAAACTGGTTCCCACGATTTCTAAGAAACTAGGAGACGGATTTTAATAAACATTTTTGTAATGTGTGAAAATGTGTAAAAAATGTACGGACGTTTTCTCCCCTGTTGTTTATAACAAATGTTCAATAAATTTTGAAAGATGAAAAAAATGTATAAAAAAACGATTTTTTTTCTATAGCCCGCGATTTTAAAAATTGTTATGATAAAGAAAAGCCTCCGTCAGACGATGACTACACTACCATAAATTAAGAAAAACATTTACTCTTGTGTTTCAGACCAGCCATTTTTGAGATTTGGTGGGGAACCATCAACCAACTTTTTTTGGAAGGCCTATGTTCGCAATGGTGCAGTGGCCAAACCGTGCAAATTTTTTTATACAAGTTTTCTGAATTTTGTAGTCTGAGGGTTAATAAAACTTTTGATAGAAGCCGCATTAAAAATCAATTATAGTTTTCTCACAGTCAAATTTCAAAAAACGCTTCGAAATACGGCCAATCTATGAGAACACCTTAAGGCAACAATTTTGCATTCTGACGTTTTTTAGTATCTCGCATATTTCGACTGAAAAATAAAATTTGATATTTTTTCTCAAGTTTTACAATAAGGTAAAAGCACCAATAGCCGGACAGTACCCAATTGAAGTAAACCCTATAAATGTTTCATTAATTGCTAAAAAAGAATGTTAAGTTTACAAAAGACAATAGTAAAGTCATATTCTGTCTAATCGAATTATCATAGTCTTTTGGAGATAGTGGAACCATATTTATAACTTTTCCTATCGATAATAGGAAATAATTGCACCTCCATGATATAAAAAAATCAGTCATTCGTAAATTTTACCATAGTTCTTATTAGATTTTGTGAGCTACATAGAGAGAGTATTTATAAACATAGTTACATATTTACACGGAGAAAAATAGTTGAAGTAATTTTACTCAACTCTGTCGATGAAACTTGGGACATAAGGACATTTGAACATCTATTAAATCCTAGTCGGGTAAAATCAATTTGATATATACCTAATTCACCCAAAGTCAATAACAATAAGCGTTACATATAGGGAATAGTAAGGAGTTGAGTAAAACGTTATCGACGACAGGGCACCAACATGCGTCAGTGGGTTAACATGAAATGTATAAGTATATCACCGACGCTTGAGGTGCTTCAAACCGTAGTTGGGTAAAATGAGCATCGGGCGTATTATTTGAACTGGCAATGGTATGCTTCTCTCAAATAAAAAAAATTCTTACCTCGAGCCTGCCAATAGTCATCCGGTACATACATAAACAACTTACAAATACATTCACACCATTCAGACGTAGCCAATCACATTTCAAATTACAAATAAACTTAAACATATAACCTTACATACATAAACCTAATAACTACACTTATACGTAGTACGATACGCTTTCGTCGAATCACGCACACGTTCGCTTACAATGCTGAATATAAAACTTGAAACTTTCTTATATAGTGACCGCATGAGTTATTCAGAGCTTGTGAGAGTAAGTGCCGTCAATAAAATTTTTTAGCCTTACTCAAGTAAAAATAAATCAACTTTTTTCATAAATGATTAATATAATATATTTAAAAAATTAATATAATTAATCAATTATTATAACTATGATTATTGATATATATAATATAATTATTAAATTACATTTAGTATACATTTTTATTATAACGACGTATGAAGTTTAGTGAAACTAAATTTTCAAATGTACATTAAAAAATTGCATTATGATTAAGAAGTATCTTGTATAAAAACGTTTAAAAGAAGGTTCTTTTATTTTCTGTGTTTTTTATTTTCTGTGTTTTTTATTTCCAAAATATGGATTTTACATTTGCGAATTCCAAATTATTATTCTGCCTGAGTAATTTATGTGATATTCCATATTTTATGTAATACACTTATAGACTTTGTTTTGTTTAAATTTTCATAATATCAATTTAATTATAAGAATTTAAGTTTTTGAAATTAAAAATTTTTTATGTATGCCCAAGGCGCAGATTACTTTCATTCGTTCCTGCGCGAATAGATGTAGCTGTTGGAATAAATCTTGCGATTCATGGTTTACTCAACTCTCGATTGAAGCGTAGAGTAGAATGAACGGAAAGCTCTACTATTTTTGTGATTTAATAAAAGATTGGTTTTTTATAGTTATACTACGAGTAATAATATATATATTTAAAAATTTTTAATGCACGCTTTCACAATTCACCCTACACTTCTGAATTTTACTCAACTTTGATTCATTTTCGAACATTTAATATATCACAAATAAATACAGTGATACTAAATAACTTCTAACTTGTCCTTATATCCCAAATTTAATCGGAAGTTGAGTAAAATTACTTCAACTATTTTTCTCCGTGTACATACACATACACGTATATATATATCAATATAAATAATAAACATACCAACGCACGCTCAAATACTAATTCAACGCAACTTAACCTAACTGCACACATTCATAAACGCATCGCAGTGATATGTCAATATTGTCAATTACAATGTAGCAACTTCATTATATACTGAACTGTGGAAACTTTTACAATTTGTGAGGAAAAGCTCGGTAATCCCTCTGCTAGAAAAAATCGTAAGTTAGAAAGGCGCCATATTCAAATGTAAAAAAATATATTACTATACCGGCTACCGACAAATAATCATAACGAGCACATGGAGCGATTCTCGGGTAATATCAGAAACGTTCGGCGTATCTGACGTCACTCGGCAGTACATTTAATATTTCCAATGGGAATTTTGACAACGTACTATTCCAATATATGATGTATTCGATTGCAAAATATTCAAGTCTTTCTCTCTTCATTGTTCATTACTATTGGCAATGGTAATTTCTCTAAACTATTTTGCAATTTATATTATTCAAAAGACCAATTCTTGCATAGATAGTTTTACTTCTTATTTATATAGGTATCACTTATTTCTAGTTTCAATTTGCCATCAAAGATATTAATCTTTGCTACTCTCAATGGTAATTTATAAAGTTGCACTATATTTACAATTGGTTCAGAAAATGTATTTCCTCCTACCGCTATGGTAAATAGAACTAGTTTTATTACTATATCCTCGCTTCCTATTGACTTTTAGTAAAAATAAATATAATAATACTAGATTTTACAATGAAAAGTTTCTCCGTGCAAGGCTGGTCGAAATGTAGCGAAATCTGCTATATAGTATAAACTAACTGACGCGTTGTCTTTGTTAAGCAAATAACATTCACATTAACCTTCATTTGAAATTTTAATACGTGTTACACTAAAATCAAATGCTTTATATAAACCATAATATTTTTCAAAATTAAAAAACATTTTCCTTTAATTAAATATTTTAAATCCGGTTATTAGGTCAATGAATATTCGTTTTGCCTAATAACCGTACGCGTGTCCGGCGTTACATTGTACTGCTTTTTGAGGAAGAAACAGGAAGAGACAGAGAAGAAAGAAGCTACATTAAAAAAAAGACAGGAACAGAAAGAGTAAAAAGAAGCTGCATTAAAGAAAAAACAGGAACAGCAAGAAAAAAGAGAAGCCACGTTAAAGTAAAATCAAAAGCAGGATAAAAAGAAAAAATCTTTGGAAAGAAAGAAAGAAGACTAAAACGAAAAACCAGCAAATAAACGAAGAAGCAGAAGTGTTAAATAAATATGTTATTATGTAAATGTAAGGCAAAGTTCACAGAAAAAAAATTGGCAAAATAAATTAAACTTATTCAATAGACCTCAAAAGAATGAAGTTCATTAACAATTCTATTTGTAAAATCTTTTCAAAATTTTTTTTGTTTATAAGCGTAGACCTGAAAAATGTTTCCGTAAATATTTCCCAGTGTTTATTATACTTAAAAAATATCAAATCAATATCAATCAAATTATAATATTCTCTTGTCCGAGTATTGATGCAGCGCTGTCCGGCTATTGGATCAATTCACTTTTCCCGTCCGGCAATCGGCTCCAGAGCATTATTTAGTTAAGAGAATTATTAAATATGTAAAGTGGCGAAAAAGAATTTTGAAAATACTATTTCTTGGAGTCAATAAAATTGTATTTTATATCTCTCATTATGACACGAATTTGTCAATTGGCTTAGTCCAAAACGATTCCGTTTTTATATGTGACAATCAATGCTTCACTCTTAAAAAGTATTGACGTAGGAGTACATTTAAAAAAATATGTGTTTTTAGATACGTTTTTGGTAACAAAGATGTATAACTGTTTGTCTTGTTCAGTTACATTAGTGATAAATGTATGTTTAAATCTCAAAATATGTTAAAATTATTGGAAAGTAATAATATAGATGTTAGTAAAAATAGCGAAAATAAATAAAGTAATTTAAAAAATGACAAGAAAAATGTTTTTGTTACAGTATACGGTATGAAGTTCTTCTACACTGTACTTGAAGGAGACAATGTGCGTTTGGATTGTGCAGCTAGTGGAAATCCAAAACCAGAAATAAAATGGTTCAGGCTAAATGGATTTATTTTGAGGGGCACTTATAAAGGTAATTACAATCATTTTATATAGTAATGATATTTTCAATAAAATTTGCGAATGCATTGAATTATCCTTATAGAATGGTTATTCAGTATACACCGGGGCATTAGAGATACTTTCAAAGGTGCACATAATAAGTGGTTAGATTTAGTGAAATTATTAGCATTTAAGGCCATGTGATACTTGAGAAAAATAGCAAGTTCACGTGAACAATTGGATTCAGTTTGCACAAGTTTACGTTCAAAATACATTGAATTTTTTCTTCAACATTTGGAGAATGGTAGAGAAGATAAAAACAGACGTAGATAGAGTACTTTTGGTTTTGATAAAGGAAAGAAACAAATTTCGATAGATTATGTAAAATTGGCCTTTTCTTATTTCTAGATCCGTTTTTATCTTTTTTTCCATTTCCCAAATTAAAGAAAAAATGTATGTATTTTGGACACAAAAATGTAGAAACTTAAAATCAATAAAAGGTGTAATTTCCTAAGTATAACATGCCCTTAACAAAAGTCCAAACTAATAAAATTAAAATTCATACATTCAAACATACAAAACGAGATTTTAATAACATATCACCTTTACCAGGTCTAGAAGTCTGAAACCGGAATTTGTTTGCAAAAGTTACATGTCTTTTGCATGAAAATGATCAAAAATATTTGATTCAAAGTAATCTCCATTGCTATTTACACATTTTTCCCACCTATCCGGAAGGTGATGAATGCCACGCCAATAAAACTGTTCTTCTCTTAAATCAAACCAGTCATCCAGCCATTCTCGTACATTTTCGTACGAAGTGAAGCGTTGTTCAGCGAGAGCGTGGCCCAGTGATGCGAAAAAATGGTAATCCGACAGAGTCATGTCTGGAGAATAAGCAGCATGCGCCAGTATTTCCCAACTGAACGTCTCGATCGTTTCCTTGACCCGTTTCGCTGTGTGTGATGGGGCATTATCGTAAAGAAAAATGACTTTGTGTTGCCTTCTTCGATAATCCGGTCGTTTTTCTTGTAATGCTTGATTTAAATCGATCATTTGCTGTTAGCCGCGATTCTTGTTGACAGTTTCACCAGGTTTTAGCAGCTCATAATAGATAACACCTTTCTGATCCCAGTCTTCGAACTTTTTCGGTGGTTTTCCACGATTTTGGTTTTTCACATAAAAATGACCACTTTTGAATTTTTTAAACCACTCAAAACACTGTGTTTTGCCAAGAGCATGTTCACCGTAAGTTTCGACAAGAATTCGATGTGATTCTGCAACAGTTTTCTTCAAGTGATAACAAAAAACCAGTGCTGTCCGCAAATTGTAGTTCGTAGGCACAAAACTCGACATGTTGATGCTTGTAGTAAATGCACTGGTATATCGAACTTGGGTTGTTGTCTACTGGAAATCTTTCTCAGCTGCTAGAGGGAGAAGATTGCGCTGCAGACGCGGTCGTACGGTCCCTAAACTGATGGCAAGCACCATCAATAGGGAAATTCCGGTTTCATACTTCTAGACCTAGTAAGTTCTAGGTACGTCAATCCCGTTTTACACAAAAACTTTACATGGACAATTTTAGATCCTAGATTTGTTTTCAACAACAAAGAATCTATCAAAAGGGCTACAGGGTTGACAGATACACGAAAGACGGTGTAACCACCTAAACAGTAAAAAGTAGCCAAAGTAGCTGTCTTAACATTTCCGTTGTAGGCAAAAAAGTAGCCAATAGAAAAAAGCTCAATTTTCAAATTTTCATCAATGAGATTTTATTTTTATACTGCAAGTATGATGGATGCATACGATAAAAGCGTATGAAACGAGTTTCTACATTATATTTTATGAATTATCAAGTAACAATTAACAATGCAATCAGTTTTTATAAAAAATTCTCTGCAAGAAACGAGGCAAGAAGTCTAATTTGTGATGAATTTTAATTTATTTTTTAAATGTAGCCAGAAATATAGCCATAGCCAGAAATATAGCCATAGCCAGAATGTTAATTTTATCTAGCCAACGCTCTCGGAAAAAAGCCAAAATGGCTAAAAGTAGTCACATCTGGCAAGCGTGGTACCAAAATTTAAGTACACGCAATCACAGTTATTTAGATACACACGTACATAGTTTAATTTATGAAGGACAAAAAGAGGGGCTTACAGGTATAAAGTAAAGTTGACTTTGAACTTCAGTCATATAAAAAATAATGTTTAGCAATGCGTAAAGTTAAACGAGGCGCGTTGAATAAGCTAATAGGAACGTGACTGCTGGACGATGACTGAACCGTGTTCTGTCCAACAGTCCATGAGCCACTTCACGTGACTCATCACTTCTAATTGCTTGTTGGCAAGAGTTGAAGTAGAGTTTTACACCCTGCAATATAGATCTTCTCAGTAATAAAAGAAAAAGAGTAATATTTGGTTTTTCACCAGAAAAACCAAATATTAATTTATTAAATAATAATTATAAATTAAAATGAAGCAAAGGAATACGGAAGAAAAAATTAAGTTATTAAAAAATAAATATTGAGAGAATAATTTCATACGATGTTGTGCAACAGGGTACAAATGAAATAAACACTGAATTTAAAGTTCATGCCTGAACTTGATGCAGGATTTCTTTATTCTTGTAGTAGCGTGGTCAATGGTAGATAACAGACTGTAACAGACTGACAAAAAGGGCCTCATCGCTTTCTAGCTAGAGAGTAGAGGGAAAAGTAGAACAAGGCAACAAACTGTGACGTCTAAGGTCACACAAGTTTTTAAATTTTTTGAAGAACAATTTAAAAAGATAGTTTTTGAGTCTAGAGTTTTCACTCTAATAACCCAGGAACAAAATTTTATAGACTTGACAGTCAGAATAAGTGAAAAATTTCTTTCTAAACCTAGGCGAGTTATTAAAAATTGGAAGAAGGAAGGTGAGAATTTAAACAAAATTGCACATCATATAACGGAGCACGCCAGATTGTTTAAAAACTCGGGGATAGTTTAAGGAAAGAGAAATATGAATATCAATACCAGATTGGTTACTGGCACCCAGATATTCATATGGAGGAAACAGATATATACAATAAATATTCAATTAAAAGAGAGAGATATAGAATTAGATAGCAATTTCTTTATTAAACATACTGTGTTTTCTTTTATATAATCCTTTGAAAATCTTGGTAAATCGATGTATTCGTGGAGAAGTCTGGTAACTTTGTTGTACTATCCCGTACACGTTGAGGAACGTTTTAAACTTCGCAAAAAAAACTGAACAGTAAATTGAAGCTCGTAACTTCTTAGTGTTTTGAAGTTTGTGACCGAAAAACTTGCGTAGGAAAAGAACCTTGAAAATATCAAAACCGGAGAGTATAATTGTAAAAAAAAACTTTGTAAGAGAAGAACTGGCTTAAAAAATGAACATGCATAGCTTTTATGTATTTTCCTCTTTTCCCTTTCTACTTGAAAATCTTTTAGGGGAGTTGAGACTACTAGTTTTAGTTGTTCGATTGGTTGAATATCTATAGTGACTAGTTACGCCCCCGCAGTAGTCGAAGAAAATCTCAAGGGCTGACCCGTTGGGTTGGGCCTTGTATGAGTTTCCAAACTTTTCCAGATTCATCGATTTACCAAGATATGGCGCTACATGTATATCCTAAAACAAAATACATTGAAAAATCATTATTTAAACAATTATGCTTAAAGATTTCGTTAAATTTACATCAAATTAGCCATGTCTCTATTTCAAATTTTAAAGAATCATTATTGCTTAAGATTAACGCATATTTCGAAGTTAGTTTTCTAAAGTATTATTAAACGTTGAATATTCTATTTAAAATTGTATAAGTTTTTTAATAAAAAAGGATCAATTTATACATAAGTTTTCTCTTAATGGAATTTATTTCTCAAAATATAAGCACTAATTCTAAAGTCTTACTTTGAATAGTAATTTTCTATTACTTTGTTTCAACATTTTTATTTGTAGGTAAAGATGTAATAATTAAAGTGTTTGAAACAAATTATTTTGATTTGAAAATTCTGCGCAAAGTTACTTATAAAATATATATCTAATTACATAATTGTGTCGGTAAAACAGAACATTTCTATTACTTAAAATCCTGAATAATAGTAGTTTAATTGAATTATTAATATTTTTAATACAATTATATCTCTGAATATTATTAATTACAAGTTAGTTTGGAGTTTTTGTGAATGAGATTGATTTAGAGTTTACAAAGTTCATAAAGAATAGTTGTATATTTTTGTAAAGGTAAAATAGTAAGGTTTGTTAAATTACTATTGAAAATTATTATGAAATATATTCAAGTAAATATCGAATAAATTGATACTTGAACTTCTTAGAGTTGATTCAAAATACAATCGAGAATGTATGAATAATTTTCAGTAAATTATAAACTGCTATTTTACCTACAGAAATAACTTCTTGTAAACATTTACATTTACATTGGTAAAGTAGATTCCTAATCACTAAAATCTTTTTAATAAATTGCTATTGGTTTTTAGTTGCATTCAATAAGTTTCAAACGTTAGTTCACATAAAAAATAGAATCAAATTGCAGTTCTCTTATTAGCTAATATAATTTCTTTTTCTATTCATAACATAGCAAATAATATTAAATGTGATATTAATTTTATATTTAATTCAAGTATTTTTATTGTCAAAAAGTTTATTTTCTATGTTGAATAGACCTAAGGTATTATCTAAACGGAGAATGCACTTTGTATCTATTTGTATTTGCATGGGCGGGGTACCAGTGCGGTCCCTTTTGACCGATAGCCTAAGCTGTTTACAGTTTTCTTGAAATGATTAAATAACTAAGCTATTTACGGCTTGTATTTGTTTGGAGTTTTATGCATTTATCCTGTCAGAGGCTGGTAAAGGGCTGTATTTGAAAAGGAATACGATTGTGGGCGATGTACTTTTGTTGAAATATGGAGGTACAAAGTTTATTATATTTTATGAAAGTCTAACTAAATTTTCAGTATCTATATTGATGCAGCTGCGTTTTTGATTTATCTCAAAAGGTTTCCTAGTCTTAACTATTTACAAAAGATTGAGAAATTCGTTGAAAGATATAAAATATTTTATAGATGTAAAACAGCGCTTAAATTCTGGAAAATAGTGAAGTAAAATAAAATTCAGAGAAAAAGAAAGTAGGTGATTACAAAGGACGTCACAAAACTCTAGAAAGTGTGTCAACTTTCTTTACATTCTTTACACTCTCCCGTTTAGACAATTTTTAGCCCTCTAAAATTTAACCCTCCGATTTTTGATCGGCATAGTTTCCCCCTCTATTGTATCTTGAGTCGGAGCAGTCGCATAGTATACGGTAGGATTAGCTTGCACTTGAGTTTTAACGCAGATGAGACATAAATTCTTAGGTATACATTTTTTTATAATATCCAAGGCTCCGCACTTATACAAGGTACAAATACCGAATAACCCTATGCTAATGTAACCTATGTACTGCGCCCATTCGGTGGCTTTCTCTTTCCAAGTTTGCACTCTGTGATGAGAAGCTATTTTCTCAAGCAAATTCTTCGTATTGTCCAGACTTAGCTTCATTTGCTTCAATACATTAAGATCTAATTGTCGAAGTAAGGTTATTAAATGTTTTTCTATCGTGCCCAAAGAATTCCTATCATACGGCGTTTCGTAAGTTGTGTTCAATACAATGGATTTTTCGTAGACATTTACCTTTTCTAAATAAAGTTGTACATTATCTGATACAATTTTTTATTCAGAACCCGGATCAAAACATCTGTATCCACTTCTATAGAAGTCGTAGAGTCAGCGCAGAGAAAATCTAGAGTTAACTTATTATTCGGTAAGAATATGTTACTCTTAGTTGGTATGTAACTTTCGCTATTTAATCTAAAGGCTGAAAAATTACAAGTCGCGGAGTCTTGATGTCTTTTTATTATGCTAGCGTCTCTCTTGTTCGTATCTGCTAGCCAATAGCTAGGTTGATTCCAGTTACAAATTTTATATTCCGCTAAAGATTTGCATTTGTTCAGTGTTTCTCGATCGGTTGATACATATGCAGTTTTACTCGTAAACAAGTACTCGTGTTCAGAAATAAGGGATATATGAGTATTTTGAATTCTTTGTGGAATAGGAATTACGTGGGTAATTATGTATTCTTCTTTTTCCAGTGCAGGTATCAAAATAATGTATGTTAAAGTTTTCTTAATTGAGGCTACATTAACTTCGCTAAAATCAATGATGTGTTGATAGCTTTCTGGATTAGCGTCAAAGTGATAACGGGTTCGATGGATAGCTTCAAATTCTTCAATGGTATCCATTAAGATTACAGGTGTGAGGATCTGGGGATGGATTATTCCATGTTTGACATTATTTACAGCACCCAATGCTGTTTCGATGTCATCGTGTAGTTCTTGGATCAAAATTTCACATTTAATCAATTTAGGGGCTACAAACAAATTCCTGGTGTTGTTATTTAGGCTACCTTTAATTACATGTGCAATTGCAGATTCGGCTTTCAGAATCTTGGTATGATTTTGCATTACCATAGCCAAATTTTTATTGTCTGAATACAGTTGATCAAATTCCTTACTGATTACTTCCAAGTCACTGTGGCTCAAGGTACCGAATAAACTTTTAGATACTTCTCTTATGGCATTGAGCAATCCTCTTCTAGTTCGTCGAGTGCCAATAACCTGTTGGAGTAATTCTTCCTTTTGACGAAGTCGTTCGTACCGTTCGCCTATTGTTTTCATCTCATAATTCTTCGCACACTGAGAATCACAGGCTTTTAATGCAAGTTGAAAAGTGTTGATTATAAAATTAAATCGTTGTGGTGTATTTGCTGTGTTTATCTAGATGATTAACTTCCATTTTTCGTGGTAAAGATGAGCTTTTTCTTCCTATTCTAAAAAGATGTTACCATTGATGTTTTTTATAGTATAATTTCCTTGGCTTTTTCCTATATAGTATGGAAGCAGAATCTATATGAGAATGATCTGAAATTATATATAATAAGGCATTAATTGGTTAGCATGGATGCTCCGAGTCTTATTATCAAAAATAATTTTGTAATTATTATTTCCTGTTTCTTCTAAGATAGTCGCAGGTCCTTTCCAACCAGCAGAAAGTTTATTGGAAGGTGCTTGATTCATAAATTTAACTAAATCTCCTGATACGTAAGTTTCTTGTGGTTTTGTAATTCTTGCGTCTTGTTGTTTGTTGCATTTTTCTTTTTGCAAACTTATGCTTTTTCTGGCTTTATTTAAGTATTTTTCATGCCTATTTTTCCATCGCGGTATAAAATTTGAGTATTTAATTAAATGTGTTGTATTCAGCATCGCAAGAATATTTGGTTCTCTTCCAAAAGTAAGTTGGAATGGAGAGTACCCAATACCTCCATGCTTCATTGTATTGTGTCCCATGATCACGATTTTTAGCGTATTATCCCACTCAATTTTGTTATCTTGCATACATGTTCTCATTAAATCTTATAGAATCGAGTGTGACCTTTCTAGGCTGCCGGTAGATTGTGGGTGGTAAATGGAAGTTTTTGTATGCCGGATTCTAAACAATGTTTCAAAATTTTGAACAAGTTCTGAGACGAAATTAGCTCCTTGATCGGTAAGTATATGTTTTGGAGCCCCAAACATGTAGATATAATGGTCAAAAAGTCCTTCGATAATGCTTTATGCCTCAGTGTCTTTAAGTGGGATCAAAATAAGATATTTTGTAAGCTGATGTTGAATCGATAATCGATTATATGTGGTTATTCCCTGTCCGAGTGTTTGGCAATGGTCCGAAAATATCCATTGATATTTTATCATTGGGGTCAATGGTGTATCGGGGATGACAGCTTCGCTTTGATTTTTAATTCTAGTTGTTTTTTGCTGCTGGCAGATAGGACATTTTTTTATGAAGTAAATAATTACTTCTTCCATGTTTCTCAATTCGCCGATTGTTTTAGCTCTTTCTATAGTTTTGTTTTTACCGTAATGCTGCGCCATAATAGAACCGTGTGCTTCTCTTATCACTTGTTTTTCTTCGTCGTTTGTCAATACTCTCCTGGCCATATAGCAAGTGTGAAAACTCAATGCTGGGTACTGGTGACATAGAAACCCTATTATCTCTTGTATTTTAATTTATTCTAAGGGTGTGATCATTGGATCAGAAAATTGAAGTCTTACGATTGTTAGTTTTTTACACAGGAAACGTCGCACTTGGAGGCTGAGGAATTTCAATTATGCCGTGATTCTTCTTGATACTCTCAAAGTTCAGATTTTGTGATTATTTTCCAGAGTTTTCCATAAGCATTTGGTTTTTTGCCTTTCCTGGTGACTGTTTTATCTTTTCGTCTTTCTTGATCATCTGGTTCATAAAAACTCCTTTGAGTAATCTGGATATCTCAAAACTGGGGCTTCACAAAGTTTTTGTTTTAAAAGCATGAAACTTTCTTCGCAATTAGGATTCCGTTTGAATACTGTATCCTTTTTTTCAATTCAGTCAGAGGTTTAGCTATACTGGAAAAATTGCTTATAAATTTCCTGTAATAACCAGCTAATCCTAGGAATAATTGCATTTCCGTTACGTTTCTGGGTTGCTCGAAATTTTTGACCGCTTCTAATTTTGCTGAATTTGGCTTCACTCCATCTTTGCTGATGACATGCCCGAGATATTCTAGTTCAGGGCGAAGATATTCTAGTGTTGAATAAGCTGTGTACTTCTTGGATTCCTCTGACATAGGTATTTGATGGAAACTGGAGCTTAGGTCAAAGGCTGAGAAGAATTTAGATTTACCCAAGTGATCTATAATATCATCTATCATTGGTAGTGGATATGCATCCTGATCTGTATCTTCGTTAACCTTTCTGAAGTCTATAACAATTCGCCACTTTTTCTTTCCTGAAGCATGTACTTTTTTAGGAACTACCCAAATTGGAGACTTATAAGGCTACTTGGAATGTCTTAAAACTTCCTTTTCAGTGCAGGGCAGTGGGTCTCCTTCCAAATTGAAAATGTTATTGTAAGAGGCTGTCCCTTTCCATTGTAACGTCTAGAACGTATTTGAACTTATTTGAGAGTAAAAAATTAATCCTAATAGCTGGGGAAAAATTGTCAATCCTTTTTATTAGTGAATTAATTTTTTTATTGCCTTAATTCTAACACATTGTTGGAATGTTGGAAGGTGAGGTTTAGACAAATCGAACATCACTTTAAAAAAGAGCACGTCAGAGGTGTTCACCTCTGGATTGTGGAAAAGGGTAGAGTTTATATTCAGATTTTAAAATAAAATATAAGTCACGATACCACGATACTTACTGGCACCCAGTGACTTATTTAAAGTAATATTAGAATAAAAATAAAAGAAGAGAATGGAAATAAAAAATAGAAGAAGGAAGAATACGTTAAAATAATCTTTAATTGACTTACTTTTTTTATTGAGTTTTTGATTCCTTTGGTAGACAAGTTTTTCCTTGGGTGAAATCGTTGAAACGCTCCCAACTTTGAATATTATTGAATTTTATTTTATATTATTGAATTTTTCTGGACCACTGGATTCAATGTTGCATCGAAATATATTAGTTTTTTCTGAGCTGAACTGAACTGACTTTTTTATGTACACCCCCACCGTAAAACGGTTGCTAGCAATGTGAAACTCGAATAGCAAGTTTCTCTCTGTGTACTTATCTATTAGTGTTTATCATTTTAATAATTCCTAGTTATAACGTCCCTAAATATGCAACGTATGAATTACCGGATTAAAATACAAAGTAGGGAAATGTACCAAATGACTATTCAGGACCTAGTGCATATGTGATGTCACCAGAGAAGAGGTAGACATACCAAACTTGATTATTGATGTACCATTGAGGTTGAATGTTAGAGTTCGAAGAATGTTCTTGTTTATTCGTTGGTACCTTCTTCCTGTGGTGAAGATTCTATAGGTATGACTTCTCCAGGTTCCAAATCAACAGGTTGATAAGGTTTTTTTTTTTTTTTTTTTTATTTAGCTTTCTAATCTTGTGAGAGATTAATTTGCTTTACATTGGTTGGTAAATGTTACATTGATCTTTCTGTGTTATAATCGTTGAGCACATTACATTTTTTAGACGGTAAGTTTACATTTTTTTAAAAAGTTTATGACATATTGACATGCGGGTACATTAGGTTCGGCAATTATGACAGACATTTTCATTGGAAGTTGGATGTTGAGTAGGAGTAAATTTTGTAGCAGTTCGCCTCTTTCTTGATTATATACAGAGCATTGCCATACAACGTGGTCAATTTCTTCTTCGTAATCATTGCATTTACATTTTGCGTCATTAATAATATTAACTCTAGCCAAGGAGGCAGCGAGGTTATAATGATTCGCTCTGAGACGATTTACAGATACAATAAGTTCACATGTAATATTTTGTTTATAAAACCATGGTTTATTAACATTTTTGTAATAGTCTTTGAAATAAGTCTGACCATTAGTCTTACTATTTTTAAGAATAATTTCATTACTCTCTTCAGTCATTGTTTTTTTAAAAAGTTCTTTCAAATCCGAAAATGGAATTTCAAGGATAGTATTATCAGGATCATTTTTTCCTGCCTCCTTGGCTAAAGAGTCTGCTATTTCGTTTCCCTTAATACCATGGTGGGATGGTATCCAAAAGAATTTGATGTTGGTGTCGCCATTTGTTTTTTCAAGGAATTCCACATATTTTTTTTTAATTTCTAGTATGTAGGGATTGATTCTGATATCAAGACTGATTTTTTGTAAGCTGGAAAGTAAGCTTAGAGAATCTGTAAAAATGCATATATTACTGTTCGATTTTTCAAGCGCTAGGTCTAAGGCATCGCACATTGCTATACATTCGGCAGTAAAGACGGAGGTGTTACGGTCTAATTTTCTTTGAACTTTTTTGTTGTGAGCCAATGCTTATCTTCATCTCAGTGACTTTGTTTACGATTTCTTGCGTACTAAGATATAGACATACTCGGCTCTGAGAAATACGAGAGGCGAAGCGAATATTTTCGGGACCGATCAATTTTCCAATGGAGACTACGTAATCCTTAATTTGCAGACCCTCGATTGCATCTGTGACAATTGCCTGTTCTTTTTTTGGGAACTGAATCTGTTGAGCCATCTGGGCGTAAGAAACTTTGGAGTTTTTCAAGCTATTGGTTACGAAACTTTGAGGGTTAGAGACGTTTCTGTTATCAGAAACGCTCATTTTGCACTTCAACACAAGTGCACTCACTGGAGGAAGCGCCGAGGCACAACCTCAATTTTTGAGCAGACTACTATTAAACTATTTCACCACGGCACTGAACAGTTACGATTTGTGACAAACTCTCAGAACGCGTCTTACGAGCAGAGCGCGATATAAACACGTCTTACCTCGTCAACAGACCAAACAAGACTCCGTTGATAAGGTTGTTTGGCTACATGAAGTAATAAATTCGTAACTGAACTCCATATAGCTCCAAGTAAGTGTATGGGCCATCCATATACTGAATTTAAAGCATAGACTTGGATAATTATATCGATTAAAGTTTTGAAAAATTGGATAAGCATTATAACAGCTATGATTCCAGCACTGAAAGTTCCAAAAGTTATGAAACGAGTCCACATCTTGCTCCAGATACTTTCGATGATATTTTCTACAGCTCCATCATTCAAAGACTTGAGTAAGGCTCCTTCGTTGTTGGATATTAGATATCTTCTCATTTCCCTTGCTAAATCATTTAGAAGAGCAGGTTTTTCTACAGGGATCATAATCCGTTCACTGAGTTGTTCTTGTTCAGTGTAGATGCCATTAGTTACCAATTCTGCAGGGTTAATATATTCCCACGTTGGCTTCGTCATAGGTTTGATGATGGTAGGTTGTTCAGCTTCGGTTGGGAGTGGTAGAATTTTGTACCATTCTCCCGCAATGAAATAGTGAGAAGGAAGCAATCTGTTGCAGGGTATTTGCGTACCTTGAGGTTTCAGAATGTGAGTTCTTGGATTAAGGGGACAGTCCCTTCAAGAGACCGAAAAAAGGCGTTTTTTCCTGATTTTTTTTCTCACGCAAAGAGACATCGGAGACATAAGAGCTTTAGGATACGTTTTAGTCATAGTTTAGACTTTATTAACAAAAAAAATTACATCCGAAAAACTTCAAATGGCCGAGTAATCCACGTTTTGCGGCAGCGTCTCGACACGGTCGGAGTCAAACTGCGGGAACTATAGCAGCCGTTATTTTCAACTGAAATCAAAATTTTTTTTTGTTTTCTTCGTTAGACTTATTTGTTCTGTGTGAACCACGGAAATTTTAAAATTCGGAAATTAAGACGAAAAATTATGATTTAAAAGAAAAAGTGACTTTTTTTTAGTAATTTGTTCATATAAAAGGTATTAAAATCGGAATTTCTTAATATTCGTAGTTCACATAGAGTAGCCTTGTATACTGAATAAAAAAAACTTTGGTTTAAGAAAATCGGTTAAGAACTTTTTTAGTTATGTTTACCGCAAATTGTAAAAACATGGTTTTGAGAAAACGCGCTTTAGATTTCGTAATGTACGTGACCGACTGAATTTCTGTGCATCTCCCGAAATACTTCGAATTTCGAGCTAAAATTTTACACACATAATCTTCAATAGATGCCTGATCGATTAGGCAGAAGGAAAAACACGATTTTTTGAGACCTCTTGAGGGGAATGTCCCCTTAAGGAAATAGGTTTTGTCATTCCTAGTCACTTGAAGCTCTGCGTAACAGGAGTCTCCATGTTCAATTTTTACATCAACAGGTACACACTTGACAAAGCGAACCACCTCACCAGCAACAACAGCCATGTATCCCGGTCCCTTCATTAAATCAAACGCAAATTCGTCTGGTGCCTGAGTTGCTATCGATAGGGAATTTTTAAGTGCTTGTTTTTCTAAGTTACATTTTTGACTAATAACAACTATATATAACAATTTCATTTGGGTTCGTATGTTTTTTTCTACGTAAATGAATTTCGAGTTTACATGTGCAAACACCATATATCTAAATTAGAGATATATATTTTTCTAAGTGGTGCAAAATTTTCTCCTTCAGTGGTTGCAAAAATTACGAATTTTGGATGTTCACTCTGAACTACTATATAGCCACATACTGATTCTCTTCCTTTTGCAGCTAATGCAAAGGTTACATCATCAGTACCCTAGCGAACTGGCTGAATGCTAGCTTTACGCTAGCTTTACGCTACAGCGCGAAGCTAGCATTCTACCAATTCGCTAGGGTAGAAAGAGAGTATATTATTTGTTTATGATTAAAATTTTGACCTGTCATTTTGTTAGCAAAACCTTCATATGATACACTATAATGTTGGAATTTACAACTATCTATGGGTATAGTGTTCCAAAAGGTGTGACCAACTTCTTGATCTATACAGGTGCCTTCGGAGAGGGAACATATTGTACCGGAATTTAGATGAATCGTATAGGCTTCTAATTTGATTTGAGCTACTTGTTTTGTTAAAGTGATTTTAACTGTACCTCGGACTTCAGTATATTGTGCAACTAGGGAAATAGTATATTATGTGCATTTTAAGCGAGTCTCTTAATTACCCGAATTGTGTGCATTGGCACATATTCTATTTTATGTGACTTCGGCGCATATACGAGTTTTTATGCGTACACTCGAATCCAATCTGAAAAGGTCGAAATTGCCGTGATTATCGCCCATCTCACTTGACATTTCGCGAATACTTCCGGCCATTTTAATTTCCTCGATCTTTTGTAGTAGTAGCGTATTGTAATAGAAACATGCGCAGTTCAAATGTACAAGGCTTTGTCAGTACGGTGCTTTTAATTTTTTCTTTACATTCCTCTGTATTACGATACAGAGGAATGTAACGTAAAAATTATATACAACATTACGCTATTCTCAGCTGTAGCGTAGAAACGAGTTTACGCGCCGGAGTTACATAAAAAAAATTTATTTTGCGAGTGTGATGTTTGATGCCCGAGAAAACCAAGAGTAACAGCGACATGAGTAAAATAAATGTTTTTCCCGTGTCGCACACGATTTTTTTTCTACTAGGGGGTAAGAAAATGAATTCGTTTGCCCCGTACGGGGCAATAAAATCCACTTTATAACCCGCTAGTAGAAAAATACATTTTTCCAAGTTTCAAAGGGATCGGAATACCCTGTTTCTTCACAAGTTCTATTTTCGCTGACTTGACCTGCCAAAAGCAATCCGTGACTGATTGTTTGATTTCTTTTATACCATGTACAACGTGTGTATCACTTATGTTAATAATACCCGTCTTGTGCGCATAGATACAAGTTTCTCTATTGACATCAATAATATATTCGTTTTCCCCATTAAGAACAATTGATACATGCGAATGCATTCTGCAATAAAAAATCGTGCGATTGATTTCTATTTTACATTGAATGATTTTCGTATCTGTATATTCATTTATTTGTAACAACTTCTAATATTGTCTTGTATTATTTACTGTTGTTGTAGGTATGTCACATTCTCCCACCTTTCGTAACGAAAGAGTTATAACATTTAATTGCCTTGATCCATAATCATATCCAATAAAACCTGTTGTAGTGTCGGAGAAGAATAAAATAATAAAAAATTTGTTGATCATCTGCAATCGCATAAAAAAGTATTAATCATCAGGTTTTTCTTTCCCCATTTTCAGTTTTCTTCAATTTTTCTTTTTATTTACACCTTAGAATTATTAGGAACTAATGCTCTTCTTTCTTTTCTTTTCTTTAACTTCGTGATCGATATGTGAGACCCTAAGTCTATTCGCATTGACTACTTTATTAGATTTTTGCATTTAAATTTTCCAAAAACTATTGGACTTCGTACGGGGTATGTTTTGTACTTTCCAAAACACAAGTATTATAGTTTAACATTGCAACTTCTATCCACTCATCCCATCCTTGATCAACCGTAGCATATTGTTTTAGAAACTCTCTTAATGCGTGATGTGATCGCTCTAATGAGCTATTTGACTGCGGATAGAACGCGGTAGTGCGGATTTTTTAATTTTAAAACGTTTGGCTACTTTTGTCATTAATTTACTCAAAAAATTTTGACCTCGTTCCGTGATTATTGCGCGATGCATTCCAAACGTGCATATGAAACGTTTTACAAAAGAATCAGCTATTGTGGTAGCGAGCGTATCTTTCAAAGGAACCGCAATACAATACTTAGATAATTGGTCTTGCATTGTGGGAATATATTTATGGCTATTTTTTAGCTGGTAGAAACTTATGGTGAACATGCTCCAGTGATTAGAACATGTGAGACATGGTTTCGTCAATTTAAAAGTGGAGATTTCGAAGACGAGGAATTGCAGGCGTTATTGGATGAAGACCCAACCCAATCGCAACAACAATTGGCACAAACACTAAATGTGACCCGAGGAGCAATTTGCCAACGTTTAAAAGCCATGTGAAAAATCCAAAAGTATGGAAAATGGGTACCATACCAACTGAACGATAGACAAATGGAAAATCGAAAAACCATTTGTGAAATGCTGCTTCAACGGTTCGAAAGGAAATCTTTTCTGTATCGAATTGTCACGGGGGACGAAAATTCGATTTATTTCGAGAACCTGAAGCGGAAAAAATCATGGCTTTCACCTGGTGAGGTCGGCCCATCGACTCCAAGGCCAAATCGCTTCGGCCGTAAGACAATGCTCTATGTTTGGTGGGACCAGTGTGGTGTGGTGTACTTTGAGTTATTAAAACCTGGTGAGACAGTGAATACGGATCGCTATTGACAACAAATTATAATTTGAATCATGCGTTGATCGAAAAACGGCCGGAACGGGCCCGAAGACATGGCAAAGTTATCTTACAACATGACAACGCACCGTCCCATACCGCTAAAGTGGTGAAGAACACATCAAAAGCATTGAATTCGGAAATATTATCACACCCGACGTACTCTTCAGACCTCGCCCCGTCCGACTATCACCTTTTCGCATCGATGGGACACTCACTCGCAGAGCAGCGCTTCTCCAATTTTGAAGAAGTCGAAAAATGGCTCATCGAATGGTTTGCCTTGAAAGAGAAAAACTTTCTTTGGAATGGTATCCATGATTTGCCTGAAAGATGGGCAAAATGTGTAGAATCCAATCGTCAATACTTTGAATAAAATTTTTTTGAGATTCCCTTGAGAATTAAGTGTTTTCTTTATGGAAAAAACCGACAAACTTTAACTAACACCCCTGGTAAAGGCAGTGCTTGCACATACTCGCATAACGTATTTAACGACAACAAAAGCATCTTTAGCACTTACAGATAAACGTAATTTTAAAAGTCCTATTCAGATCAACAGTAAATATGTGAATGCCGAAGCCCTGCGGCAGCCATGATTGTTTTCATGCAGCAGCGCCCCTAAGCCTGCGGTGGACGTTTGTTTTGACAATAGGTTGCTTAGTTTTCAACCTGACTAATTTATTTAACTGACATTTCAGACATTGTTGGATTCTTCGTTAAATATCTTCCTTTAGATTTTCTCAGTAGTAGTTTTGTTTTATCCTATTATAGGTCTGAGAAATACCGCGATGACCTCCGATTGGTGAAAGATGAAGCTCTTCGAAGATCTCGTCTCGTTTTTCCTTAGGGACGTATTTCAAAGTCTCTTTGCAGACAATAATTTTTATCGGGACATCTTGAAATACTATTTTTAGTAAAATGACTATTTCCGACCATGGCAGTTTTTCAATATAGTCACTACGTGCTATGCCTATTTCGTTTAATTTTAATTCAATTAAAAGGACCTTTAAATGTTATAAAAGGTTATATAAGTTATCCTTCACAGTAGATATTGATTAAGGAATTTTCTCCTCTCATACAAAGAGAAAATTGATTAGATTTATTTTTCTTTGTATGTTTAATTTCCAACTGTTTTAGAGCTTGTTCAGCTTCGATTTTGTTGAACTCGATTAATTTAGCTGCTCCTAAGTCGTACGGACTTCTATTACTAGAGACGAAGTATACTTTATTGTATCTAGTGCATTTAATTTAAAAGATTCCTTATTATGTTTTGAAATAGTTCTGATCTCGAAATTAATTTAGTCTTCGTCTTTACTTTTGACATGAATTGACTTGGAGTTTCTAGTGTATCGTTTAGAAGACAACTGACATTTTGAATTCGGATCGAAAATTTGTCTTCCTTGACCTGAAAGGCTTGAATTTGAGCTTGACTGGTTGGATTTTGTAGAATGCAAACTTGCTTTTTTGGGTGCATTTTCCGTGGATTCGGTTTGGTCGATTAAGATAGTATCTTCCAGACTCAGATCATCTAGTGCATTTAATTTAAAAGATTCCTTATTATGTTTTGAAATATTTCTGATCTCGAAATTAATTTAGTCTTCGCCTTCACTTTTGACATGAATTGACTTGGAGTTTCTAGTGTATCGTTGAGATTTGTTTGATGATATCAGTTTGTGGTATAGCATCCAAATTACTAGTTTTTTTTGAAGTTGGACAATTAAAATTTTCTTGTTTTTTCTGAAGTCTTGTCACTACATTACATTGTAGGGGTATATCGGACTCTACAGGATTTCTGGAAAGAGCATCTGCCTTTAAATTAAGTTTTCCAGGTTTGTAAATTATATCATAATCAAATTCTGATCAATTAAAACGCCATTTTTGCACTCGCGTATTCAAGTCGGCTGTTTTAAACCAAACTAAAGGTTGATGATCTGCTATTATATTTATTTTCTTTCCATCGATATAGGACCTTAGAAATTCGAATGGAATGAACTATAGCTCTCGATGTATAGGCTATACGTAGATCTCCACCAATTTCACCTTGAGAAAGTATTCCTCCAATGGCATATACGAATGCATCAGTTATTATATTAAATGCTTTCGAAAAGTCCGAATATTGTAAAAGTGGAGGGTTACATAGAAGTTCTTTGAGTGTGGAAAAAGCCTGTTCAGTCTTATCATCCCAAACGAAATAAACATCTTTTTGTAAGAATTTAGTTAAGGGTTTAGAGATTTGAGCAAAATTTTGGATAAATCTTCTATAATACCCGGCTAAACCTAAAAATTGTCTAACGTTTTAAATACTTTTGGGCCGTAGAAAATCTTTAACTGCTTCGAGTTTTCTTAGGTCAGGGTTCCCTAGCAAACTGGCTGAACGCTAGCTTGACGCCGCAGCGTAAAGCTAGAGTAAAGCTAACGTAAAGCTAGAGTAAAGCTAGCGTAAAGTTAGAGTAAAGTTGCATTATAACTCATGAATGAGGTAAAAAAAATAATTAACATGTTTTTATCCTTATTCTACATGAAAAATAACGTTAAATGGTAATTGAAATGTGCAATAATTTTATTTATTAACTCTAAAAATTAAAAAAAATATTACCTGTCATTGAAGGCAGTGCAGTGGTTCACCTTTTGTGGAACGTCTCCACCGTTAAAGTCGACCATTGGTTGGAGTGAGAAACATTATCATCTCACTTTAACAAATAGTCAATCCTGACGGCGAAGACATGGAAAGTGATGAACCACCTCATTCATGACTTATAATGCTACTTTACGCTAGCTTTACTCTAGCTTTATATTTTGGCTTGGAAGACGAAGAACGTCCTGGGCAGCCAAAAAAGTTTGAAGATGAAGAACTGGAAGCATTACTCGATGAAGATTGTTGCCGAACACAAGAAGAGCTTGCAGAATCTTTGGGAGTCACTCAAGCAGCCATTGCAAAACGTTTAAAAGCAGCCGGATAGATTCAAAAGCAAGGAAATTGGTTTCCACATGAATTCAAGCCGAGAGACGTTGAAAGGCGGTTTTGCATGTCCGAAATGCTGCTGGAACGCCACAAAAAGAAGTTATTTTTGCATCGGATTGTTACTGGTGATGAAAAATGGATCCATTACGACAACCCTAAGCGCAAAAAATGATATGTGAAACCCGGCCAACCAGCCAAATCAACGGCAAATCCGAATATCCATAGCACGAAGGTAGTGCTCTGTATTTAGTGGGATCAGAAGGGTGTTTGAAGAGAGCAGTAGCCGAAAAACGCCCGGAATATGCGACCAGACACGAGGCAATAATTTTCTATCATGACAACGCTCGGCCCCATGTTGCTATTCCGGTTAAGAACTATTTGGAAAATAGTTGATGGGAAGTTTTACCCCACCCGCCTTATAGCCCAGACCTTGCCCCTTCTGACTACCATTTATTCCGGTCGATGCAGAACGCCCTCACTGGAATATGGATCACATCAGAACAGGGTATCAAAAATTGGCTTGATGCATTGTGGGCCGCCAAGCCAGCGTAGTTCTTTTGGGATGGAATCCGCAAATTGCCAGAAAGATGGGAAAAAGTCATAGCTTCAAATGGGCAATACTTTGAATAATACTATTATACAAGTTTTTCTTAACTAAACGCTCAAATTTTGAAAAAAAAACCGCACGAATTAAGTTACAGATCCAATACAATATCATCAATGAAACTGAACATGATTTTTCCTTGCAATCCTTTAAATGTTTCGTCAATAAAATGTTGGAATGTATTATTATTATTATTATAAATATGGCTGGGACCCCGAAGGGCCCCTGATGCTTGGGTAATCCCGTTGCATCACCAACTAAAAACCTCATGCGCGACCCCACAGCCCGTGCCAAAGGGCAAGGACCTGGGCCACGTTTTTGGTCTGAATCACGGCTACGTCTATGGAGACGCAGCCCGCGAGAGACTGTCGTTTGTCCCCAATTGCTGGACAATGGCAGAGTATATGGGTGGAAGTTTCATTGTCTTCCCCACATAGTCGACAAAGTGGACTTTTAGCAAGCCCTATATTGTGTCTATGGTAGGCGAGGTTGCCGTGACCAATAAGCACTTCTGTTATGGTCTTTACCTCGGTTCTACTAAGTCTGCGCAGATCTGCAGCTCGTTTGGGGTTTAGATATTCCCCCATGAGGGCTTTGGCTTGTTTGCATGCCGTTGCCTTGTGCCACTCTTCCTGGTGTTTCTCGGCCAGCCACTTTTTAATGTCTTCTGTGGCCGACCTGTTCGAAATACCTATTACTGGTTCTAGACCAGATGGGTTTTGTTTTTTCGTCGCTAGCTTGGCTAGTCTATCCGCTGTCTCGTTGCCCTTGATACCCCTGTGTCCAGGAATCCAGAGGACTGTGACTCGGTTGTCATCCGCTAGTTTGTTCAATGCTTCATAGCATTCCCAGGCCAGCGTCGAGGTAGTCACTGACTTATCTAGTGTCGTGATGGCCGCTCTACTATCTGAGCAGATGCGGATGTTCCTGTTGCGTCCATAATTCTGTGCTGCGTGTGCGCATTGGAGTATGGCCGCAATCTCGGTTTGAAGAACTGTGGAGTGGGGTCCCAGCGGGACCATGAGGCGTGTGTCGCTGTTCTTCCCATAGACACCAGCCCCAGCACCCTCCCTGTTTTTGGAGCCGTCTGTAAACCAGTTGTCTCCGTCCCCTGGGAGGTGTGCGCGACCCACCCTCCAATCTTCCATAGTTGACAAGCTTACCTTGTACTTTTTGTCAAAGAGGTACCGTGGAGACGTCCTGTCTCTTACCATTTTCATGATCGGTCTCTTTGCGATGTTGACAGTGGTTTTTAGTTTTTTCGAAATCACTGTGTTAGGGTTTGCCCCAATTCTCCAGGCCGCCTTGCTAGCCTCGGCTGTGATGGTTAGGTGCAGAGGCTCTAGCCCCATTAGTGCTCCCAACGCTGTTGTGGGTGAGGACTTCGAGGCGCCAGTGATGCCTCTAAGGATCAGCCCTCGAAGTCTTTCCAACCTGGCCATGGCTGTCTTCTGCTTGACTCTGCTCCACCAGACCAATGACGCATACGTTAGTCTGGGTCGCAGAATCGCCGTGAAGATCCACAGCAGTGTGTCGGGTTTCAAGCCCCAATTATTGCCAATAGCTCTTCTGCAGAGCCAGAGGGTTGATATAAATTTATTGCACTTGTTATCGAAGTGGTCTTTCCAAGTGAGCTTATTGTCCAAGATAACTCCTAGATATTTAGCGCTCTTAGAAATTTCTAGACGCTGCTTTTTCAGTTCCAGTGTTCTAGATGTACTCCATTTATACCGCTTGGTAAAAATGACTACGTCAGTCTTACCTGGGTTCACCGAGAGTCCTGTTGTTCTACACCAGGTATCCACAGCTTTTAGTGACTGTTGCATTACGCCCATAAGTGCATCCAAATTCATTCCGCGTACTATGACTAGGATGTCGTCAGCATATCCAATGGGGTGACATCCTTGGTCGGTTAGTAGATGCAGTAGTTCATCCACCACTAGACTCCACAGCAGGGGAGATAGTACTCCTCCCTGCGGGCATCCTGAGTCAACGATCCCTTGGAGGGTAGTATTTCCTTTGGTAATCGTGATGTTCCTGTTTCCTAGCATATGGCAGGTCCAGTCAACAACGGCTATGGGCACTCCTTGTCTTATCATAGCTCTCCTGATCACTTCACTGGATGTGTGGTTAAAGGCACCCTCAATATCCATGAATGTTCCAATAGCAAATCCTTTAAGGTTCATTTGGGCCTCAATCAGATTCACCGCTTTGCTAAGGGCAGTTTCGGTCGAGTGACCGGCCCTGTAGGCATGCTGATCGCTGTGTAGTGGTTTTACCGCCAGGATCTTATCGCGGATGTATCTGTCCACGAGTCTCTCCACCGTTTTTAGTACGAAGGAGGTAAGGCTGATTGGTCGGAAATCCTTCGGAGATGTCCACCCGTTCTTGCCTGCTTTAGGTATAAATATTACCCTTGTCCCTCTCCAAGCCTTGGGGACATAACCCAGAGTCAGACTGGCCCTAGCAAGTCTCACTAGCGGCCCTATGATGGGGTCCCCAGCCCTCTGCAGGAGGACCGGGTAGATGCCATCCGGGCCTGGGGACTTGTAGGGGTTGAAAGACTTCAAGGCCCATCTGACCCTGGCTGGGGAGGCGATCTCCCGGGCCAGCCGCCCGCGTAAACCCAATTGGGTCGCGGGCAGCGGTCGGCCCTTTTGGGAGCTCCACCCCACCTCCGTTGGACCTTTAAAGCCCGGGAAGTGCGCCATTGTCAGAAGGGTCAGGGTCTCCCTGTCCGACTCTGAGTACGTCCCGTCTGGTAGTTTTAGGGTGCTCAACATAGCTCCTGGGTTGCGGGCCAGTAATCTGTTCAGCCTGGCCGCCTCCGCGCCCTTTTCTATGTCCGAACAGAAGGAGGTCCAGCTCTTATTCTTGGCCTCCCTGATTTCTTTCCTATATGCATCCCTAGTTGCATTGGATAAGTTCCATAGTTCTTCCGTATTGCCTTTCTTGGCCCGTCTGAACCTTTCTCTAGTTTCTTTGCGAAGCTTTTCAAGCTTCCCATTCCACCAGTGGGTCTCCCGCGCCTTCTTGATTTCCGAAGGTAAGCAGTTGAGTTCGTACGTAGTGATGATGGCCGACGAGAATTGGTCAGCCGCCCTCTCAAGGGCATCTACGTCTTTGATTTCCATGGTTTTCCCATGGAGTGCAGCTTGTAGGCCTGTGGAATAACGCTCCCAGTTTGTTTTCCTCGGGTTTCTGACCCATGTGGGGCCAGAGGGTGCGTGTGATTCCAGTTCGTACAGTATCTGCATGTGGTCAGATAGAGAGGGTTCGTCTGAAACCCTCCATTTCTTTACTTTATCCCTAAAGCTCCCGGTGCAGAGGGTAATGTCGATTACCTCTTCTCTCACAGAGTTCCGAAAGGTCGGTACAGTACCTGTATTTAGAATATCCAAGTCAGTAGTGATTAGATAGTCCACTAGGTCCTCACCTCTTCTGTTGGTGTCCGTGCTACCCCACAACTTATGGTGAGAGTTTGCATCGCACCCCAACAGCAGGGGTAGGCCTCTTACCTTACAGTAGTCCACTAATGAGCGGACTTCCTCCGGTGGATGGGTCACACTGTCATGTGGAAAGTATGCCGATCCAATGACGAGCTTACCAATTCCTATTAGGTTGACTGAAGCCACCATGAGGTCTCTGGTGCAAAGATCCAGTAGTGGGACGATGTTGATGTTCTTCGCCAGAATGCATGTCCTCGGGTTGGGTGCCTCGGGGTACCTGTAACAAGAGATGCCAGCCCCCTAATCCCCTGATGACATCCCTATTTATCCACGGTTCTTGGATAAGTGAGATGCCTGTGTGCATCACAGCTATGTTTTTCTGCAGAACCGCAGAGGCACTTTTGCTGTGATGCAAGTTAATCTGGATAATGGTTAAGCCGGATGCAGCCATTTAGGGCTGTTCCGGCCTCTCCGTTCCCATGGCAGGCCCTCCCTGCTCCCGGCCACTTACCCTAAAGGCAATCTGGCCAAGATGGTAGAAGGGCCTGTCGTTGAGGCCTGCTAGGGCTCTCGCCTGAGACTCAGGGACCTGAACGATTAGGAGGTGTTTTAATCCTCCCGTCGCGCTAGCCTCCTGAGGTCTCTCATGCCTGACGATGCGCCAGGATGATGTTTTCAGCGAGGGGTTGAACCCCTCCAGACGCCGCAGGACGACAGCTGGGTCCTCCGGCTTCCCGGGGATCCAGGCCGTCGCCTTAAGCATCCTTTGGAGTATCTCCACCCCGCCTACTTTCAGGTTGGCGCCTTCCCAGGGCCTTAGCTCGGCCACCGTTTTGGTTAGCCATGCTTTGGCCTCTGGGTTTGACGCCACGAAAATGAATACACCTCCCCTGCAAAAGGAGGTCTCAAATCTCGGCCAATTGCTGGCCGGTTCTTTGTCCAGGGCCTGCAAAGTGGCCTCCCTGAAGAGTTCGAACTGCTCTGGTGACAGGACCGACTCCGGGTAACCGGTGTCCGCCACTATCACCGTCAGAGGGTTGGTCCTCTGAGCAGCCGAAAGCCCCACGCCTGCCGACTCTGTATTCGTCATCGGCAGGTGCGCCGGCTTGGGCCTCTTCGGACTCCTCATCCCTTGCGGGGGAGTGTCCTTCGAGTCCTTTCGTCTCTTGGGGGCCACTGTGCTCGCCACAGGAGACTGGAGAGCTGCGGTGCTACAAGCCGCTTCGTTAGCACGAAGGGCCTGCCGCCGCAGCTTCCTCTTCTGAGACCCGGTCAGTCTCTTCCTATCAGAGGATGTCCCAGCAGTTACCTGCTGGTTTGCATCCTCTTCCATCGCAATCTGCTGAGGGACCACATTAGTACCCGACCCCGAAGAGCCAGGACCAGCAGCCACCGTCAGCATCTGCGATTCCTCAGGGGCGGTTTGCAGGGGTGGATTTGTGCTAGACCTTTGCAAGCCCAGCTCCGCATCCACCCCAGCTCCCGCCTCCTCCACCTTGCTAATTAAAGTTTTTTTATTTTGGTTTTGAGGTTCCATTTTAGTCCCACGAGAAGCTAGGGAATCATAAGGTCCGAACCTGCAGAGACCCGCTTGCAGGATTAAGGCTAAGTACTCGGGAAGGTCGCCCGGTGTTCCCGAGGCACCGTGCAAGGCACCCTGTCTTACCCCCGGGTGTCAAGAGAGCCAATGGGCACGGTTGCGCACACCCTGGCTTAGGGGGAGCCGTTTTTTGGTCGCAGCGCGAGCCAGGGACCGGGACGGCCCCCGACCCTATCCATCCACACGAGGAGAGCCCGTTTATAGGGGTCCTTCATTCACTCCCGGACTCCCATTTATGGGGGTCCTACATTCATTCAGGAGAGCCCGTTTATAGGGATCCTACACCCGAACCGACAGGATCGGGGACCGCCGCGGCCCCGGGTCGCGCGCTAAGCCCCTCCACCAACGACAAGGTCCTACAGCTCCTAGGAGGGGGTTGGAATGTAGGGGGTGCATTTTTTCAACCAAAAGCCATTCGTACATATTCATAATGACCAAAGGGTGTGCTAAAAGCGGTTTTATGAGAAGCTCTTGGATGCATTAGGATTTGTTGAAATCCGTTTGCCAGATCTAAAGTTGTATAATATTTATGGCCTCATACTAAATCAATAATTTGATTGATGTCCGGTAATGGATACCCTTCGCTAATTATTTTTTCATTTAATAGTCTAAATTCTGAGACAATTCTCCATTTCTTTTTACCTGAAGCATCTACCTTCTTGGTTACAATCCATAAAGGAGAATTGTATGGTGACGATGAGAGTTTAATAATTCCTAAATCTAGCATTTCCTGGACTTGTTTATTCAACTCATCTGTAAGTGAAATTGGAATTTTATACTGCTTTACAGGTATATCGTCAGTGGTAATGATTCTGTGCATCACAGTACTTGCTGTTTCTAATCTTTGTTCGTCCAATAGAAATCTGTCTGTATTTGTGAGAGCAAGGTTGATTATACTTGCCTTTTCAGATTCATTTAAATGGTCTATTCATAAGCGGTGGATAATTGGATTCTTCTCAATAATTATTTTTGATTGTTTATTGCGAATATATATATTTTTGAATTTTTTGGAATTTGTGGATGAAAAAGTGGATATCAAAGTCCTGGGAAACTACATGGAAAGTTGTAGTTTTTCCGAAAATTGCTATTTCGATTGTACCGATTGTTCTATGAAATTCTTGATTAACTCCTTTAAATAAAATAGTTTTATATTTATCTATAACAATTTCAACAGGTAAAAGAATTGATTCAATAATGTTAGCTTCTGATCCACTATCTACCATGAATTTTCCTGTACTATTAGATGGAAGATTAATGATATCTATGAATGGTAGAACACATAAAGGAAGCTTTGGATTCCAATTTCAATCTTTACTTGAATTTAAGTTATATATTTCTCACGAGAAGTCTATTTGTTTTGAAGTTTATTTTTGCACCGTTATCAGAAAAGTATTGTGACCCTATAATTCCGTCAAATGGTAAGTAAAAGTTATTAGGGACCACATAGAACGTTAAAACTCTGTTTAGAAATTTCAGATCAATTGTTACTATTAAAGGGATTATAGAATTATCAATGCCTTTGATCTAAATTATATTATCAGTATTGATTTGATTCCTTATTGGAATCATTCCGTTTTTTAATAAATTCATTTCTGATCCTGAGTCTAATAAAAGATTGATTTTACTACTTTTGTATGGATGTTCAAATTCGATATAGGGCAGTAAATAATTATTCCTTTCTAAATTGATGGAATTAATTCTTCTGACAAATTGGTCATCGATTTCTGATTGATAGAGCGCTGATGTGTTGCTACTATCTCCCTGGTTGCGCTCGATCCTGGAAGACTCTGTTCGTTTCCCGCTCGTCTCTCTTCATTGTAGACCATTTCCAGTGTGACCATTTCTTTTGCATAATTGGCATGTTAACTGTACTTCAATTTTATTAGCTGATGGTATTTTGGGTTTCAAAAGAAAACAGTTATCAGCTGTGTGTCTTGGTTTGTCACAATATCGACATATAATTCGGCACTGATTATCATATCTTTTAGTTTAAAGCAATTTTTAGCTGAATGCCCTTTCCGTTTACAAATTTGACAATCTTAAATAGAGTGATACTGGTTAGCTGTGTAACCATTTTGACTACATAAATGGCAAGAAATATTATTCTGATTGTAATTTTTGGAAACTTTAAAACAAGACTCAGTAGTATGTCCAGTAATTTTACAATGCTGACACCATAATTTATTTCTACAATTTTCTGCCTCGTGTCCATCTTTACGGCATATTGTACAAGAAAATATCCTTCTATTTTTAATTGGTTTCCGTCGAATTTAGGCTGGTCTTTTTTCTAAGGTCTCTTTTCGCCGCTAATTTTCTTTTAATAGCTATGGCATTCTTTACAATATTATTAACATCATCATCATCTTCCTCCTTAGGAAGTCCTTGTTCGATTTCTAGTTTTAATCCTCTTCTAAAACAATCTACTAAAGTAGTTTGGATTACATTTCTGTAAGCTACAGATATTTGACCATTATTACTAATTCTTTTTGCATCCAAAATTTTACTTCTGTTGGCAAAAGATATTACATTCTCGTCATCGTGCTGGAATTCATTTCCCAAGTAGTTGTTTTTTCCGGAGCATAAATATTTTTCATAAAATCTTTGATTGCTTCAACCATAGCGAAAGAATGTCCTGATATTACTTGACGTGCTTTGCCCAGTACTTTACTTCTAATTAGTTTTACCAGATTGGCCTCAAAAGCAGGTTCTACCATTTCTTTAGCTTCGTTACATCCTTCTAGGAACTGACCTAGAGAGAATTTTTTGCCTGTAAATTCAGGTATCACCATGATAGCACCTCGGAGAGAAACTACTTGAGTTGCTTGAGGTACTTGAAGTTGGGGACGTTCTTCATTTGGAGAGGCCATTTTAATTTTTAAAGAATTATTTAAATAGGAATTGTCCAAGTCTATCAAAGTTTTCGTATTAATGTATTTGTATATTGGATAGCACTGAAAAGTCAATGAGGTTAATATCGGTGAAGTTTTCTTGACTAAGATTACTTGAACTGTTTAATGGTTCCGTGGACGTACTAGAAGATGTTGAAATATTAAAAGAATGATCTTCTTCCCCACGCGATATTTCTTTTTCAGGGATGAATGGATTAAATTCCTCTATTTCTCTTTTTAAATCTGAGTTGCGTTCAGCTTGGTTTCGCATTATTCTTTTTCCCAACATATACTTAAATACACACAAAAAATCGAAATATCTATTGATAACGCAGTTATTTGAATTCAAAGATCTCAAAGTTAATATCTGAAATTTGCACAAATTTTTCGCTCAGTTTATTATTTTGAATAGTTAAGTTATTATTTAATTAAAGAAGGTCATCATTCTTCTTTTCTACGTTTTTGATTCTCATAATCAGTTCTAAGGATTATACTTTATCACAAAGATTTTTTTATTTCAATATAATTTTAGTACTTTTTGTAAAATAGAAATTTTTCAAATTGGAAGATTTAGATAATCTTTTCGAATTTCAAGGAAATTGGTGTTTGGTAATTTGATGTTAGGAAGTGTATATATATTTTTATCCTTTCGAATTTAATAACATTTAGGGAGTTTGGATCATTTTTTTCTTGAATTTCGAATTTTAAGAGAATTTGGATATCTCTTTAATGTTTTGAATTTAGTAGAATTTGAAAAGTTTGGATATTTTTTCAATCTTTAAAAAATAGGAATTATATCGACCCTCAATAATAATATCCAATCAACCAACATGCAAATATTTTTTTAATCCTTTTGAATTTTGAAATTTTTTATCCTTTTGAATTCAGTGAAACTAAAGATTTATTTGACACAGAATTACAAAATAAAACAAAATTAGAAATTTAAAGTTTCATAAAGAGACAAATTTTTTTCTTTTTTTTTTTAAATTATGATTTTCATTTTTCTCGAGTTTTTTCCTTATACTAAAAGATAAGAGAAAGAAAGAAGTAAAGTAAGAAAAAGAAGATTGTAGCAAAATTTTCGAAGTATTTCAAGATTCTGACCTTTTATGTGCATTGAGTTTTTATATAATGCATTTCCTTCCCTTTCCATTCTTGTTTTGGTAGGGTCGAGAGTGCCTATTTTTTCTATTAGTTGAAGACATGTGTGAATAGTAACGCCCTAGATCAAGAATTCGATCAAAGTTTGGAGTGATTCATCGATTTCATGAGAAAGATTCTCGTAAATACATATTTTTTTTATTTCATCCTTATATCGTTCAAAAATGTATTCTTGCCCTCAAGATTACAGTATCTGTTGCTGTATATAATTTTCCTAATAGTAAGTCTAAGGTAAATAGAAGTATGTAGTCGTTACAAAGTACGCTTATGAACCTTATTTATAAGTCGATATCTAGACTTGATCTTATTCTAAGATGTCAAAAATATTTACATAGAATTTAGGACATAAGGTAAGAGATAGTTATTACAGTTCAACGGTCAGTTTCGCTGGACGTTACACCATAATATTTCACCAAGCTTCTCTTCTATGTGTTGAAGCCTAGTTTTATTTTTTAAATCTGCCACTTGGTGTGCAATAGTTGTTCTTTCTTGGGTGAGAATGATTCGGTGGGTTTCTTTTATCGTTTGGATGGGTTCGTATTTCGGTACCTTGATCAATGCGGGATTCCTATCGTTATTATGATAAGATACCGTTAACTGGTAGGATTTTATTAAATAAATTCCAGCTGGTATATTCGGATCGTTTTCAATAAATACTTCTTGATCAGGTCATCATCGTGAATATTCAATTGAATATCTTTCATATTGTCTAAAAAAGGGAAGAGTTATTATTCCCGCTTCGGGTAAGGGAAAGTCGTTGTCTACTATGTGAAAGAGATGTTTCTTGCCAAAGTAGTTGATATAAGTGGCGTCATAGGAGTAATTTTTGTCTTTTCCCATGATAAAATATTTTTTCATAGGAAATGCTCTGCTTCCTTTGGTACGTCATTCCTTTTGATGATGTTGATTGTTGCTACAGAATCGTCCAGCAAACTAAATGTTACTCTGTTTGAGTTTCCTCGTACTTTAATTGTTCGTCTATTTCTTCGCAGCTTATTTCTTGGAATTCTAAACAACTCGTGTCGTTCCCATAGTCTTCGATTTCCTGAATTTGTCTCACTGGATTTTGTGGTGGTCGATTCCGGAATTGTCCTGATGAAAAATGTTGTGCATAACACTGTGTCGCAATGTGTCCTAGTTTGCCACATTTGTGACAGGTCATCTGAGCATATTCGAATTAGGCATTACTGGCCGAAATGGTCTGTTCCCAGAAGCTGATGGCGCATGGAAGGATTTTGTTGAGGGTATACTGCTACGAGTCAACACACGAGGATGCATTTTCATAGGTGCTTGTGTTAATGGACGTGTTGGCTGAGACTCTTTTAGCCAGATTTTTATTCCTGCAACCTGATTCTGAGCTTCACAAAGATTTTTCGATTTCTGAGCTTTAACTTAAAATCCAATCTACCTCCTCAGATTAAGCATGTGTTTTTTAAGTGATTCCTTTTTTTCTATTTGGATAGATATCCTTCTCTCTACATTATTAGAGTATTCTGATTGGACTGCGTATTTTAATTCGTTTACGACTTGTCTGAAACGTCCGTTAAAATTTTGCACTACTTCTGTGTGACCTTGTCTACAGCTTTTTAGTTTAGATCTAAGGGCTAAAACTGATCCAGTAAGGCTTAAATTCTTTCTCAAAACGTCGTAAAGTTTGGAAAAACTCTGGATTTTTAGGTACCTGATTGTCCTTTCTGCATTTTGCGTAATATTTTCCACTAAAATAAAGTCTAGAAGCAAGTCAGACTGAGAAGATTTTTCTGGCACTTTTTCTTCTGAGCCTATAAAATCCTCTACACGGATATCGTCATGCCCGGTTAGAGTTCGTATTTTCCTAATTATTTCCTTGGCGGGGATCGTACCGAAAGTGATGTTCCTGGACGCTATGAGTTGACTTCGCTGTCTCGCAGTTTCTTGTGATTCGTCCGCAA
Source organism: Diplolepis rosae (assembly GCA_030998225.1). Taxonomy (NCBI): domain Eukaryota; kingdom Metazoa; phylum Arthropoda; class Insecta; order Hymenoptera; family Diplolepididae; genus Diplolepis; species Diplolepis rosae. The sequence continues at coordinate 705,154 of JAPYXD010000688.1, read as the reverse complement.
TATTTGTCCTGCTTGGTGCATTTCCTCCTATGTTTACTCTGATCCCACGATTTGCCGATTCTATTCCGTCGAATTCTTCGCTATCGGAAGTTATGACGTTTTCTCCAACGTCAGTTTCTACTCTTATTGAAATTTCTATTCTGTATACTACACTGCTAGAAATGTCACGATGGTATTGAGTGAACGTATTTCAAAATTGGCATACTTTTTTAAATTGAAGTTACAACATGAGAATTCTGCCAGCCGCAACTGTTATAATAAAAATTATTAACAAATTGAGAATTTTGTTATGTTAAACATAACCATCTGAAGTTCTAGGGTGTTTGAGTCTGTTGATAAAATTTCAGACTATTCCGGACAAAATTGTACGAAAAACAGAGAGTTGATTGTAAAAAATCGATTGATTTCGTACCTTCAAAAAATACGGTTTTCTTCGATTATAAAAAAATCTAGAGTTCTGACACAAAAATTTATGGAAGAAAAAATATACGGAGCGACATTGAACATGTAGTGACATGTTTTTTTATCATTTTTCCGATTTCTTTATTTAAATGAAAAAAAACGTTCGCGCATTACGGTATCCCCTCTTTTGCCTACTAGGCCACGCGCTCCGTCGGTTATGGAATCCGAAGCCTCACTTATAGAACTTCTGGTCTTTATCAGCAAAAAACTGAACCAAGTGCGATTTCACAGCTTTATCATCATTGAAAGTTTTACCATTCAAGGAGTTCTGCGAAGATCGAAATAAATATTATAGTAATCTGATGGTGCAAGGTCAGGGCTATATGGTAGATGTAACATCACTTCCCAACCAAGCCTTAATCATTTTTGGCGAGTGGCTAAACATGTGTGTGGTGTTGCGTTGTCATGATGGAAAATTACACTTTTACGATTGATCAATTCTGGCCATTTTTCTTTGACTGTTTCGTTCAATTTGTTCAGCTGACAACAGTAGACATACAAATTGATTATTTGGTCCCTTGAAAGCGGTTGAAAAAACACCACACCTTTCCAATCACACCAAACAGACAGCATGATCTTTTTTTGATGCAATTCAACTTTCGATGTTATCTGTGGTGGTTCAACAAGCTTGGACCATGATCGTTTTCGAACGACGTTATTCTAAACAATCCATTTTTCATCACCAGTGATAATTCGTTTCAAAAAAGGATTGAATTCATTGCGTTTAAGATGCAAGTCACAAGCGTTGATGCGTTTTGTTAAATGAATTTCTTTCAATTCATGTGGAATCCACATATCAAGTTCTTATAACGAGTCCAAGATGTTGTATATTTTTTCTCCAATCTCTCGCACAGTTGCATGACGATCCGATTAAATTATGGCTTTGATTTGGTCATCATCAACTTCATTCGGACGACCTGAACATTCCTCATCTTTCAGTGAAGAATCCCCAGAACGGTTTTTATCAAACTAATTTCGACACTGTCTGTCTTTTAAGGCTTCCTCGCCATACACATCGCGTAACTTTTTAGCAGCCTGTAATGCCGAAAATGCTGGTTTTTACACTCCATCTTAAAGTTAATGCCAAAATAACAATTGTAAATGAAATCACGCGTAATTTGTTTGTAAATCAAGCTAACAAATAAAAACAAGTGACAGCTAACAAATGCCAGAAGGGAAAAATCATGACGTTGAAAGAAGCCATTCAAAGAGATGGCCAAAGACATCTATATGTGGAATCAGCAATTACTTCTGAGACAACCCAATACAAATGTATCAACCTTTTTTAATTTATGAAAATTAATTTTTTTAGAAAGATTAAATTTGCAATTAATATTTTGAAATGTTTTTTCTTGCAGAGACATCTATAGGTGGGAATCCTTTAAATCTAACTATGGTCAGCCGAGAACATACAGGGGATTACATCTGCATTGCCGACAATGGTATACCACCGAATGCGAACCACACGATCAAACTCCAAGTCCAATGTAAGTATAGTATTACTGCACAGGACAAAGGATTTTCTCTTTCGCTTGCATCCACATAAATACCAAATTAATGGCTCATTTAATAAATATTATAATCTTCTTGCTGTGCAGTTATGTGCAGTTGTGTACAGTTATGTGCATGGCTATCCGAGCATTGAGATTCCACAGAAAAGCTCTTTTAATGTCACGCATCGTTATGACAAACACGTATCAAGCATTTCAACTTATAAAATCTTTTTCAAAGGTGGAAATAAATATTCTCGTTTCGAGTTTTGAATGTAAATTTTTTTAATTGAGCGATCACTTGGATTTACGGCAGGTAACTGGATTACAAAAAGCTACATGTGATTTTCAAATATTCCCAGTGGCGTAGCTTCACTTGGCGGGGCGCATGTGGACCTTATCGGACCCGTGTGAGAGAACGGTCATTGAATACTCTGACCGTTCTCTGACTATTCTATGACCGTTCTATGACCTCGCATTATTACGGCTAAGATCGGTAAAAAAGACATTAAAAGCTTTGCAATTATGATTCTGTGGCGAAATTTGGATTAGAAGGTGAAGCAATAAATACAATTATCTTATTTTTCAGCGATAAAAACTAGAAAAACATATTACCTGTCATTGAAGGCAGTGCAGTGGTTCACAATTGGCGGAACGTCTCCACCGTGATGTTTTGCTATTGGCGGAAACGTTCCGTAAATGGTGAACCACTGCACTGCCTTCAATGACAGGTACATGATGTATTCCTAGCTTTTATGGCTGAAAAATAAGATAATTGTATTTATTGCTTCACCTTCTAATCCAAATTTCGCCACAGAATCATAATTGAAAAGCTTTTAATGTCTTTTTTACCGATCTTAGCCGTAATAATGCGAGGTTATAGAACGGTCATAGAATAGTCAGAGAACGGTAAGAGTATTCTATGACCGTTCTCTCACACGGGTCCGCTAGGGGAAATTCCTCCCCCACACACATTACTACAAAAATCTCATTATATACAACAATATATGATCATTGACAGGAACAATACATAGTCTTTCCAACAAATTATTACAAATACTCACAATACATTTAGTAGAAGGACTAATTAATATTTGACCCGGGAATTTGAAGGCCCTTTAGTTAAAGGGACCCCAGTGATTGCTACCTGTAACACCCTCGTAGCTACGCCACTGAATATTGCATATATAATGTTACAAAAAAAGAGCAAGAGATTAAAGATTAAATAAGAATTTTCATGGATAGTGTATAAATGTTGAATATGATAACGTATGGGTTTGCTAGAAATTAGAAGTGAGTTTTAATTATGAAGGCTTGAAAGTAATTTATAATTACAGCAAGTGATATTATCTAGCTAGATAAAAGGCTTCATAGAGATTGCAGGTCCAAATTTAATAATAGTCTACGCTTCTTGAACGCACAATAAAGTGAAATAAAAGAACGAGGCCAAAATAAGGTTTAGAAAGCAGTTCTGCGCCAGTTTTGGATTTTTTTTTAAGTTCAGGATCAAATTCTTGAAAGATTAATAAGAGTAAATTTTTAATTTTTGTGTTAATGCAAATAGCAACAAAAATGTCGACTTTCTCAATTTTATTTTTTATTACTTGAAACAAATTCTTCCTATGACTGATATAGCATGAATTCCTTGCGTAAAGATGCAGAAAATTTGAAGTTTGAAGTGAAAAAGTGAAATTAATTATCATAAACAAATTATTTTAATAAATATTATATTATTAAATAATAAGCATTAATAAATTGTTCATTTTCAAATTATATTTCTGCTCTAAAATTTCTTTCATTTATCGTCAAGATAAAACCTGGTCATGAAAACTCATGCCCTGATATCATAAATTGATTTAATAAACAAATGTTGTTTTGACACCTTGTACAGAATCTTGGACAACAAAAGCATCATTTTCAGAAAAATCGCAAACGACACTGCACTCGTTTTCTGTCAACTCATTTTGTCGTTGTTCATAAATTCATTTTGTTTTTTCACAAGGTAAGAATGAAGAAGCAACTTTTCTAGATCAGTTTTTAATTTTTCGAGAAATTCATCAACAGGGGATATCATAAGCTGCAAAGTGCTTCTATCAACGTTTGTCCATTGCATGTTAGTTATTTCATCAATTAAGTTTTTCTAAAAAATTTTATCTAATTCTTTAATCAACTTTGTTGCAGTAGGACACTCAATGCACTTTCCAAAATAGCAATTCATTGATGGTTCAATGCAAATCATTTGTCTAAAGCAGTCATGGTAACTTTTAATTGGGTTTGTAAAATTAGCTGTCAGGTTTTTGAGATTAGACCCTTCAATTGACAATTTCACGTTTTCATGAATAGCACAAACACAGACTGAATGTGTGCCACTTGCACCTACCAGCACGCAATTTTTCAGTCGTAACATTGCAAATTTGGAGAAACTACATTTCATTTGAGGATGATTTTCCTTGAAAATTTGATAGAGATTTTTTAATATTAAATCGTTTATTTTCTTTTTTTCAACTACAGAAGCTAATTCAGATAGCATAAATTTTCCTTTATTCCTTAAGGGGGTCTCCTTATCCAGAACTTTCGAAAAATCGATTTTTTTTTTGTTTCAATCGATGGAACTATTATCAGAGAATATTGTCGCAAAATTTTACAGTCCATATCGGAATAGTTTTGATGGTAGAGTTCCAAGCAGTGGCTCTGCGTAAGTTGATTTTTCACCGTCTGAAAACTTTAAAGCGCGTTTTCTCGAAACCACATTTTTTAAAATTGCGTGCACGATTAAAGGAGAACCAATTAAGCTATTATTATAACCTTTTTTTTATTTGTAGGTAATTAAAATGCGCATATAGTGAACCTTTGGTTTTCATGATACAGTATTTATTTTCATTATAACTAACGCATTTTAAACAAAAAAAAAGGTGAAAAATTTTATTTTTCTGGAAAGTAACTCAAAAGATCGGTAATAAAAAAATTTTTTTACAATTTTTTAGGTTCGCTATAAGCGGAAAATCCTTCTGAATAAAAAAAAATAAATATATATGTGTTTGAGATGAAAACTTTGGACAATATCATGCACGCAAAATTAATTGTCCGTGGTGAGACGCTGCGCGGGATCTTCGATAAGTCCAAAATTTTTTCTTGTTTTCAAATGAACATTTTTTTTTAACAAGTTCAAATATTTACCTAAATATATGCGAAAAATCTTTGACCAGTGTTTTTATTTTCTGCTTCAAAGAAAATTGGGAAGAAGTGCCTTTTTTGAAGGTTCTGGATAAGGAGACCCCCTTAAACATTTTGCAGAATCCTAGAATGTCATTTAAACTATCAATTGTATGTGATTCGATCATAGATCCTGAACAATAATAAAATTCGAATTTCACGAAATATCGAAAATTTGCGAAGGATCTAGGATTTTATAAAATTAATACTTCTATTCAGTATATAAAAATTTTTCGAAGTTCTACAGAACACTTTAAAATCGAAAAGTTAGACTTTCTCAGATGTTGGATTCGTAATATATGAACCATCATTTAGCAAACCTTGTGCGATTGAAGTTCATTGTCATTTCGATTGTTTTTGGCTAATTGAAGGCGGCACGTATTGCAAATTTTCTGCTCAAGGGATTCTTTGGTTATTGGTATATTTAATGCCAATAAAATTTTTTCAGAAACTGATCTGAGGGACTCCTTTTTATTCAAACTTGGATGTGAAGACAAATTCAATGGATTAAAACACCTATCCGTTCGGATTTTTGAACCTTCCTTCGATTTCGATGCTTTCGGCGATTTTGCGACATAAAATTCAAGCACTTCATTACACTTGCTTTTTGAGCATAACTCACAACGTCTTGGAATAAAAAATACGGTATAAATGTGTCTTGAACCAGGCTAAAAACTTGACGGTATACACGAGTGTTCTGAAGGTCCACGACCAACGCGTTTAGTCATGAAGCGCGCACGTCTTGACTTGTCGCGCACGACTTGCTACCAACATTATTTTTTATCTTATGTTCTAAATAAGTCTCCACTTTTTTTAAATATGCGTTTTGTAGGTAAAAACATAGCGAAAATATCAGTATTTTTTTCAATCAAATTCCTTTTGGGGAACGTTATCAAAAAATTGTTTAAACAATCAAATTGTTGTTATTATTTTTTCCTCAAAAATAGAAAAACTGTGAACATACACCTTTTAAACGCACACAATAAGGTACAAAACGCTTTAAAAGTTGTATTGATACGATAAGCTGAACCGAAGATATTGAATTTTAAACATGATAGAATCTAGCAAAATACACGTAACTATCGAAATTTTCAATAGTTATATAAGGAGAAAAAAAAGATTTCGACAAAATCTTGATATACGTGTCTATTCATTTTAGAACTAAACGCGAAAAAATTTTTTTGTGAGATTTAAAATACTAACGAATTGTTTTTTCGAAGTCCGTACGGTTTGTAAAAGAATGACCCATATATGCCACCTTCTAATTTCCGTGGCCCTTTTCGCCTCAAGCCAACTCTTTTACAGACCTCCCTGTACTCTTTTTCTTTCAAATTACTATTTTTTTTTACTATTTCTATTACTATTTTTACTGAACTATTACTACTTCTATTTTTTTTACTTTTTTTTTATTACTATTTCCTGAACATATTTCGAATCCGTAAAGCCTTAGCATTATAAACTTCCCTAGCTACTCTCGTTAAGTGAAGATAGGTATCGAGGAGACATCGAGGGCGATTGAATTGTCCAAACCTTGCGGGGAAAGACGCCAGGGGTAAGTAAAGTTCCATAACCCAACACGGGGATCGACACTTTTGAAAGTCGCCCAAATCTCACGTATAAGAAGTAAGTTGCAGGAGTTGGGCCCAAACTTGTGTTGGTGAGTCTGCTGCATTCATGATGATTCAGGTAGTCCTCGTCAATTCAACGCTAGCTTGTCGACAGAATTTTGCAAAATAGCTTTTTACCTCTTTTCCTAAGATCGAATATATATTTATAACATATATATATATATATATATATATATATATATAAAATAATACATAAAAGAATATATATAAAATATTTTATATTATAAATTTTGTAATATGATATGTATATAAAACATTTTATATTATGAATTTTGTATTATAATATATAAAATAATATATATAAACATTAAATATATATAAAGGAACCATCTATTGAAATTACCAAATTTTTTTGTTGAAATTTATTACATATTTATTGACAAATTGTTTTCAATATTCTTTCATTATCTTGATTAAAATAATGAAGACATAGAGAATGGAAATAAATTATCCAAGATGACATTTTGAAAGTTTAATATTCATACAATATAATTTTCGTCCATACAATATGGTTACAAAGTTAATATTATTCTCTATAGGGTTACAATAATAATTGCTTTTTCAAAGAAATTTACAATTCTCCGAGAAATAAAAATTAAAACAAAGTATTACTCTTGATATATAATAGTTTATTAGAGAATGTTAATGACCAGCTTCAGATCTGAAGTTATTTTATAGACTTTGACAGTAAGATAGGCGAAAGGGCTCTTTTACGACTACTTAACAGTTACTGTAAAGCAGCATCGTAGTTATGAAGAACCATCTCTTCGATCGTCATCTTTTCAGATTGTAAATCTCAAATCCACCTACCTGTTAAGAAAGAATTTTTACAAAGGATTAATAAAATCTTAACTTAGTTTTCAGTTCTACAGAATTATTTTAATTTTTCTTTGAAAATCTAAAGGATTCCATAGAGGCTGCACGGTACTCCGGGACTAAGGGCTATTTTTTGTTGATTGTATATTGAGGGATTTATTGCCGTATTTTTGTATGTTATTTAACCATGTAACACCGACGAGGATGCTTCTTGACAACGAGGGATCTGGAAAGAATACGAAGACCTGTTTAGGACGTTTGCTGTTGCCTAGCCCGAAAAGATGCGAATTTTGCTGCATATTGCCGAGTCTGACACTTTCAAGTTTACCACCTAGTTTCGACCCATCAACACCGCTGTCAACCCACGCACTAGGCACCCTACGAAGATGCCACCAGGACCTGCGCGGCGTTTTCTGCCACAAGGATCCTGGACGACCATTTCACCTGGTGTGGAACTACGTAGACCAAGTCATGGGCAACTCCAGTCTTGACCTCCAGTTCTACTAGCGAGGCCTCTATATCGGATCCATTTATCTGATCCCAGCAAGACTCCTCGTATTACGGATGAACAAGGGAGTCCTAAAATTATGATTATAATATAGATGGCAATGGAGGAATCATAGCGGCACGCCACCAGCCAATCAGCGCGCCGGATCAGCGGTAGAGGAAGGAACCGGAAGGAACGAGCTACTGGCAAACGACAGCATCGTCCTACTCTGCCAGCAGCCTCTGATGATGCCAGGACGTGCGTTTTTCCCCAATTATTTAGAGATCATAAGTGACGCTTTTTTTTTATTTTGAGTGCTCTCACCTGACCTTCAAGGACTATACACGGCAGGAAGATGAGGTTTTTCCTCTTTTGTATTTCTTACCAGAAATCCCACAGCGCGTAACGACCCCCCCCCATCCCATTTGATTATCGTTGAATTGTATAATCTCGATTGTGCTCGAGATCGTTTTCTCGGGGCGAGCCGATTAGTGCCCATTGGGTAAATCCCCTTTCTTTTCTTTTTCTGACGGTCACACGTGGCTAGTCGGATTTCTGGATTGGGCCTTCCTTTATTTTATTGTACTATATTATATTGAATGTGTACCTGAGTATTGTTGCCGGCTCTTACGCCCCACCCCATTTTTCTTTTTTATTTGTTTATTTCCAAGTCCCTGTGAACTGGCCGCGAGTGCCGGGCAGTGTAGCCCAACCTCACAGGTCAGCCCCCACCAATTAATTCATGAGTAAAACTCGATTCTCTCCCCCCCTTCCTTTTTTACTTTGTTTATTCTCATTTTTTAAATTAGATTAGAGACCGAATAACTGTCGGGAGTAAGGTCTGTGTTCTAAAGTCGAATAAATTGTTTATAAGTTTTATGTGAACCATGTGTCTAATTATTCATCCTCAGGTTAGGAAACCTTTTCTTAAGCATATTCCACCCCAGGAACTCCCCCACTCCACCAACTTCGAGCTGGGCTAGCCGAAAGTCCGGTACACCTAGTTTCCACAAGGACCCTCCCCCCCACCGCCATTAATTTCGATTCTGTCGATTACGCTTTCCCCCTTTGTTCATTTGGATTTATCGAACTGAGGTGACGTTGCCGGTCTGGCATCCAACGAAAATCATTTTGCTGTACTTTATAGAAAATCGTTTGATTTGATTTCCTGAGATTTACTGGTGGAAGCTTGCTACCGAAAGAGTGCTATATCGCATTAAAATTAAGTATAGCATTACAATACATTCCGTAAGTTTAACAAATTCTTGATTCATAATTTTTTCTAAATTACTTTATAATTACTTCTTTCTTTTTCACTTAAGTTTTTTAAGTTAAATTGATTTTATGAAAATTTAAACACCAAAAGTCTTGATAAGTATATAATTTGAAAAATCTGTACACGATTTAGATTTTACATAAATTTCTTAAACACAATATAATTTGGAATATAATTTAAAAAAATATTTTATGAATAATTTATAAAAAAGGTGGATTCATTTTTACTTGAGTAAGGCTCAAAAACTCTAGTCGCGACACTTGAAGGGCCACCAGCAATAACTCGCCGAGCGCTCAAAATCGCGGAAAACTATTGTCTGAGCACGAGAATGCTGATAACATTTTTTGTCGGTCATTCACAAGCGATTTTTTTTCACATAGATACGGCCATATCAAGTTTTGACATTTATCCGAACAGCGTTATGAGCATTCACATTGACTCTTTGGTGCATACCATTTTGCATTCGAAAATTTATCTTGAAAATTTGTGCTTGCGGGTTTTGATGGTCTGTGAATAAGAATTTACAGTCAGAAAATTGACATTTCCATTTCTAAGATGGCGGATTCTAAAAACTCTTACTCGGGGGTTTTGGAGCTGCTGATTACGAAAATGAGGTCGCAAGATTGACATTTCCATTTCCGACATGGTAGATTCAATGTAGAGGATCGAAATCGACAGAGAAAACAGTATTGGCATCTGAAACCCTGCATTCGGGGATTTTACGGTCGTCAAGAATTTCATGTAAAAAAAAAGAATTTTTTTCTCAAGGTGATGAATTGAAAATAAAGAATAAAAATTAGCTAAATAGTGATAAATAGTATAAATTTCTTGATTCCGGTCTACCATTTTGATTTTTCTGTTCAAATCTGTAGAGGTCGATTTCGATTTTGTAATAAGCGACCTAAAAAAAGCTTCGAGTACACATTCTCAGGGGAAGAAAGTAATGTGAGATTTTTTATCAGCTACCAGAGGTGTTAGTTGAAGTTTGCCGGGTTTTCAATAAAGAAAACACTAAATTCTCAAGGGAATCTCAAAAAATTTTTATTCAAAGTATTGACCATTGGATTCTACACATTTTGCCCATCTTTCAGGCAAATCATGGATACCAGTCCAAAAAAACTTTTTCTCTTTCAAGGCAAACCATTCGACGAGCCATTTTTCGACTTCTTCAAAATTGGCGAAGCGCTGCTCTGCGAGTGAGTGTCCCATCGTTGCGAAAAGGTGATAGTCGGACGGGGTGAGGTCTGGAGAGTACGGCGGGTGCGATAATATTTCCCAATTCAATGCTTTTAATGTGTTCTTCACCATTTTAGCGGTATGAGACGGTGCGTTGTCATGTTGTAGGATAACTTTGCAATGTCTTCGGGCACATTCCGGCCGTTTTTCGATTAACGCATGATTCAAGTTGATAATTTGTTGTCGGTAGCGATTCATATTCACCGTCTCACCAGGTTTTAATAACTCGAAGTACACCACACCACACTGGTCCCACCAAACACAGAGCATTGTCTCACGGCCAAAGCGATTTGGCCTTGGAGTCGAGGGGCCGACCTCACTAGGTGAAAGCCATGATTTTTCCGCTTCGGGTTCTTGAAATAAATCCATTTTTCGTCCCCCGTGACAATTCGATGCAGAAAATATTTCCTTTCGAATCGTTCAAGCAGCATTTCACAAATGGTTTTTCGATTTTCCATTTGTCTATCGTTCAGTTGGTGTGGTGCCCATTTTCCATACTTTTGGATTTTTCCCATGGCTTTTAAACGTTGGCAAATTGCTCCTTGGGTCACATTTAGTGTTTTTGCCAATTGTTGTTGCGATTGGGTTGGGTCTTCATCCATTAGCGTCTGCAATTTCTCGTCTTCGAACTTTTTCGCTGCATCAGGATGTCCATTGTCTGTTAAATCGAAATCTTCACTTTTAAATTGACGAAACCATGTCTCACATGTTCTAATTACTGGAGCATGTTCACCATAAGTTTCTACCAGCAATCGATGAGCTTCAACTGCTTTTTCCTTTTGATGAAATAAGAAAAGCAATGAATGCCGCAAATGCGATTTACTAGGAATGAAACTCGACATATTCACTGAGGTAAACAACTATGATGCTTTTATTTTGGCAGAATGTAATTGTGTATTTTTGAAGGTTATTGTCCATAGAAAAATATGACATAGATGCAAAATCATATAAATGTATACATATCTCTAGCGACATCTATGAGTAAAACCGGCAAATTTCAACTAACACCCCTGGTATATCAGATCATCTACTTGCAATTTTCAGAAATAGAATAATATTTAAAATCAGCGACCTAATAAATCCTCTTATAATAATTTTGAATAAAATTTATCGAAGGCTTCCTCTTTATAAAGAAGCATTTTCGACATTTTTTCTCCTAAGTCTTTTGTTATATTTTTAACTTCGAATCATAAACGAAAATATCTAAATTAAAAAATATATTGAATGGTTCTTGGGAACGTTTGTGATAAATAAAAATCTTATTTCGAAAAATCAATCAGGCTCTGACACCCATCAAAGTTTTTTTAGAGTTGAGTGCATTTTGATTACTTTGAATTTAAGTCTACTGTAAAGTAACGTGTAACCATTGTCATTGTTTTAACAATGAACACGCGTAAATGTTCAAATGATCCTGACAGTTTTTGTTACATTTGCGGTCGTTTGACGTTTACTAAGAAAAGGATGAAGATCGATGATAATGTCAAACAATTGTATGGCAATTACGTCAATATTTCGATATCTAATCAAGATAAGTCTTGGATTCCACATACGACTTGTAAATCATGTGTTGAATCTTTATGACGGTGGAATAATGCCAAAAGTGATGTACCAGGAATGCCTTTCAAAATACCTGTGATTTGGCGTGAAGCTGCTAGCCACGATGAATGTTATTTTTGTTTAACCAATACATTTGGATATAATGTCAAAAATTCTTATCATTTTAAATATCCAAACGTAGCAAGTGTTACAAAAACCATTTCATATTCATTTGATGATAGACCTCCAACTCCTCCACTTTTCAAAAAAGAAGTTGAGGAAAATACAGATGTTCATTTTACTGGAGATCGTGAATCGGAATATATCCCATCAACTTCTGACTCTCTTCCAATTCTAATCGATCAGAATTCTCTTGATGATTTAGTTAGGGATCTAGGTTTACCAAAAGATAAGTCTGAATTACTAGAATCAAGACTTCAAGAGAGAAATCTTCTTTCTCCTGGAACTACTTTCAGTTGGTATCGTCATCGGGAGGAATCATGGATCAAGTATTTTTCTGAAGGTGATAACTATGTCTTTTGCAATTATGTTAGTAACTTCATGCAAAAGTTGGGAGTACTTTATGATGCCTCGCAATGGAGACTATTCATTGATTCCCCAAAGACAAGCTTGAAAGGTGTTTTATTGCACAATTCAAATAAATACGCATCTATACCAATTGCTCATTCCTTTTACTTAAAAGAATCACATGAAAATATGAAAACCATTCTTGAAGCAATTAAATATGAACAATATGAATAGCAAATATGCGGAGATTTCAAAGTTCTTTCCATACTTCCTGGAACACAATTAGGTATTAAAAAATACCCGTGTTTTTTATGTTTATATTTTCTTATTTATGTGACGCCAAAATAAAAGATGGAATATTTGTTGGACCACAGATACGAGAACTGATGAATACAATAGAGGTTGAAAATGTTATTAACTGTCGAAACAGAAGCCTGGATCAGCTTCAAAAAAGTTGTCCAAGATTTTTTAGGCAACAGCAAAGCTAGTAACTACAAAGAACTTGTAGACAATATGCTTGAAAACTATCACAATTTAGGTTGTAACATGAGCATCAAAATGCACCATTTACACTCCCATCTAGATCGGTTTCCAGAAAACTGTGGCGATGTTAGCGACGAGCAGGGAGAACGATTTCATCAGGATATCAACGGAATGGAAAGACGTTATCAGGGAAAATCACATGGCTCGTCAATGTGGTGAGACCAGGTCTCTCAGGTACAGGAGGTAGGTGAATCGACAAAAATTCCTTCAACCTTGATGATTGATCTAGGCTTAGCTCACGAATTCCACAGCAACCCTCCGTAGTCCAATCTTAGCCTTGCCCTCAACTTGAGTTCCATCGGTACCAGGACCTCTTCGGTAACTAGTTCCACTTGGCCATTGGCCACCTGAACTACTAGTTCACTACTAGTGCTTACCTCGAGATCCAGCTTTTCGATTAGTTCCGCTCCCTTTCGACCCAAGAAGGACCTGTAGATAGATGGAAAACGGGCGTGACCCATGGGGGTCTCGCAGCACCACCGAAAACTTTTAGGGGAAGGGAGGGCACAAAGGGGATGACGCAATCACGATTCTCGACGGGCTCGGTCGTCGTAGTATCAGTGGGGTAACCACCTACGGCCTGATTGGGTACGGCGGGGTCGACATTAGCACCTCCATCAGTCGTGCAATAGAGCGACTTTAACTCCTCGTAGAAGGGATTATTCGGCTCAAAAAGGGGTCCCGTATAAGGTTCAAGGGTCGCCTTAGACCCAGTTAAAGACTCCCGGGGATGTTTCACGAACAAGAGGGGCACTCTGGACGGATCACATCTCTCTGGCCACACTTGAAACAGAACTTAGTTCTTGGTTCTGGGCAGTTCGAATGCCTATGTCCCCTTTTTCGACAATTCCAACAAGTTGGGGTTGGAGGAATGGTGGGGCTCAGACTGGGGGGTCAGAGGGGCTCAAAAAGGGGTTCGTTGGTCCGAAGCCATGATTGCTCGCAGGAACAGGACGGGAAGCCCCCACTGGTCGGACAACATTTCCCCCAGGGACTTGGCTCCGACTCGGCACTCGACCTGGATGTTCTCGTTCATTTGACATATATATTGTGTCGAACGACCCACCCCAAGCGGGCGACTCAGGTCCTTCATCCATCATAGCCATGACCTCGTACCGTCTCTCAACTCCTCGACTCTTAGGCTCATGGTATGCAAGTTCAGGTATCAAGGACCTATCGGGGTTCGGCGGGGGCCTGTACGGCTTGGCAATCCAGTAACCCTTTTCGGCATTCATAGCCAAGTATTCCAACTGTGAAAAGCTCCGCGCATCCGCGCGATGGACGGCTAGGTGCAACCAATTCACTTTCTCCCTGGGTACAGCTATAAATCTCCTGTTTCAGTTCAAACTGAAAATCAGGATCACCGAATCGGGCCCGACATGCGTGGGCAAAATCCGCGTAAGTCCGCCAAAGGCCCTTCGAACGTCGATACCAGTTGAGGGCGATTCCCGGCAGAAAGAGCGGCATCACCCTTAAGAGGATTCGAGACAGAAAGGCGTCTGGGTCCTCCTGACGGGCGCCCGAAAACTTGATGTTCCACTTACGCATCAGGTCATAAGCATGAACCGGGTTAGGTGGGACTGAGCCACGAAAGTCGGCGTGGTATTCCGCACGTGACATCCGGGTGTGACCAACCTCGAAAGGGACTAAAGGGTCGAGTCACCTGGGAGGGTCGGTTCTCCGAAAAGGGGCGATGCCCTCCGAAGTCAGGTCTATTATCGGACAGGTCATAATCAGGGTCTGCACGAGTGGGGTTGTGTTCCAAATTGCGAAAATGGGGGTTCGCCGCACTTCGTTGCGGTATCCGGGTCGATTCGAAGGGCTCGCGGGGGTAATATTCTTCTCTAAAAGAGTTCTCAAGGTCTAAATCCTCCCTAGATGGCAGGGTCGGAACTGGTTCGTAATCACCTGGGTAGTAAAAGTGTCGTCGGTATTCTTGGCGCTGTGCAGGGATTTCACATCGTCTCATATTAACGTGATGAGGGTTCTCTCTGGGCTCCGAAGGACCAGGTCGTGAGCTCTCCATATGCCATCATTGGCCCTCACGGGTCCGTTCGTTACCAGACCCCGAGTTCCCAACCTCATCCAGCATCAGGTATGCTAACCCAAAATCCGTCTGACAAGCCATGTCTGCCTGTCGCCGAGCGCTTCAGCCTCGGATTCTACCCCTATTCCAGTCTGGAACCCCGAATCGCGCTCTTTGTACAAGCTCCCTGATTCCGAAGTGTCGGCGTCCTCGCGCTCCGATTTGACAAGTCTTTCGCGCAAGACTGCAAAACTGCCCTCGATAGGCAAGCCTCGCCTCTCCAGCTCGGCCACAAGATCTACTTTATTCACTGCATACATCCAGGAAGTCGACTTTTTATGGTCGTCCATGATAAAAGAGAAAGGAGATATATGTTCTCTAACCCCTCCCTCTTGTTTCTTTTTTTTGTATATAGGAAGGGCGATGGACTTTGGTCTCAAAAGTTTTGTCTGTATAAAAGGAAGAAAGAAAAAGAGCAACGGGTAGGTATCTAAATCATATATCGATTATAGTTAATTCTAATATCCATAGGCTTCAGATAAGAATCCTCTTAATTCGGCAGGTTTACGAAACAAGCGCCTCACCCAAGGGAGAAATCAAAGCAAGGAAGAGGGGAAGAAAAAAAAATATATGCATATATAGATCAGGGGTTTAACACTTAGGACAGGTCGCAATTAAATAAAGCAGAACAATTAACCAAAATTTCTAGTCTGACAATGGTAACAAACCTTCAATTAGTCCGTATTTATAATTTCCAAAAAAACGAATTTTTAGTAATTAAAATCGATCGGTCTTCCAGTGATAGGTTCAAAAGGAGACATAAAAATGTTCTTGATAACGGATCTTCAGCTTGATTAGAGGTATAGCTGAGAGCAATATGTATCTAGACAGGCAATTTAACTTTAAAACTATCGATTTGCCACCTCCCATGCAAAATAAGAGACTGGATTAACTTTATTATAAGGTAATTCAAATCACGCTAACGACGTCCCAACTGGGTCTAGTAGGGACATCAAGACTCAAAAATCTCATCAATAATCAAGAATAAACAAAAGGACAATGCGGTGGATATTGTACTGTTATCAAATAAAAGCAAATATTCGATCCCAGCTATAACAAAACCATACGAACCGTTGACCGCTTTTGGTCCACAAGAGAATTACTTTACGTATGCAAAAAAAACATATATCACTAGTATCGACAACACCTAAGGCTGTTTGAGCAAAAAAGGAGAAAAAAAGAAAAAAATATTTCTATCAATGACAAAAATTAATTATCTTTGCCCTCACTATCAAAAGGAACTATTCCTATAATAGTCTACCGACTATGATAGTAAGGTCTTTATTTGGTTGATGCCGTCCTCTTTAATCTCTTGTTTAAACGGCCATTGTGCCTTAGGTTAAATATTTCAAAAAAAATTTCACACCCGGAGCACCTCGTATTCGATAGGGTAAAAAAAAACGTAAAATTTCAAAAATAAACCAATCGGGTGACAATATGTCACCTAGTATGGTTTCTTACCGGGTTTTGACTTGTAATATAAAAAATAACTATAATTCCAACTTTATCGGCCGCACGTCAATGCAAAACTCACTTCTCGGAACTATAATACACGTAGGGATAATAAAAACTTCACTCAGGCCCCACGTTGGGCGCCAATTTGTGATGGCTTCTTTTTCCCTGGGAAGGAGAATCGGCCACACACAACTTCGGCACTCCACACCAAAATTCACTGTCGAGACGCGAAGCAAACCTAGTACCCGGGCGCTAGACCTTTCTTGGGCCAAACCGACAAAATAACACAATTTATGCACGTGACGCGTGAATGTGATGGGGAGCGTGCCGGCCAGTGCTGCTAGCCCAATCTCAGTCGGGAAAAGGGAGAGGGAGTGGTTCGAAATGAAACTTCCTTACGTGAAGTATAGTTCTTTACGTATGGATTTTAGGTTTTCAACCATTTATTAAAAGAAAGGACTTCACTGCTTTACAAAACTACCAGCTAAAACTTTCACTCTTACATTCTTCTTGTAGGCTACCGCAGGATACAAATTCCCTTACCTTATACAAGACACTCCTACAATTCCACTTAACATCCGTCAACTCTCACTTGGGCCTTTAGGGTCCTCAACACACACACGATCTCATTGGGTCGAAGGTCGCACAATGAAGGAAGCTCCTCTCCGATATTTTCCGTCTCATGGCCGAGAGTCAGGGTGTGGTCGTAGATCCAGTTCTCTCGTGCCCACCGTAAGTAGTGGTAACGTTCCGTAGCTCTACATTGGAGGTGTAGTCCACCTAGGTCCTGTCGATAAAGACGTGATCTCTTTAGTAATCCGTCTTGAGGTGACACCCATACTGTGGAATCGAGCCGGGTGCCATGCATAAAGGTGATTCACAATGTTAAGTCGACCGTCGTTCTTGACGGCGACCCTTCTTGTTCTAACCGGGGGGGGGGGGGGTCTCACTACATGAATAAATAGAAGTAAACCCATCCTCTGTTCGTAACCGAAACTCGCCTTGTATCTTGATTAAGGTGGTGTCGTTAATAAATTATCTGTAGTCCAGTCCGTGCTCACTCTGTTATGTGCCTGGAGTCTCAAGCAGGGCTGGAGCATCAAAACTCTTACTCTGCCAGGTTGGAATCTGGTAACATAGGAAGCCTCCCGTTTACAGTTTGGCACATGGCAAGAGCCTCGAATGGGGTTTTGATGTCCCCATCTGACTCTACACTCACAGGCTGTAATTATTGGTAGGGTTCTGCAACCCTATGCCTCACATCCGCCATGTTGGAGTACCGATAATAATTTATTTTACTGGTCCCGGACCACAGCCATAAATTACCTACGGTAATGGTCCCATATGTATTTATTCGATATAGGTCCCATAAAAACACATAACACTTGATCATGTCTAAAATGAGCAAAACCAATTGGCTAGCATGCGACAGAGAATATCGCGTCCTCTCTATCTACTGATACCGTGATGGCGAGTGGTGCCATCTCCAGTTTTTCGCACAAGAAGGGGGTGTGATGTGAATAATGCTTCATGCAGGTCTTCTAATCGGTCTTTAGCACAGGTTCACAGTGTTGATGCGGCCACTTACGTAACTCGATTCTTCTCACTCCACGACTGCGTAACTCACATAGTGTTCTCCCTCTCAGATTCGTGTCAAACCGGCACGGCGAGTCTCCAGCGGCGAAATTACATATAATTAACAATACTTATACATTTTTAATCCTAGTTTACAATCCAAATTTAACCTCTAAATACATAATAAAGCGCAATTGACGCAGTCCGGGAGCACTCTGCGACCCTCGATGCAAAAGGACGTAAGGTTGAGAGTCTCCGTAAGGTATTAAAATACAAAAAGTTGTTCTTAATCGACGTAACAACTTACGGAAACTAATCAAACTGGCTGGTCTCAAGTAATGGGAAATTAAGTGGAATTTGAATTTTGTGATGTGCAGAAAGTCTGCAACATCACAAACAATGCAATTACAAATAAAAACTAAGAATAATAGCAATGTAGGAGAGTAAAGGTTAAAATCAAGTCTAAAAGGTTTTCAATATTCGAAACGAATAAGGTCTAAATCAGGTTTTAGCTTTGAGAAGCAGTAAATAACGATTTATTCAGGTTCTAAGTATTTCGAGAAGTATCAAAGTTGGGGTAAATGAGAAGAAGCAGGGGGTAAGCAGTTCCTAGAAACGTAAAACTAGCTCCGACATTTCGACTCGGGTGTTTATGTATGTATGTATGTGTCGGGTGACTAACGGCAGGTTCGAGGTAAGAATTTTTTGGTTATTTAAGAGAATCATGACAACGTTTTACTCTACTCCTTACTATCTCCTATGTAATGCTTATTATTATTCGCTTTGGGTGAAATAGGTATTTATGAAATTCATTTTACCCCAATAGGATTTAATAGATGTTCAAATGTCCTTATGTCCCAAGTTTAATCGACAGAGTTGAGTAAAATTACTACAACTATTTTTCTCCGTGTAGGTATGCAGCGTTTCAAATTAGTTGAAGCTCACTTTTTATAACGTTCTTGAAGTCGAGACGGTTGTGGTGATCTTTACGAGTGGAGGAAAGTGTGTAATTTTTAAGGAAAATTTTTGATATATCGGCTTTAGGGATTATACTGAATAGATTTACATTGAATTTGCAAACAAGGCTTTACAGAAATATAATTTATTATTATATCAATATATGTTAATTCACTCAATATTATTTGAGTATATTTAGTAGTGAAAAAAGATAGAAGGTTTTTATTACTGAATTTTAGTTTCATTCTTAGATGTTTTAAAAAGAGAATAAACTTATCTTCGGAAATTTATTTTCTTTTTGGTATTCGTGACATTAATTATCATCACATTTAGAAGTATTATTAAATTTTATTAGTTCTAAAAAATATTTAGAACTATGAGAAAATCTACCTTTATACTGTAAGTATTGCATGTACCATTTTTTACAATATAATGTGACATGTTGGAGAACATGTCCGCTATTATACTGACCCAAAATTCACAGGATATTTATTCATTTTTATTATTTTGGCATAGGGTCAAATTCTTTTTATTTTCACATTTAAAAATTATCAATGGCAGATATAAAAAACGTTAAAAGGAAGGCAAACGTTTCGGCCACATACAAGTGCCCTCTTCAGTGTCATAAATTAATAATAATAATAATAAGTAATAAATTAATTGTCATACCTTGCAAATCAAAATGAAGCAATCCGGTATGCATAACACGTATTGAAAAATGTATTCAGAATTCACTGTATATAAACTACCGGATAGAACGAACAAAAATTAGAATTTTGCAAACGAACCGGCCGGAAAAATTTGTTTAAAAGATATCAAATTTATTAATCATGACAAACCCGAAAAATTATCAATTTTGAGAACTTTTCTTGAAGACTTTGTTACCGGAGTCTCTCAACGATCGAGATAAACTGTTTTTAAAACCGACTACGGACATGTGGCTTTGCTGACTGAATTTTTTTTTTTTATAATGCTATCCTGAGAGGCTCTTTTCTTCCTTGAAGAAGACAAATGTCTAAGAAATTCGAGATGGTTGTGGTGATCCTAACGAGTGGACGAAAGCTTGTATTTTTGAAGTAAAAGGTTTGGTATATCGGCTTTACGGACAATCCATTTTAGATTGAATTCAAAAGCAAGGATTTACAGAAAGATAAAATCTGACGTAGATAGACCACTTTGGGTTTCGAAATTGAAAGAAAGTTCAATTTTAGCAAAATATATTGGAAAATGTTTTTTCATTATGAAAACGCAAGTATCACGAGCTCTTAAGTATGACATTTTGAAAAGCTCTAATTATAACAATAAAAATTCAAAACTGGCCAGATAAGTTCTCAGAGTGCACATGTAAGTGTGAAAATTCACGTTGTCTGCTGTGGCCGATAACAGGCCATTGTAGTGACAGTTAACGAATCATTGCACGTTTATACATGGCAGGCTTTCTCTTATGCTCGTTGAAACACAGAGTTGCAATCAGAGGATTTTAGTTCTCTAACTTTGAGTATTTTGACGAATAATGTTCATATATATTATAGTAATACATATATTCAAGAAAGGAACAAAGAAATGTAAATTTATTATTTATAGTTTTTTTTGCAACAATACTTTAAGAAATTTTAGGCATGAATACACCTTTAACAGTAATTTTCTAAAACTTGGATTAATTTAAATATTACCTACAAAATGCAATATAAAGAGAATTTACCTCCCATGAGCAGTGATATTTATTATCAAAATTGGAAGCCTATGTGTTAAAAGAGTCTTCAAGAAAGATTGTCAACAAATTTCAGAAATTTTGTTACCTTAGTTTGGGAATAAGAAATTTCCGAAGTGTGTGCATTGTTAATTCCTCTTTTGGTAGTTGGAGTGTGTATCATCTTTGTGAGGACAGGATCAGACGAAAATTTTAGTTCCCACGTAGTAATAACATTTTGCAGAAAGCATGTGTGCCCATACTACTATACTAAGGTGATTGATATTGATTTGATATTTCTATGAAAGTTCGACGCTAATAACAAACGGCTATCACTGTTTATATGTTCCATTCTTCAAACCTCTTATGTCAAGATTTGAGCAAAATCCATTCATTAGTTTATAAGACACAGTGTCTGCAAGCAACCAACTTTCGAATTTTTTGCAGAGATGGAAAAAAGTAAATTTCGTGTGTTGATTAAACACTACTTTTTGCGTGATTAAACCTTATTATAAACCAAGGCGAAGCTCGATAAATATTATTCGGACTCTGCTTCGTCGTACAGAACAGTTCAGAAGTGGTTTACCGAATTTCGTTGTAGTCGTACAAGCACAGAAATCATGCCAAGTCCAGGTTGTCCAAATGAAATCATTACACCAGAAATTATCAATAAAATCCATGATATTGTTTTGAATGACCCGAAAGTGAAAATGCGTGAGATAGCTGAGATCGTATCCATCTCAACTGAGCGTGTATTGTCATTTGTACATGAGAAAGCTCTGTGCAAGATGGGTGCCGCGATTACTCACAATCGACTTAAAAGGTGTAGCATCCGTACTTTCCCCCTGGTTGCAAGACGCTTTAAGATAATAAACCAAAACCCACGGTGACTCGGTGTCGGTGACCAGCTGGAACACTTACGCTGGGGGCCCTGAGGATGGTGATTAGGAGCCCACTGGTCGCTGGGGCTCTCTCGGATGACCCTGCTGGTCTGGGTGCCCTGGCTGACATGGGCGGCCCTACTGGTTTCGGTGGCCTGACTGGTCTGGGCGGCCCTGCTGTTATGGGCGGCCCTGCTGGTGTGGGCGGCTGGTCTGGGCGGCCCTGCTGTTATGGGCGGCCCTGCTGGTGTGGGCGGCCTGGCTTGTATGGGTGGCCCGGCTGGTAAGGGTGGCCCGTCTGGTTTCGGTGGCGAGTCACCCACTGTAATCAGCCGGTGCGCCGTAATGAGGCTTAAATACCTTGAACGTGTTGCCTGGTCCTGGATCGTACTGGAGCATATTATTCTGCATTATTGGATCGATTGGTTGACGGAATAAGGAAGAAATGGTCACATTTGAAGAAGAAAAAGATCCTTTTTCATTATGACAATACACCATCTCATACATCGACCATTGCACTGGCAAAAAAGCATGAATTGGGTTTCGAGTCAATTATGTTGATCATTAGAAGAGTGTACCACTATCAGTGACAACGGAACTCTACTACATCGACCTTATCAACCTATGCTTTTGAATTAATTTAACTTTATTCAAAACTAAATGGAATTTTTCAATATAAATTGAAGAAATTTTCTGTGAAAAAAGGAACGCTTCCACTTCACTGGGTATCGAGATAGTTTGGTCTCGAAAACAGCCCAGTTGAGGGTGTGCATGCAATAACCGCTAAAGCGCTCGGCTAGTAGACCGAGTGGAGGGGGGACGCGACCTCTGAATAGCTGAAATTTCGTTTTGGAAAAATTCGGCTTAGTAGAGGTCGCGTTTCCCATCTGTTCGGCCTTCCAGCCAAACGCCTAAGCGGTTATTGCATGCGCACCCTCAACTGGGCTGTTTTCGAGACCAAACTATCTCGATACATTGTCCCGGCGACAACTTTGACCTGGTTTACCCTGTAGGTCAAAGCAATGGTAGAAGTCAATGATACAAATATCCTAACACTTTTATAAATTTTCTGATTTCAAACTGTAAATATTTGATGAATTCGATACAAATTATCCGATTTGTGATGAATTTTTTTGTATTTTTTGTTATTTTTAATTTTTTTAATTTGTGATATAATTTACGACTTTAAGGTAGAAATTTCGTGGATGAAATACATTGTTTCAATATCTATCGATATCGCATTATAAAGGTTTTTCCAATAGGGACATAAAAATTTCATCTATGAATAAAACACAGAAATATGTGAGGTATTGAGTTCAAATTTATTGTGGATGTAGTGCAAGCATTATCTTTTATGAATGAAATTCGATATCGGTCATATGACCACCGTGAGCCCGTTTACAGCGGTCGATTCTTTTTACCCAATTTTCCACCACTCTGGCACACATTTCAACCGGAACGTTGGCAATATCGCGTTGGATATTGTCTTTGAGGTCATCTAAAGTTGCTAGCTTGTTGGCATAGACCAGTGACTTGATATGGCCCCATAAAAAGAAATCCAATGGTGTTAGATCGCATGAATGAGGCGGCCATTCGACCGGACTATTTCTCGAGATAAAACGTTCACCGAATTTACCTTTCCATAAATCGATCGTGACGCGTGCTGTGTGGCTAGTGGCACCGTCTTGTTGAAACCACATATCGTTGATGTCAAGTTCATCCAATTCTGGTCACAAATAATCTTCCAACATAGCACGATAGCGCTCTACATTGACGGTAACATGACGGTCGTTTTCATCCACGAAACAACACGGCCCAATCACACCTCCGGCATGAAAACCGCACCAAACAGTCACTTTTTTCGGATGCAACGGTGTCTCAAGAAGCACATTTGGGTTTGTTGCTGACCAATAACGCATATTTTGCTTATTAACAATGCCATTGAGCCAGAAATGAGCTTCATCGCTGAAGATGATTTTTCGATGAAATTCTTCATTTTCTTCAAGCTTTGCCAGGGCCAATTTCGGTAGTAATTTTTAGTAATTTCCAAACGTTGCTGGTTCGTGAAACCATGATGAAAATGTTGACTTTAACTAACGTTTTGACATTGACAGTTCATTAAAAAAGTTTAAGGGTGAGTTCATATAAATATACGAAATTGTTATGTCCCTATTGGAAAACCCTTTATGTATTCCTTAATTTATCTATCGCAACGCAGCACGATGTGAATCACATGGACAAATGATTATTTGCTCCGGAAATTCATTTTCACTTAGGTAATACTTAGTTAATTGCAAATGTTCAGTAGTTTTATACACATGCATAAAAGAAATACAAGTATAAATCGTTCATTAAAATCTGCTCAAAGTTTTTTTGTTTGTAACCGGACATTGTATTAAAAGTGAGTAAAAAAAATAATATTAATAAGACAGTTTTTATAGAAGTTCAACTTTCAAAATGTCGTAAAAATAATAAAATATTAATCTGACTGGCCCCTTTCGCGGGCACGGTCACATTCTCCCCCTCACAAGTTCATGCGCACCTATTGATGTCCTCGTTTGACTCAAATCTCTTTTCTGCAAGCTATTCGCGAAGTTTTTCCATTGAAGATGATGATTCCGTTCGCATCCCAAAAAACCATTTCGATCACCTTGCCGACCGATCTCACCGTCTTCGCCTTCTCTGGGGCTGGTTCGCCTGGTGATGTCCACTGTTCCGACGGCTCCTCTGTCTCAGGCATGTAAAACTGATCCAAGTTTTATCAACAGTCATGTACTGACGCATAAATTCAATAGGATTGCGACGGAAAGAAGCTAAACCAGCCATCGAATCGGTCACATGGTCTCGTTTATTCTCGATGGTGAGTAAACGTGGCACCCATCTTTTCATAAACAATTTCTCATGCGTAATTGTAATCGTCATGCCATGTGATATGCCTATAACTTCAACAATTTCGCGCACTTTTTTACAGTTCTTTAGAAATAGACTTCTTCCAATATTTTGAGCGCCATCTGGTACATTTTGTAAGGATTTATTGACTTACCCTCGTCTAAAATAAACAATATAAAATTTTTTTTTCTGGGATTTGAGAATATTTCCATCACTGATGGTAAAAGCTGTATTTTCATCTGAGACTAGCAGATGTGGAGGTTAATAGTTCTTAATTTTTTTAAGAGATAGTGCTGGGAACAAGGGTTGGTTCAGTTCTATCTCTCATGTTATCTTGTTGCTCTGACAGTACCTTTAAAAATGCCATTGATATTAAAACCATTTCAAGTTAGCGTCATATTTTTTTCGTGTGGTAAACATGTCAAGTTTCGAACTAAATTTAGAGCATTTGCGGCACGTACTGCTTTTCTTGTTCAATCAAAAAGAAAAAGCGAGTGAAAGCCGTCGCATACTTGTGGAAACTTACGGTTATAATGTCCCAACGCAAGAAGCTTGTATTTGTTGATTTAGACGATTTAAAAGTAGTGATTTTGACTTAAAAGGCAAAGAACGCCCTGGTCAACCGAAAAAGATTGAAGATGCGAAATTGCAAGTATTTTCGGACGAAGATGATACGCAAATTCAACAACAAATGGCATAAAGGTTAAATGTTGGTAGCCAAGCCACTTGTGATCGACTGCATGCCATAGGAAAGATCCGGAAGGCAGGAAAATGGATACCACATTAGCTGAATAACAGGAAGATGGAAAAGCGAAAAACGGTGTAGGAGGTTTTGCTTTCTTGGCATAAAAGGAAAGACATTTTCTTCTCCGACTCGCTGTACTCATCAAACTTGGCCCCTTCCGACTACCACTCGTTTTCATCGATATCTCATGCACTTGTCATGAAACACTTCAACAATTACGAAGATGCCGAAAAGTGGCTTGATGAATGAACCATCTCAAAAATGTACGGTTACCAGAGAGATGATAAGAATGTGTGATTAAACGTGCTTCTAAAGAAAAAATTGAGAATTATTAATCACAACAGATGGTTTCACACAACTCTTGCCTAAAAAATTTATCACTGGTGGTCGAAGTTATACTTTAATTTCGGAACTGTTTTACAACTTTGATCTAATAGTTTCTTTCTATAAAACGTTATACATTTACTCTGAAAACAAAATGCTATTGAATCTACAGCACTTTCGTTAAATTCCTTCACCTCTCACCATTGAGGTGCTTTTTTCAATGAGTCCCCTCGCCTATCACCATCGGGGTGCTTGATTTCGACCAATATTTCACCATAAGTGCTTAAAATAGTATAATCCCACGTCGATACACTTGTTGATCCGAGCTTCGAAAGATTGCACACAATTGTGATTGTTATTTGTGCACAAGAAGTTATAATTCGCTCTGTCATGTTACCACGAGTTGTTGGCACTTCTGGAAAAACTTCACTCTTTATATAATCCTACAAATAAAAATCCTGAGATTGGCGATCTGGCAGGCGAATTTACCGGACCTCCGCTATCGATCCAGCGACCGTTAAATTCGCGATTCAATACTTCCCGTGCGATTGCGAAATAATGGGCTGAGCGACCATTATGTTGAAACCACATGTTCTGTAACCACATTTTCTGTCACACTTCCAGGCTTAGGTCTTCGTGGAAAAACGATTCGCCTGAGTACAGTACTCGAGAAAAGAAATTCCGGTTCCTTTGTATCTGCTGAAGCTCCCATTGACAAAATATCACTTGTTTCTAAAAACCATTGCCATGAAGTTCTTAATGCAGTGAAACATGGAAGGGATGATATTCATTACGTTTTAATACCCTCCTAACACAGTTTTCACAGCCATGAATGACTGCAACTAATATTGCGATTTCATTATCAACTCCAGTTACTGTTTTCCGACGGTTCCTTTTTTCCGCTTGCATACTTCCATCAGTAGTGAATTTTGTAACAGTGCAGCAAGGAGTAGCACGTTATCGAACATGGTCTGGGCAAAATTGAGCATAAAGCGTGAGAGCATCATTGATATTACTGCCACTTTCTCCATAAATGTGAATCATGTTAATTTTCTCATGTTTAGACAGAACATCTGGTTTGAAGTTTTCATGAAGTTTTGAATGTCAAATTTTCGGTTAAAAACCAAACAAGAAATTATATTGACAAAATGTTGTACAAGCAATAGTTTATAAAGTATTAAGCATTGCAATTGACCAATAGAAACTCACTATACCATATCACCGTCAATTGTTCATTGAGTTCCCCACGATTTAAATACGAATTACAAAAATTGTTTTCTAAATAAAAAGATATTATGATATTATCAATAGTTAACTAGTAGTTTCTCAGAAGAAGAAACCTGATCAATTAGACCTTAATGAAAAATGCGATTAAACATCAATAAACTTGAATCAAGAGTAAACACTTTAATTTTACACTTTATTCTAAAAGATTTTGTTAGCGATTTTTAGAATTCTTTTTAGTATTGAGGAATGCAATTCTAAGAGTATCGTTTTATCCCAGAAGTCATAATTTGGTCCAATAAAGATACAAACCCAGATAACGTTTGTGATTTTTATTCCGAAATCACATGACGATTTGCACTCTTTTTAATTCTTTACAAAATTAATCGAACGATAAATTACACTGCAAATATATTATGTTAGGTTAAACATTTATTTTTCACATTTTGCTGTTATAAAAATAATTATATTTTCAGATTCCCGGATTTTTCATTAAATGGTTTTTAGATTTTGTGATTCTCAGATTCTCGGATTTATTATCAAATGGCTTTCGGATTTCGTCGATTGTTTCGTCAATGGTCTCCGATCTCGGCATTCGGATCGCAGATTGTTTTGTAAGTTTTGTCTTTCGAATGGTTTGCACGTGTAACAAATTTGAGAAATGATAGATTTCCCAAAGAGCACTATTGTCCATTAAACGTCATGTGGTGGTAGGTTCACGGGACAATGTTTCGGGTTAATTAAGAACTAAACCCGCTGTTAGGGTTTACATAAAAGCGATTACAAGATTTCACAAATTCCCTTCGTAAATGAATTGTTATAATAGGAAAGAAAACTTTAAAATCATAATCGTTTCGCTTTTTACATTTCAATTCAGATATGTAAATATTTGACGGTTAAACCTTTCATCTTGCCTCTCTTTTGCTCTTTACTAATCGCCTATATGTACAGAAGCTTTAGATTAAATCACACGAGTGATTCTCATGTGAACCTTGAGTGATCTCGATGTGAGCTCATGGTGGTCATACAACTATATACCCGATCAAAAAAATGAGTGCCGTCCGCTGTTCGGCCGATTTACCTGACTCCGGGCCGTTCAGCGGCCCGATTGCGGATAGTCACGCTTTTCGGAGCGGCCCGAGAACGGCAGCCGATATCGGGCCTACGTCGGTGCCGATAATGGACCGCTTTCTTTGCCGAAATTCGGCCGCTCTCCGTAGCCGGAAGCGGGCCATTTTCCGTAGCCGATATTGGGCAGCATAGAATTTCCGATAATGTCCCGAGATCGGATATTTATGAATTTTAAATTGAAAAGATCAATTATTTTGTAATAAAACTTTATTTATTTATATTTAAGGTATAAAGAGAACACAATACATTCACATTTTTCTAGGTTGGATTATCGTTTCCACCTTGAACTGTAGCCGCAGAACAGCTATTCCTTTTGAATCGTTCGCTTCTTCCTCCACTCCAATCTGCTGATTTCGAGAGAACGTTTCCGACAGCCACGATGTAGATATCTACTTTGCTACCTTTTTTCGCCGTGCAATTTGGAAAAAGGCCGAGGGCTACAGCTGTAGAAAAAGTGCAAAATAATTCAAATATGCTTAGAAACGAATATTTCTGTTATAAAACTTACATTCCATCAATTGACTCATTTTCGTGGAAGAAAAATTAAGTTTCCCATGTTTTGGCGTTTGAGCATTATATTTGGCTGTGACTTTTTTCCCAAAAATGACTTTATCATAGCCCTCACTGCTTCAAGGCAATTTCCAGATGCACCTCGAGTGCCTTCAATTTTTCTCTCTGTCAATAACAATGTCTATAAATTGCGATATTTAAAGATTAAATTGCAAAATTGCACAAGTATGTATAATACTATCACTTACCACAGCAGTTCGAAGATCAGGATTGGATTCGAGGTCATTTTCAAATTAAAGAAAAACTTCATTCTCATCAAAAGGGGGTACAAATCCGAAAGAAGATAAATCGTGCAAAACTGTGCCATTATCTGCATCATTGGAATGGAAAACAGGACGGAGTTGACCAAGTACTTTTAAAAGTTCGTTATGTCGCTGGATCGACCGAGCCTCATCATCGAGAGATTTTTTGTAGAGAAAATTCAATTTTTCTGAAAAGGAAATGTAATTTCAATAAAACCAGACGTTTATTGATATTTATAATGTACATATTTACCAGAATCACGAAGATTTTTGAACGAATTGATACATTTTTCCTGCAAAGGCTTGTTCACAACTGATGGCGTGGACGGAGGTTTTCCTGATGATTTTTGAGTACTTCCGGCTATCAAAGTTCTTGTGGCTTGGTCCTGGTTTTGAGCATCGCTTTTCTTCGCAGAACTCATTTCTTTCTTTTTCTCTAAAAAATGAAAAGAAATTAGTTTATAAGCAGTTTCCGTAATGGAAACACTTGATTGTACCGTCCAACTGAATTCGTTTCCGAGCTACTGGGTTATTGTTTTCTTCTTTTTCGAAAGTTTTATGACGTTTCAATGCAGGTTGTTTCGTGCTTTTTGAAGTCTCTAATACTGTAAGAAAAGATGTATTTCACTTAAATACAAATCTATAATTAAATCATTAAAATAATGCAAACACGAACAATGATTCATGGATGATGCATTTGAAGATATTTTCGGAGTCAGCCCTGAAATATTCAAAAGAGCTTTCGAATTATTACCTCCTTCTTTGGTTTTCATTGTAGAAGCTTTTTCACCGTTGAAGCTCAAATTCAAATTTTGATTATCGATGTTGTCTTTCACATATAACAACGAAGCAACTATTTAAATAATAAGAAAAATCTGAGTAATGTTAAAATGTTGTTAATATTTAACAAATTTTAAATGTCTTTTTTGATACAAATGTTAAAATTTCAGAGAGCAACAAACTTTTTCCATTGCTCAAAGTGCCACATTCTTCATCTTCTGAATCGTCAGGTAACTCGAAATCTTCCGTCTCAGTCGATAGGCGGTACTCATTGAAGCTCATTCTTTCATACGATGTATCATCCAAAGAGTTTAATTTTTCTAAAGCCTCATGATAATTATCTAAGTAGTACGATTAATAATAATTATAATAAATAAAATTTACAATCAAATACATAAGGTATATATGTAATCAATCATATAATGAAATATAATTGAATAATTTGGTTTTTTGGATTAAATATAAAATGATAAATTTTGCATATGAAAAGTTCTTGTCATTTCATTAAAAATAGATTAAAAATCGGATGAAAAATCCACAATATCATCAATTTCTAACTTTTTTTATAGACATAATTGAAGAAAACAAAAATGATTTCCAACAATTCCTGGAAAATCGTTAGTGTATTTCAAATTTCAACTAGTTTTTATCCATTTCAATAACGCTTCGATATTTTCACGTTAAAAAACTTTGGCTTTACTGAATTTATTTGAGAAAAAATGATTTTCCAACAACTATTTCATCACAATCAATCCCAAAATCAGATAATAAAGAAATTACATCGAATCGTTTGTGCATATTTTTCTAGAGTCGACAAAATTTGACCATAGGAGAAATCGGTATTGGCCCTGCGCTTGATACTGCGATTGATATACGAACTCGCAATTCTCCGGATCCCCATCCTGCGAACAATCTCCTGGGATCCAGATACGAACAAAATGCAGTGACTTAGGAAAAGGAATTACTCGGACATTTAACTTTCGGAATCACTTTTCCATAATCGTTGAAAATCATTATGAAACTAGCTTTATCCTGAGGGTAAGAAGCGACTGCAAATAACAGTGAATACGGATGCAAAACGGCGGAAGAGTTAATCGACGCGATTTCGGGGACTCAAATTAAATTAATTTTGTCAAATTTTTTTAAATAAATCAAATTTCAATCTTTACCCTTACCAAATTGACCGATCTCTTTGACGTCAAATTGTAACTTCAGGAAATTTGTTTCGCTCATGCCGATACATTACGGACAAGTATCGATGACAATGAATTTTCACAATCTAATACATATTGCAGATGATTCGGAGATTTTTAATTGCGATTTGACAATGATTAGTGCTTTTCCATTTGAAAATTTACTTGGAAAAATCAGGAATGTCTTGAGAAGTGGGTATAAGCCCACGGAACAACTTTGCAACCGCATGCAAGAAAGATTTTTTTTCAGGCAGAAAATTCCGAGTGTCCTTCAAGATACCAAAGTAATGCGTGAAAAAATTTGTTTAGTTGAACGTCGATTGATTATAGTCAAACGCGTTTTATTCAAATAAGTAGTTTTAAGTTCAAAATCGGCTAATAATATGGTTTTGCTGAAAAATAACAATGTTTGTTTTGAAATCAGGCGAATGTATCGTTCATATGATAATGAAAGAGATATTTATCTGGTAGGAGTTGAGTGTATGAAGAATTTTTTAACACAAAATTCGAAATGCAGCTACCAACAATAAGAAATGTTTGTACAAAACTTCAGACAAAACATGCTTCATGATGAAAGGTCCAGAATATAAAAGTAAAAAGTAAAATTGCGTGGCCTTCCACAAAGAAACATGGTCGACAGAATCAGTTTTCCTCTGAAAGTCACAAGGAACCTGCTTATTGATCGCCTGCAACATGAAATCTAATATCTCTTTTTTTTCGTTACTTAATCTCCCTCTTGTAACACCACGCGACAATCCAAGCCATATATCGAGTAGCTTTTTCATAATCCCCAGACAACCTATGTGCATCAAGTCCAAGCAAAACATTTTGACCATATCAATTACTTGTAAATTTTCCAAAGGGGAAATCCCTACGTGATGATCAGGATATGTTTTCTCGCGAAAATTTCGATCTGTTCGTTCAACTGCATCCATATCTAAATAACAACGCCGATTTTGAATAGTCTGTCCACGAATAATGCACTTTTCGCAAGCATTAAAACCAGTGTGCCCTTTCACGCATTTTATTGCAGCTCTCGCAGGAGTATCTACAATGAAACACTTGATCCGGATATCAAACACTATTCCGTTCAATGCCATTCCATTGTGGAGCAAACTTTGCATTTCATTTAAAAAGCCATAAAAAAAACATGCATGTTATCAGGTTTTGATACTCCCATGTGGACACAGATTGGAAACGGTTTATATGCTCCACTATCATGAAAAATTTGACACAGAATTGGCCAAAATTGATGGAAACTAGACTTATACATTTTTGCCCCGTCTACGTGAAATAGTAATTCGACTCTTCGATTCGGGTGTAAATCAGGATTCAGACACATCCGTAAGCCCTTTTCGATACCAAAGTAAACGAATTGTGAGGTACGACCGAAATTATTTTCAAGCGTTACTGATTCAAAATTATGTTTTGTTTTAAGTAATGTCACCTTAGTTTTCGGTAACTCTTGGTGACCGTTACGCCTTAAAATTAATAATAATTTTGAAACTTAAGTTAAGGAAATATTTCCGCTAAGCGCCCACTCTTTCAATTCTTCAGCGAAGTCAACTCTATAGTCGGTTTCATTGATTAAATCTTCTTCCATTTCATCAGGAATTTCATCTAAATCTTCAATGCTTTCCTCACCGGATTCTCCATCATCGTAGCTGTAAT
This sequence comes from Diplolepis rosae, assembly GCA_030998225.1. Classification (NCBI taxonomy): domain Eukaryota; kingdom Metazoa; phylum Arthropoda; class Insecta; order Hymenoptera; family Diplolepididae; genus Diplolepis; species Diplolepis rosae. Next base: position 672,526 of record JAPYXD010000688.1, on the reverse strand, counting down.
AGCTTTCAAGGTCATCTTCGACATTCTCGTTCCGATCAAAATCAAGATGCATATTTTCTTCAGCAGGTTCTTCTGGATTCTCTACGTCAGTGTAGTCATCATTTACATTTCCTCCGACAGCATCACCCGTTTCGTTATCAGTCACTTCATCAAATCCTTCTACTCCTTTAAAAATTAATATTATTAATATTAATGGTGTACATATTTGCCAATATCAAAATTGATCTTCATACTTTGCTCCTCATCAAACATAATTTGATTATTTTCGTCATCAAGTGGGGTATGATTCAATTCATCATCTTCTTGGTCGCGCACTAAAAAATTAAAAAGATTCGAAAATACAAGTAAGAAACAAATTTGTACAAATTATGTCATTGTTATTGGATGGATATACGGAAAACTCCATATTGCTGTGACAGCGCTACAGACTTATTAATTTTTTTAAATCCTATGTGAAGTATATGACAGCGACACAGCGTTTTAAAGTAAGTAAAGCGCTGTCAGAGCACTACGTGTATACTTCCAACCAAGATACTCTTTGTATCGTGTCGACAACGACAACATAACCTTGCGACCTCTCTAATATTGCCACCCTAGCAATATGGAGTTTCCCGTGTGAATAGTTTAGTCATTACTTTGAACTAAGTTTTCAAATTCTATGAGATCTCGATTTTTTATCTCCAGTAATGCACGTTGGACTTCTCTATGTCTTCTCTTGCTATCCCTCGTTTGCATTCGTCGATCCATTTTCAATAGATATTGCACGTCTCGAAACACCTCGACAAAACGATGCAACGCGACAATATGCCGCATTTCGACAGTTCGGAAGGCGGCCGTAGTACGGGCTGTCATTGATTCGGCCCGCAAATCATAAAGCGAATGACGGGCCGAGAGCGGTACGCCGCAAACTGCCGCACTTCAGCAGTATAGAAAGCGGCCGATGTGCAGGCCGCTATTCAATGCCGCTAATTCGGCACTGCCGATATCGGGCCGCTGTCGTGCCCAAGTCCGCCGTAGCTGCCAAACTTATTTTCTTGACCGGGTATATATGTGAGCTCACATGTGATTCACTTGACGATGTTTATGTGATTTCACATGTAAATCACGAATGTGATTTCACATGTAAATCACGAATGTTATTTTTGAATAGTTTTAAACTGTTTAATTTGGAAGTACTAATGATATTACTGCCGGCTGAATCCTTGACAGGGTGAGTAAAAAAAATGGAAATTTTGTTTAAATTATCACAATTCAATGTATTCTTGGCAATAAATAAAAAGGAAAAGTTAAAATTAAGAGAACTAAATTTTCCATGGGTTTGGATTTTTTATACATAGGGAAAAATGACGCCTTTTGAGATTTAATTAGTGGCACTTACAATTAAGAATTTGTTTCCAACTTCATGTTGGTTCGGTAAAAGTTTGTCTCTTGTCTGGCTGCGAATATTTTTCTACTGATCTGAAGTGAATCTTGGCAAAAAATTCGCGCAGGAAGCTTATGGGCGCGCGGAAATGGTGAGTTTCTACTGGCCAATTGCAGTGCTCAATAGTTTGAAAATTATTGTTGGCATCACATTTTGTTAATATGATTTCTTGTTTGGTTTTTAACAAACAATTTGACTTTGAAAACTTTATGGCTAATAGCGGGTCACCCTGTATAATGTTTCCATCTGATTCAGAAATATTAGTAAATAATTAAACAATCTATTTTGTGTAAAAAGTTAATTTTCGCTAAAAACACGTTATTTGTAAATAGTAACTTTTAATTTTATTTATTTTCCCTGGAAAAAAAATCAGATTGCCCTAAAAATTTAGACACAGACTCAGACAATTATAGAGAATAAAAAAAACACTTTTGAAAAGGGTGAAAAAAATCAAAAATATATCAATTTATAATATTATAAAGTTGACTTGATCTTCAGTATCAAATTACAAAAAATAAACTTGAATATATGCGAAGATTGTAAGATCGAGCGTAAAGCGCAACAATCGGATACATTCACGTAAAAACCTGCTTCGATTAATTTGATTTCAGATGAAATTTGCAAGTAAAATACAGATATTATATTCCTGGTTCTTCTACTATTAAAAGTTATCTTCTTTTGTCCAAAAGGCAGCCATCTAGTGGCAGAAGTACGAAGTGCAAAATGTTCCGGTACATTCGAAAGTTGCATGTTCTCACTTCTCAAATTTTGTAATACTTGGATCAAAAGAAATTCAAGTTCTACTAAAAGCGTGTATAATATTATAAGTGCGTTCCACAAAGTTTCCTGGCGTGAGTGCACTAGCGGAGTTCGCGCGCCTCCCACCGTGGCATCGAGTTATTTATCGTTCAATTACTCATAGATTAATTAAGATACCAGTCTGAAAATCAGGGAACTTATAAGGAAAAACCTCAGCTTTCTTTTAAAACTATTTTCAAAGGAATAAAAAGTGTCAAAATTTGAAAAGAAAAGTTCAATTTATTTTTAATTTTCAAGAATGAATGTGAAATTTAAAGTTTTTCTATGAATAATTTTCATGATTTTCCTTAATACCGCTCAACTAATGTGAATTCAAGAATAATTTCTCATTTAGAAAATTCTAGACTTTAAAAGGTGCACTTGAACGCACGTTTTAGCGTCTAGGATGGATCGTTATCTCAGGTGCATGTTTACTTTATAAAGTTAACTTTCAGCATAACTGTATGTGATCTAGCCCCTAAAATTTTCACATCGGTCTGCTCATGATTTTCCTTAAGGTTGAATGTAAGTCCCATGCCCGTACAAATAGTAGAGTCCCGTGGGGCGCCGTCGAGCTATGCTCTTTTGAAAAACTTTCATGGGCTCGCATGGTCATTTTAGTGCGCTACTGGCTTAGAATTCGTAGTATGTGTGTATACGTATAGTCACTAATGCTATGCCAGCGGCCGACTCGTAGATCGTGCAACACTGCAATTCAAACCTGACTGTGATATGCGTTAACAGTTAAAAAAATTTCAGGTCAAGTGAGATGGAAAGGAAGATTTATAAAGAATAAAACTTTAGACTATGAAGTACGTCGAAATTCGGGACTGGTTGAAGCGAGGGAAAGAAAATATTCTGCCGGCAATTTCAAGTATGCCTGCAAGCTGGTTTTGTGTGTGTGTGTGTGTTTCGAGACGTACAGGAGACAAGCTGAAGAAAGGGTCGCGATACTGGTACGTTTATCTGTTTGAAAGTGACTGAAATTTAAATGTTCTAAATTAGATTATCTCTTCATCGGTACGGTTGAAAATTTTGAAATTAATTTAGCATATAAATAATTATTCTATTTAAATATCAGCTCCTTTTTTAAAAAATTCTACCAGAGATCGATTTTTTTATTGGATCTATAACTTAATTCGTGCGGTTTTTTTTTCAAAATTTGAACGTTTATTTAAGAAAAACATGTACAATAGTATTATTTGAAGTATTGTCCATCTGAAGCTATGACTTTTACCCATCTTTCTGGCAATTTGTGGATTCCATCCCCAAAGAACTGCGCCAGCTTGGCGGCCAAGAATGAATCAAGCCAATTTTTGATACCCTGTTCTGATGTGAACCTTATTCCAGTGAGGGCGTTCTGCATCGACCGGAACAAATGGTAGTCAAACGGATTAATTGTGTTCGTCAGGGTTCTCCATTGATGGTTTCACCCGGTTTTAGCAGCTCATAATACAGCACACCCTTCTGATCCCACCAAATCAGCCAGTGAGTGATACTTTGCTAAAAGAAGCTGAGCCAACATTTTTCCAAAAATACGAAAATTTTTAAGGCATCAGGTCTTAAATTAGGAATTCAAAAGGTCAACTTTGGATTGCAATATCTACCAACGACTTGCAAAAACTCTGGAATTGTTGTAACAATTTCAGGAACCATTATAAAATGATAAAATGGCCAAGTGATCAAACATTCTCACTTGGAAACAGACGAGAGAAATTTCAAAGCCACCAAGTATTTCACAATTCCATCGTCAGCATACATTTCTTTCCTATAGAAATCACGTCACTTAGAAATAATTCTAAGTCATCATTATTCCCCATCTGAATAACACCGATGCGAGTCGACGAGGTGAATTAAATTAGAATCAAAATCGCAGTTCGACGAGCTTCTTACTTTAGGTAATAAATCCAGTTAGCAAGACACAGTTCTTTGCTCTTGCCCGTCCGCAGTTCGAAACATACGCGTTACTAGAGATCGATAAGATTTGTCAAAAGTACGTGCACTTGGGGGGACGTAAATAATTCTAAATCTTTCCTCCGACGGAAGCCGTCCAAGGGGTTGTCGCGCTAGAAGATATTCATTATATTTTCACCACTGCGCTTCACGCCAAAATATTGGTTCGGAAGAGAGGATATTTTTCGCAGAACTACGTCAAGGTTATAAACGATTAAAAGTGAATAAAGGAAACAATTTGAAGGTACTATTCTCCTTCTCGTTCTAAGCCAATCATCTTTTAATTTTTATAAAATTAACAGGGCAAAGTGACAATAATTCGTGTGTGTAAGTGTGTGCAAGTTGCAACCACGTGCAACCGGTGAAAATAAACGGGTTGAAAAAGAACAAGATTGACTAGTTTTAGCCACGCATCACGAAAATTTCGAGGCCCAGTTGAGTCTGGTAGAGATAATAACAACGGTTGGTAAGCTGGGTCGTTACAATTTGTAAAAATGATCTGTTGTTTTCGCCGAAATAAATTCTGGAATTTTGGAGATTCCGCCTTTCCTTTTTTTTGGCAGCAAGTCAAGTTACATGTAGACGCTGAAACGATTCCACTTAAAAATAAAAAAGAGGGGACACGAAAGTGCCCTACAGTTTGTAGCCTCCGCGTAGATTTCTTTTGAATAAATAATAATTAATTGTTTTAAACCTGAACTCGAACCCGTATCACTACCAACCCGGATCCCTCTCAACGTCCAAACAAAGGCACAATTAAAAATTTCAAGAATTCGAAACTAACCGAATCCTCAAAGCACAATTTCGATTCGATTAGTTTCGAATTCTTGAAATTTTTATTTAATTGTTTATAATATTTAATTAATTATTTATTTTCACACCTTCCACCCGTACGTAACATTATAAATTTATTAATTTTTGAGTCTTAACCATCGATTGGTTATCAGTCGTTCTTTTTTAAAATGATTTTTTAAAGGGACCTTGAATTTGTCAATATTGGGCTTGTGTACATTTCTTGCAGGTTATATCATACAATTTGTTTTTTTTTATCCTCTAAATTATATTTTCTTTGTATGACAATGGATTTCATGTCCAAACCAAAAAAAATACTTTGACAGTATAAGGATATTGGGTTGTCCCAGAAGTTATTGCTGATTTCGCATATAGATGTCTTTGACCATCTTTTTGAATGGCTTCTGTCAATGTCATGAATTTTTCCTTATGGCATTTGTTAGCTGACACTCTTAGCTTGCTTTACAAACAAGTTTTGCGTCATTTCGTTTACAGTTGTTGATTTGGCATTAACTTAAACCCGTTTCGTCCTGAAACGATGTAAATTTTGAGTTGTTATCTAGCAGTAGTAATTTATCTAGTAAATTTTGAAAGAAAAAATTCATGGATCATTTTGAGAATGCATACCCTATTGTATTTTTTTCCGCTCTCTCCGATCCTATTGTCTATTTCATGCTACCGTTCGCTTTATTTTCAATATGACGACAAAAATATAACAGTCTATGAAAATGTCAATTTTTTTTCATTATATCGTATTTTTAAACATGAAAGTGCTATCTAATCGTTTTGATCGTCTAGATCTGGTAGCATAAATGTTTTTACTAAAATAAAATAGATATTTATGCTACAAGGGAGGAAGAGGATGATTCTGACGAGTGTGAAGTTGCGCACGAGCGAAGCGAGGGCGCAAAAACATGAGGAAAAACACGAAAATTTGTGTCAAAACGACGCCATGTTCTATGCGCCATTTTGGATTTATGAACGAGTAATTTTTTCTTTTAGAAAAAATATTTATGCCTCCAGATCCAGACAATCGAAACTAATAGATAACACTTTCATGCTCAAAAATACGATATAATGAAAAAAATTGACATTTTTGTTGTTTTTCTATATTTTTGTCGTCATATTGTCAAAATGGCTAACTGCAGCGTCAAATAGACAATGGGATCGGAAAGAGCGGACAAAAATACAATAAAACCAATAGCTTCTCATATGGTGAAAATGTAGAAAATTATGATCATTGAGACCTAACTTTTTGAAAAAAATTTTAGGGGCAAAATCATTATGTAAAATTACGTTTGCGCAAAACTAGTGAACAGGAAGTTGTTTTTTAATGTTTTTTTAAAGAAATATATCAATTTCAACGTCAATTGGCAACAAATCACGTCAAGCGTAGGTTGCATATTCTCAGGGGCACGCCGAGCTGGCTGGCACGCACATCTGGTTATAGAATTCGGCCCTTCAATTCATGACTGTCCAAGTTTCAAATAGTCCACTTTATTGTGCACGCAGTCGTGCCTAATGAAGGATAAGTGTAATAGAAAATGAATTGTGGGCATAACGTTGATACCAGCGGGCGAGGAGTTTAGTCCATGTTGTTTAAAATACTATAAAAATAAAATAATGTTCGCAAGTAAACGTGTGCAACAAGCACAGCTTCTTACGGCGCCGGCGGCAGTTGTCACGTGCGTGTTTTTTGCATTTAGTAATTTTGTTACCTTTAATACATTTGACCATATACACAATGAGTATCAATACTTACATATCCACACATGCATACATATTCATTCGCGTGAAAAATAATAATGCGTATCATAATGTAAGATACATTTCATAATTTTTCCGTGTTTTGTAATTTACAACTGTATTTATTTATTATTTATTTAGAAATATGCTATGTATAAATTTTTAGCTTCTCGTAACAATTTCACTTATACAATAAATGATTATTATTAATTTAAAATAATTATCCGACAATAACTCCATCACACCCATCTCTTTTCATAATTTGTTTATCCCATTACATTAGGTAAGAAAACCACTAACGTGGAAAAAGTCACTAAAATAGTAACAATGGTTTATACCACACGGAAAAAATTAGACTTTTGAATAGGGCTGAAATTATAAAAAAACATATTGACAATTTCAATAATTCCGTACAACCTTCAATGAAATCTTCTAAAAAAGTTGTTGAGAATTCAACACGTTTTTCAAATTAGAACATTATTATGTGTTCCCAAGGCGCAGATTAGTTTCATTCGTTCCTTCGTAAATAGGTAGGTAGTGGAACGGGTTTGCGATTCACAGTTCATCAAAGTCTCGAGTGAAACCTAGGGTAGAATAAGCGAAAGGCTCTAGCCTTTTCGTGATTGTATAAAAGGTTAATTTCTTATAGTTAAACCACGAGTAAGAATATATACTTTAAGAAATCTTTAAATGACGCTTTTATACTTTATTTTACGCTTGTGAATTTTACATAAGTGTGATTAATTCTTGAACATTTGGCACGTCACAAATAATCATAATACAAAATAATTTTTAACTTGTCCACATGTCCCAGCTTTGGTCGGATGTTGAGTAAAATTACTCGAATCATTTTTCTCACATATATGTGAGTTTTCTTTTTGAAAATACTATACGATTTCCTCTATCATTTCCTATGTAATCCAGGTAGGTTCCCATCTAATTTCATATAGAAATTTCTTTCTCTATTTCCTATAGGCGGTAGAATAGGTTCCCTTGTAGTTTGCGATATAGGATCCTGCATGGGAACCTAGGAAAGTCCCATATCGGTGTGGAAATTTACCGTAGGTTATTATAAGTGTTGAAGTTCCAAAAAGCGCATGCCTTCGATTTCTTTAAAACTGTGTATACTTACTTATGTTGATGTGCAGGTGACAAATGCCACTTCTTTTCGTACTAAAAAAAATGCCAAAAGTGAGACTTTTCAGTATGGTATGAAGAAAAAAGTACTGCGCATACGTAAATCAGCTAAAGTTTCATTTTGACTGACTAATTACTTTTTCGCATACTTTTTTAACACGCTAGTGTTATACTAGTTGCATACTAGTTGAATACTTTGAATCAAATTATTTATTTTTTTGCTTATATGTATTTTTGTTATTATTTATTCTTAAAATATGTTAAATATCAAATAGCACCTGAAATGTGTGTATAAATCCATCGGACAATGTTCATTTTAAGTTACATCGACGTTTCATTATCACTCCGATAGCATCATCAAGACTTTAATCTAAATATAATACCAAAACTCAAATTATAAAAAATTGAATAATACAGACCAAGGTATCACAACTTGTTGGGAAAAAATTAGAATATAAAACTGATTACCTTGTGTGAAGAATATAATAATTATTGTTTTTAGTACGGTCAATTGTTAACTGGGACGATGATATTACAACATTAAAATTAGTCACATTTTAAAATATTGAACGGTCAAACATAAAAATTTATTTAAAAATATTTTCAAAAGAAAGGTCAATTTCAAGTCACACGCTCCGCGCTCAAGTTAAATTGCAACTGTGTGAATAATATTATTAGAAATAATTTTTATTTCACTCATGTGATTGTTGTTTTAGCTTTTCTTGGGCATCACATCTCTCACTCGCAAAATAAACTTTTTTCTCCCTAGTTGCAAAATATACTAATAATAATAATAAAAATTTAATAATTTATTAATTATTAGAGGAGAGTCAGGTACCTCCGATCATCGGGTAGCCCCGGCCACTCGTGGTTTTGAATAAACTGTACTCTCTGCGATGATGAATCAACATCTTTATTTTTTATAATAAATTTTCCCAAAGCGTAATTTTGAAGATATGGATTCATATCACTGGTCAGTTTAAATAACAATCAGGTTTAATTATTCCGTCTGTGGAAAACGAAAGAATTTTCTAAAATATGAATCAACTTTACAATAAAATATTTGCAAAGCCACAAAAAATATTGGGTTGGTTTTGAATGGGATAGGTATCTAAATTCTGTTTTGAAATATGTGATGCGTAATTTTTGTTTAATAATTTTACTTATTTTCTTATTTAGGTTTTACTTCAATAAGTGAAAGTCGGGTAGCCCTGAACAAATTTTGAATGAATTAATAATCAAATTAGAGAGGAGGATTTAAGAAGAAAGAGATGTAAAAATAAGAAAAAGTAGAAAACAAGGATGAAAAATTAATTTTTTTTCTGCAATGCCTGGGCGGCCCATCTTTGGCCTTACGCTGAAAGGGACATCCGGCAATCACCCTGTTTATCCCGAATCTCATAAAAATCCCCAAGACCGTGGTTCTCTAGTTTGAACTCAACCAGGGGCTTCATTAGCCTGGTCACTAGACTGCATTGGTCACATGTTTGTACTGGAGATCACTTTGTCAGGATAAGCTGGGACTTGGAGGCATGTTGCGCTTGCAGCACTGCTTTGCGTAGTTTGTAGCGTTTTCTGCATGACTGTCCGCTGTTGTTGGAGGTCAGGCCCACGTTTTATAATTACTTGCGTAGATGGTTCCCTGACCTCCCTCCAGAGTTGATCCCCATTGAGGACCTGATGTTCGACCCCGGGCCAGGGGTCGCGGGTCCGCTGGGCAAGCTTGTGAATGGCAGTTGTATCATTCTGTGACTCGTAGCAGGGTGGGCGAATTCCTGGCAGGCACCATCCCTTCCGTCCTGTCTTGACTGGTCGGAGTGCGGCGTCGGAGTTGGAATCGCAGAACACACCTGACTGTGGAAAACGGGAAAATCAACGGGAAAAATGTTCATACCGCCAAAAATTTGACTGCCCGCGGCTAATTACGCGCTCGTACGCAATTCGACTTTTTCCACCAATTTGGACACACAACGTTGTGTGTACCTTGGTACATAATCTACTATTTACACTCTCTGCTGTAGTTTTTACTGGGGATTGGAGGAAGAAATTTTCGCTTCCTAGTAGCCGGCAACTTCCATAGACCTTCTGGATTCAACAAGCACTCAACCGACATTTTCCAAAGCACAAGGATATATTGGGCTTTATGCCCCACGTGGATTTTATGGCCATTTGTTCCTTCAGGAACAAGAAGCCATTAAGAAAAAGAATAAGTAGGCATTAAGAAAATTGTAACTTCTAAAATTAATCTTAGATTCTAATAATTGTGAAATAAACTCAAATTCTTATTCCAACAAACAAATGCGAGGTCTGTCTGGAAAGTATCAGGTCTACCTTTATGTCTTCGCGCCATAGTAATCGAGCAACCTCCGCGAGGCATGAACGTCAACAGTAAAGCCTCACGCCCTATCGGTTGCTTGCTGACATCTGCCGGACGTATAGTTCATGCACAGCGTGTCTTTATTTACAAAGCTATTTTTGAGTTCGGCGGATTTTGTAATTGTTAAAAATGACTGAAAAACAAGATCAACGAACTGGCATCAAATTTTGTTTTCAACTCGGAAAAACGAGTTCAGAAACTATTCAGATAATGCAGAAGGCCTTTAGGAATGAGTGTATGAGCAAAACACATATAAACGAGTGGTATAATCGTTTCAAAGGAGGCCGCACATAGTGATTCTCGTTCTGGCCGACCTTTGACGACAAAAACATTGGAAAATATTGAGCCGGTATGACTTGCGATTGAAGGTGATCGTCCATTAACTGTTCGTGAACTAGAAAATGATCTCAGAATACCGAAAACTACTGTTTGGGAAATTTTGGACAAGATTTTAAAAATAACTCGCGTGTGTGCGGTGACTGGCTTCTTCACCACGATAACGCATCTGCGCATTCGTCGAATCTTGTGCAGCAGTTTCTGAGTAAACACAGTATCGCATTGCTTCGACAACCTCCGCACAGTCCCGACATAGCCCCCTGTGACTCTTGGCTGTTTCCAAAACTCAAAGGACAGCGATTCGATGACAAAACGACGGTTGAAAATAATGCGACGAGCGTACTCAAGGCCATCCCTAAACGTGAGTTCCAGGAAAGTTTCGAGAAGTGGAAACATCGCTGGAACCGTGTTATTCAATCAAGTGGGGATTACTTTGAAGGATGCCACCCGCCCGATGATGAAGTATAACGCCAGCGTGGAGATATAAAGGTAGGCCTGATACTTTCCGGACAGATCTTGTATAAAATGATGTAAAATAATCAAATTGAATCTATAAATATATTTAATCTATAAATGTATTTATAAAAGTGCCGATTTGTACAGTGATTTAAGAAAAAGCCGCAGATGTAAAACCTCACATTTCCCAGATTTCTAGGTTTATACTTTCACCTTCAATTTTAAAGATTTTCTTTAGGTAAACCATTTTAACACTATTCTTTTTCAATTCCCTTAAGATATGTTTTATGTGATTAATATTAAGAGCACATTTTATTTTTTCTGTTTTTAGTCCCTCCGTTTATTCAAGTTTACTCTCAGACAATTCGAGTTAGGAATCAACAAACTGCTATTCTTGAATGCGAAGTTGAAGCGTTTCCAGAACCAGACACGTATTGGATAAAAGATGATGGTCGGCGCCTTGAATTGCCAGAAAAGTATCGTACGGAGGTCATTGGAAGACGAAATGGTTATAAGGTATATTTAACCAAATCTATCAAATTCAACCTCCTTTACTGCACTTTAAATTTTGATATGACATCATGTATAAATTCTCCATTCAGTAGTTGCATTTTAATTTCACTCAAAAAATACATATAAGTAGAGCTTTGAAATTCTCGAGAACTGGAATTAACGTAATATTGCCGGGAATATAACAAAATTTAGACAATATAAGGAGAACTTCAAGTAATTGTTATTTTAAACATTATTAATAAACATTTCTTATTTTTCTATAGCCAAAAGTGAGTTTCCTTATTTATGCCTGTTTATAAATAAAGAACACATTTTGAAATAGTTTTATAATGAAATTATTATAACTTTTTACAATTCTAATCGAAATAATTCAAATTTCGTAGTATTTTCTCGATATTTGAATTAAGATTCGAGGTTGTATTGACATGAATATGTTCTCATAAATACTTGAAAAATTTATTCGTCGGTGATATTATTGGTAATATGCTCATTCTTGTTATTAATTTCCTTAATCCAAAATTTTTCGAAATTTGAATTGAAATCAGCTATAAATCGATGTCCGTGAAGTCGGCGCCTCACTATAAAAATTTTCAAATAGTTTTCAGAGTTCTGACTATTTACAATATTTCTAGAGTTCCTGACAGGTTCTAGGAATATTTTGGGACAGATTATGACAATTCCTTCAAAATTATATTTCTGAAAGTTCTGGGTACTTCTCGAAGAGTTCTATAAATATACCTACATACATTATTTTTATAAAAACTCAAAAAACTGTGGTACTTCAAAGTTTTTGGAAAATTTTAAAAACATTGAAATACCAAATTTTAAAAAATTTTGGTTAAAGAAAAAAATATATATGGACTTATTTGTAGAGCTTTTTGAGAAATATCTAGAACTTCAAACAGAACCCTGGGAACTCTCAAAAGTGATATTATCAAAAATGTTCAAAAAATTTTAAATGCCACAGTTTTTGAAATTTTGAAAGAAAAAAGAAGTAATGAGGTTTACATTACATTACATTATATCAACTTGGAATGGGTCTCATCACGACCCACCGGCACTTAGGTTCAAGACCCATTGTATTTATCCTTAATGCCCGAGACTACCCTTCGTATCCAAGACCCGCCCTTTCCTAGGTGTCTGGGATATCTTGGATGGGGAAGGCACTGATTTCCCCTGGGTCAAAAAAGGATGGTCTCCGGGGCGATTGTCTAGCCTGCAACGAGAATAGACATTGGCCCAGTAATTCTAAAAATGTTTTATCATCTTGATAATTGAGCCAGTTCTGGCCAGCCGCTCAGCCTTTACATTTCCAGCGATCCCGAAGTATCTCGACACTTATACAAGAGCCAAATTGTTAACTCGACCCAGTTCGTCTAGTGCGTTTCTGCATTCTCAAGCCAGTCTGGACTCGAAAACTGGGTATGTTGGGGAAGTAATCGCTGCCTGGCTGTCAACGCATATCCTGTTCTGTTTTCTGATACTGCCTCCCTGTAACAGGTTCTTTTCTTTTATAAAGGGTGATTCAATAAGAGCTTTCGGAAGTTTTCTTAATATGAAAAACATAAAAATCAATTTATTAATCAAAAATTGTATTTTAGAGGTTAGTTAGGTTTATGACATTTAATATTTGAAGATAATTTCGTTTAAATGTTGTTCGTAACTAGCTCTCATATGGTCAATTCTGTGGGTCCAATTTTCGAGCACTGTCTTGAGTATATCGTTTCGCCGGTAATAACGCGTGATTTGTTCATAAAAATTTTCTTTTAATGCTTTCGCCTGCTGTATAGCACGTTGCACAATCCTATTGAAACCAGAAGTCAGCTACACCAATATCTTGAATTTTTGGCAACAAAAATTCATTGATCATTGTAGCGTGCGCCATTGACCTGATAGGATGAGGCATTTCGCAGTAAGCGCTGAAATAAATATACAACTATTAAAGATAAAGATTAAGATTCAGATGAAGATTTAAGATAACGATGAAGATTCTTCACAACGTCAGCCATATGACTAACCCTCACTCCTATCACCTCTGACGCTTAATGTGATCCATAGGCCCCGGATCATATGGCTTTTCTTTCTGGCAGGGTGTATTTAGAAACCCCTCTTAGAGAGGTGGCCTGCGCAGGACTTCTAGACAGATTCCAGTTCTCCCGAGGAGCCCTGTTCCCTAGAAAGTTTGTCCCTCTCGCACCACAGGCGTTCCCTTTGTGACCCACTAAAGATTCCCTTCTTCATAACTGAAGATTACTCATTTTGCTTTGCAGAACCTCTTTGGTATGCTGCCCCCTGCTGAGACGAACTACCGAAGTGGTTTGTCGAGAGTGACGGGCATCTACCTCTTTTGAGGTTTTCGACCCACTCTTTTGCTTGAATTGGTACGCGTGTGAGTTCTCCAAATTTACCCCTCCATCCTCCTTTGTTTTTAAAATATTACGCATAGGGAATTAGATATGCACCGCTAAAGAGCCCTACATGTAGTGGTGAGGCTAAATAATCTGTGAAGGTACCTGGTATCCCATAGTCACCGTATTCCACGGGAGCGTTTCTAGCGAAGGCCAAGGGAGTTAAGCTTAGCTCCTAGCCCAGTCCACCCCGCAGATTTAGTAACCCTCATTCCATACATACAGTGTGCTTGGGAGGGAGGGATGCTCGGGGTCTTGTTTCAGTTTCCTGTTGGCGTTCCGTGGAGGAGGGTCTGCGTCTCCATGGAGGGTGATAGGAGACAATTTTATTTAAATAATTAAATTTTTTTGTAGTATTGCAGCTCTGAAGAGGGTGCTGGAAGAGAACCGAAACGTCGGCAATAATTTAAGTTTTATTTTTGTTAATGGTGGTGGGTAATAAAAACAAAATAGGACGAAAGAAAAAAAAGAAGGAAGGGGTTTTGGAAGGTTGCCTTCTTTTTTCTTTCCTTCTTTTTTGTTTGTTTTTCTCACGATTTGTTTTATGTTAAGGTGTGGTGCTTTTGTCCAAATTTGGTTGTGTTTTTTTGTGTTTTGGGTATTCGACTGTTAGAGTCCTAGAAATATTTTTTAAAAGTCCAAACTTGATAACGGAGTTATATTCAGGCTCTTGCGTTGCGGAGAACTTTCGGCTCGGAAGAGTGCGGAGGAAAGCATCGCAATCAGACGGCATGCGTGTGTAGAACATCTGATTTCGCCACAGAGGTTTTTTGAAACGCAGAAGCCCCAGCAACACTCCATCGTCTGATTCAGAGTACTTTGGCGCTCTACTTTGTTGCCTGCTTGGGCTCTATTCGCGGCCTCTTCAAAGCTTCCTTTTTGGGGCTGCCTCTCGGAACGCCGCACAACGCATTGTCTCCGGGATATGGTCATCTGGGGGCTTCTCCTATCGTGCGGTGCAGAGGTAGCACCACGGTCTCCTTGAGCAGGACGCCGGAGCGTGTCTCTCCTCGTCACACCTCCAGCAACACCTGTTGCGATCTGGCGCCCAGCAGTTTGCCGCCATATTTCCGAAACTGAGGCAGCGGTAACACCGATTTAACTCCGTTTTCCTGCGAATCCTACAGGAGAACCACCCGACCTTCATATGGGTCGCCTTGAGAAAAGTCATGGCCCGCGCTTCCTCCAGTCTGACGAAGGCCTTCCTAGTGTCTCTGAAGGGCTTCCTCGTCAGGGACACCTCTACCCCCTCAGACGGTTCCTCCCATATGCAACTCCGGACTGCTTCTACTACTTCTTCTTCCTCCACGGTGGGATCGACGTCCAATATCTTCACCTCGACCGTGGGCACGAGATGGCGGGCAGATCTGGACTCTCCGAATAAGGCACGGAAGGCACAGTCAAGTCTTCCTCTGTCTTCTGCAGCACATTTAACCTCGACCAGGAGCTCCTATGTCTTGGTCTCTCTACTTCCTCCAACCTTGACCCCTAACTCCCCCGGGTTTACACGGCTCTTCATATTCTTCAGAATTGCCATGTAGCTAAGCCCCTCCGCTGGTTTTATGATGACCACTACAGAGCGGGCCATTTCTGGTCACTCTGATTTCCGTGGATTCGTCTTCGACTTCTTTTCGCGAAGGTCCTTCCTAAAATGAACCTCCACCCACTTCTCCGGTTGCTTTGAGGTTCTCGGCCTCTTCTCCTTCGGTGTCTTGGTAGCCATCAGCTCCGGGCTGACCGTCGGCTCCCGCAGCCGCTTGCGAGGATCCGGAGTGGACCTCGGCGCCGGCTCGGGGAGATTTTGGGTGGTCTCATCCTAGAAAATCTTCTTGGGAGATCTCACCTCCTTTATTTCTTGTACCATCTTGTCCCTAAGATGGTACTCGAAATGCTCAATGTAGCAGTCGTTGCTCTTCATTCTCCCTTTCAGAAACTGCATCTTGCGCAGAGCCACCGTGAGGCCTTCCCTGATGGGGAGGAAAATGTTCTTCTTCGTCTTACAAAAATTCTCCATTATTTTCAAGGTGTCCATCACCTTTTGCAGACTGCACCAGTCTCTTTCGTTGAATTGATGCAACCAATCTCGATGCTGCTTAGCCTGCAATTTTTCAGGCATATCCTCATCAGGGATACGGCCTCTAGGAGGTGGCCTGGCTTCCTAGAGACACCGTGTAAGACACCACTCCCTGGTGCAACCCCCGGAACGGTAATTAACACCTTGGCTTGGGAGTTACTCCTTCAGGACCATCCCTCGAACATTGTCCGTGACTGCTTATTTAAATATATATCCGGATTCAGCACTAACCCTCGGTACAGGGTCCCTGTATCTCCAACCCGAGGACGCCTCTGGTGGCCTTTTCTAGAGCCCCCTGATCGGTTTCAATAAAATATTTACATAATAGTTTCTTAAATTGCTGAAAAAAGTGGCAAAATCTTTTATAGAGGTAGTTCAGGACTTTCCTAGGATGGGTGTAGGTATACGTGATGAACCCAAAAATCCTCTTTTTCGAACCATACTGCCACTTGCGGGACTGCCTTTCGACTTTCATCTTCACGAGCAGCAGCTTCCGGTTGTGAGTCGTGATCGACTTTTTGGTCATTCGTTCGACGGGGACTCCATGGCGTCCCCGCCTGCACACCTATTTAGCGAACCGAGGCACCACACCAGCTAGGAGCACAAATTTTTCTCCTCACCGGCACGGGAGCCTTGTCAGCTCGAGAGCAGCGACCGTGGGTGCAGACCTTAATGCGATTTTGCACTGGCCCTAAGGATCCTCTTGGGAAGGATGGGAAAACCCCCGTGCCTAATACGGATTGGTCAAGTGGAGTTTGTTGGAAACTTCCGGTTAAGTGTTAAGCGGTTATGTTTATGTTAAGTAATTTATAACGAGTGTGAGTATATTCGTTTAATAAGTATCTAGTTATGATATATGCATCAAAACTAATACATTGTGATGCATATTATATACGGGAAGATGTATTCGCTCCTAAAACTAACCTCAAAACGTGTTGTTGTTTTAGACGACCAAGAATGCGTATGACGTCACTTCCCATCCAATTGTCATGGCGGAGGGCTCAGTGGGGGAATATTGACCCATACTTCCCTGAGGATCCTCAACTGGCCCTCTCCGTTGCAGCTTCCTTCACGCGCATCGAGATCCTTCGCATTCATCTCTAACACGATAAGTGACTCGGTGTTCTTCCAGAAACCCTTTAACGTCAAACGGACATGTTTTGCGCGCTCTTTTTCTACCGAATTATTCACCATGGAAATCTTAATAAAAAAAAATATGCAAAGTATCTTTTCCAGCATTTTTGAGGTTTCTCTTTCCGATCGCACAATTAAAATTTTGCGAAAATCCCATTTTTATCATATTGTTGCAAAACAAAGTAAAAATATATATAACATGCTTTGCCATCGTTGAACCCAATCGAAGTTGCCCGATTCCCACCATGAGGAGGTGCATGTCAATGAGAATCATCTTTGTTTGTGTTTTTTAGGTTTTTTAATATTTCTTTTTCTCATGGTTTTCAGTTTTATTTACAATCTTTTTGTTGTTTAATTTAAAATTGTTTGTATTGTGGTTTCGAGTGTATGATTTCTATATCTGTCTCTGTCAAGCTACTCGGATACTGTTAGCTGATTTTCAAAGCATATCTGTAGTTCCTAATCTTTTTTTTTTACTTTCATTAGCTGAATTGTATAGCACAGTAGCGTTTGTGATTGATGCTTGCACATGTCTCATAACATTTACCCATGTTCATTTCTTCGATCGTACTATTGCAAATCAACTCCACCAATAAAGCTATTATAAACTTTGAACGCATACCGAAAGGATATTGATACTTTTTCTTTGATGTTCTTATTATAACGTTTCAAATTTAAAACAGGTGTAATACCAGCAGCTGTAGAAAGAATAGGAACTGTTTTTAAATCAACAACTATTCTGATCGTATATTACGAGAAGTATCGATCAGAAATTTTAAAAAGATTCAGAAAGTTATTTTTTCGTGGGATGAAATACCAACTAACGGAATTTATGAAATATGTGTATTGTACTCTAGCGAATCCGGTTGAGAGAACGGTCAAAGAATACTCTGACCGTTCTCTGACTGTTCTCTGACCATTCTCTGATCATTTTTCGTCGAAAATGAGCAATGAGCCACCGTTACGGTCAATGGCGAGCGTTACTGTGCCATGCTCCACATTTGGTTTCAACTGGACGGGGCCATTTGCCACAAAGCCAATGTAACAATCGATTTTTTGCGCACCGTTATCGAAAATCGAGAATCAGCCGAAAGTATGATGTTAATTGGCCGCCTCGGAGCTGTGATTTGACCCCGTTGGACTATTTTTTGTGGGGAGCCGTTAAGGATAAGTGTTACGCTAACCATCCAGAGACGATCGAGGCCTTGAAACACGAAATCCATATTGCCATTCATGCAATTACACGAAAAATCAATATTAATATTGTTTTATAAAAAAAAATTTCTCTGGTATTTGTTAATTTTAAAAAAATGTTTGATTTTCGATTTTTTTTGCAGTTATTATATGATTGTATTTTATATTGAATTTGTTTCTAATGCCCGCCCCAACCAGCAAAAACCTCGGCTTCGCCTCGTATTTGCAAAAGTCGAGCGGATCTCCCCCTGCCCCCTTCCATACTCGGTTTTGAGCGTACTTTCGGCTGGAGATCAAGAAAAATAGTATACGACCCATGGCCAGGATGTTTGAGGCTTCGCCTCGGCATTTACATCACATACGTCAGGAAATCAAACTTTCTGGCCTAGGGTCGTAATATTATATAATTAAAAATTATACTCTTGAAGAGAATATAATTATTATGTCTGTTTTGGGACTGGAAAATTAATTTCAATAACCCGGAAAATCTGTTCTTAAATTAGTCTCAACCAATATATAAAAATTTCTTCATTAGAAGGAGGATAAATGACCAGCCTCGGACCGTGTAAAATTGAAATTCTTATTTATTGAGCTTGACAACGTTTCGATGACTAAATGTCATCCTCATCAGATCATCTTACATTTAATGAATTTGAATTTCTTTGGATCTATACACAATAAAAAACAAAATTGTAAAAATATTAACATTTAATGAACATGAAAGCCAAACAAAAAAAAAAGAATTTTTTTAAATTTTACCTGTCATTACAAACACAACAGTATTCAGCTACATCACTAAGGTTTCGACGAAGTCAATAAATCGCAGTCAGCAGCTTTCCATGATGTTTTAAAATTTGGAAAAAACAACATCATTGGAAAATGTGTCACTATTGATATTAAAAACAATTGTAGTCAAATTTTGTAAAATCCCATTGACATATTGTAGCTTTGGTTTCCTTTAACTTATTGTTTTTAAAGAATTTTCTCAACTATTTTACAAAACAACATTAAAACTATAATTAAATTTGTCGGATTTTACTACTAAGGATTTAAACGCAAGCCAACGGAATAATAGAGGACAAATTTGATAACAGTATCGTAGCAAGAAAACATCGGAATACAAGTGTATTGGAATATAGAATCAAATTTTATTAAATACTTTTATTTAAAAGATTGTTTTATATTATATAAGTTGATCTAAAATTATATCATATGAAGGATTGTAATTATTTTTCATTTAGATTAATATCTTTCTTATGTTCTTCACATCTGAAAAACAGCATTCTTCCAGTTTGTCCAACATAAGTTTTTGAACAATCTAAGCATGGAATCTTATAAATAACATTTGTATTTTCTAATTTTTCTAATGGGTCTTTACCTAATTTTATGTATTTATCAAGTTTTGATGTGTTTCTAAAAACCGTGATCAAATTATAATCATTTAAAAGTCTTTTAATTTTATACGATAAATTTTCAAAATAAGGAATAGAAAAAACACGTTTGTAATCTATTTCACTCTGTTTATTATTCGGATTGAAATCTGACATTGTATTTTTATTTTTAATTTGAAAAATTCTATTATTTATATGTTTATTACTTAATTTTATCGGATAATTATTAAGCACCAGTAAATTCTTAATTATTTCCAAATTTTCTTCATGAAACTTTTCATGTTACAGTAATATTGCCGTATCGACTAAATTTTTTATGATCGCAATTTTTTGATTAAAAGGATGATTTGAAAGAAAGTTTAAATATCTACCAGAGAACGTGTTTTTCCTAAACCAATTTGTTACAAGAGTACCATCTTGATTTTTTATGATCAACAAATTTACAAAAGGAAGTGTATTATTTATCTCTAGCTCAAATGTAAATTTTAAACGTAAATGATAGGAATTGAAATTTTCTATAGTATCTTTAATCTTATTATTAGGAATAATTAAAAAGGTATCATCAACATATCTGTAATATGAATGAATTTTAAAACTTAATTTTTTCAAAACGACTTCTCCTACATCCTGCAATACTAAATCTGCTAACATCGGTGAAATATGCGATCCCATTGGAGTCCCAAAAATTTGATGATAATATTCATTGTCATATTGAAAAAAAGTATTTTTCATGCGAAATTCAATTCCTTTTTGGAACTCTTGTAATGGTAAATTTGTAGCTTTATTTATAAAATTTCATCTTTTTTCAATGCTGTTTTTTACCAGATCAATTGGCACATTTGTAAAAAGTGACGTTACATCTAATGAGATCATCATGTGATCAGAAGGAATTTTTATTTTTGATATGACGTCTTTGAAAATGAACAAATTTTTAACTTGTGATTTTGGAGATGGTAAGGAATCTTTAAAAATGTTTGCAAAAGTCTTGGACATATTATAAGTGGGAGTGTTTATTAGTGAGACTACAGGACGTAGAGGAAAATTCTCTTTGTGTATTTTGGGCAAACCATATATTCTTGGCAAATTAGTGTTATTTAAAGAAATATCTTTTTTTGTTATATTTTATCCCAAGAAATCCTTAACTCTCCAATTTTCTAAAAGTTTACAAGTATCTTTTTTCAACAGTTTGAGAGGATTATAATTTATTTTTTTGTAAGTAGAATTATCATTAACAAGATGTAACATTCTTTTATTATAGTCTGATTGTTGGCATAATGATGCGACTCAATCCGACAAATTTAATTATAGTTTTAATGTTTTTTTGTAAAATAGTTGAGAAAATTCTTTAAAAATAATAAGTTAAAGGAAACCAAAGCTACAATATGTCAATGGGATTTTACAAAATTTGACTAAAATTGTTTTTAATATTAATAGTGACACATTTTCCAATGATGTTTTTTCCAAATTTTAAAACATCATGGAAAGTTTCTGACTGCGATTTATTGACTTCGTCGAAATATTAGTGATGTAGCTGAATAATGTTGTGTTTGTAATGACAGGTAAAATTTAAAAAAAAATTTTTTTTTTTTGTTTGGCTTTCATGTTGATTAATTGTTAATATTTTTACAATTTTGTTTTTTATTGTGTATAGATCCAAAGAAATTCAAATTCATTAAATGTATGATAATCTGAAGAGGATGACATTTAGTCATCGAAACGTTGTCAAGCTCAATAAATAAGGATTTCAATTTTACACGGTCCGAGGCTGGTCATTTATCTTCCTTCTAATGAAGAATTTCGTTCGGATGTAAAACCTTTTAAATTTTAAATAAAAATTTCTGAATGGGAGATATATATAAAATGGGAAAAACAAGGCGAATTTCGGACAAAGTCGCACTATTCCCATAAAAAGGAGCACGCCACTTTGTCCTTAATTCTAAGGATTTGGATTGGTAGGTAACACTTTTTCAAATGCTAGTACTGGGGTCGTTACCAGCACTCAAACATTTGAAATAAAATCAATATTTTTAAATATATATATATATATATAGACAGGGTAGAAAGA
This sequence comes from Diplolepis rosae, assembly GCA_030998225.1. NCBI lineage: Eukaryota > Metazoa > Arthropoda > Insecta > Hymenoptera > Diplolepididae > Diplolepis > Diplolepis rosae. The sequence goes on along the minus strand of JAPYXD010000688.1, from coordinate 650,729 downwards.
TGTAGAGAGACACAGTGATTTAAAATTTCAAACTTACTTTTTATTTTTATTGCAGAAATTCCTTGATAAAAGTCCTGGGAGATGGATGAATTTGGAGACGTTTGAAAAATATTTGAGGATCCAGTGAAAAAGTTGTTTAACTCCGCGAAAACTCCGTAAAACTCCGTGTAATTTTGAAAAACTCGTAAGATTTGTAAGGTTTAGAAAAATTTGTGACCGATAGTGTTGAAGTTAAAAAAAGAACTATGATTTGTAAAAACTCGTCGAAAATTTGGTGTAAGAGAATAACTGAATTAAAACATGAAAATACATAGCTTTTATGTATTTTCCTCTTTTCCCTTTCTACTTGAAAATCGTTCAGGGGAGTTGAGAGTACTAGTTTTAGTTTTATGATTGGTGACTAGTATCTATAGTGACTAGTTACGCCCCCACAGTAGTAGGAGAAAATTCTAAGGGCTGACCCATTGGGTTGGCCCTTGTAGGAGTAGCCTAATTTTTCGAAGTTTATCGATCTCCCAAGAGATAGCGCTACATGTATATTCTTAAATGCAATACGTTAAAAATGTATTATTTAAACAATTGTATTTACAGATCTCGTTAAATTTAAGTAATAGAAAAGTCAAACTACAATATGATTCATTTATATCCTAATTTAACTTTCAACCTCGTTAATTTACATTAAACTAACTATTCTTCCTTTCAAAACTCAAAAGGATCATTATTACATAAGGTTAATTTTTATTCTGGAAACTTCCTATTTATAAAAATAAGTGTAAAGATTTACTTATTCGAAGCTGAGTTTATTGATTTGGGAAATGTGTGCAAAGTTATTTATGAAATACATATCCGGATATGAAGTATTGTCGGAAAAAAAAAATTTCTATTATTTCATATCCTGAATAACGGTATTTTAATTAACTTAAGTTGTTAATTTTTCTAGTACATTGGTTGCAAATTAAACTAGATCTTTTGCAAATAAGTTTGGTTCTTTAAAATGTACAAACTTAAAAATATGTTTATAAAGAGTCTATATGTATATTTTTGTGAAGGTAAGATAGCAATGTTTGTAAAGTTACTGTTGAAATACGTTGTGAATAAATTCAAATACATATCATGTAAATTGATACTTTAACTTTTTTAGAATTGATAAAAGAGTGTATAAATATCTTTTAGTAAATTTCAAATTAGTATTTTACCTTCAGAAATAAATTCTCATAAATTTATACATTGATAAAGTGGATTCCTAATTAAGTTTTTTTTAATAATTTGCCATTGGTTTTTGTCTACGTTCCATAAATTTGAAACTTTAATTCACATAAAAATTAGATTCAAATTACAGTTCCTTTATTAGCTTTTATTTTTCATTTATAGCATACTGAATAATATAAAAATAAATAATATTAATTTCATTCTAGATTCTTAATATGTTTACGTTCTTATTGATTAAAAATTTTTATTATCTATTATATATAGCCTATTCTATTTTCTAAGCGGAGTGAATTTGTTTGTATTTACTTGGGTGTGGTACAAGCGCGGGGCCTTTTGACCATTAGCCTAAGCTTTTTACGATATTTCCGGAAAAGGCTAATCGCTAAGCTTTATACTGCTGTAGCTCTATGCAGTTTTATGTATTTATTTACAAGAGCATAGTAGATAAAAATATCTAAAAAGGAATACGATTGAGGGCGGTATATTTTGGTCAAAGTTTCAAAGTGCAAGTTTATTACCTTTACCGATAGCTAAACAAAATTCAAATCTTTATATTGACGCAGCTGCACATTTCCTTAAAAGGTTTTTGAATCCATACAGTATGTGAAAAAGATATTAAGTTTAAAATATTTACATCTTTAAGATTAAAATTTCGAAGAAAATATAAAATAAAATATTGCTAAGTTACGGCTTACAGAAAATAATAGAATAATAAAAAGTATTAGACGGACGCAGGACGTTACACTCCCACCGTGAATTGGTTGCTAGTAGAGTGCAACTTTAGTAGTAAACATATCCCTGTGTAGATCTTCTTTCTTCTGCTGTTGCTGGCTTTGAAAAGGTACTGGCATGTATGTTGTGGGTGAATTTTCCACATAAATCAATGTGTATTCGTAGTGTGATAAGTTTTTCTTCAGAAAAATGGACGACTATTCGAGGGTTTTTCTTCTTTTTCCCTCTGAGTTGATTTTTCGTGATTAGATTTGTCATGCTTGGTTAGCTGTATTTCTCCTAATTCGATGTCATTTGAAACTGCTGGTCTTCTAGCTATGTGTATGAAGAGATGAGTAACTGAACTCCACAGAGCTCCCAAAAGGTGTATGGACCAACCATAGACGGAATGCAGTGTATATCCTTAAATGATGATGTCTATTATAGTTTTAATCAGGTTAATGATCATAAAAATAGCTTGCAGTCCCGAAAGTGATGAAATGTGTCCAGAGTTTGTTCGTCTTCATTTAGTAGTTTCAAAAGATTTCCTTCATTGTCGCTCAAGGGATGTCCACGCATTTCTCTCGCTAAATCATTGAGAACTGCTGGTCGTTCCACTGGAAACATAATTCGTTCCTTAATTTGGTCCAATTCTTGTTCTGTGTATATTCCGTTGGTTACCAGTTCTGATGGATTGACGTATTCCCATGTTGGTGCTGTCATCGGCTTAATAATTGTAGGTTTCTCTGCTGTAGTAGGGAGTGGTAGTATTTTGTACCATTTGTTACCAACATAGTATTGAGAAGGTAACATTCTGTTGCATGGTGTTTGTGTTCCTTGTGTCTTGAGGATGTGCATTCTAGGTGTTACGAAGTACGTTTTGTTGTTTCGAGTTACTTGAAGTTCTGCATAACAGGATTCCCCGTGCTCCATCTTTATTTCTACTGGTACACATTTAACTATATGTACCACTTCACCCGCAACAACTGCCATGTATCCTGCTCCTTTCATCAAGTCATATGCGAACTCGTCCGGTGATTATGTTGCTATTTAAAGTAAGTTTTTCAAATTTTGCTTTTCTAAATTACATTTTTGAGTGAGTACATCTATATATAGCTATTTTATCTGAGATCGTAAATGTTTTTCGACGTATACAAATTTGGAATTAACGTATGCGAAAATATCTAAATTGATTACAGAGATTTTTTTATAATTTGCAAAGCTTTCACCTTTAGTTGTTTCAAATATTAACAATTCAGAATGTTCAGTTTTAATAATTACATAACTGCAAACGGTTTCCTTGCTTTGTGCTGTCAGGGCAAACGTTATATCTTAGGTGGATAGAGATTACATGATTTGTTTGTTATCAAAATCGTGATCTATTACTTTATTTGCTAGTCCTTCATAAAGTATACTATATTGTTGAAATTTACAATTGTTAACTGGTACTATATTCCAAAAGGTATAACCTCCCTCCTGATCAATGCAACTGCCGTCTAAAAGGGAGCAGATAGTTCCTGACCTTAAATGAATTGTATTTGAATTTAATTTGATTTCTGCTATCTGTTCACTTAAAGATATTTTAATAGTTCCTTGTACAACTACATTTTCCGATGTTCCAAATGGATCTGAATAACCTACCTCGTTAAATTTGCCTTCCGAATTAATGTATCCTGCGAACATTATACTATGACTTACAGTTTGGTTGATTTTAATTCCGCGTATGATATGTGATTCGGTAAACTTTAATATTCCCGTTTTGTGTACATCTTCGCATGCACTTCTACTAACGTCATTTATATATTCATTTTCTCCGTTTAACAAAGGGTTTTCCGATAGGGACATAAGAATTTCGTATCTTTATATGAACGCACCCTTCAACTTTTTTAATACACTGTCAATGTCCAAACGTTAGTTGAAGTCAACATTTTCATCATGGTAAAGTTCACGAACCAGCAACGTTTGGAAATTATTAAAAATTACTACCGAAATTCTGAGTTGGTGGCCGCAACTTTAAGAGCGTTTACTCCAATTTTCGGCCGTAATAATCGTCCCACACAACAGACTGTGCGTGCTACAGTGGATAAATTTGAGACCAAATTTACATTATTGGACGTTCCGGTGCGAAAAAGACGTATTGCTCGAAACGAAGGAATAATCGCAACCGTAAGTGCATCGATTCAAAATGAGCCGAATCAGTCGATTCCACGTCGTTCTCAAGAATTGGGCATCGCTCTAACGACACTGTGGCGTATTATGCGAAAAGATCTTGGCCTACATGCTTTCAAGATTAAATTGACTCCAGAACTAAAGCCACTAGATCATTTGGAACGCCGAAACTTCTCCAATTGGGCTCTGGCAAAGCTTGAAGAAAATGAAGAATTTCATAGAAAAATCATCTTCAGCGATGAAGCTCATTTCTGGCTCAATGGTTTTGTTAATAAGCAAAATATGCGTTATTGGTCAGCAACAAACCCAAATGTGCTTCTTGAGACACCGTTGCATCCGCAAAAAGTGACTGTTTGGTGCGGTTTTTATGCCGGAGGTGTGATTGGGCCGTGTTGTTTCGTGGATGAAAACGACCGTCATGTTACCGTCAATGGAGAGCGCTATCGTACTATGTTGGAAGATTATTTGCGTCACAATCGATTTTTTGAAAGGAAAATTCGATGAACGTGTTATCTCGAGAAATGGTCCGGTCGAATGGCCGCCTCGTTCATGCGATCTAACGCCATTGGATTTCTTTGTATGGGGCCATATCAAGTCACTGGTCTATGCCGACAAGTCAGCAACTTTAGACGACCTCAAAGACAACATCCAACGTGAAATTGCCAACGTTCCGGTCGAAATGTGTTCCAGAGTGATGGAAAATTGTTCCACAGAATCCACTGCTGTAAACGGTCGCGTGGTGGTCATATGGCCGATATCGAATTTCGTTCATAAAATGTAATGCTTGCACTGCACCCACAATAAATTTGAACTCAATATCTCAAATATTTCTGTGTTTTATTCATAGATAAAGTTGTTATGTCCCTATTGGAAAACAAATAAATTTCTTAACAAAAACATCAGCTATTGTAGTGGCGAGAGTATCTTTTAATGAGACTGCTAGACAGAATTTAGAAAGCTGATCCTGCATTGTGAGGATGTATTCGAATCCATTTTTAGTTTTGGATAAGGGTCCTACCACATCTACAGCTATTTTATCGAAAACTGTTCCTGGTGTGTCTGTAATAACCATTGGTTGTTTTTTTTTAAGTTTGTTTTTGTTATCTAGTGGTACAAATTTCAATGTTCCCTTAAAAATAAGAATTTTAATATCTACATCTTTAAATACTGTTTTAAAAGCTAACAACACTTCGGACCATGGTAAATTCTCTACATGTTCGCTTCGTGCTACACTTACTACCTTTACATTAAGTTTATCTATTAAATTTCTTTACTGCTTTAATACTATTGTATATACAAGTTTTCCCTAATATTTGAAATAGAATCTTGTCTTCCGCCTCTTATGCAAACAGCGAAATGGTTTGTTTTTCTCCCTTTCTTTGTATGGGTAGCACTTATTTCCTGTAATGTTTGGTTAACTTCGATTTTATTAAATTCAATTGAATCATTTGCACCTTTATCGCAGGGATTTCCTGTACTTGTGCCAAAGTATATCAAATTGTCCTTTCGAAATTGTATCATTTCATTAGTTCCAATAATTTGACATTTCAAGTTAGGGTCAAATTCCTTAGTTTCTTGATTAGGATTTGAAGAGTCGTAGCTTGATGTAACACTGACCTTTGAATTTTCCTTTTGTTGAATGAGGGCTTGTTCCTCGAAGTTTGATTCAGTCATTTTGACTGTGTCTTCAATATCATCTTCTATTTTGGATGATACTGATTTTGAAGAAATTTTGTCTGGTGGTAACGCCGTTAGAAATGGGTTTTTCTGGTATCCTTTTTGACTTACGTTTTTCATCAGTTAAGGGGTTATATAACTTTTTCTCTAGGGAAATACAGGGTTTTTGTTTATTTTTTAAAATCATTTTACCATAGTTTTATTCAAAGGCGATAAAAAGTTTCAAAAAGTACATCTCTTATTGTGTTTTTGTATAAAATTTCTAGTGAAAATTCGGAAAATTAGGGAAGGTGCACTCCTTGCCGCAGAACTCCTTTTGTTTGTAATGGCTTACTGTGAGCATGAAATAACGGTAACGGCTCAGCTGAAAAAAAAAACTACGTTAGTATATAGTGTGACCTTGTTCGTGAACGTAGAATTTTACAAATAAAATTTTTTATAGTTACAGTGGTATTTTTTCCAAAAAAGTCGATTTTTTATGGACGAAGAATTGAGATTTCTGCCAAAAAAAAGAGAAGGATTTGTCTGCAAAAAATTCCTTCGTTCACAATCTAGCTATTGTAAGTACAACCAACCTCTCCAAATTTCAAATTTATCGATGCAGTGGTTAGCGAGATATTGTGCTTACCGCGATGGCATTTTTTCAGAAATACGATTCCAGAAACTGCGCGCTATGAACCGCCGTATCTTATGTTCTAGTGCCCCGATTTTGATGAAATTTTGCAGAAACATTGTTAAAAGTATGTACTTTAAAAATTAGCAATACAAATTTTTTTGATTTTTTGAGCCAGAAAAAGGTATATAACCCCTTAACGTATTGTTTTAATTTTCTTGCGATAGATATATGAACGAAAGATTTTAACCGCGTGAATCATTGCCAGAGCTTCTTTTCATAGACTTCACAAAAAAGCTCATGACCACGTAAAACTCTTGAGGTATATGCTATAGGGAGATCTTTGCCTTCTTCTCCCTGAGAAAGAATTCCGCCAATAGCATATCCAGATGCGTCAGTTGTGATATTGAAAGTGTAACGTCACAAGTACGTAAATACTTACTTTGATCGAAGATTCCTCGCTTTAAGTGAGGATAAGTCAATGAAAAGACACAATGATTATAAAGTAAGCCAATTTAAGTTTATTTGAATTATAAATTTAATATTGTAAAATTCTAAAGTTAAATATAAAAGTCAATCCATCAATCAAAGTCAATATGGCACGGGCAATTGGTAAAATAACGACTAACGAGAGGGGGGAGAGGGGAGAGAGGGGAGAGAGAGAGAGAGAGAGAGAGAGAGGGGGGGGGGGTTTAAAAAGTAATTGATATTTTACTTGATAAGTCTTCGTTATTTGCTTGTCTGAAATTAATTAAATTTTCAATTTGTTTATAGCATTCTTGTTCTTCAAAGCCTTCTCCATTAACTAATGGGACGGATAATGTAATTGGGATTTCATTTGTGTTTGCAAATTTTATATAAGCTTTTCCTTTGTGATTTTTTACAACTGCGTCACCTACGTAGACGCCATCTTGCATATGTAATCGAAGTACATACCCTTCACTCTTTTTTGTATTTTTTATATTAACATAAAATGTTGTAACTGTTCGAGCTGGAATAGTAAATGTATTGTTAGATTTAAAAGGGTAACAGTGATATTTTGAAGTGTAGTTTGCATTTACACTATTATCTTGAAAAAATTCTGATCCTAATACTCCATCTTCTTCTACTGGGACTTCATTGGGAATAATGTTGAATATCGTTGGATAACCAGAACTGTTTATTTTTACCAGTCCTAATGTGTAAACTGGTAAATCATTAATTCCTGTAAGTTTTAATACTTTTTGGCAATTTATTGGTACTTCAGGGTTGAGAACCTTTTGTTGAATTAAATTTCAAACAGCACCAGTATCAATCATCATGCGTGTTGGATTTTTTAAACCTTCCGTTGATATTACAGTTGATGGAATTGAAGTGGACTTTGAAATATTTATTGTTGTTGTTGTATGATCGTTAGAAGTGGATGCCAGTGGTTCTTGATTTATGCTTTCCTCAGTGCACCCGTGCTGGGGAGAGCTTTGGAGTTTTCCTGATGAGTTGTTTGTGATTGGCTATTTGGTCGTATCTTGCAGTCTCGTACTAAATGGCCGGGTTTTTTACAGTAATTGCAAATTATTTCAGTATAATTTAAATTTTGTTGAGAATTATTATTCTGTAAAAATCTATTTTCATATGATTTATTTCTATTTTGGAACTGTCCTGAGTTAAAGTTTTTATACTGTCCTGGATTCCATTGTCTATTATGATTATTAACATTAATGTTATTATTGTAAAAATTTCTAGGAAAATTATTATTATTGTTGTATCTTTGTTGTAAAAAATTATTATTATTGTTTTTATAATTATTATTTCTATTTTGCAAATTATTATTGTTATTGTTACTGAAATTATAATTTTTATTTCTTAAAAAATTGTTATTCGGAAAATTATTGTAATTGTTTCTTGAAAAATTATTATTATTACTTCTTTGACCATTTAAATTACTATATCTTCGTTGGTTAGGATGCAAAAAATTTTTTTGTTTATTATTAAGAACTGCCTCTTGGGCTTTACTTGAATGAAAACATTTTTCAGTTGTGTGACCTGGTTTTTTACAAATTAAACAAATAGTTTTGTTTTAAAGTGCTACGTTAAATCGGGTTGTTTTATCATTTTTATTATTTTTATTATTAGTTGATTCGTGACTTTTTGAATAATCCATGTTTTTTTTTCTAAGTAGTGCGGAATTTGCAGCTAATCTTCGTTCTATATCAATACTGTCGCTAATAACTTCTTTAAAAGTATCCTTTTCTTCAACACGAATTTCTAACTCAGGACGCAAACCGCGTATAAAACATTGAATTACGTCTTCTTCAAGGTTTACTTTAAAATTATTATCTACCTGACCATTATTATTGAGCCTGTGAGCATCTTCGATTTTGTCGACAATTTCTTTTATCCTAGCAGCATAGGAATGTACATTTTCTCTTTCCCACATAAATGTATTACCTAATTCTCCCTGTAACTGGTACACGCTTTTCGCAGGGGCATATACTCTTTTCAATTTTTCTATCAATTCTTCTATTGTTGCATAATTTGAAACAAAAATGCATTTTCTAGCTTCTCCAGTTAATGTACCTCTTAATAACCTTGCGAGGTTTTCTTGAGCTGCAGGTGTCGGTAGCATTGCCTTTGCCTCCATGCAACCCTCAATAAAATGTGATAATGGGAGGTTGCTTCCGTCGAACAATGGGACCACCTCTAGCGCGTCGCGTAAGGATACCTGCTGGCTGTTGGGTATGACTACGGCCATTTCTTCGTTATTTACTATTACTTGATTATCTTGATTTATGACTTCAGTGTCGCTTTTGTCGTCGTCGCTGTCGTTGTTGCTAATTATAGATTCGCGTGCCAATGAGTTTTCCAATCTTTCTTTCAAAGTTTTATTATCTATTGTTATTACTGTTGAGCTTAGCAAATTGAATTCGTCAAAATAAGATAATTCGTTCGTTAGAGTTTGATCTTGATTACTAGATCCTGTTACAATGCTTAAATCTGGACAGAAACTTGAATGGAACCCGCTAGTTTTTTCTGAATTTTCACTTGATATACTTTGATTATTAATTAGAGTCTTGTCTAAACTTGAATCATCTAACTTAAGAGTGTTATCTAATTCTTGTTCTGTAGGGATATGATCAGGTATATTTTGGCATTTATTATCTGTTGAATATTCTCTATTTCTAATTGGTTTTATTTTTAAATTACCCTTTTGATTCAAATCTATTTTTGCAAACTGACTATCTTATTTAGCTTGACTACGTGTTATAACTTTCGGAGTAGATTCTAAAGGGATATTTGGTTTTGACATTGAGTCATTATAAATTTACAATATTTTATATTCAGCGTTGTCTTAGATTGTTTATTGTTATTTTAAATTATAAACTGTTTATAACAATAAAAAAACTATATATAAAATTTATTTTTCAAGAAAGATAAAATGAGATTTGTAAAATTTATTTTTAATTTGTTTATTTATTTTTAATAACAATATAATTTGAAATGAAATTTGTATTTCTTCATTTGGAAAAAAATAATGATATAAAAATATAATTATTTCAAATATTTAAATTAAATAAATAATCGCTCAATTGATTGTAAATTTATAATTTTTTATAATAAATTTCTTAAAATAATAAAATATTCTTCTTTACCAACTGCATGTGCCTTTTATGTAAATTAAAATAATTAATTTTATTTATTTATAAATTGTTTATAACAATTAAACAAATTTGTTTATAACAATGATCATTCGAATTATTTTCATTATATTGGACAAGTTAACTTGAATGCAAATCTTTGGACAAATTTTTTTTTGCAATTAAAAATATTCTGTTTTTTATGTTTGTTTTAACTTAAATCAAAACTTAGTTAACAAATTAGAATATCTTTTTAAATAAGATAAGTTACTTAATCACGTAGGTTAGCCTCAAGGTCAGATCCCTGCGTGATCTAACAAATCTATTTTATTGAAATTTTAAGTTTTCAAGTTAAAGTAAGATTTCATAATCATTTATTTATTTATTTATTAAGAACCAATGTGTTCAATTTCAATTGACTTGTGTTTCCCGGGCCGATGCACCAGAAAAAAGGAAGTATGTTACGTCACAAGTACGTAAATACTTACTTTGATCGAAGATTTCTCGTTTTAAGTTAGGATCGAATGATCCTCGCTTAGGGATGAGGATAAGTCAATGAAGGACACAACAACTATTCACCCTTTTTGGCACTGAGTCTAAGATCCCTTCACGGATAGTAAGACGGATTACGGTAAATTTATGACTCTCGGGTCTTCACATTGTCAAACTGCACGGTACAATCGTGTCTCGCTGAGAATCCTTTTTAGTTTTTTAGAAAATGCCGCACTTAAATTCTCCTCACAAGACTAGTTTTCCCTTGGCGGGGTGTCCTTTTTATATTATATTTTTTGGTGACGTCACGCGTTGCGCAGTCTCCCGCTGCGTGTGACGTAGTGATACCTCTCTTTTCAATAGGTGGTTTTCTCTCTCTTTTAGTAATTTGTCCAGATTTCTCTCTAGACCTAGCCCATGCCTATAGTACATTCTAATGCGTCGCGGGACGTGACAAAAGGCTTTGAAAAGTCCAAGTACTGCAAAATTGGGGGGTTGCAAAGATGTTCTTTCAGCGTAGAAAAAGCCTGTTCTTTTTTTTCTGTCCATTTAAATTCAATATCTTTTTGAAGCAATTTACTTACCGGTTTTGCAATTTGAGCAAAGTTCTTGATAAGACGACGATAAAATCCAGCCAAGCCCAAAAATTGGCGTATATTTTTGACGTTTTTAGGTTTTGGAAATTCTCTAACTACTTCTAATTTTCTTGGGTCTGGGCTAACTTCTTTTATATCCAACATGTTTCCTAGGTAACATACTTTGTCTCGTAAAAATTTGCATTTATCGGGATTTAGTTGAAGATTAGTTTTCCGTAATCTGTCTATAATTAGTTTTATTTTTCCTCGTGCTCTTCTGAAAAATCGGCAAACACTACTATGTCATTGATAAATGTGAATAAAATTTTTCCTTGGAGATTTTTAAATGTTTCGTCGATGAATCTTTGAAAAGTAGGAGGGGCATTTTTTAATCTAAAAGTCATTTTTACATACTCATAATGACCATGGGGAGTACTAAATGCTGTTTTATGGGCATCTCGTGGATCCATTAAAATTTGTTGAAATCCTGTTGCTAAATCAAGGGTTGTATAATATTTATGTCCTCCTCTTTGGTCGATGATTTGCGTAATGTCTGGTAAAGGGTATCCATCACTGGGGGTTTTGTCATTTAATTGGCGGAAATCTGAGACAAGTCAACATTTTTGTTTTTCTGAAGAATCCATTTTTTTGGTACGGTGAACTTGATGGTTTTATTAATCCAGAGTCTAACATTTCTTGCACTTGTCGTTCTACTTCTTCTTTAAGTGAAATTGGGGATTTATATTGCTTTACATTAATAGGAATATTATGTATGGTTGGAATTCGGTGAATGACTACTTGCTGCTTCTAGTTTCTGTCCTTCTCTTAAAAAACGATCTTTGTTAGAAGTTACAAATTTAATTATATAATTCCTTTTATTCTCATTTAAATCATTTAATCTCAACTTATTAATCAGTAAATCCTCTTCTGAGACTGTATCTTTGTTTTCTATGGAGAAGTTTCCATAAATTTCCTCTTTTGAGAAATTTCTTTGGAAAGTTTCATAAGTTTCATAAATCTCCAACTCGGAGTAAGAATCTAGGTTAAACTTGGATGAAATTTCAAGTAAAGTTTCCTGAAATTTATCTTTTTTGCACCATGTAAGTTCCTCATGTTCTAGATAGGTGGGGCTATCTAATTCTTCAGTCGTTTATAGGGGTTTCTTGTTCGTACTCTTGAGGTAAGATTGAATGACTTGATGACGCAATTGCATCCAGGCTCCATGATGAATTTGACCTTTTGATTTCTTCTGGTATGTTGGGAATACAGTTTTTCTTTTCTTCTATAGCATATTGTCAATTTTTATTTTTTAAGAATTCGTTTCCCAATGTTAATTTAGAGATTTTATCTTTCGTTTTTATTTTTTCGTTTTCGCAGTCAATTACCGCATTGGTTTCCGTTAGATATGTAGCACCTAAAATTCCTTTACATGGAATATCGAAATCATCAGATACCACATGAAATGTGGATGTATGTCCGTATAATGCAAGTTTTATTGTTCCCATAGTGCGATATAATTTATCGCCTAATCTTTTAAGAAAAACAGTATTAAAATTATCCATATCTATTTCACTAGGTAATAAATGGATCTTGATAATATTTGCTTCTGAACCTGTATCAATTATAAATTGTCCCAGACTATTTGAAGGAGGATTGAATACCTTAAAGAAAGGCAGGTTATTTTTTTCTAAATTATCTAAATTATTTTTGCTTTTGCTTATACAGAATATTGAGATCCAAGGATACCATCGAATGGAATAAAAAATTGGTCCGGTAATATATGAAATTTAACTTCATATAACCCATTAATTGTAGTTCAATGGTTTGGATGGAAGAGATAATTTTAGAAATTAGAAAAATACGAATTCTGGAATCTTGTAATCCATTTGGAAAATTTAGTATAAATTTAGAATTCCTTTTTATCATTTTTGAATTTTGTAATTTTAGGATTTTTGTGATCCCATCTAAAATTTTGTAATCCTATTTGAGATTTGTAAAAATTTGAAATCTGGATTCTTTTGATCCATAGAAAATTTGTTTGAAAATCAGGATTCTTGTGATCCTTTTTGAATTTTGTAATTTTAGGATTTTTGTAATCCTATTTTAAAATATAGGGAAATTTAGAATTTGGATTCTTTTGATCCATTTGAAATTTTGGATAAATTTAGGATTCTTGTGATCTTCTTCTTGGAATTTTGTAATCTAGGATTTTTGTAATCCTATTTAAAATTTTGAAATACAGTAAAATTTAAAATTTGGATTCCTTTGATCCATTTTAAATTTTGAATAAATTTAGGATCCCTGTGATCCTTTTTGAATTTTGTAATTTAGGATTTTTGTAATCCTATTAAAATTTTGAAATTTAGAAACATTTGAAATTTGGATTCTTGTGATCCATCGAAAATTAGAATAAATTCAGAATTGGGATTTTGGGGATCCCTTTTACATTTTAGAATTTAGGATTTTTGTAATCCCATCTAAAATTTTGAGATTTCGAAAAATTAAAAATCGATTTAATTTAGAGAATTTGTAAAATTTAACAATTTTGGTTTGGTTTAGAAAATTTGTAGATAAAGTTGTTAGAAGTTGTAAAATTTTATTGATTTAGAAAATTTTGAAATTTGTAAAATTTGTAAATTTGTAAAATTTAGTTTGATTTAGAAAATTTTGTTAAAGTTTGTTTGATTTAAAAAATTTTGTGATATTTTATATAATTTTACAAAATTTAGTATAATTTTGTAAAATTTGTTTCATTTGGAAAACTTTTGAAAATTTGTAAAGTTTGTAAAATTTTAAAATTTCGTAGTTTGTAAAAATTGTAAAGTTTAGAAAATTTGTAAAATTTTGGTTAGATTTTTTAAACTTTGTAAAATTTTTTATCAAGTTTAATTATATTTGTAAACTTTGTAAAATTTAGTTTGATTTGGAAAATTTTGTTTCATTCAGTAAATTTTGTAAATTTGTAACATTTTGTTAAATTTGTAACTTTTGTTTGAAAATTATGAAAAGTTTTTTAAAGTTAGTTAAATGTTGTTAAAGTTTGTTTGATTTATAAAATTTTGTGATATTTTGTATAATTTTACAAAATTTGTTTCATTTGGAAAATTTGTAAAGTTTGTAAAAATTTAAAATTTCGTAAAGTTTGTAAAAATTGTAAAGTTTAGAAAATTTGTAAAATTTTGGTGTGATTCTTTAAAATTTGTAAAATTTTTTAAAGTTTAATTATATTTGTAAACTTTGTAAAATTTAGTTTGATTTGGAAAATTTTGTTTCATTTAGTAAATTTTGTAAATTTGTAAAATTTTGTTAAATTTTTAACTTTTTGGTAAATTTTGATTGATTTAGATAAATTGAAAAATTTAGAAATTTTGTAAAAAGTTGTAAAATTTTGAAAATTTGTATCGTTTTGTTAAATTTGGGAAATTTTGTAGAATTTTGTTTACTTTGCAAAATTTTGTTGGATTTAGAAAAAGTTGTAAAAATTGAAAATTTCCTAGTTTTGTTTAATTTGAATAATTTCGAAAATTTATAAATTTGAAAAGTTTGTAAAATTTAGTTCGATTTTTTAAACTCAGAATTCTTTTATATCATTCTCCACCACACGATTTATCCGTCGCACGAGTAATTTTTAAGTTTCTTCCTTTGTATAGGAATCAATTCTCAGATGGGAACTTCAATCTGAGTCGAAACGCTTGAAAGCATGAAACCCTGAGTCATATTTTTCTTTCCTTGGCCCCAAAGCCAACTAATTACATCATCAATATTTGAATATTTTAGAAAAAACTCATTATTTTATTTACAGATTAAATACAAAGAATGATTTTCACACCAAATAACAGAAATAATATCTTTAAAATCCATTATTTTTTTTCAAGAGGACAAAAGAAATATTCTTAAAATTTCATTTTTACATTCTCATCATGGATGAGAAGGTATTGGTTTTATGTGAAAAATGACTCGAAAATTTCATCAAATCTTTACGTTTTGAGACCCCCTGAGTCCGAAAAAAGGGTTTTTATGAAAGTGTCTGTCTGTAGGTCGTGTGCGGCTTCAATCTCGATAGAATTATCAGATTGAATTGTGCTTTGGCACAGTTTATCGGAGCCGAAAAAGTAAGGACAAGTTCGTTAACCAGCCACATCCAATCAAAATTGAGGGATTGACCACTACTTTTGTGTTTTTGAAAATAATTTTTTGAAAAAATCAATAATTTTAATACTGGTTTTAGATAGTGCTCATAAATCTCCAAAAATTATCCTGATAACATTTTTTGATTAAATCAAAATTAGAAACGTTACAGCATATTCAAATTCAAAAAAAGTCAATATCAAAATTCCATTTTCCAGTTAAATTATACGAGATACGAAAAAACGTTATGATACAATACTATTTTCTACATAAAGACCTACAAATTTGAATTGTAACATTTTTTCATAAGATGCATATTTTTTTTTTTAATTCAAAAATAATCTATTGAAAATCCAAAATTCAAATTTTTAACAATAATATGTAAAATGAGAAAAAAACGTAGGAAAACAAAGTTGTTAGTTTCAAAAAGATCTAACAGTTTTGTCTTACACAGTTTATGAAAAAACATATATTTTTCGTTTCAATTCCAAAAAATACGATTAAAATTCAATAATTCCATTTTTTAGACAAAATATATGAGATACATAAAAAAAGTTTGAACGAAAAATTATTTGCCTAAATGAGGTCTACACATTCTTATTAAGAAATTTCTCGACAGGATGTATATTTTATGTTTTGATTTTTAATATTAAAAATTTGCCCGCTTTGCGGGCACATTCTCATTGCGCGCCTAGGGCGCGCGATTCGATCGTCGCGCTTCGCGCTCCGTTCTTTCTGGACATCGCGCTTCGCGCTCGGTCTTGTGCTCTTCGCGTACATTTAAGTTTATTTCTTATAATTTAATACTGAAGCTCAAACCAATTTAATGATATTAAAGATGATGTAAATTAGTCATTTTCTCAAATTCACTAAGTTTCTTTTTCAGATTAAGTGAAACAGGAAATTCAATTTACTTAAGGCCAGTGATCCCAGAACGTGGGAGCTGGCGGCCCCCACCATAGACCCCACCAGCTCATGGCTTCTTTCTCGCTCTACTGCCATAGGTTGGTTGAATGAGGAAGACACAATGAGCTTGAGGCATCTATGGTGGGGGCCTCCAGCTCCCATGTTCTGGGATCACTGCTTAAGGCTCCATCGGCCTTAAGGAACACATTCTCATCATGACGCTCGCGCTTCGCGCTCGATTTTCTGTATGCATTTTTGTAACTTTTTAATAAATTACATAATTATTGATAAATTTATTTTCTTCCAAATCTTTTAAAAAGGAAAAACAATCGTAAACTTTATTTAAGGAAATGATTTTGCATAACAACGCTTATTTCGTATCTCACATATTTTGGTGAAAAAAATCGAATTTATTTAATATTAAAAATCAAAACATAAAATATACATCCTGTCGAGAAATTTCTCGATAATAATGTGTAGACCTTATTTAGCCAAACAATTTTCATCTCAAAGTTTTTTTTGAATCTCACATATTTTGTCTAAAAAATGGAATTTTTGAATTTTAATCGTATTTTTTGGACTTGAAACGAAAAATATATGTTTTATCAGAAACTGTGTGAGACAAAACTTGTAGATCTTTTTGAAACTAACAACTTTGTTTACGTTTTTTTCTCATTTTACATATTATTGTTAAAAAATTGAATTTTGGATTTTCAATAGTTTTTTTTTTTAATTAAATAGAAAAATATGCATCTTCTGAAAAAATGTTACAATTCAAATTTGTAGGTCTTTATTTATTCAATAATATTGTATCATAACGTTTTTTCGTATCTCGTATAATTTAACTGGAAAATGGAATTTTGATATGGACTTTTTTCGAATTTGAATATGCTGTAATATTTTTAATTTTGATTTAATCAAAAAATGTTATCAGGATAATTTTTAGAGGTTTATGAGCACTATCTAAAACCAGTATTGAAATTTTTGATTTTTTCAAAAAATTATTTTCAAAAACACAAAAGTGGTGCTCAACCCATCAATTTTGATTGGATGTGGCTGGTTAACGAACTTGTCCTTACTTTTTCGGCTCCGATAAAGTGTACCAAAGCTCAATTCAATCTGATAATTCTATCGAGAGTTATGCCACACACGACCTACAGACAGACAGACAGACAGATAGACAGACAGACAGGCAGACAGACAGGCAGACAGGCAGACAGGCAGACTGGCAGACAGACAGACAGACAGACAGACAGATAGACAGACAGACAGGCAGACAGACAGGCAGACAGGCAGACAGGCAGACTGGCAGACAGACAGACAGACAGACAGACAGACGGACAGACCGACAGACAGACCGACAGGCAGACAGACAGACAGACAGACAGATACTTTCGTAAAAACCATTTTTTCTGACTCAGGGGGTCTCAAAACGTAAAGATTTGATGAAAATTTCGAAAGTCATTTTTCACATAAAACCAATACCTTCTCATCCATGATGAGAATTTAAAAAAATTCGATTTTTTTCACCAAAATATGTGAGATACGAAATAAGCGTTGTTCTGCAAAATCGTTTCCTTAAGGTAGTACGATCACGAAAATTAGATCTCAGACAAAAATAGTTAATTTTGCTTTCAAGAATAGCAACATTATTATTGAAGGGCCAATTTGAATGAGAAAAGATTATTTCTCATGAAAAATATTTGAAACACAAAAAAATAATGTTATTAATAAATTTTATTTCTTCCCAAACTTATTTTCTTATCGCTTCGAGTCAAATTTTTGAAAATGATGCGATTCTAATAAATTATGGTTCATTTTATTAGAAAAAAGATTCTCTAGAACTTGACCGTTTCCTATTTTTGAAATTAAATTAATTATTATCAGATACAGCAATTTGTTTATAAAAATTTTGTTTTAAAAAATTGTTTTTTATAATTTCAGCCATTAAAGAATTCATTTTCAAAAATAAGAAATGGTCAAGTTGTAGAGAATCTTTTTCCTAAAAATATGAACCGTGATTTATTATAATCGCATCATTTTTAAAAATTTGGCTCGAAGCGATAAGAAAATAAGTTTGGGCAAAAATGAAATTTATTAATAACAAATTAATTAGTTGAGTTTGAAATTTTTGTCACTGCCTACATTATCGGAGGATCACTAGTCGCGTGTCAGATAGGATACGTTGTCGACAGGTGTCCTCGTAGACAATTTCAAACTCTTATATCGCAAATAATGCAAATAAATTTAATATTTTAAAGAATTTGAAAATCTTCCTGTGGAAAAAATGACGCTTTCGACTGCGCTGGGATTCGAGCCCAGGTCTTTCGATTGCCGGTCGACTGCTCTAACCACTGAGCTACACATTATTTTTTGTGTTTCAAATTTTTTTCATGAAAAATAATCTTTTCTCTTTCAAATTAGCCCTTCAATGATAATATTGCTATTCTTGAAAGCAAAATTATCTATTTTAGCCTGAGGTCTAATTTTCGTGATCGTACTACCTTAAATAAAGTCTACGATTATTTTTTCTTTTTGAGAGATTTGGAAGAAAATAAATTATTTTAATCATGTAATTGATTAAAAAGTTACTGAAATGTATACAGGAAATCGAGCGCGAAGCGCGAGTGTCATGCTGAGAATGTGTTCCTTAAGGCCGATAGAGCCTCAAGTAAATTGAATTTCCTGTTTCACTTGAACTGAAAAAGAAATTTAGTGAATTTGAGAAAATGAGTAATTCACATCATCTTTAATATTATAAAATTGGTTTGAGCTTCAGTATTAAATTATAAGAAATAAACTTAAATGTATGCAAAGACCACGAGACCGAGCGCGAAGCGCGAGGTCCAGAAAGATCGGAGCCCGAAGCGCGACGTTCAAAAATTCCGGATCGCGCAGCGCGACGATCGAGTATGACGGAGTGCGACGATCAAATCGCGCGCCCTAGGCGCGCTCAAGCTTGCGAGCGAAGCGAGCTGCGCGCTAAGGCAGATTTTTTTTTTAAATATTAAGGCACTTCTCCAGACTCAAAACTTCACTTTAAAACCGACATAAGTTCAAATAAATCATAGAGAAAAAAAGAGAGAAATAAGGAAAAATGCACAAATTTGGAGCAGAATAATTACTTTGAACAGTTATCCCTCCGGGGCCTCCAAAAATTAAAGACTCTTATGTGACGTCTGAAGATACATAAGAGAAAAGTTTATTTTTATATAATTAATAATTATGTTCTCTTCAAGAGTATCATGTTTTGGGTCTGGAAAATTAATTTCAATAACCCGGGAAATCTGTTCTTAAATTATTCTCAACCAATATATAAAAATTTCAGTCGAAAATACATATAAAATGGGAAAAACAAGGCGAATTTCGGACAGTCGCACTATTCCCATAAAAAGGAGCACGCCACTTTGTCCTTGATTCTAAGGATTTGGATTAGTAGGTAACACTTCTACAAATGCTAGTACTGGGGTGGTTACCAGCACTCAAACATTTGCAATAAAATCAATATTTTTAAATATATATATATATATATATATAATATATATATATATATATAGACAGGGTAGAAAGATGTAGAGAGACACAGTGATTTAAGATTTGAAACTTACATTTTATTTTTATCACAGAAATTCCTTGGTAAAAATCCTGGGAGATAGATGAATTTGGAGAAGTTTGAAAAATATTTGAGGATCCAGTGAAAAAGTTGTTTAACTCCGCGAAAACTCCGTATAATTTTGAAAAACTCGTAAGATTTGTAAGGTTTAGAAAAATTTGTGATCGATAGTGTTGACGTTAAAAAAAGAACTATGATTTGTAAAAACTCGTCGAAAATTTGGTGTAAGAGAAGAACTGAGTTAAAACATGAAAATACATAGCTTTTATGTATTTTCCTCTTTTCCCTTTCTACTTGAAAATCTTTCGGGGGAGTTGAAAGTATTAGTTTTAGTTTTATGATTGGTGGAATATGTTACATATGTATATGACTAGTTACGCCCCCGCAGTAGTAGGAGAAAATTCTAAGGGCTGACCCATTGGGTTGGGCCTTGTAGGAATAGCCTAATTTTTCCAAGTTCATCGATCTACCAAGACATAGCGCTACATGTATATTCTTAAATACAATACGTTAAAAATTTATCATTTAAACAATTATATTTACAGATTTCGTTAAATTTAAGTAATAGAAAAGTCAAACTACAATATGATTCATTTAAATCCTAATTTAACTTTCAACCTCGTTAATTTACATTAAACTAACTATTCTTCCTTTCAAAATTCAAAAGGATCATTATTACCAGACCTATCCGAATCCCTGCCTGCAACGGCGAGAACTTGATTCGCTTAGTGATTATAGTTTCTATGTGCGAAGTTTTCTCACCAGAGCGGTGCTGCACGCGGCACGCTCTACAAAAGCATTATACTAATAGACAAATATTTAAAAAATTTTAATTAATTAAGTTTCTGAACAATATGAAATGAAAAAATGTTCCTAAAATGATTCTAGGACATAAAATACACATTTTGCATAAATAAATTAATACAAAATAAAAAAAAGAACACATTAAACTTCGTAAAATATATACTGTGGATACGCATGAAGAATTCTTGAGACCCTGAACAATATTTTTTTTATGTTATCCCCATATAACTGAAAATATATTTAAAAATAAATAAAAAGCTTAAGCTTCTAAATAGAAGTATTTTTCATTAATATTTTCCATCTTCAAACGAATGAAATGAAAAATAAATATTTTGTTAAGCCCTGTGTTCAACATAAAAACCCATGTGAAGGGAAGTATATACTCAATTAAAAATTTGTAAATGTAACAAAAAATATTCATTACTATAAAATTTGCTAGTACATATTTTTTACATATTTAAAATTTTTAACATGTACAGATCGATGATGACTAGTTAAGTCTCGCAAAGCTTGGCTGCTTTTTTCTTCAAGACGCTAACTTTTTAAATCTCAGCCATTTCCTGTCTTACGAATTGTCTCATTCTTATTTAAAACAAAATTAAATCACATATGCTAACATCTCTACAGCTTCATTGGCATGTTTTTTGCATTCAAAAATAAATTTTGTTTCACATGACAAAAAATGTTCATTACTATAAAATTTGCTAGTACATATTTTTAATATATATTGAATTTTTAACATGTACGTATCTGTAAATAAAATATTAGACCAAATTTTATATAAAGATATCTGATAAAGTTTCTAATATATCTATATTCCCTGTACGAAATATGTCGAACATAAGCGAAGACATATAGTATATACATATGTATTAATTTTAATATGACGTGTTTTGCAGGAAAGATAAACTACCGTTTATAATAATAATATTAAAATATTTATTTTAATTACTTTATACTTAGTATTTTTTCGCGTATAATAAAATATAGATACGTTCATATTAATCATCACGGTACTTATTTAATTCCAAAATTTATCTTTATATCCCTTCAATCCATTCCTTTTCATCCGAATTCTTGCAGTGAAATATAAATATCCAAGAAAGCACTTTTATATTTTTTTACAAAATGGATTTGTATAAGAAATATAGTGTCGTTGATGTTGCATTCAAAATCCATTTAGTATTTCTTTAGCTTCCTTAATTTCAGAAAATTTAACTGAACAAGATAAAAATATTTTATTCAGTATGAGATTTCGAATGGAATATTATCAATACTGTATAAAAGTTTCACTAATTTTTTGTTCCTTTCCTTTTGTTTAGAGATTTTTTGGCACTATCAGATTAGCTGTAGGAATAAATGATCATCTTTGTACACCAACCTTCTTGCAAATATACAAGATATTAGCTGCCTTTAGCATTTTGAAACCTCCAAAGCTTGAAAATTGTAGTACTTTCGATGGCAACCCTCCACAGCCCTTAATAACAATTTCAAAATTCATTCTCAATTCGGACCTCTGATCGAGCAGACGTGTCTTAGAGAGTTCTGTATTTATTTTGAACGCGTGTTCCATTCTTTTTTCTTTTCTCTTTCTGGTGAGTGCTACGAAGTGAAATTTGTAAAGCTGTGAACACCTGTGTCATCCTGTGCAAAGAAGTGTTCGGTGTGCAGTGTGCAGTGTGCACCAAATGCAACTCCTAACACTACAATGAATTCCAAATTAGATAGAACCCAAAGTCAAAGCAATTCTCCAATCTCAACAAATATGAATCCGATAATTCCTACGACCAGTTATGCTACCGTTGCTGAAAGTGATGTTTTCCCAAAAAAGGACCACGCAATTATCATTGAATCAAGACCAGATATACACTTAGACGAATTCACAGCGGCTGTAGGAAAAATTATTGGGACAAACAGCATAAGATTCGCATCCAGAATGTCCCACGGAAGAATTTGTATGTTTCTTGATAGTAAACAAACGGCCGACGACCATACTGAAAAGCACACCAGTATAACTATACAGAAACATATACTGGAAAATAAACTACGACGACACCTCTTACTGGATTTACCTATCTACTGACAACCTAACATGCTTCCTGTGTAAGAAATCGGGCCATATCGCCAAAAACTGCACAGCGGCCCAACAAAACAAACCAGATGAGAAAGCAGTTGAATCAATCGACACTGCAACTAAAAAATCACCACCTAAAAAACACGATTCAAATTCAAACCTTCAAAACAAAGATTTCCCAGGTCTTCCTCCTTCACAACTCGAACTGATGGACGCTCTAAATACACCGGGAACCAAACGAACCCATTCCACTATTTCTTCGACGAATACGGATAAATCAGAAAACTTAATAACAAACACGGATGAAAACATTTTCAAAGGAAATGATAACTCATGGATACCGGCTAAACCGAACAGTAAGAAACCCAAAAAAATCAGTGCCCTGAAGATAAAAAGCATAACAACCGACGACTTACTAAACTCTGTCGAACCACTCTTTGAAAACTCCTCAGCTAACTTTATTCTAAACTATTTGCAATTCAAAAGCTTTTTCGAAAAAGCAACAGGATCGGCGAATCCAGCGGCTATCGCCAACGACTATACCGATGACATCCAGGGGCACATAAATATGCTGAAAGAAATTTATCCGAACCTGACGGAACGAACCGCCAAACTTAGATGCACCAAAATTATTTACAGACTAGTCAAAGCTGAAGGCAATATAGTTACGAGCTCTGATGAAGAATCACCATCGAACACGGAAGAAACGTAAAAAACTACTCCTTCCTTAATATGGCCTTCAAAATCATTCAGTGGAATTTAAACGGTTTCAATCCTCGACGCGAATCTCTCCAACTGCTTATAAAAGAACAAAACCCATCAATATTTTGTCTCCAAGAAACTAATTTTAAAAAATCTTTCTGTGCAAATCTGAGAAACTTCTCACCAGTTTTCAAAAATCGTCGTACTACAGATTTTGCTAGCGGGGGCGTTGCAGTTTACACCAATAGTCACATACATCACGAGGAAGTTAAATTAAACACTAATCTAGAAGCAGTTGCAATTTCATCTATAACCCCGTCAAAATTATGTATCTGCAACACCTACATTCCGAATCGACATGAGATCAACCTCACCGAACTTAAACAACTTATTGACCAACTACCCAGACCCTTTATTCTACTAGGAGATTTCAACAGTCACAACTCTCTCTGGGGATCAAGACACACTGACATAAGAGGTAGAAAAATATAGAAACTTTTAGACGAACCTGATCTGGTTTTACTTAACAACAACCAACCTATACATTTTAACATTTGAAATGCTGCACTCAGCTCAATAGATCTGTCTCTCTGCAGTTCTAACATAGCTCAGACCATTTTAACTGGAATGTTCTTAATAATCTTTATGGCAGTGATCACTTTCCCATTATGATTGAAATTCACAATCCCCATCCCACAATGTATAACTATACCCCGAGATGGAAATATAAAAAAGCGGACTGGTATAAATTCCAGACAGAAATAGATTCCAAAATTGACAAACTAGAATCACCTTCTGTTGAAAACATACACAAAATGCATGATATTGTTCATGAGTTTGGAGTGGCTATCAAGAAGTCAGCTGATGCATCTATCCCAAAAACAACTTCGAATTACTTCAAAAACCAAGTACCTTGGTGGAGCCCTGAAGTGGAGGAAGCTATTAAACAGAAGAAACATGCCTTCAATATCTATAAAAGACTTAAGACTGAAGAAAACAAAATCGAGTTTAAGAGACGTCGAGCCATTTCAAGGAAGATAATTAAACTGAGCAGACGAAACTCATGGATTGAATTCACATCGTCCTTAAATTACAGCACTTCTAGTTCAGAAGTATGGAGGAAGATCAACATGATTGAAGGAAATTCTACAAGTACACGCATCATGGCCCTCCAAAAAACTGATGGCTCTACATCGTCTGATTCAACAGAAATCGCGAACGAACTAGCGGTTAACTATGCCTCAAATTCTAGCAATGCAAACTATGCGCCAAATTTCATCCCTTTCAAGATTGAAACTGAAAACATCATCGACCAAAGAATTGATGAGAATCAAAATCTTGTTCTCAATACTCCACTCCTTCTATCTGAAGTCACATCAACTCTAAATCAATGCAAAAATACTAGTCCTGGCCCTGACAACATACCAAATGTACTCCTAAAGAAACTACCAATCAAATCTCTAAAGTACCTTCTTGATCTACTAAATTGCATTTGGATTCACAAAGTCTTTCCAAGCCTTTGGAGAGAATCCCTCATCACTCCTATTCTCAAGCCTAACAAAGACAGACTAAAAGCCAGCAGCTACCGACCCATTGCATTAACATGTAACATGTGCAAACTAATGGAAAAAATTTATAAATAAAAGACTCAGATGGTTCCTAGAAAATATGAAATTTTTTGATAAACACCAAAGTGCCTTCAGGCAATATCGATCAACGCTGGACTCCCTTGTAAACCTTGAAACAAACATACATGACGCTTTCATAAATGACCAACACCTCCTGGCTGTTTCTCTAGACATCGAAAAATGCTACGAAATGGTCTGGAGGCATCGAATCCTGCAAATCCTACTTGATAATGGCGTGGATGGATCAATGATTATCTTCATTGAAAACTTTCTCCAAAAAGACTCATTCAAGTTAGAGTAAATGGTTTCCTCTCGAAACAAATTATACTTGAAAATGGAGTTCCTCAAGGCTCCGTACTTAGTGTCACTCTATTCTTAATTTCATTCAACGATATCACAGGTTGCATTTCACGACCAATAAACAAAAGCATCTTTGCCGATGATCTGACAATCTACTGTAGCGGAAAAGATTTAAAAACAACTCAAAAACTAGTTCAAAGCTGCCTTGACGAGCTGCAAGAATGGGCCAACAAAACGGGTTTCAAGTTCTCCAAAACGAAAAGCACTTGCATCGTCTTCTCAAAAAATAAAAAAATAAATAACCTAAACCCTGTTCTACATATCTCAAAACATAAATTAGAAGTTGTTAATACTATAAAAATTTTAGGGCTTATCTTCGATGAAAAGCTTTCCTGGATCCCTCACCTAAGATACCTAAAAGACGACTGCAAACGCAGGCTAAACGTTATTAAAACACTTGCAAAAAGAAATTGGGGAGCGGACCAAAAATTACTAACAAATACCTACAAGGCTATTGTTAGATCCAAGTTAGACTATGGGTCCATAATCTATAACTCAGCCAAACCTCAGATTCTAGAAATTATCTCCCCTATCCACAACGCTGGTCTAAGAATTGCCTCTGGAGCCTTTGTATCTAGCCCAATCAGCAGCATTCTCTGTGAAACTGACGAATATCCTCTTGACGTTCGAACAAAACAGTTGAGCCAAGTTTACGCCACTGCCATAGCCTCTACGAAGCCAAACCCGACATACGAGGACATTTTTCTCGGAAAATATCAGGATGAATACGAGAAACGCCCAAATTCTACTGTGCCAATATATGTTAGAATCAAAACATACCTACTGGAAACTAATTTTGAAATACCAGCTGTTGCTCCTAGGAGATCCTATAACTTTCCTTATTGGGAATTTTCATTGCCTGCTACCATCACTGATCTTCAGAAATTTCCTAGGAACCAAACAACGTCAATGGAATATAGAGCTGCCCTAGATGGACTTCTCAACAACTACTCAAATTACATCCCAATCTATACAGACGGTTCAAAATATACAAATGGATGCGGATGTGCAATGGTCACACCTGATAAAGAATCTCAATTTAAATTACCGGACTCTTACAACATTTTCAGGTGTGAAACATATGCTATCTTAAAAGCACTAAATTACATAAAACAGGCTATCGATTCCTATTTTATCATCTTTACGGACTCCTTATCTGCCATTGAAGCAATCAAAAACACCAGCAAATTTGATCACATCACAAAAGAAATCCATGAAACCCTTTGGGAGTTCTCTAAAAGGGGAAAAGAAGTAATCTTTATCTGGATACCATCTCATTCTGGAATAAAAGGAAACAAAACTGCAGATTCCATAGCCAAATTGGCTTATTTACTCCCTGTAACCGATCCGCCTATTCCTACCTTCCATAAGGACCTCAAAATCCAAATCTGTCAAGCATCCAATGCCTTGTGGAACGAAAGATGGAAAACTTCGAAAATCACCAAACTCCATCACATTAGAGCGGATATTTTCGAGAAACCGACTATAAACTTAGAAACTCGAAGAGATCAAGTGACCCTTACCAGACTGAGAATTGGACACACAAACTTGACCCATTCATACCTAATCACCAAAAACGAACCTGCCTTATGTGATTGCTGCGAAGACCCTGTCTCCATCTCCGTCAAGCACATACTAACAGAGTGCAACAAGTATACCGATAAACGTAACCAGCATAAAATTGGGATCAACCTGAAAAGGATGCTCACCGACCCAAACTTATTCAACAGAGTTCTAGACTACCTTCAGGACATAGATCTTCGACACCTCATATAGTGAAATTCGAACCAAACTGTGTCTTATTCTGTTTAAGAGTGAAATCCATGTATATATTTTTAAATATATTTTCAGTTATATGGGGATAACATAAAAAAAATTTTGTTCAGGGTCTCAAGAATTCTTCATGCGTATCCACACTGTACATTTTACGAAGTTTAATGTGTTCTTTTTTTTATTTTGTATTAATTGATTTATGCAAAATGTGTATTTTATGTCCTAGAATCATTTTAGGAACATTTTTTCATTTCATATTGTTCGGAAACTTAATTATTTAAAATTTTTTAAATATTTGTCTATTAGTATAATGCTTTTGTAGAGCAATTCTCTACGAGTGTTTGTGAGTGTTCCGGAAAATCCTAGACGTCGAAAATTATGGTTCAGTCTAGCTTGACGTAAAGAGACACCAACAAAATTTTTACTGTTGTGAAAATAGTTTAAATGTGATTTTATGCATAATAATTGTAAATAAGAGAGTAAATTGTGAATAAAATTTATAACCTCATTTATATGTTGCGTACTTTGACATTATCAAAAATCCCACAGTATTTAAAAAACTTTTCCTGCTTTGCAACACAACTTCATCTCCACCCTGACGAAAGTATCGGGTAGGAATTCATTCCGAGCCAATCTGAACTATTCCGATTCATTTTGATATCTGCATCCGAGCCAATGCGAATCATTCCGAATCAATCCGAATAACATTTTGTACCTCGTTTGATGAAAAACTTTAAAAAATCGATCCGATTTAATCCGAGGAAACTATCCGAATGAATCCGAACCAATCCGAATCAATCCGAGATCGGATTGATCGAAGCCGAATTTTTAATAAGAATTAATCCAAATCATTCCGACCTTGGATTCATTTGGATTGTTTTTGATTGAAAACTTATTTTCAGATTGGTTCGGATTCAATCAGGTAGTTGACTTGGATTAAGTCGGATTGGGTCAGATCGATTCTTTAACGTTCTTCATCAAACGAGGTACAAAATGTTTTTCGGAATCGGAATAGTTCTGATTGGCTCCGAATGAATTCCTATCCGATACTTTCGCCAGGGCATCTTCATTTAAAATAATTTTGACCTTTTGATTGGCATCGCGCATTTTATGCTCGGGACAAACATTGCATTTTATTGTGCGTAAATCTCTTGTTCTTTTCAAGCAAACAAAACTTATTGCAGAATGTCCGTAACTGTCTTTACCGACATCAAAACGGCTATCATTACGAATGAGTTCGCACACCATTTCACTATTAACGTGCGGCAAATTGCGTGAATCCGCCTTTTTAAATCCACGATCACCCATGATCCGTTAAACATCGACAACAGTTTGATAAACAAACAGCAATTACACGAAATGCATATAACTGCTGTGTTAGATTTTGAATCTACTCACCGAACGATGTCACACTAATGAGAGCACGTTTTGTGATGACGTCACTAGCTTTCAAATATATGTACTTTCAATCGACAAATAAAAATGTTCGCAGAGGATGGAAAATCATAGAAATCTTAATTTATGTTATTAATAACGTAAATCTTAGTTTAAGCAAAAAAAAAAAAATATGTTATTAAAAATGTGAAATGTCTATTCGCCTCTGCACGGAATTCATTGAATACTGAGCTTTATACAAACATTGTTATTGTTGTAAATATTTGATTTTATTGAAAATTCACTTCGATCATAATTTTTAATCTTTGTTTCAGCTAACCATGAGGTTACATATTATAAACGTTCAAACTAATGATTATGGAATTTATCACTGCGTTGCTAAGAATAATCTCAATACCACAAAGGGAACCCTCATGATTACTGGTTGGTTTTACATAAATAAATTATTTTTACAATTTAGTACCTAAAACTGACATCGAAAAGCTTTGATTTGGACTTTTCAATAAGATTCTCCTGGTAATTAAAATAGATAATAGCAATTTGGGATATGGCTGCAAGATTTTTTATTTTTTCCATTGATATAGAGAAATGTGATATATATGATCAAAATTTGCAAATATTTACAAAAGTAATCACAATACTTATTGTCAGTATAAAGAACGGAATAATTTACTAAATGACCATGAATAATTGCAATCATGGAGATGAACATACGATATAGGAAGAAAACTAGGATTTACTTGACAAAAGAAAACCGAAAAATAGATATTTAAGACACAAGGCAATTTTTCGGACGAGTATGACTTCACACGAGTGAACAATGCTGCTGAGAGTCGACGTCACACACTATTTTCATCACACCTGTATCAAATGTACCAATCGGATCACCGTGAGTCCATTACTTGAAATTCCTAGGACCCTAAGCAAGGCATTTCAATCCTAGGCCTAGACTAGAAACACTGCTTTAGGGATCGACCATTTATTTAGCAGGATAAACGACATTATTTTAGCATTAATTATATTAGGCGAGCGGTTGGCGTTACCTTGCAGGAAAAATATATTGAATATTATTAAATTTCATTAAACCTCAATAAAATGGTTAAAATAAAGATTGCAAATAATTGAATAATTAAATTTAATAATTAAATTTAAATATAATATCAAATTTAAGATAATTGGTGAATAATTTTTTCGAATTATTATTATTAGTTTATCATATCGGAATCGTGAGTCGGAAGAATTTTTTTTTTCTTTTGCGATTTATACATATCATTTAAAGAAATATGTATTAAAATTATTTGATAAATCAGGCAACGTAATTTTTTTTTAATGAAATAACTACAAAATGGAATCCTATACGCCTGAAAACTCGAGACAAATAATTATATGCGCAGGGATTATATTCAGTTATATATATTTAACAATTTTAATATTTGTAACCAACTCACCAAAGTTAATCGTATAAAATCCTACAACTCTTAATCCATAAAACTGTACAATTGAAAAAATACATATAATAATTTGAATTTTGGAAATTTAAATAAACTTCACACAATAAAACTCTGTACAATAAAAGAGAAAATCTTACTGAACATAATTTCAATAATAATTTTTCAAGTACAATGAAATTGTACCCTTACAACTGTACACTAAATTATAAAAATTACATTTTGTACATTCAAATGAACTCTATTAAGGGGGGGGGGGGGGGCACTCTACCTGGAACTTAAAAAAAATCCATTTTTTTTGCTTTGATCTGTATATACTATCCGAAAGTATAATCCCGGAGTTTGAAAGTCGTGTTGAAAATATTCTCGGAGTTCCCGTGCGGGCGCGGAGCCGCGCCAAGCGGTCTCAGCCGCACGCACACCAAAAACTTTACAGCGCGTTTTCTCGAATCCACCTTTTTTAAGTCGGTAATCACAATTGCGAGCAAACCACTGAACGCAGAAAGCTCAATGACCACTCATTTTGTAGATTATAGTTTACACAAGTGAGTCAACCTCTAAAATCTATATAAACAAATTGTTTGAACAATTTTTCAGTCGCTCGTAACAACAAAAAAACGGAGAAAATTTAATCTTTTTTTTCTGATTCTGGCAGGAGCAACGGCTCGGTAAGTGCCCGGCTTGTAAGTTTGAAGCAGTGGAAATAAGTGCGCAAGTGCGCAGTTGTCCTCTTCTTACTCACGGAAAAATGTGCGAGTGAGACGAACTTGTCAAATTGATCCAAGCCAGAGAGGTTATGTGCGTGCGTGATATGACCTGGTACGCGACACGACATTGCTAAGAAAAAAATTTATTATATTAAATACATTATATTATATTACATGCGATCTTCAAAATCTTGAAAATTTCTCGGATTAAATTCCCTCACCTTCAAAGGAAAAAACTATTCAACATTATTTACCACACGATTTACGAAGTAATAACAAATACTATAATTTCAATTTCAAGATTTACAATCTTATATTCGATATATACTTACCACTTTTATAATGCATTCCTTTAGCTTTACAGGAGTCCTGAGATATATTTTTTTTTAAAACTAAATTGTAATTGAACAAATATCTGCCGCTTGCAAATGATCAAAAAATCAATCATCATAACCACTCTGGCTTAGATCAATTTGACAATTTGACAAATTCGTCTCACTCGCACATTTTCTCGCTAGACTTTGGCGATCACGCGCCCATAGCTAGCGGCAGAAAATCTTCCAAACTGAAAGAGGCCGTCGGCCTCATCTTTGAAATTTATATTTATGTTCTTTAAAAAATTCTTTACGTGTTTAGAATTTTGATGACAAAGCCGCTTGTGCCATTACTGTAACGTGTCTAATTTATCTTCATTATCCTTTAAACTCGCTGAATTACTTAAATTACAATCTTTCTGTATTATAACTCGCAAATTTATTTTATATAGATTACCAATATGACCCGTCGCAACTATTTCTTTATCGCGAATAAACAAACATTGCTTCCCATTATTTGTAATTGAAAAATCGATACCTTTTTTTGCAACATCTTTCACCGCAAACAAATTTTGTTTCAAATTCGGAACAAATAGTACATCATGCATAATACCTGCTTTCCACATTGGAAATTTTGGATGAAGAAGGGAATAAATAGCAGTCCATGAAATTTGAATTTCCATTTTTATTTTTATACAATATTTTACAACTATGCGTGAAAAATACTAAATAGTAATTTGCATGTAAAGCTATTTGACTTTTAATTGAAAAACTGCACGCATAAACCTTTTAATGTTGTCTTCCAAAATTCCATAGAAAATGATGAATTATTGTTCATGTTTTCAATTAAAAACTGTGCAGGAATTGAAATAATAGGTTTGAAATGTCTGGATAGTTATTTCTCAATGAACCAGAGAACAATTTAATACAGTGATGACCTTGATTTTATGCCAGCACGTGCTCGAAAATTCTACATGGTTTTGATTATTTTATCAACTAAAATGAATGCCTATTTTGTTAAAGCACAAGAAACTTTCTACATCGCTCTCGCTTTCATGCAAACTGGGTTTGCATTTTCAAACAATTGCACAAAAAAATAGAGGGTGAATCTGAATGTCTAAAGGGTCAGACTGACTATATTCAAGGTTCAACAGCCTTCTAGATGATCAAACTGTAGTCCAAGCAACAGGGAATTTGTTATGAATGATTTATGACATTATTTATTTCAGGAAACGGACTGCGCCATCAGAAGAAATGTTGGTCATAGAGTAATTGTGTCATGTTTTGAACAACGAAATATGATTTATAAATTTTTTATCAACATTTAAGACCAAAAAATCGCACATTTTTTAGTTTTTTGTTTATAACATTAAAGGTAATTATCCAATCTTAACGACATCAATTGAAAAGTATAGAAAAACGGAGTCTTTAAGATAATACGTATCCGCGCTATTGACACTTCAATTTATTGAATGAGATTAATTGTAAAATGTCTGCTTGCCGTAGAGGTGGTGCGATTTTTATTTTGAAAACGGCTTTTAAAAATATAAATCAAGCACAACAGAACTTCAATCTTGGTTTTTCGCTGAAATGCTGCAAAGTTTATAAAAAGTGTCCCAAACACGGCTCCAAACGCCTGAACGCAGCAAAGTGACAGCCTTCTCCCCCCACCACTCAGTCACTTTGCTGCGTTCAGGCGTTTGGAGCAGTGTTTGGGCCTTTTTTTAATAAATGTCGATAAAAGATTTATAAATCATATTTCGTTGTCCAAAACATGACACAATTACTTTATGACCAACCTTTCTTCTGATGGCGCAGTCCGTTTTCTGAAATAAATAATGCCATAACAAATAACCTGTTGCTTGGAGTACAGACCAATTCCGGAGGGCCACAATAAGATGGTCGACACGATTATCTCAGAGCGTCGACTCAATCATTTTAACCTCAAGAACTGTCGGTCTCAACCGGCAAAAGTATTATTTTAATAAAACAGGTACTTACCTATATATTTAAACCACTGCAGAAATGTCATATAGTGAATGTTTTATATTAACATATAACTTTATGAAATGAAATCGTCACGAGGTTAGCAATTAACCTGAATAACTTGTAATAATTTGTCAAGTTTATTCTAAGAATTTCCTTTGCTTTATATTTTATTATAAGAAAAGAACTTTAAAGTTTAATTTGAGAGACAGTAATTTTAAAAATCAAGCAGCCTTATCCCTGATTATAATCTATTTTTGGAATTATCAGTAATGTAATACAACAAATTACGAATCAAAGTCTTTGGATGTAATATTTACTGTCAATAAAACTTTATTGTTATAATTATTATACAAATACAATAATATTTTTCAAATTGTCTAATATATTTCAGATCTTAAATTGATAAACTTCCATAAGCTCAATTAATCAATAATACAAATTATAAATCAGAAAGTTAAAATCTTGACTTTGTTCTAGGTCTTTCACGTGGAATGGGGGATTTAAAAAATACACAACAGCAACAAGCTTTCTTTGGAAAGCCACCTCCGCCGAAAGTGGATCTGGAATCTCGTTGCCCACCGCAAATAAATTGCGACTCATGTCCCAACGTGAGATGTGCATTTAAGGACATTGTTCAACCTTTTAGAGATAAATCAGTCTCATTATTAAATTTGCCTCCAAGAATAGCTGGTTTGTGAAACTTGAATTCAGTATTAATTTTCAATAAACAATCTTAGCGGTTTTTAAAAATTATGCGTTAATTTTCGTATTACCAATAGAGGGTGTCCTTGATGCAGTTGGAAAGCCTGTATTTAAAGGGGAAATGGACGATATTTATGGAGCTTGGATGTACGACACATTCCCAAGATCTGAGGCAGATGCTGAAAAATTGTGGGTTACTCTCAACAGTAACAGTTCATTTTTATTCGAATATAATAGGAGGGAAGACTTCTCTAATCCATTGATCAAACCGCGAGAAATTAAACTTCCTGCTCCTTTCCATGTGAGTTTGGTTCTTGAATAAATTATTAAAATCTTAATCTAATTTCAATAAACAACAAATATTATAATATATTCACTCAAGTCTCGGTATAATTAATCTCGATTCAAGTAATTCCTATAATTTTAGTCGGCAGGCAGTTTTAACAAAGCATGAAGGAGGATTTGAATGTTTTAAAAAAATATTTGTGTATGTAATTATTTATATAAAATAAATTACTTACAATTTTATGTTGTTTCTTTCGCTTCAGCTAGCAATTCTATTTGTGAGAGTTTTATGATGAAAGTACGACATAAGCTTAATTTATTTAAAACAAATTGTTAATAAGCTTTTTAAATAACAACTAATTTCCCTATTTTTAATTAAATTCTCACAAATTTAATGTTAACGAATTTGTATGAAAATAAAGTAAACCGGCTTTAAAAGGCCGAAATTCACCGGATTTCGCGAAGCGTTTTTGGAAGGAAAATATAAATAACTTAACCAAACACAGTTTTGGAGATATTTTCTTATATATTTGAAGTTCAAAAAAAAATTTGTGTGACATGTAGCAACGCATTATAAGCCGAGTTATAGGGAATCTCGTAGAGCGCCCCGCCGTTGAAGTACCTCATCTGCTTGCAAGATACCGTTCGCAATTTTTATCTGAAACAAAAAATATTGCAGATTGTTATTTTTCGTATAGTTTTCTTCTACTTGAACCAAAAAAATCCGGAATACAATTGAAAAATTTTCGCAAGTTTTAACAAAAAAAAGTGATTTTTCAGGCAAAAAAAAATTGTTCTAACTACCTGCCAAACACGTTTAAAATTTTTTTTGCTCAATCCCTTTTGGCTCACGGACAAGAGAAAGCAAAACTGAAGATAATGCCGTTAGAATGGAGTCGCTATCCCATTTAGTTTTTTTTTATCTTGCACGGAACATTTAACAAATCGTAAAAATAGAAAACCGAGAAAAAGCGCTTTAAAGTTTTTGATAAGAATAAGTAATAATTTTCAATAACTTACGCTGGTACTCTGTTACTTGGCTAATCCTGCTCCATATAGTAGTCCTTCAGCTTCCTCATAGTACTCATTTTGCTGCAATTGTTCGAGTCTGCTAGATAGGAGGCAAATTCAACGATTTTTGAGCCAGAATGCAGGTGCTTCGGAACCATACCTCAGAATGTCAAGTTGAACAACTCGTTTGCATTTTGCGTGTGACCGCTCAGGCATCGCGTTAAAAGATCATCATTCGAGAGCTCTTGGTAGATTGGGCGAATGTGTTTCTCAATATGTTCGTCAATTAATCGAGGAGGATGCTTGAAAGTTTTCAGTTGATTCGCGGCTTCAGCTTTGCACCATTCTCACCAGCTATCAGCATCTGTCGGACAATTCTCGTGCCGTGGAGATTTATCCGTAGAACAATAATGGTCCAGCGTGGCAATTATAGCTTTTTCATTCCTTCGACAGAATCAACATTTCTTCTGATAACCAGGCCTCAATAAAGAGTGAGTTTCTTAATGATGACTTCCGTCAGGTGATTCTTGCCGCCGAGCTTCTCTGCTTTCTTTTTATTTCATAGCCGTGTACCAATACGTTTTTGAACGTGTCCCACGCACTCATTCTTCGTAACAGGACAATCTTTGCCGTATGGAATAATTTTCAGAATAGCCGCCATAGTGTTCGAGCGACCTCTGCGGGGCATGGACGTCAACAGTAAAGCCTCACAAACCTATCGGTTGCTTGCTGACATCTGCCAGACGTATAGTTCATGCGCAGCGTGTCTTTGTTTACAAAGCTATTTGTGAGTTCGGCGGATTTTGGGATTGTTAAAAATGACTGAAAAACAAGATCAACGAATTTGCATCAAATTTTGTTTTCAACTCAAAAAAACGATTTCGGAAACTATTCAGATGATGCAGAAGGCCTTTGGGAATGAGTGTATGAGCAAAATATGAATAAAAGAGTGGTATAATCGTTTCAAAGGAGGCCGCACTTCTGTTGATAGTGATTCTCGTTCTGGCCGACCTTCGACGACAAAAACATTGGATAATATTGAACGGGTGCGACTTGAGATTGAAGGTGATCGTCGATTAACTGTCTGTGAACTAGAAAATTATCTCGGAATACCAAAAACTACTGTTCGGGAAATTTTGAACAAGATTTTAAGAATGACTCGCGTGTGTGCGGTGACTGGCTTCTTCATAACGCGATAACGCACTAGCGCATTTATCAAGTCGCGTGCAGCAATTTTTGGTGCAACACAAGATTGTACAGCTCCGACAGCCTCCGTACAGTCCCGACATAGCTCCCTGCGACTTTTGGATGTTCCCAAAATTGAAAATGGCCCTCAAAGGAAAGCGGTTCGACGACATCGAGACAATTCAGAGTAATGCGACTCGCGAGCTGAAGGCCATTCCAAAAAGTGAGTTCCAGGACTGTTTTGAGAAGTGAAAACATCGCTGCAACCGTGTTATTCAATCAAGTGGGTATTACTTTGAAGGATGCCACCCGCCCGATGATGAAGAATAACGCCAGCGCGGATATATAAAGGTAGGCCTGATACTTTCCGGACAGACCTCGTAATTCAAATACTACACTCCAAATTTGACGATGGATCGCAAAAACATTTCGACGATGGAATCCACTTCCATTTTTCCGAATGAGCCTGTGTGATTCAGAGTGCAAGAATCTTTGTGATCTTCGTACCACTCTTCGAATTTCTCGTCATTTAAGGTATTTTTTTGCTGGGTACATGACTGACAGTACAAACTTTTAACAACTAGATCGATGACTTTACCAGTGTTGTGCGCAATGAGCGTTTCTACACCGAGCATTGAAGTGTAGCCACGTTTCTTCCAGGATTCATCGCCAGACACTTTCAAATGATTCTCCGTTCTTCCATTTTCAACACTTTTTCTTTCTCTTCTGTAACAGCTTTATCACTTGCGGATTTGAACATCGATTCAGACGCTTCGTGAATGTGTTGCACTATCTTGTCGTATGCTGATTTTGCCAATCTTTGAGATAGCATCATGAGGCCGCAAAACACGTTGATGCCTTCTCATGCAATACCAAGAAGTCTCATTACAAACACAATCCGTCTATTAGTTTTATGACCGGTATTTACTAACGGGCCCGAATTGATTTCTCTTCTACCACACACACACGACACGACAATTTTGAAACCTAATCCTCGATGGCTGCTCTCTTCGAACCTTATGCTTCGTTTGCACGTCCTGCAGATTAACATTTCTGCAAGTGCGAAAAAAACTGTCACAAATTCAGTTATCCTGTAGCAATGAGTCCGGTAAAAAGAGATTATAAATCAATGTGCTCTTACTCTACAAACTCTAAATCCCGTTTTCAAAACGAAAACAAAGCATCGCTCCCGAGCAAAGGAAGACAGTCGTTGGTAGGTGGAACGCCCGGTGGGAACGAGCGCGTCTAGGGCTTAGCGCGCACATTTGACTGACCCACTGCTACGTTCGGCCTTGTGTCTCCTTAAATACTTTCAATTGGCTTCTAAAACTTTGTGGGCATATTCTTGAATATATTTATGGTTGCTTTATGTGAAATTTTTTTTTCGATTTGTTGGACACTATAAAGAAGGTCCCTGCCTTGGAGGACGTTCAAGGACAGTCTGGTTTCAAGGCCGTCTTAAATCGAGACTTCAGAATCTTTCGCGCGTTTCCTACTTGGAAGATAGAGAACGAACTTTTTTACCACTATCGTGTGAATTATTTGCTCGAACCCATACCATCAAAGAATTTGTAGTGTCACCCTCCGTATGTTTTAATTATGAAAGAAGTTGGTTTGCCATCGTGATGTGGCGCAATACGATAAAGTCTGCGATATTTGCCAACTTTGCAAAGTGGAGCAGCAAAAACGTGCCGGCGAGATGGGTCATAGGGTCATTAAATAGCCCTGGCTCATGCTTGACGCGGATATAATGGCCCCATGTACGTCCTCCTCCCCTCAACATCGCTTTGTCCTTGTTTTTCCGGGCTTTTTTGCACGGTGGATACAAGTTCTTTCCCTGAACAACGCAAATGGCGTAGCCATCTCTAAGGCATTTAACAATAATTTGCTGGGGCACGCCGAAATTTCTCTATACCGATAACAGTACCAAATTCCTAAATAAAGTCGTAGACTAGATCTGCAAAAATTTAAGATCTGCGCGTTAAGACGCTGCCATATTACCCACAAGCAAACCTAGTCGAACGAATCAACTGAGTGCCGAATGACTGGGTCCTTGAAGTTGTCATCGACCAAGTGACCGAAGTTTTTCGGGTGGTAGGCGTTTTTTCGGTTTTGGCTCTGATCTCATGAACCCCGTTGAGTCACCCTGACGGGCAGGAGCTCCATGGGTTGTCGAGGGAGCGACTTTCCGGCTACCTGCCTACCTCCTGGAGGCTGAACCATCGGACCAACTCATCCTGCTCCAACAGAGCCAACCAGAAGATGTCATCGAGGGAAAAGGGCGGGACGCAAGGTCTGGGAGCGCCGGATCTTGGCATTACTCTGACGTTGGTGCCAAACCTAAGGGCAGTGCCCCTTCGCACGTTTTTTCTTCCTCCTATTATTAATGCCTTCATGCCGTTCTAATTTTGTACGTGGTTCCATTTCGTGGTGCTAAGCGCCCTAATAAATGTACAGCCTGGGCCACGAGCTCATATCTTTTTTTTTAGACCCAGTAATTGGTCAACTGGTTCGGAGTGTGATATTGGGACTCTAGGGTAGTTTCCGGTCTGGTGGGGTGAGGAGGGGATTTGTATCGTAGTGAAATTACGTTATGCTTTTCCTTGACTGAAAACCACAGGATCGCACCCAAACATATTTTATTTGATGAATCTTTAAAATTGTAAGAAGAGCTGCTTTAAAAACTTTTAGATATTATGATATTTGTTGAGTCAACATGGAAAGTGCTGCCAATAGAAATTACTTTATTAACATCACACGTCGCGACAGAGAGGTATGGGAGCCTGTGTCGCCATCAATAGGCAGAAGCTGGGACCCAACGGCTTTGCAGCAAGTCGCTGACACCTTGACCGTCTTACCGGTCCAGGAATACCAAATTATGAGATTTCATTCGGATCATTGATAAACTCATGTTGAAACATACTTTTTACGGACTAATGGCGAGGCATCTATAGTCTCTCGACATGGTAAACGAATCGGGTAAGTCAATCCGGTGATGCTTCGGTTTATTGGTCACCTGGCGCCATTCGCGGTCGTCCCAACAAAACGAATCGCCCACGCAAATTGGAGCTTCTGCGCATGCCTCCGTTTTTCCAGCTGATTTAATATGACTGTGCAACACATACGACGTGCAGCTTAATCAGTGTCTCCAGAACGTGGGATTTTTCGGCCCCCACCACGTTCCCATGTGAGAGAAACACATGCAAACGTGGCGTGTCAGTGTGTCGGCTCTGCTACACGCTGCGGTCACCAGCTTCGTGTAAAGCCGAAGGTGCACGAAGACGGACTTCGTTACAATGCTTGAGTTTTCAAGCTATTTTTAGATTTCACGCTTTCGTTTATCGAGTCGAAATTAAGAATTGTATTTTTCTCGAGTACGTGCAAAAGAGGCGCGAAGCAGACGACGAATTTGAATTTACGAAGTATATAGTTCAAGAAATAACACTTTTCTTCAATTTCTTGAAGAAAGTATGCATGAAATAAACATCAGTATGATCTTGGAAAATTTCATGAGGATTTCAACACTTCAAAAATAAACTTTCAGTGAAATTTAGTGACAATAAATGTATAAAATTTGAATCAATATATAATTTTCCATTCAAATTTATATACTTCTTACTAATTTTGTACATTTAACAATTTTTCAACTAGAACAATATTTTCTATCAAGATAAAATGAACATAAAATTCAAGTTCATAATTTATATTTTCAGTTATATGTTAGAAATATTTTCATCTCACATTTTTGTAGCCTAAGCACAAACTTTTCATTCCAAAACTTAAAATCTCTACGGAAATGGAAAATTGTCTAATAGCAGTAGATAAATTAAAAAGCTAAAATATGTGTTTATTGGTATTTCCATATTAACATATAAATATCAATCAACTTTAAATTTTACATAAAAATGTTCGTTCGAAGTGTTCAAATCTTGTTACAATTTGACAAGATTTTATGGAGGAGTGCAATCTTTTGGATGAAATATTTTGTAGTTCTTAATTTGTCTGTCCGTCTGAAATCGTAGTAAGATTTGAACAGTAAACAACAAATTTTCCAATAGAATTCAGGATCAATAATAATTGATTCAGGAAATACTTCAACTCTGTAGAGCATTTTTGTATGTCGAATTCAAAATGTGTGCTTAAGCCACAAAAAAGTAAGCTGAAAATGTAGATATAAAACTAATTATGTCATATTTATGTCTTCTTAATGGAAAATACTTTGCATATAATTCTCTAATTCGATATTTTTTTAATGTATGAACATTCAAGAAATTGATAAATATTCCATCTTTTTATAGGAACTAAAAATTTCCGAATAATGCTTTGATTGAGAAAGCTAAAAATTTGTCAAATATTGATATAAATTGCAATTTTACAATTGCATTATTTTTCAAATATTTTAACATCTCTTCAATCTTGATAATTCTTACAGAAGTTTATTTCATGTGAGTGACTTTTTCTTTTTCTAATGAAAGATTTCGTAATTCTAAATTCGGCCCAATTCGTAACATTGTAAAAAGATTTTAAAACTTCATAACATTTTTCTTTCTGTTTTATTCAAAGTCAATAAATATTCAATGTTTGGAATCGAAATATTAAGTAAATGATTTTTAATTTCTGGGAATAAACTGCTTTAATAAGACAATCTTTCTTCTTTGTGAGAAATCTCAATTTTAAAATTAAAATTCTACGCATAGGATACAAAAACATAATATGAAAATACTTTTATTACAGAATTTTGAAATATACAAGTTGACCAATTTTTAATCGAGTAAATCGGCTACTTTAAGCAAAAAATTATGTTAAAAATATTTTATCAAAAAAAAATAAGACACATTAAATTACGGTTTAAAATCCACATTCATAGATTGATGGTAAAAGCAGTTTAAAGTTTTTTAATCTTACGTTTTAGTGACGTATGCACAGACTTTTAATCAGATAAATGAAATGCTTTATAGAAAGTCAAAATTTTCTTATTACTGCACTTAATCAAATTTATAAAGTAAAAATATTTTTTAATTGATGCTTTCACTCAATTCTTTAAACATTCATTAATTGAAAATTGTACTCAAAATTTAATCTTGCAGCGTTCCAATATTCCCACAATGTTACAAAATCTTATTAATCATTATTTTAGTCGAATTATTTAAAAAATATTTAAAAAATAAATGTAAATATTTTGATTAAATACTCTGTCAAATTTTGCATTTGACTGATCTTGCAAAATTGTTGAAAGTTTTGAATACCGATAGAAGAAACTTTAAATGAAATTTTATGTCCATAAATGCTTAAAGTTCTATATAGAAATATCAACAACAACATTCTCAAATTTTATAAATAAACTACTAAATTCAAAAAGTTTCGGATTTTTTTAAAAACTGTACAAATTTCAAATATGAATCAGTCAAAATCTACTGATTATCAGTGAAATTTGACTGATTTAAATAACTAAAAACAGGTTACTGTCAATCAGTCAAATTTCACTGATTACTTCAGTGAAAAGTAACTGATTTAACAGTGAAAAATATTGTTTCCACTGATGATTCAGTGAAATGGCAAATCACTGATTCAATCAGTGAAAATTTAACTGATTCAGATTTAGAGTGTATACAAATTTCAAATATAAAGTGTACTCTGTAGATTAATCAAACAAATTTAGAAGATGAATATTTTAATAAATATTCCTAAATATTATTGGAATATGATACATATCGATTTAGAAAAACTTCTTCAAAGTACTCAGACATTTTTCTTATTTTACGACATTTTTGCACCATGTTTGACCTTTGGGTAGGACTCAAGAAAACAATTGTAGACATACTTTCATTACTTAGTAAAATACTATGAAGACTTGCTTTTTAAATTAAAGCGAAAACATTTAAAACCTTTAACAATCGGTTGCATAGATTCGGCTCTATTCTTGGACGCAATTAGAGAAATAGGTTTTTTTGCTTTTTTTAGATCTAGTTTTTGCCTTAAACATAAAAGAAAGAAAACACATTTGAAATATTAAAATAAAAAAGCTGGTTCATTCTTAGAGAATCCCAAATATGTTGAAATAAAACTCCTTTCCACACCACCACGGAGGTAGAGTTTAAGGCTCGTTTTTTTTACGCGGTATCCCCTGTAGGCCTAGTCCACGTCCTACGAAACGAAAAGGGTTTTTGCTTTCAAGCAAAAAGAAAAAAGGAAAAAAATGAAGCAAAGTGGTAAAAAACGCTACAAATGTAGCCCGTACTTCAGGCTTGCCTCTATCAAATGCCAGTATACGTCGAACAAAAATGTTTTGTTTTAAATCAAATAATGAAGAAGTTTGATTAATTCGGGATGATTTGGGGTGCTTGATTATTGTGAGTCCCTTTGCCTCTCACTTATGCCCAAAGCGGGATATTACTCAATTTCAGTATGTTTTCTTACTCACAAAATAATAATTAAAACTAAACAATTTCCATACACGAGGCACGCGAAGAAAGGAATAAAGAACGTATCTTTGATATAAGAAATAAAATGTCAATATTTTGTGAGTAAGAAAGGGGTTTGAAATTGATTAACGCCATGCCTTGGCCATTAGAATTAATCCTCTCCTTCGTGAGCGAAGAGTGACAAACCACTTTCCCTATCACTTTCTGCCATCTCATATAGATTTTCGGTCATTAATTGCAAATGCTTCGAAGTGATGCTCGTTGTTCTGGCTGTTTCAGCTCTCGCCTTTAGGGCTGATCGAGTAACACAAATTGAGTTGACCGTCCTGTTTCCTAAGCGATTTCTTTTGGGAGTTTTCGCGTCCGTGAGCATGGAGAAACCACGCTCCGCCTCAGCATTTGAATGAGGAAAACTCCGAACATGATTCAATACTGAGGTCAAATTTGGAAAAAGTTTTTCTCCTGTACTCGTCGAAGATACACCGATACTAGACCACATTTCGTTAAAAGATAAATTCTACCACTTTTCTTTGAGTTCCTGTCTGATTTTGAGTAAAGATCCCACTCTTTTTGTACACCTATTCTATCAAACGACCCTAAATCTTGACAAACTTTCCAGACCCTAGGAAAAGTTTCGCTTCGATCAGCATAGAAAGCTACTTGAGGCCGGAAAACAGCAACGCAAGACAAAAAGATGTCATCAAAAGGAAGTCGATTGCGAATTTCTTCGCTTGCTGTGACATAAAATTTCAAGCAATTACGAAGAAATAGATCAACTTCTACTATTTGCAATTTCTTTTTTGTAAGTTGCTGCTGGAAATATTCTCGCGTTTCCTTACCAACGTCAATGTCTTGAAGCGGCTTTTGATTACTAGGATCTGCAAAGTTAACATTTCTAATGATTTGAAAGAATAAATTCGGTTGAAGAAGAC
Source organism: Diplolepis rosae (assembly GCA_030998225.1). Lineage (NCBI taxonomy): Eukaryota > Metazoa > Arthropoda > Insecta > Hymenoptera > Diplolepididae > Diplolepis > Diplolepis rosae. Next base: position 607,291 of record JAPYXD010000688.1, on the reverse strand, counting down.
CCTCTTTCAAATAACTGCTAAGAATCCATACGAAGAATTTAGCCGAGTTTGGCTGGAGTTCCTGAACCATTGTTTCGCGACTTTGAAATTTCGCATTGTATACGTTGAACCTATTCAAAGTAAATTTCAAGAATAGGAAATATGCGAGTGTCAAAGGATTCTGCATTTTTCCTAACAAGTCTTTGGCCTTCTCTACCTTCTCAGATACGAGGACCATAAGATACTGAAGAATAACTTCCCAATTCTTTATTATAATATCTATGCATCGATAGCGGACAAGCTAGCGAGTTTCAGAATGACTAGGAATTTTTTGATAGTCATTTCCTCATTCCAAAACAATCGATCGAAAAATAGCCGTTCGCTTGGAGCTAGCATTAAGAAAAGCTGGCAAATCTTTGATTAAATCCTCTACATCTGGGATTGTGGCACAAGCATATTTTGCTACAATTGCTGACGAATGCGAGACACACGGGAAAACAATTAAACGGGGACTCTTTTCCTTTAATTTTGTTTTAAATGAGGACCTATTGCCGACCATCACCTGTGCATTATCACAAGCTAAAGCACAGATATTAGATAAAGGGATTTTCTGCCCGGACAATGCTTTTTCCAACGCATCAAAAATTTTAGAGGCAGAACAATCCGAAGCATTTACATTAATAAGCTGGAGCAATTCCACCCTGACAGAAAATTTCGTTGGCTCCACATATCGAACCATTAATGACAGCCACTTTTCTAGAGTCCTGTCGGTCGTTTCGTCTTCGTACACTGAAAATGATTGCTTACGCAAAATATTTGCCATGCGATCAGTTTCAGCAGCACATACGACGTTATGTACAACTAGGACCATTTTAGTGTGGCTCAATCTAACGTCTTTTAAAACCGAAGGTTCCATATCTTGGAAAAGTCCTATCAATTCTGATGAAATCGCGAATGGTAAATTATGCTCTACGAAAAATGTACTAATCCTAATCTCTGCTTCTTGTACTTTCTGTTTGAAAGTAACACTTTCCGGAATCGTGGAATTTGTGAATTCTGAAGCAGAAGAACTTGCTACACAAGGTTCAACACTGTAAGAATTGGCAGTTACATTAGAAGAATTTTCACTTACTACTCCATAACATTCTAATTTATTTGAAAACTCTTGCTTCTTTCTGTGTGATAAAGATGCTTCATGCTTTTCAATTTCCGATTTGCCACATAGCAACGTTTTATTGCAAATTTTGCAATGAAATCTTGTTTCATCTGCTAATGTAACCACCCACTCTCTCCACGACGGAAATTCCTCAAATCATCCCAACTGAAAGTTTTTTGCATTTTTCATGACTTTTCTAGCGGGTTGACATTCGTTTGAACCTGGCTGTCCTTCAAAACACTCGAATTTGCGTCAACCGGATTACTCATTGTGAACAATAAATTATACGACGAAGGAAAACAGAATTATTTGAAAAGAATTAATAAGATGAAAAGTCGATAAAATTGAGCAAATGTGAATAATTTGTAATCTGCACACAAATTAAGTTTCACAAAATAAACTTAGCCACAAGCATCAAACAATAACGTACGTAAGAGCACTCACGTATCACCAAATAATAATATAATATTCTTACTTTTGCCGTTTTCAATAAGGAATTACGATAAAAATATGAAGAATCCACACTCTTGCCTTCTCAAATAACGCATAAAGCGAGAATCAAGTATATCTTAGAAGAAAACAAAAGAAGGTTGCTATTATTATTTGTTTTCGTCTCCAATTTGACCTCTATACCGTTCGTTTGCGATTTAAAACATTGGTAACTTTTTGGCTATTAATCTGATTGAGCTACAACTTTTCAGAAAACTTTTTTTACTAAAGTATTAAAATTTTTCTCCTGTAGATAGTTTCAGAAAATGTAGACACTTAATACAATATTAATAAAATAGTAAAATTCTGAAAATTTGTTAAGCTAGCGCGAGTGGAAGAAGAGAAAACAATTTTTTTTTTAAATGTACTTCTCCCAATTACTTGAAAAATTAGAAGTTTTAAAAATTTTTGCAAAAGGAAAAACGATGTGCCTTGAAAGTGTACATAAAATTTATTGAACTATTACTAGTAAACTCTACCTCCGTGGTGGTGTGGAAAGGAGTTTTATTTCAACATATTTGGGATTCTCTAAGAATGAACCAGCTTTTTTATTTTAATATTTCAAATGTGTTTTCTTTCTTTTATGTTTAAGGCAAAAACTAGATCTAAAAAAAGCAAAAAAACCTATTTCTCTAATTGCGTCCAAGAATAGAGCCGAATCTATGCAACCGATTGTTAAAGGTTTTAAATGTTTTCGCTTTAATTTAAAAAGCAAGTCTTCATAGTATTTTACTAAGTAATGAAAGTATGTCTACAATTGTTTTCTTGAGTCCTACCCAAAGGTCAAACATGGTGCAAAAATGTCGTAAAATAAGAAAAATGTCTGAGTACTTTGAAGAAGTTTTCTAAATCGATACGTATCATATTCCAATAATATTTAGGAATATTTATTAAAATATTCATCTTCTAAATTTGTTTGATTAATCTACAGAGTACACTTTATATTTGAAATTTGTATACACTCTAAATCTGAATCAGTTAAATTTTCACTGATTGAATCAGTGATTTTCCATTTCACTGAATCATCAGTGGAAACAATATTTTTCACTGTTAAATCAGTTACTTTTCACTGAAGTAATCAGTGAAATTTGACTGATTGACAGTAACCTGTTTTTAGTTATTTAAATCAGTCAAATTTCACTGATAATCAGTAGATTTTGACTGATTCATATTTGAAATTTGTACAGTTTTTAAAAAATCCGAAACTTTTTGAATTTAGTAGTTTATTTATAAAATTTGAGAATGTTGTTGTTGATATTTCTATATAGAACTTTAAGCATTTATGGACATAAAATTTCATTTAAAGTTTCTTCTATCGGTATTCAAAACTTTCAACAATTTTGCAAGATCAGTCAAATGCAAAATTTGACAGAGTATTTAATCAAAATATTTACATTTATTTTTAAATATTTTTTAAATAATTCGACTAAAATAATGATTAATAAGATTTTGTAACATTGTGGGAATATTGGAACGCTGCAAGATTAAATTTTGAGTACAATTTTCAATTAATGAATGTTTAAAGAATTGAGTGAAAGCATCAATTAAAAAATATTTTTTACTTTATAAATTTGATTAAGTGCAGTAATAAGAAAATTTTGACTTTCTATAAAGCATTTCATTTATCTGATTAAAAGTCTGTGCATACGTCACTAAAACGTAAGATTAAAAAACTTTAAACTGCTTTTACCATCAATCTATGAATGTGGATTTTAAACCGTAATTTAATGTGTCTTATTTTTTTTGATAAAATATTTTTAACATAATTTTTTGCTTAAAGTAGCCGATTTACTCGATTAAAAATTGGTCAACTTGTATATTTCAAAATTCTGTAATAAAAGTATTTTCATATTATGTTTTTGTATCCTATGCGTAGAATTTTAATTTTAAAATTGAGATTTCTCACAAAGAAGAAAGATTGTCTTATTAAAGCAGTTTATTCCCAGAAATTAAAAATCATTTACTTAATATTTCGATTCCAAACATTGAATATTTATTGACTTTGAATAAAACAGAAAGAAAAATGTTATGAAGTTTTAAAATCTTTTTACAATGTTACGAATTGGGCCGAATTTAGAATTACGAAATCTTTCATTAGAAAAAGAAAAAGTCACTCACATGAAATAAACTTCTGTAAGAATTATCAAGATTGAAGAGATGTTAAAATATTTGAAAAATAATGCAATTGTAAAATTGCAATGTATATCAATATTTGACAAATTTTTAGCTTTCTCAATCAAAGCATTATTCGGAAATTTTTAGTTCCTATAAAAAGATGGAATATTTATCAATTTCTTGAATGTTCATACATTAAAAAAATATCGAATTAGAGAATTATATGCAAAGTATTTTCCATTAAGAAGACATAAATATGACATAATTAGTTTTATATCTACATTTTCAGCTTACTTTTTTGTGGCTTAAGCACACATTTTGAATTCGACATACAAAAATGCTCTACAGAGTTGAAGTATTTCCTGAATCAATTATTATTGATCCTGAATTCTATTGGAAAATTTGTTGTTTACTGTTCAAATCTTACTACGATTTCAGACGGACAGACAAATTAAGAACTACAAAATATTTCATCCAAAAGATTGCACTCCTCCATAAAATCTTGTCAAATTGTAACAAGATTTGAACACTTCGAACGAACATTTTTATGTAAAATTTAAAGTTGATTGATATTTATATGTTAATATGGAAATACCAATAAACACATATTTTAGCTTTTTAATTTATCTACTGCTATTAGACAATTTTCCATTTCCGTAGAGATTTTAAGTTTTGGAATGAAAAGTTTGTGCTTAGGCTACAAAAATGTGAGATGAAAATATTTCTAACATATAACTGAAAATATAAATTATGAACTTGAATTTTATGTTCATTTTATCTTGATAGAAAATATTGTTCTAATTGAAAATTGTTAAATGTACAAAATTAGTAAGAAGTATATAAATTTGAATGGAAAATTATATATTGATTCAAATTTTATACATTTATTGTCACTAAATTTCACTGAAAGTTTATTTTTGAAGTGTTGAAATCCTCATGAAATTTTCCAAGATCATACTGATGTTTATTTCATGCATACTTTCTTCAAGAAATTGAAGAAAAGTGTTATTTCTTGAACTATATACTTCGTAATTTCAAATTCGTCGTCTGCTTCGCGCCTCTTTTGCGCGTACTCGAGAAAAATACAATTCTTAATTTCGACTCGATAAACGAAAGCGTGAAATCTAAAAATAACTTGAAAACTCAAGCATTGTAACGAAGTCCGTCTTCGTGCACCTTCGGCTTTACACGAAGCTGGTGACCGCAGCGTGTAGCAGAGCCGACACACTGACACGCCACGTTTGCATGTGTTTCTCCCAGATGGGAACGTGGTGGGGGCCGAAAAATCCCACGATCTGGAGACACTGAGCTTAATCCTCTCGTTGTTTCGGCGAGAAGACTGCCGGTCTCCATCATTGTTTTATAGTTATTGCATTGAAACTAAATTAAAATTAAGGCACGATGTTCTCTCAGAGTTCTTTTGATTTGTACTAGGTGCGCCGATAAATCGCGACCAGGATCCCAGCAACTTCCTGGGTTTAATCTGGGTTAATTTATTCAAATTTTCTCTACAAAGTGCGTGGCTCTCAGACTTTCTTGGAGCCTCTGTTAGAATATCCAAGGCGATGGATGCCATATTCAACTCTAACTATCCATTTTAATTTTATATCGAACCGGACCTTTGCCTATTATCAAGAAATTAATAAATTGTAGATTCTTCATTTGGTTCAGATGTCTACTTTTTACGGTTTTGTTTAAACTGAGATTTTAGGCTAAGCCTTACCTTCTCCAAACTGAGCCTGAGCTCTTGTATCCATTTACTCTTTTTCTTATTAATTTTTTTTCATTTATCTTTCTAATCTTGTGAGAGATTAATCCGCTTTACATTGGTTGGTAAATATTACATTGACCTTGTGGTGAAATAATCGTTGAACAAATTACAACTTTTTTTTTTAGACGGTAATTTTACATTTCTTACAATAGGTTCGGCAATGATAACAGACATTTTTATTGGAAGTTGGATGTTGAGTTAGAATACATTTTGTAATAGTTCGCCTCTTTCTTGAGCATTGTCATACAACTTGGTCGATTTCTCCATCGTAATCATTGCATTAACATTGCGCGTCATTAATAATATTAACTCTATCCGCAAGGAGGCAGCGGGGTTATAATGATTCGCCTTGATACGATTTACAGACACTATAAGTTTACGGGTAATATTTTGTTTATAAAACCATGATTTTTTAACATTTTTGTGATACTCTCTGAAATAAGCCTGACCATTAGTCTTATCATTATTAAAAATAATTTCATTGGTCCCTTCAGTCATTTCTTTTTTTAAAGAGTTCTTTCAAATCTGAAAATGGAATTTCAAGGATAGTATTATCAGAATCATTTTTGCCTGCCTCCTTGGCTAAAGAGTCTGCTATTTCATTTCCCTTAATACCATGGTGCGATGGTATCCGATAGAAAGCTAGAAAGCTAGAAAGTAAGCTTAGAGAACACAGTTTTTATTTACTTTAAGTATAAGTCATATTTTGCATAATTTCTCAATGTATTGTAATACTGGTTTTTGATAGTGTTCATAAATCTCTACAAATTATCTTCATAACATTCTTTGATTAATCCAAAATTAGAAATGTTACAGCATGTTAAAACTTGAAAAAAGTCAGTATGAAAATTCCATTTTCCAGTTAAATTATACGAAATATGAAAAAAATTTATGGTACAAAATTATTTTCTACATTAAGATCTACAAATTTAAATTGCAGAATTTTTTCATAACATGTATATTTTTTTTTAATTTAAAAAAATACTATTGAAACTCCAAAATTCAATTTTTTTTAACAATAATATTTGAAATAAGAAAAAACGTAAGAATGCAAAGTTGTACGTATTAAAAAGATCTACAATTTTTGTCTCACACAGTTTCTGATGAAACATATATTTTTCGTTTCAATTACAAAAATACGATTAAAATTCAAAAATTCTATTTTTTAGATAAAATATCTTAAATACAAAAGAATACGTTCAGATGGAAAATTATTTCCTAAATGAGGTCTACGAATTCTCATTAAGACATTTCTCGACAGGATGTATATTTTATGTTTTGATTTTAAATATTTAAAAAATTCCATTTTTTTCACCAAAATATGTAAGATACGCAGTAAGCGTTGTTGTCCATAATCGTTTCCTTAAATAAAGTCTACGATTGTTTTTCCTTTTTGAGAGATTTGGAAGAAATTAAATTATTTTAATCATGTAATTTATTAAAAAGTTACTGAAATATATACAGAAAATCGAGCGCAAAGCTCGAGCGTCATGATGAGAATGAGAAAATATCTGACAGATTTTTAAATCGAAAATGGGACGATAATAACCAACAATCAAAATCGGAAATACAGTAATCATGCACAATATTATTTGTCAATTGATTTGAAGTAACCAAGTTAAGGTATCTTCTTTTTCCTCTTCTTCTTGGTTGTAGCTTCTTGCTGAAAAGTCAAGGTATAAATTGAAAGAGATACAAAGGTCTACGAAGAATCCTAACCTGTTTAGAGATGTGTTCCCTAAGTCCTTGGATCCTCGCAATAATTTTAACCAAGTGGGTTCGACTCCTGTCTCCTGGACTCTCACTAGTTTCCAAATTTTAGTTATTGTAATCCCTTTAGATAGACGCACTGATAATCCCACAAATCACCACTTAATTGCCATAGTTGTTTATACTAAAAACTGTGATGATAAACGGTTGATGATGGACTGAACTGGAAAGTAACGGAATTAATGGCGAACTATTAACGTGAAGGGTGAACACAGTGAAACAGTTATTAATTACAGAACAAAATGAACATTCGTTTATTATAATGTTACATGAAAGAGAACCGACATGTTGGGTATTCGGTAACGTACTACGCGATGCGACAGTAAACGAATAGAGCCGATCCAATCCGAGGATCCATCGTCCCACAGGGCCGTAGATAGTCTATGTTCACGGGTGTGCATATTGTCTGGGGCAACCCTAACACTTCCCCTCAACCGTGGACACACAAGAGCGTTGTCCGGAGGGATTGATTCCCAGTCCTAGTCGGTGTCTCTCATGCTTGATTCTTGCCAATCCTTTTGTTAGAACGTCTGCTGGCATCTTCTCCGTTGTCATGTATTTGATCTCCACGTGACCTTCCTTCAGAGCATCTCTAACGAAATGATGTCTAATGTCGATATGCTTTGAACGGGAGTGGAAAACATGATTTCTGGCTAGTTTCTGAGCAGCCTGGTTATCATTATAGATGAGTGTTGCTCCTTTTATTGGCAGACCTATTTCGCTCATGAAACGACGAATGTAGATAGCCTCTTTGCTAGCCTCTGTGAGTGACATATATTCTGCCTCCGTGCTAGATAAAGCCACTGTTCGTTGCTTCTTGACCTCCCAGTGTATGGCTGCTCCAGCCAACAGAAAAGCATATCCGGTATACGAACGTCGATCTTCTGGGCAAGATCCCCAGTCTGCATCCGCGAAGCCTTCAAGTTGCTTTCCGGTTTTCGAGAACGTGATTCCGCTGTCTAAAGTTCCTTTTAGATAACGCAAAATTCTTTTGCCAGCTATCCAGTGTTCTCTAGTGTAGCAGGTATTGAACTGACTCAAATAGTTCACGGCGAACGCAATATCTGGACGTGTGCCTACAGCCAGATACATGAGTGATCCTATCAGTTCACGATATGGATATAACTTCGTGTCCTCTCTTGAGTTTGATTCAGGCTTGGTAATTTTGCTGCTTGGATCCAATGGAGTTAGAACGGGTTTCGAATCCATCATACCGAAACGTTCCAAAATGTTTTCAGCGTACTGCTTTTGTGTCATTTGGATCTTTTGTCCGTCTCTGAAGAATTCCATTCCTAAACAGTGGTTGACTTCGCCCAGATCTGTTATTTTGAATTTCTTCGTCAAGTCCTGTTTTATTTTCAGCATCCAATTGGTATCATTCGAAGCCATTAGCATGTCATCTACATAGACGACAATGATCATCAGATTTGTTTCTGATTTTGCAGTGTACACGCAAGGGTCGGACTCCAGAGCCTTCAGTCCCAGACTTTTCATTACTTCGTCCAATCTTTTGTGCCACTGGTGACCCGCTTGCTTGAGTCCGTAGAGTGATCGTTTTATTTTGAACACCTTGTCTTCCTCTCTAATTTCCCGAAGCATTTTCACGACGTCGTCTTTGGTCTTGTTTTTGAATCCTTTTGAGTTGAGCATCTGCGGTAGCATTTCCTCCAGGAAGTCAGGCAATTCCATGAAGATGTCTTCATCTAACTTTCCATTTAGATAAGCGGTAGTCACGTCCAGTTGATGGACTACTATATCTTTTTCGACAGCCACGGCCATTACAGTCCTTATAGAACTTAACCTAGCTACTGGTGCGAAAGTCTCGTTGTAGTCAGCACCGGGTCGTTGAGTGAACCCTCTGGCCACAAGTCGAGCTTTTCTTCTTACGATTTCTCCATCTGTGCCGTATTTATTTCTTAGTACCATGCGACAGCCTATCACGTTACGATCAATAGGGCGATCGTGCAGTTCGAATGTGTCATTCTCGATGAGTGATCTAAACTCGTCCTGGATTGCTTGTCTCCATTCTTTTGCGTCTTTTCCGGATAATGCATCCTTGATGGAAACTTCAACAGCAATGCCGGCAACCTCATCAGCTGCATTTTCGTCTCCCTCTTCAATTCTCTCGAAGATGTGATGATACTGCCTCTTGGGTCTTCCCCTGAGACCAGTCTTGATTATTCTTGGGCGACCTGGACCTCTTCTAACAGGTAATCCTTCCCCCTCATTTTCGAGAGGATTTTCAGGAACTCCTTCACGTCCTGCTGGTTGGGCTGCGATCTCGAAATCCTGGGGCACTTCATCTCTCTCAATCTCTGGGTTCTCGATATTGTTTTCCCCCTCTCTTGCGACTTCTCCTTCCTGTCGAGGGAGGGTTTGAAAAATGTCTACAGTTGCAGCTTCTTTTAGTTTACCTTCCAAAGCTATCTTCTCTGTTTCGAGATTTTTGGGGGAGAAATCTTCATACTCTCCAGTTTTCACGAAGTCTTTCAGGAATGCCACGTCTCGTGAAGCTTGGATCTTTCTCTCACTTGGTATCCAGACTCTGTAAGCTTTCGCTTCCTCGGAGTATCCTACAAAGATACATTCCTTCGAACGAGCATCGAATTTTCCCTTGCCAGTTGCTTTGTTGAGTGTGAAGGCCTTGCAGCCAAAGGTTCTAAAATACGAAATATCTGTGATCTTGCCTGTCCAGATTTCGAATGGGATTTTACCTTGAATTCTGCCAGAAGGACATCGATTCCTGACGTGATTTGCAGTGGCGATTGCCTCTGCCCAGAACGAAGGTGGAAGGTCTGCCTGGATCAGCATGCATCTGGCCATTTCCACTAAGGTGCGATTCCTCCTCTCTGCCACTCTATTCTGTTGCGGCGTGTGTGCAACCGATAGTCTTCTTTTTATTCCGCAAAATCCTAAATAGTCGTCGAATTCCTTGTTGCAATATTCCGTCCCGTTATCGGACTGCAAGTTTTTGATTTTTCTTTCGCTCTGGTTTTCGACTAGACCTTTATATTTTTTAAAAGCTGATAGAGCGTCGCTTTTGTGTTTCAGAAAATATACCTCGCCCCAACCGGTACAATCGTCGATAAATGTGGCAAAATATTTTGCCCCTCCCAAGGATTTGATTCTCATGGGACCGCAAAGATCGCTGTGAACGATGTCTAGTAGCGCGGTACTCGGAATAGACTTCTTTGGAAACGGGGTGCTGGTTAGTTTTCCCTTCAGACACGTCTCGCAAGTGGGTAACCTGCCGTCTTGGTGAACCTTCATCCCTACGACGTTCTCCTTCGTGATAAGCTTTCTCAGGTCCCTCTCGTTGAGGTGACCTAATCGCTGATGCCATGTTTCTAGATCTGACAGATTTGATTCCGTCACAGCCGCTGCACTTTCCGTTTTTTCATGAACGTAATAAAGGACGTTAATTCTATCTGCGAACATTTTGGCGTTTCCGTTTGTATCAAACACTATTGCATCGTTCTTTCGAAACAGAACTTCGTACCCGTTGTCTGCGATCTTGCCTACTGATATTAAATGAGAACGTAGATCTGGCACTAGCAAAGTGTTTTCTAATTTAATTGTTTTCGAATCGTTATTCCCGCACAAGTTGATTTTTACGGAACCTTTACCTTGAATATTCGTAGTCGCGTGATTTGCGAGATTCGCAGAAGAAGAATTCAAAGCAAGTAAAGTTTGGAATTTTCCTTCGAAACCACACATGTGTGAGGTACATCCACTGTCCAGGCACCATAATTGTTTGTTCGCACTCACACTCACCTTTAATGCCGATTGGAATGACAGATCAGCTGATTCCTCGGTTGTCGTTGTGTAACACAGCTCTTCTGCTGTGTTTGCGTTCTGCTTCGTGTTTTGACGTTTCGAATAACAATCTTTCGCCTTGTGCCCTGCCTTCTTGCATCGAGAACACTTATATTTGAATGGCTGGTGACTGGATTTCTCATTTCCTCCATTTTCGGAGTTCTTTGAGTTTGGATTTTCGGGTTTCCTTTGAAAATGTCCTTTTCCTTTAAAAGCACTTGCATACATAGCACCTGGAACGCACTCACGAACTTTACTTCTACGCGCATCGCTTTCTTCGAGTATTTTTATTTTCAAAATTTCCGGTTTCGGTAAATCGTCTCTCGACTCTATAGCACATCTAAAATTTTCATAACTCGCGGGTAAACTATACAGGAGTAAGATCGTAAGAAGATCTTCGTTCACATTCACTTCCATTTCTTCGAGTTTGTCCACAGCATCGAAGAATCGTCGGATGTGGTCACGTGTGTCTTCTCCTTCCGCCATCTTTTGTAAGGTTAGCTGTTTGAGTAGAGTTGCCTTTCTTGCCGGTCCTGTAGACTGGTAAATGGACTGCAGCTTTATCCACACTTCTCGTGACGTCTCGCAGTTTTAAATCTGTTTGAGCTCTGAAGGGCTGATGGAAAGAATCAAGTCGGATTTGGCCTTCAGATCAGCCGCGATCCATGTTTCAGTCGCCCTTGCGGAAGCTTGGGTTGGATTTTCGTCATTTCCGAGCACGACTTCAGGCTTGACTTTAACCCCATTTACGTAGCCCCACGCGTCACTTTTTATAAGGAGAGCTTCCATTTGAAGTTTCCACGTGTCATAGTTATCTTTGTTTAACACCTCGATACGCGTATTCACGATAGCACTCATTTTGAAATAGAGATACGCCTTTTAACGTTTTTGCTAGAGCCAGCGTCGCTTTCCTAGAATTGCGTTGCGTACTTTTCGGTTACTGCGATAACTTTGCAATGAACTTTGTTCTAATACTGTTTTTCACTTATACATGCCTGGGCCCATAACCTATTAACGTGAAGGGTGAACACAGTGAAACAGTTATTAATTACAGAACAAAATGAACATTCGTTTATTATAATGTTACATGAAAGAGAACCGACATGTTGGGTATTCGGTAACGTACTACGCGATGCGACAGTAAACGAATAGAGCCGATCCAATCCGAGGATCCATCGTCCCACAGGGCCGTAGATAGTCTATGTTCACGGGTGTGCATATTGTCTGGGGCAACCCTAACACGAACCTAATGGAACTTCTCGATTTGGCGAATTAGGGATGTATTTATACCCAGTTTCTAAGCCATAAAAGATGGCTCCCCTCAAGAAATCGGTTCGATATCCGTTAAAAATTTGATTGTTTTCTAAGAAACGAAACCTTTTTATATAAGTTGTCGCATGAGTCGCTTTTATTTGGAGAATTCAATACCCCGTAACTTCATAGGTGATGAATGAAATTAACATTCCTCAGACGTTCCTCAGACTTCGATATCCCCTTGTAACCAATACTTTTGACACTTGTTGCTTTTTACGTTACATTCCAACACGTAATTCTAAAATATCATACATTTGATTCGATACACTGAGAGAAATCCTATTAGTTGTGCTGACTAAAAGGTCACAACTTTATATTTTTAGTAAGCAGTACCAAACATTTTGTAAATGCTACTAATTTTTTTTTTTAAATTGATCAAGTTCATTTATTTTGAGGAATATAAATATTTTATTTCCATATGGGTCATTCTATTTCAGATCGGGCAGGTCAGTCCCGACCATGTCATTGTTTTGCTTCAATTTTTTATAATGAATTCTACATACAATTCTAAAAGACACGTATTATTTCTTTTCGCTGAAAAACTCGATTTTTTCGATCAACAGCTGCTTGAAAGTTAACTGTAAGAATAGATGTGTAACCTTTTTTTTTTTTTTTTTTTTTTTTGGTGAGGAGGAAAAATGGCAAAATCTTTTATAGACGTTGTACAGGACTCTCCTAGGACGGGTCTAGGCATACCTGTTAAAACCAAAAAACCCCCTCTCTCGAACCAATACACCACCCGCGGAACCGCCTTTCGGCTTTAAACTTCACGGGTGGTTGGTTCCATTAAAGTCGCGTACGACTCTTCCGTCATCCGTTCGCTCGGAACTTCCACCCGCGGCCACACGCCCATTAGGATAACCGACTAGCCGCGCCACCCAGGGGAGAAACAAACAGATTTCTCCCCCGAACGACGCGGAAAGTCAAGTCTGCCCGAGACGCAGGACCGCGGGTGCCGGCCCCGATGCGATTTCTACTGGCCCTCCCCGTTGTTTCGCTCTCGACGCCCATCAAGTTCTCTCGTCTTCATCACAAGTGTGACGAATGACTCGATGAGCGTCCAGAACCGTTCAGGCTGGAGCATGAGGGGGACCATCGTGTCAGGAGTAAGTTCGGAACCCACCACCTGACCGAGGACCCCCCTAGCCACACCCCATTTTGCGCAGACGAAGAGTGCGTGCTCTGCGTTATCCACCGGGGAATCGCAGTAGCAACACGTCTCCTCGTCTCTCTTCTTAAAGCGCCTCAGGTACGCGTTAAAACAGCAAAGGCCCGAGAGCGCTTGTGCCAAGTAAAAGCCGACTTCCCCGTGCTTTCTGTTCAGCCAGGTGGCGAGCTCCGGGATCAGGCGGTAGGTCCATCTCCCTGTCTGCTCACCATGCCATCTCATCTGCCATTTCTCGACGAGTCTGCGCCTTCCATCCTTGCGGATGGCCTCCTTCGCGCGAGCGATTTCCTGCAGGTCGGCGCAGGTAAGCTCCTTGCGAAGCTGAAAGGTTTCCTGCCTTTCCTCCGCCAATAAATCTATTGGCGGGACGCTCGCCAGGACCAGCACAGCGCTCGTCGAGATAGTTCTATATGCCGAAACTATTCTCAGCGCGACAAGTCTCTGCGCCGAGAACAGCTTCTTCTGGATAGCATGGTTTTGCGAGGCATTGGCCCAGACCGGAGCAGCATAAAGCAGCTTCGAATGGACCACGCTCGCCACCAATCTTCTTTTCGCTTCCCTGGGTCCACCAATGTTTGGCATAAGCCGGGACAAGATCGCTCCACATTGGATGGCTTTGGCGGCTGCGATCTTTAGGTGTTCGCCAAAGCTAAGCCTACGATCCAGCTGCACCCCCAGGTACTTAATGCTTGTTTTCCACTCGACTTCATGCTCTCCGAGAACGATCCTCGGGTATTGGAAGGATCTCTTGTCCGTAACGAGCAAAGCCTCGGTTTTCTCAGGGGCCATTTTAAGACCTGTGCCATCCAACCAGCGTTTCGCTCGCCACAGACTTTCATTGATCCTCAGCTCTAGGATTCCAACGTCGTCAGCGGCGCACACGACAAGTGCGTCATCCGCGAGGCCGACGATGCTCGTTCCAGCAGGCAGGTCCATGCGCAGGAAATCGTCGTACATGACGTTCCAAACGAGTGGACCCACCCGCGACCCTTGAGGGGCGCCACATGTCATCTCCTCCTTGAGAGACCATTTGTCGCCCTCATATATCACCCACCTGTCGCTCAGATAGTCATCTATCATTCGCAACAGGTAGTCTGGAACCTTTTTCCGCACCATCGCCTCGATGCAGATGTTCCATCTCGCGGTATTGAACGCATTGCGTATGTCAATGCTAATCAACGCACAGAATCCCTTACGCTTACCAGTTCCTTTTCTTGCATTTGTGGCGATGTTAACCACAGCTTGGATGGCGTCCACAGTGGACCTGCCTTTCCTGAATCCGAACTGGTTTTCCGAGAGCCCGTTCTCCCCGACCAAGAGAGCCTGAAGCCGTTGTGGAATCAACTCCTCCAGAAGCTTCCCCATCGTATCCAATAAGCATATTGGTCTATACGACGAGGCAACCCCCTAGAGGTTTGTTACCCTTCCTCAGCAGGACCAACCTCTGCTTCTTCCAATTTGCGAAGGACCTGCCCTCCCGAAGACAGGAGTTAAAGGCTTCTAGGAGGATCTCTGGGTACGCCCCGATCACCTCTTTGAGGATCTCGTTCGGCACCCCGTCGATACCCGGCGCTGTATTTGCCTTAAGCCTTCCACCCGCTCTCTTTAGTTCTTCGAGAGTGAAGAGTTCTTCGCGCCGGACCACGCAGGAACTTCGGTCCTGTCTTTGGAACGGCTCTACGTGTGGAAACAAGCTACGCACAATGTACTGGACTCGATCGGGATTATCCAGGCCCGGGGTCTTTCTTCTAGCCACCAATCTCTTGGTGACTATTTTGAAGGCGAGACCCCATGGGTTCTTCTCGACCTCACCGATCAAGTCTTTCCAGCATTGAAGTCGGCTTTTCTTTATGCCTCGCCTCAAAGCTGATTTTGCCCCTTTCCATGCCTCGTGCAGCGTAGCATCCCCCTTTGAACGGGTGAATTTTCGCCGCGCTGCGAGGCATTCTCGACGTAGGGCTGCCAACTGGTCGTTCCACCAGTACATCGAACCCTTGGCTTGCCTGCGCACACGGCGAGGCATCGAGTAGTCGCAAGCCGCGACCACCTTCTGCCTCACCGATCGCACAGCAGCTTCAAACGACCCAGCAGAGCAGACCCAACCAAGCTCATCGATGAGCCTGGTTTCTTCGAGGTGTTCGCGAAGTCTTTCCCTGCTGAGTCGTTTCGTGTTCCAGGAGGGGCTCCTTCCTTCGCCGCCCCTACCCTTATCTACCGCCTGACACCGTTGTTCTAGTGTGAATTCGATGCAACGGTGGTCACTCAAGGTTATTAACTCGAGGACCGACCAGTCGCTTATCCTTGAAGCGAGGCGAGGTGCGGCAATTGTGAGATCAATTATTGACCCCCCCGCTCCTCGTCTGAACGTAAATTCCCCGCCCTGATTCAAGACGATCAGTTCGTTCCTAGCGACCATCTCGCCAACCAAGATTCCCCTCCTATCTAGGCGGGCTTCACCCCACTCGGGCGACTTACTGTTGAAGTCACCCCCTATGAGGGATCGCCCGATGGCCTCACGGAGGCTTTCCTCAAGGAGGAGGATCTGGGTCTCAAAGACATCGAAGGGATCGCCGGGGGAGAAGTAGCAGCTGTACACACGCACATCCGCCACCTCCACCCAGACGAACCCCGCGTCGGTCTCCAGGAAGTCCCCGACGCCCAAATGAGGGTTACAAACAAGGATGCCGGCCCTCCTTGATGCATCCTGATACCAAGCAGAGTTATCGGACCACTTGTACTGCTCACTAATGAGCAGCACATCAGCCCCCTCTCCCTGGCAGTCTGCATCAGGAGGTCCTGGGCATCCTTCCCCCTTCCGAGGTTGAGCTGCAGGAACTTCAATTCCTGCCTCTCAACCTCCGAAGCTCTTCCCGGAAGACCGGGCAGGAGCCGCTCCCCGACACATGGGCGACATCTTTGTCGCCCCTGTCTGCGCATGACAGGCACCTTGGTGGCGCCTTACAGGTCCTGGCCAAGTGTCCCGTGGCGCCGCATCTCCAACAGGCGTTTTTCCTGTCGGGGTTGCTGCAGCCCCGGGACCCGTGGCCGTATCCAAGAGCACCTGAAGCAGCGGGCGACTTCCAGGTGCTCGCGAATGCGGCACTCTACCCACCCGATCCTCAACTTGCCTAGCTGAAGCAGACGCGCAGCGTCTGCCTCAGCCAGCCTGATGACTGCAGTCTTCACCCCACCAAAGCGGGTGAAGAGCCTGCAGGACCCCTCAAAAGCCGGTCTGCCCAATGCCAAGCACAGGGCAGACACAACCTCTTCTTTTTCAACGGTCTCGTCGAGGTCCCTAATTTCGAGGGACCTCGTCGAGACCAGGGCTGAAATTTGCGCCCTTTCCCCGACCGCCAGGTCGAGCTCCTTTCGGAAGGCCGAAACGTCTCCCCCCTTTTTGAGGACCAAAAGGACTTCTTCCTTCCTGGTCCTCCGGATAGACAGGACCTCAAGTCCTGCCTTCCGGGGGTCGACCTTCGCCTTCATTTCCCTCAAGATGTCGGCGTAGGACTGGCCGTCCCTCGCCGACACCTTGATGGCGTCGCCCGACCTGGCGGGCGTGGAGCGCTTCGACTTAGGAGTGGCGGTGGTCCCTTGCGCTTTTTGGGCAGGGACCTCCGCCCTTTTCTCCTTTTTTTTCTTTTTTCTTTTTTTTTTTTTTTGTGACCATATGCCAGTCCCCTTCTTTATTTGGGGGCTGACTCGTGGCCACCTCGGCATAAGAGGGCGAAGAGCCACCCTTCCCCCTCTTGGGAGTTTTTTCCAGAGGGGGAGAGGGCGCAGATCTTTTTTCGCCCTTCGCCTGATTTTTGGGGTATCTCCCAGAGACGCCGAACGTGGTCTCTGGAAGATCCCCAATTTCTTCATAGCGGAGTGAGATTCCATTTTCTTCTGGAATTTCACCCCGCTCTCCAGGAGGCACTTGTGGGTGTTGAGCATGCCGCTCAACACCTCAGTTGCCTCGTTCACCGAGTCTTTAACGAAGCCAGGGTTATTCCTCAGCATACCCTGTTGTATAACGCTGAGGGCCCTGGCTAACCTTTCCATTTTTTCATTTTGCTCCTTCAGGAGCTGAAGGACGTCTTGCCATCCCTCAGCTCCTGTAGAAGTGTGTGAGTGCGCATCTGGCGCCTTCACGTCTCCATGTCCTTTATTTCTTTGAGAGTTCATGTTTGTTTTCCTCGTGTCTTAAGACGGTTCGCCCATCATGGGAGCCCTACCGCAGTAGGGCTACTATCCCCGCCTGTATAAATCCCTAGTTATATGCGCCGAAACCGAGAAGCGGCTTATCGGGAGGTCGATCCTATCGGCACATTAAATGAAGCTACCAAAAAAGGTTACGGGATAGGCCCGCGCCATAATGATGCTAAAGGTTTAACGTCACCCCTATCGACCGAGCGGTGCCGGGTCCGCCCCGACACCTGACCCGGACTTCAGGCTAGACGGTGTGCGATTTATCCTACGCAGCGTCGGATATAAGGAAATACTGACCAGGTAATCCTTCATTCCTGCGCCCGGACGTCCATGATTTCAACCCTGACATTGGCTCCAGACAGTAGGATCGTGAGCGGTTTTCCCAGATTAACATGTGGTTTCACGGGATCTTTGCCCTTCGCGGTCGAACACCGGAGGGACTTACGGTTACCCATATTACTTCCACAGAGGTGAGGTACTGACATCGCGTCCTACCCTGGTCGAGAGGCTACTACTCCTCCCTTGGCTAGTCTATCGGGAATATCCAGCAGGCGCCGGCCGCAGCCTCATTCACTCAGCGTCCCATTCATTCTGATGTGTGTGGGTGTCGGTGTCGTGCATGTGATTGTAGTGTGACCGCAAGAGCGCACGCGGGAAGTTCAGCGTCATCGCCGCATACGCATTTGGGGCGATACCCCGATTAAGGGGCCCCCGCATTCACTCCGTGTACGTTCATTCGGCATCAAGAGACCTGTTCAAGGTCTCCTGATGCTTTCGCTCCACACCGCGTCCTCACGCGCCTGAAAGTCGCAGAACAACCGTCGTGGCACGTGCGCCCGGCGGGCCCATCACTAGGGAAAAGCCCGTCTATAGGGCTCCCTTGGCAGCCATCCTGACGGCAACAGCCCTACTGCTGGCAGAGTCCTTGCGGCTACTACCATTGGTGGGCTGCAGGACGCGTCTGCTCCGTGCTTGGACTCATGCGTTCACCTCGGCGAGACCCTGCCCGCCCACAGAACGCTCTCTTGGTTGTTAGGTGTGTTGTGTTTAGTGTCGCTGTAATGTGTTGTGTCATGTTGCTGTCTGTGTGCCCCCTCCTCCTTTCTCATCCGGGCTTGGGACCGGCAATGGCGGAGTTAGATGTGTAACCTTAAAAACATCGTAATTTCCACAAAAATTAACGGATTTTGAATAATTTTTTTTAGAAAGATTCGTGATTGAATAACCTTTAAGATTCGCTAGTAGTAAACTCACTTTTTAACAAGATGCAATATTCATTGTCGTAATAATAAAATGAGAAAAAAAATTTCTAACACAAAAATTTTAAACTTCATCATTTTTTTTTCTTCCAATTTTTTTTTATCGTGTAGCATGGTCTTAACAATATTTGATCAAAATTTCAACACGCCGAAACAGTTTGTTCGTAAATGAAATTTTTTTTTTCGGAAATTGGTAATGTGTCATATTTTAGCGGTTTAGGTGCAATTTTTATTACTATTAATTTATCATTATACCTTGAAAGTTGATTTGCGCGATGAAAAAAGTATTTAATTTTTCATAATTTAAGCGATTAAACTTTAAATACCCACGTGGCGTGAACAGCGAAATATTCATCTCTCAATTCATCTTGTATAAATAAATAGGACGCTTTTATATGATTTATGAAGAAGTTTCTTACTCATTTATTTTTTTTTTCTAGGAACAGTAATATATTTATTCAAGATATATCTTTTTTAACACTTGAACATTCATAAATAATAACAAAAAATTGGTCAAAACTTTAATTGTGTTTTACATATTCATGTTCGCAAGTCCTCGCAGTAGAAACATCATGAGTTCGGTTGTTTTTCGCTTTTTTCCACACATGAGTTTCCCGAATCCCTTTGAACGATTTCACGTTCCACAAATGATATTTTCAATATTCATTTGTTTCTTTATCGTGTTGACACGTTCACTAATGAACGCCGAACTTTAACACATGGATCTGCAGAATATAAGTTGTTTCGCTGTTCACGCCACGTGGGTATTTAAAGTTTAATCGCTTAAATTATGAAAAATTAAATACTTTTTAGTATACAATATTCAATTTCATCGCGCAAATCAACTTTCAAGGTATAAAGATGAATTAATAGTAATAAAAATTGCACCTAAACCGCTAAAATATGACAAAAAAATGATGGAGTTTAAAATTTTTGTGTTTGAAATTTTTTTTTCTCATCTTATTATTACGACAATAAATATTGCATCTTGTTAAAAAGTGAGCGTACTACTAGTGAATCTTAAAGGTTATTCAATCACGAATCTTTCTAAAAAAATTAGTCAAAATCCGTTAATTTTTGTGGAAGTTACGATGTTTTAAAAAAAAAATTCTCAACGGATTAAGGTTACACATCTATTCTTACAGTTAACTTTCAAACAGCTGTTGATCGAAAAAATCGAGTTTTTCAGCGAAAAGAAAAAATACATGTCTTTTAGAATTGTATGTAGAATTCATTATAAAAAATTGAAGCAAAACAATGACATGGTCGGGACTGACCTGCCCGATCTGAAATAGAATGACCCACACGGAAAAAATGAGTTCGTCAAAATTTCTTTAACTAGTAAACCACTTTTGGATAGGGCTCTACATTTTTTAAATTTCCAGCACTTTTAAGTAAAAAATCATAAACTTTGTCGAAAAATCGAAAAAAGGTATAGAAATTGTCAAGAACTAGTACAATAATAGCAGTTTTCCAGTTTTTATTGAATATTTCTTAATAAAATTATGAAAAAGTATCTAACTTTCAGAAAATGTTCTCCAAATTTTAAAAGTTCTGGAATGAAATAGCCTTCTCACAAAGAAATGAATAAGTATGATACAAGTTAACGAAAAAATCTTTGACTGTTCGCTAAAGTTTCTCGAACTGCCTGATGCACCACGTTGCGCAGTTGTTAATGTGTGATAGAGTTAAGGTTTTATTTTGATGGAAATCATAATTTTCGATAGCGGCGCTGGTTAGTTGCTTAAGAATAAAATGCGTTATACGTTAGGTTAGGCGTTCGAATCCCGCAGCGGCGGATATAATTTTTAAGAAGCGTTTATAAATGCGTACGATGACATGTATATATAGTGAATATAAGCTTGGTTGTAAATGATTGTCCATAAATAAAATAAAATTAAGTTTAAGTAATAAATAAAACGGTTAGGAAATAATCGACGTAAACTTTTTCTTTTAGGAAACGCAAGTTCGCTAAATTTTCATGAACAGTTAATGAAAGTTTCTTGAACTGGCTTCGAAATTTTAGTTTGCGAGTTTTATAAAAACTCTAGAACTCTGCCGTCGAATTTCCTTCGAGAGTCAACGAAAGGTTCTTGAATGTTTTATACTTTTTAAAGAATTGTAAATCCAATTTCCAACCGTTGACAATTCTAAATTTTAAAAGACTTTCTGGCCTGTCCAAAAGTGGTTGACGAGTTAATGAAAATTTCATGAACTTTTTTTTTCCGTGCCTATGCAATATTTCGTGTGTAAACATGACTTGCAATTCTTTGGTAATAGTAAACTTCAAGAAATAATTGTACAGACGAATTAGATTTCACCTGCTTATCAACTGTTTTGAATCGTTTTGAAATCGTTATATATATTGATTTCTTAAAATTTTGTTTTTGTTCTTCATCAAAATAAGAAGAATTAAATCATTGTAGCTTTAAAGTATAATTGTAAACTGTTGTGCAGTTTTTGATGAAAAACCTCTCATCAATTATCGTCCTTTGTTACATTTTGAAAAACAATAATTAAAAAAGTTTTTCTCCTAAACAATTCTAGCCTAAGAAAGTTCCCATCGACATTAACAAAAATAAAATAGATAGAATGGTAAATTTAACATTTTTTTCAATGTTGCAATTATTATTTTAATCATGTACGGATGAAAAATATTAATCAGTTTCTAATTAAGATATTGGAATAGTTTTTGATACAACTTTTCTCCATTATGTCGAAAAAATATATATTTTTGTAATAACTACACTAGACAAATAGTAAAAGCAATTAACGAAATTAGTAAGTTTTACAAAAACGTATTGGTAACATCTATTATAAGCTCGATACAATGTGGGAATGCATGAAAATAGTCGCGGCTACAAAACGGACCGACTAATCGGATTTTGTAAGTTTTACTAAAAATTGTAATCATTGCTACTTAGTTAATATTGCTGTAAGAACTAAGGTGCTTAGATGATACAGACTAAAAAACATACTTGTGACCCTTTTTTACAAAAAAAAATAGGTAACCACGACTAATACTTTCTCTCAGTGTAGTAGCTAATACATGAATATTTAAATAATACAATAATAAAATTGAGACGATACATATTATATATTTTTAATGTTTCACATCAAGTATTATGCAAAAGATTTGATTACATATTTTGAAACAATTCACAGGCAATGCTATAAACATTTTTATGGTAATTATTACAGGACGTGACACCTCCCCCCTTCTCTTTGAACATGGGGATGAAATCAACATGTTCGAACTTGCTTAATTTCCTTTTATTTACTTTATTTACATTTACATTCTCATTGCGCGCTTCGTGCTCCGTTCTTTCTGGACCTCGCGCTTCGCGCTCGGTCTTGTGCTCTTCGCATACGTTTAAGTTTATTTCTTATAATTTAATACTGAAGCTCAAACCAACTTAATGATATTAAAAATGATGTAAATTAGTCATTTTCTCAAATTCACTAAGTTCCTTTTTCAGATTAAGTGAAACAGGAAATTCAATTTACTTAAGGCTCTATCGGCCTTAAGGAATACATTCTCATCATGACACTCGCGCTTCGCGCTCGATTTTCTGTATGCATTTTTGTAACTTTTTAATAAATTACATGATTATTGATAAATTTATTTTCTTCCAAATCTTTTAAAAAGGAAAAACAATCGTAGACTTTATTTATGGAAATGATTTTGCAGAACAACGCTTATTTCGTATCACATATTTTGGTGAAAAAAATCGAATTTATTTAATATTAAAAATCAAAACATAAAATATACATCCTGTCGAGAAATTTATCGATAAGAATGTGTAGACCTTATTTAGCCAAACAATTTTCATCTCAAAGTTTTTTTTGAATCTCACATATTTTGTCTAAAAAATGGAATTTTTGAATTTTAATCGTATTTTTTGGAATTTAAACGAAAAATATAAGTTTTATCAGAAACTGTGTGGGACAAAACTTGTAGATCTTTTTGAAACTAACAACTTTGTGTTCTTACGTTTTTTTCTTATTTTACATATTATTGTTAAAAAATTGAATTTTGGATTTTCAATAGTTTTTTTTTTAATTAAAAAGAAAAATATGCATCTTATGAAAAAATGTTGCAATTCAAATTTGTAGGACTTTATTTATTCAATAATATTGTATCATAACGTTTTTTCGTATCTCGTATAATTTAACTGGAAAATGGAATTTTGATATTGACTTTTTTCGAATTTGAATATGCTGTAATATTTCTAATTTTGATTTAATCAAAAAATGTTATCAGGATAATTTTTAGAGATTTATGAGCACTATCTAAAACCAGTATTGAAATTTTTGATTTTTTCAAAAAATTATTTTCAAAAATACAGAAGTGGTGCTCAACCCCTCAATTTTGATTGGATGTGGCTGGTTAACGAACTTGTCCTTACTTTTTCGGCTCCGATAAAGTGTACCAAAGCTCAATTCAATCTGATAATTCTATCGAGAGTTATGCCGCACACGACCTACAGACAGACAGACAGACAGACAGACACTTTCGTAAAAACCATTTTTTCTGACTCAGGGGGTCTCAAAATGTAAAGATTTGATGAAAATTTCGAAAGTCATTTTTCACATAAAACCAATACCTTCTCATCCATGATGAGAATGTAAAAAATTTCTCTACTCAAGCACAAGGCTGGTCGAAATGTAGCGAAATCTGTTCTATAAACTAACTGACGTGTTGTCTTTGTTAAGCAAATAACATTTACATTTACCCTCATTTTTCATTTTAATACGTGTTACACTAAAGTCAAATACTTTATCTAAACCATAATATTTTTCAAAATTAAAAAACATTTTCCATTAATTAAATATTCTAAATCCGGTTATTAGGTCAATGAATCTTGGTTTTGCCTAATAACCGAACGCGTGTCCGGAGTTACATTGCACTGATTTTGTTTTCGCTCTAGTCGACGGACGAAAAGGTTATTACAAAAACGAATGCGAATTTCAAAAAGTACTGTTGATATTTTCAAGAAATGTCGTGAGTATTTGATTGTTTTCAATTCATAGAAGATATCTATCTGATAAAATATTAGGTAAATTACTTTAAACATATTTTGATTAATCAAATATGAAATCCAACCTCAATTGACATTTGACGTTTATTTTCTTGTTGATTTTACATTGATAACAATGAAAATATGAATTTCAGAGTGAAATTTCCGCACTTTTTGATCTTTTTGAATGATAATTTCAAATAATAATGATAAACTATGATTAATAATGAATCATTTTTTAAAGAAATAATGTTTGAACTATGGATTTGCTGAAAATCTGATATTTTGAGAAAGTATTTTCATTTTAACATATGTATTTTCTGGGTTTCATGTATTTGGTGTCTTCATTATAGATCATGGAAAAAGTATCAGAAAAAAAGATTAAAAAGCTTTATACCAAAACGGATATTATTAATGCGATTGAGGATATAAGGCAAAAACGATTGACAATTTGTGCTGCAAGCTCTAAATATAATATATTCTATTTGTAAAATCTTTTCAATATTTTTTTTTATAAGCGTAGACCTACAAAATGTTTCTGTAAATATTTCCCAGTGTTTATTATGTTTAAAAAATATCAAATCCATCAAATTATAATATTCTCTTGTTCGAGTATTGGTGCAGCGCTGTCCGGCTATTGGATCAATTCACTTTACCCGTCCGACAATTGGCTCCAGAGCATTATTTAATGCAAACAATTATTAAAATGGATTATTCAGATTTAACACAACTCTGGGCTTTT
Organism: Diplolepis rosae; assembly: GCA_030998225.1. Taxonomy (NCBI): domain Eukaryota; kingdom Metazoa; phylum Arthropoda; class Insecta; order Hymenoptera; family Diplolepididae; genus Diplolepis; species Diplolepis rosae. Next base: position 582,497 of record JAPYXD010000688.1, on the reverse strand, counting down.
TGTTATAGTAGAGAGGACACATACATCAAAATAATCGCGGCAATTCTTGATTCCGCATCACATTTAGAACGATTAATACAAAAAATTGAATGACATTTCCTTAGACGTCCGGCTATTGGTGCTTTTACCTTAAGTCACTATTTAATAAGTTCACCTCTAAAAATGACTTTTATCAATTTTAAACTAAACTAGTCAATATTTCTTTGTAAAACTAATTGCACGTTATTAGGCTAATTCATGCAATTGATTTAACACGAAAATATTTTCGAGTTTACGTTAAAATTGATAAAAGTCAATTTTAGGGTTGAACTTCAGGGATTGTTATTACCCCTTGGAAATATTTTTCGACCGATAAAAAAAATACGGATTGCTTGCTTTTTGATGACCACCAATATATACAAGTATAAATTTCATCAAAATCCGAGAACCTTCAGAGTTGTAAATGTATGCAAAAGTTTTAACAGTTTTGTCCAATAAAATATTATACGTTTTAGGAAGAAAAATGCGAGCTTAAAATTTTCTATTTGTGGAATTTTAGTGCGTTATGTTTTTCATAACCTCAAATTTTCCTTTACATATAGAAACCATTACTGTATTTATTTACATTTCAATAGTCGGTTGTCGAAAATCCGACATTCGACTCAGCGCTTGCTCGTATTCGAATGTCGGAAAGCGACTCACGTGTGAATTGGTTGTCGAAAATACGACATTCGACTTAGCGCTTGCTCGTATTCAAATGTCGGAAAGCGACTCATGCTTGAGTCGGTTGAAGAAAAATCCGACATTCGATCACGTCGAAAAGCCGACTTGAGTCGAATCGAATTATTTTGCACATGACTGATAATAAGTTTTTTTGTGAATGATTTTTTAACATCTTAAATCCATCTTTAGATTTCTTTTCATGGAATCGAATAATTTTTGTGCCGAACTATGCTCAGCTCCTTTTTTTTGTTTTTTATTTTTAAATAGCACATACAGCTAAAATATTGGTATATTACTAGAAAATGTACACATAAAATAATTTGAACATTTAAACCTCTAAAATCGCATAACTTTGCATATCATTTGAACTTCGGCTTAAGTCGTTAATAACATTTTTTATTCTTCATATTTAAACTCCGAAACAGATACCCTACACTTTATTTTAGAGAACCTTCTGCTTTATAATATTAGTGATAAGGTTCATTTTAACGAAGAAACTTGATGTTCACATTCAATAAAGATTTAAATAAGTATTTTCCTGTGCATAAAACTCATTTACTTCTATAGCAGAACGCAGTATATTATTTTAAGAAAATTTTAGAAAAATTTTCGGTATCGATAAGTATCGTAGTACGCGAGAGAATTTCTTAATACGAGAAAATTATGTGCATGAAAAACATTGATAGAACACCAATAAAGTGAAAAATAATTCTATTACAATATCTAAAGAGAAAGAGAAAGGGAATTAGAGTTATTTTTATATTTGTTTGTTGTTTGTGTTTATTATTAGTATTTTTTTATCAATAGAATTTTATTCTTCAATAAATATTGTAGTTTGGGTCAATTAGTGTTTTTTCGAAACTAACAATAAGTATTTTGTGAATATCCATGTAGAACATTAAATGACTACACTGATTAACAAAAATTACCGATGTCCTCGCTGAATGCGACATATCATTTCCGAAGTACTTTTCAATGCTGAACATGCATTTCCTACATTCACTCTTAGATTTCTAGCTAAGTTGGCCTTAACAAGTTTCTGTGAGAAAAGTTGTGGAACCTCCGTAGCTCAGATGACAGAGCATTCGACCGGCAATCGAAAGGACCTGGGCTCGATACCCAGCGGAGTGGAAACGTTCCTTTTTTCACAGAAAAATTTCTTCAATTTATATTGGAAAATACCACCTAGTTTTAAATAACGTTAAATTAATTCTGAATCATAGGTTGATAAGGTCGATATAGTAGAGTTCCGTTATCACGTACAGTGATACACTCTTCTAATGATCGACATAATCGACTGAAATGATTTAGAAAAATCAGGAAATCGACATATTGTTCTTTTAAAAAAAGATTAAATATGTCCTGAATTACAGATCACTGAAATTTCAGTACATTTTTATCACTTTTTCCCAGTTTTTTAAAAATATCTCAAAAACCGTGATGTGTAGATATCGCTAAAGTAAGACGATATTCACAAACTACGTTAAAAAACGCATCGAAATGACCTGCGTTCATGGCGGAAAACAAATTTCACTATTGAAAATTATATGTCGCATTTAGCGAGGACATAGTTCATTTTTGTTGATCAGTGCTATCTTCAACAAAAAAAAATTTTAATTTTGCAAATTTTGAAGATAAAGATTGGTTAAATTATCAAATTTCTTTTTTTTATGATACTCATAAAAATTGACTTTTGTGCAAAATTTGGGACAATGCACTTTAATTATGAAAAGAATGAAATGTCTTTCATACATAATACTTCTTGGATGTCTGTTTCCTAGAAAAGATAACAGACACTATTAGTATTTGACCTGAAAGAAGAGTTATTTGTTAGATGGGAAAAATATTTAGAGATAGAACTTCTATTACGAGAAAAAGTTGAAAATTTTCTAATAATTGTAGTTTTTTTGGTTGATTTCTTTGAAAAATTGTTTGAGATATGATTTGCATTTTTACATATTACCAATTTTGTACAAAAATCTGTTTGGTTGCTTTTATTTTTTAACTTAGCTTTTTGTCTTTCTAAATTTTTATATTTTTCTTCACAAAAGTCATGAAGTTCTTGTATTAATTTTATTTGTTTGAACGCTGCTTCATTTTAACTTATTATTGCTATATTTCCTGTAGCTATTACTGCTTGATTTTCCGCTCTGCAATATAATATAAAAACTATTATTTTGTCAATATTAAAATTTTTCCAAGTTATAAACTCTAGTTCTTCCAGCCCGTATTTAGTTGTTAAATCCTTTAGAATTCTTATATCATTACGAATACCTGAAGTTTTCGTTCTAAATATATTTCTTTGTGATTTTTATTCATCTAGTCCCATTGAATTTATAGAGGCGTTGGTATAGATTGAGCTCCAAAGGTTAATATTTTCCTTGAAGAAAATAAGAAAAAATGAAGATTTTTGGTAAGCTTCTTGGTAAATTATAATATACATAAGGTCCTCGTATTTTAATGGTTTGAATTATATCTTTAATTGTTTCTTGATTCGTTATATCTTGAGGCCAATTTGGTACGTTGCAGTCGTCGTAATTAAATATTCTATTTATGAATAAATATGGTCAAAATGCTTTCATATCAATTTGATGAACGATTAAGTCACATATAGACCAAGCAACAGGGAATTTGTTATGACATTACTAGGTTGTTCAAAAAGTTTTGAAAGCGGAAATGAAAATACGTTTTTTTTTTGGAGAAATCACTTTTATTGCTCAGTATAATCTCCCATAAGATCAATACATTTGGTCCAACGGTCTTCCAACTTGTTTATCCCATCATGGAAGTGACTTTCTGCAAGGCCTGCAAAATACTCCTCTACGACGGCTATAACCTCTTCGTTTGATGAAAAATGCTTCCCACGAAGGAATTTCTTGAGGTGTGGGAACAGCCAGAAGACAGAGGGAGCTAAATCAGGCGAATAAGGTGGATGCTGCAACAATTCGTACTTTAATTCGGTTATTTTAGTGATGGTTTTTGAGCTGTGTGAGCGGGTGCATTGTCTTGATGAAAAAGGATTTTTTTCTTCTGCAAACCGGGTCTTTTTTCACGAATTTTTGCATCCAATTGATCCAAAAGGTTACAATAATATTCAGAATTTATTGTTTTGCCAGTTTGGAGATAATCCACCAACAAAATCCCTTTTGCATCCCAAAAAACTGATGCTAACACCTTCTTCGCCGATTTCTGGACACGAACTCGCTTCGGTGCCGAACTGCCTGGTTCACACCACTCCTTAGCCTCTCTTTTTGATTCAGGATCATGATGGAAGACCCAAGTCTTATCCATAGTGATGAATCGACGCAAAAAATCCTTTTTATCCTTTCGAAAACGCTCCAAATGTTGCTCAGAAAGTCGCATTCGAACGTGTTTTTGTTCCATTGTGAGCGAATGCGGCACCCATTGTGCACAGAGCTTTCTGAAACCCAAAACTTCACGTAAAATATGACTCACATTGCATAATGAGATGTCTAGGGCCTCTGCTAAATCTCTCTCGGTCAATCGACGATCTTCCAAAACCATATCCTGTACTTTTGCTATGAATGCTGGTGTTGATGCACTTTTTGGACGTCCTGAGCGTGGATCGTCTTCAACGCTTTTTCGACCACGTCTAAACTCTAAAACCCATCGATGCACAGTTGGAAATGAAGGAGCAGCTTCCTTTAACACTTTCACCATTTTTGTATGAATTTCCGTTGCTGATAAACCTTCCAAAACAAAAAATTTTATCACTGCACGATATTCGGTTTTTTCCATTGTACAAAAATACACTGACACGTCAACTTCAAATGGCTTGTAAACAAACAATGAATTGACATAGTGGAATGACACTTTGGATATGTTCATATGAAAGATGAAATCTTAAAATGGCGTAGAAATTTTGATTCTTCTACTGCTCTATAGATGTCGCTTTCAAAACTTTTTGAACAACCTAGTATTTATTTCAGAAAACGGACTGCGCCATCAGAAGAGAGGTTGGTCATAGAGTAATTGTGTCATGTTTTGGACAACGAAATATGATTTATAAATTTGTTATTAACATTTAAGACCAAAAAATCGCACTTTTTTTAGTTTTTTGTTTATGACATTAAAGGTAATTATCCAATCTTAATGACATTCATTGAAAAGTTGTAGAAAACTTAATTTCAAACAATATGAGTCGTTGCTTGATCTGATTGGATAATTAGAAGCGGAGAAAATTCGGAAAAACCGGGAAATTGAGCTTTTGTTAAACAAATTAATATCTCATTTAATTTTTAACTTTTCAGGTTGAGGTTTGGTGGAAAAGTAACCGACGTCATTCTCTTCAAATGTATAGAAAAAAGAACACTTTATGATAATACGTTTCCGCGCTATTGACACTTTAATTTATTTCATGCGTTAATTGTAAAATGTCTGCTTGCCGCAGAGGTGGTCCGATTATCATTTTGCAAACGGCTTTTAAAAATATAAATCAAGCACAACAGAACGTCAATCTTGGTTTTTCGCTAAAATGTTGCAAAGTTTATTAAAAAAAGGTCCAAACATGGCTCTAAACGCTTGAACGCAGCAAAGTGACAGTGGTGGGGGGAGAAGGCTAGTGGGCTCACTGTGTCACTTTGCTACGTTCAAGCATTTAGAGCCATGTTTGGACCTTTTTTTAATAAACTTTGCAACATTTTAGCGAAAAACCAAGATTGACGTTCTGTTGTGCTTGATTTATATTTTTAAAAGCCGTTTGCAAAATGATAATCTGACCACCTCTGCGGCAAGCAGACATTTTACAATTAACGCATGCAATAAATTAAAGTGTCAATAGCGCGGAAACGTATTATCATAAAGTGTTCTTTTTTCTATACATTTGAAGAGAATGACGTCGGTTACTTTTCCACCAAACCTCAACCTGAAAAGTTAAAAATTAAATGAGATATTAATTTGTTTAACAAAAGCTCAATTTCCCGGTTTTTCCGAATTTTCTCCGCTTCTAATTATCCAATCAGATCGAACGGTGGCTCATTTTATTCGCAATTCAATCTTCTACAACTTTGCAATTAATGTCATTAATATTGGATAATTACCTTTAATGTTATAAACAAAAATCTAAAAAAAGTGCGATTTTTTGGTCTTAAATATTAATAACAAATTTATAAATCATATTTCGTTGTCCAAAACATGACGCAATTACTCTATGACCATCCTCTCTTCTGATGGCGCAGTCCGTTTTCTGAAATAAATAATGTCATAAATCATTCATAACAAATTCCCTGTTGCTTGGTCTAATAATAAATCAATGCGTTGACAATGTTTAGGTTCCATCGTGATCTAGAATTTTTTTTCTTTTTCTGAGTAGATGCTGGAAGGGTTATATATGAAAGTCGAAGTCTATTAATATTAACGATTTTAGGTTTATTTTTAACTAAAAGTTTTATGTTTCCATTCCCTTATATTTCAAGTACTTCATACGGTCCTGAATATTGATTTTCGAATTTCTTTAATTCTCCATTTTCCAATAAAAATACACTATCTACGGTTTTAAAATTTCGTGGGTTAATTTTCCTATCATGATATTCCTTTGATTTTTCTTAAGCTGCTATTAAATATCTTTGTCTGAACTATATACAAATTTTCCTAAATAATTTCAGTCGATTAGGGTAAAAGCACCAATAGCCGGACAGTACCCAATAGCCGGACAGAGCCATGAATTTTTCTCAAAATTAGAGATTTATGAATCACTTATCGATATTTTGGCGTACCGTATACAAATCTCGAAACGTACACTTTAAAAAAGTGAAAAATTTGTTGAATTAGAAATTAAAACTTCGCCAAGAAACAAAAATTTCTCTACTCAAGCACAAGGCTGGTCGAAATGTAGCGAAATCTGTTCTATAAACTAACTGACGTGTTGTCTTTGTTAAGCAAATAACATATGCATTTACCTTCATTTGTCATTTTAATACGTATTACACTAAAGTCAAATGCTTTATATAAACCATAATATTTTTCAAAATTAAAAAACATTCTCCTTTAATTAAATATTTTAAATCCGGTTATTAGGTCAATGAATATTCGTTTTGCCCAATAACCGAACGCGTGTCCGGCGATACATTGCACTGCTTTTGTGTTTTCAAGAAATGTGGTAAGTATTTGATTGTTTTCAGTTCATAGAAGATATCTGTCTAATAAAATATTAGGTAAATTACTTTAAACATATTTTAATTAGTCAAATATGAAATCCAACCTCAATTGACATTTGACGTTTATCTTCTTGTTGATTTTACATTGATAGCAATGAAAACTATGGATTTCAGAGTGAAATTTCCGCACTTTTTGATCTTTTTGAATGATAATTTCAAATAATAATGATAAACTATGATTAATAATGAATCATTTTTTAAAGAAATAATGTTTGAACTATGGATTTGCTGAAAATCTGATATTTTGAGAAAGTATTTTCATTTTAACATATGTATTTTCTGGGTTTCATGTATTTGGTGTCTTCATTATAGATCATGGAAAAAGTATCAGAAAAAAAGATTAAAAAGCTTTATACCAAAACGGATATTATTAATGCGATTGAGGATATAAGGCAAAAACGATTGACAATTTGTGCTGCAAGCTCTAAATATAATATATTCTATTTGTAAAATCTTTTCAATATTTTTTTTTATAAGCGTAGACCTACAAAATGTTTCTGTAAATATTTCCCAGTGTTTATTATGTTTAAAAAATATCAAATCCATCAAATTATAATATTCTCTTGTTCGAGTATTGGTGCAGCGCTGTCCGGCTATTGGATCAATTCACTTTACCCGTCCGACAATTGGCTCCAGAGCATTATTTAATGAAAACAATTATTAAAATGGATTATTCAGATTTAACACAACTCTGGGCTTTTTGTTATAGTAGGGAGGACACATACATCAAAATAATCGCGGCAATTCTTGATTCCGCATCACATTTAGAACGATTAATACAAGAAATTGAATGACATTTCCTTAGACGTCCGGCTATTAGTGCTTTTACCTTATGCCAATAATTAGAAGAGTGTATCATTCACCATGATAACCGAACTCTTTCAATTAATTTCAATTAATTGATTTTTATCTTCTTTTGTAGGGTATTGTGTGATTCCGATACAAATTAGTATTTTAACTGTATAATTTAAAAATGCTACTTTCGATGGGGCTAAAATTTCTTCCTACAAAACATTGTTAATGTGTGGAGATTTTGCAATGCTTATTGATTTAAGATTCAACTTTTCTACTATGGAATGAAGAGAATAATTTGCCTTGAAACACGAAATCGAAGTTGCCATTCATGGGATTGAAGTCCAAACAATCGAAAATGTACTGAAAAATTAGGTTGCAGTGGCAGTCATTTGAATGATGTTGTGTTTCTCTCTTAAATGAAAAGGTTCAATATTTCTGATGAAACCATACTTTGGAAAAAAATATCCATAAGTTTTTTTTCATAGCCGTTTCAAATTCCAAATGTTAGATAGCCCACTCTGTACTTTCTTCTACAATAATATTATCATGGTCTCTTTCGTTTATAATAACCTCAAATAAATTTTTTTTGCTTATTAATCAGTTCAGTTCCTTTACAATTGCTTATATTAATCTTTTTTTTCTTCAATATTTTCATTACTTAGTGCTTTATGGAAAAAAGGATCCGTTTCTGTTAATCTTTTATTATCATTATCATCATTTTTATTATATTCAAATGCAGATTCAAGTCCTGCGTTCCTTTGTTCAAATAGATTCATTCCAATTTTATTTTTTATGCCATCGTTTTCATTATGTTTCAAATTAATAGGATTTCTTGATAAAGTATCTGCATTTACATCAATCTTATCTGCCTTTTATACAATGTCAAAATCATACTCTACCAGTTTTAATTTCCATCTAGTAACTCGTGGGCAAAGGTCATTGAATTTTGAAACCATACTAATGGTTTATGGTCTGTGACCGAGGTAAATTTTCGTCCATACAGACAAGGGGGAAAATATGTTACACTTACAGCTTCTTTTTCGTATGCGTCGTATTTTCTTTCACAATCATTTAATGATCTAGAAGTGTAAGCTATAGTTTTATCTTTACCTATTTTACTTTGAGAAAGTATTCCTACGATAGCGAATTATGCCGCATCAGTTGTCAAAATGAATGATTATGAGAAGTCTGGTCTTTGTAAAAGAGGTTATTCACATAATTTTTCTTTCAAAAGTTCAAATGCTTCTTGTTTCTCTGACCAATCAAATTTTACATCCTTTTTTAAAAGTTGATTCAAGGGTGTTGCGATTTTAGAAAATCCATCAATAAATCTTTTATACTAGCCTCTTAATCCTAAAAATTGTTTTATATTTTTAGGCTTTTTTGGGACTGGAAAAACTGCTTCTATTTACTTAGGCTCTGAGCGTACTCCTTTCATAATGACCATTACAGGTTGAGAAAGCTGTTTTATGAGAATCTTCCGGACTCATTTTTATTTGATGAAATCCTGACGCAAGGTCAAATTCAGAAAAATATTGAGGTAATACTAATTGGTCTAAAATATCAATAATATTTTGTAAAGGGTAAGAATCTCCAATCGTTTTTTCATTAGCTTTGCGAAAATCAAGTACCATTCGCCATTTTCGATTTTCATGTGAATTAAATTTTTTATGTACTATCCAAACAGGTGTATTTTATGGTGATTGTGAAGGTTTGATAATTTTATTATCGATCAGTTCATTTACTTGACGTGATATCTCTTCATTATGAATTTGAGGGAATCTATATTGTTTTGAAACTATAGGTTAATCATCGGTTGTTGGAATGTTACGTTGTAAGACAGGTATTACTCCTAAGAGTTCTCCTGGTATATGAAATCGATTTGCGTATTGATTAAATCAATAGATTTATCTGGTCTAGGTACAATATCCCATACTTCATTTTTCTTCATAGCATTTAGTTCTAGTTCAATCGCTTCTCTGCATTTTTTTCTTTCTACTATAGTCATTGCTTCTCTGTAAGTGATTGGATCTGTATTTATTTTGGCCAAGAGTGTATATAAAGGAAAATCTAAATGATAGTTTTTCTCATCTATGATTTCATATAAATCTAACTCGCAGCTCGTCAAATATTCTTCGCATTCCCTTTCTACATTCAGGCAGTTTGCAAAGCCAACATCAATTATTGGTTCACTTGGCACTTCTTGAGTCTACATTTTTCTTTGGTCTTCCTCTCTTACTATTCTTTACGCTGTAGCGTAAAGCTATCGTCAATCTATCGTTAAGCTATCGTAAAGTAGCATTATAACTCATGAATGAGGCTAAATAAACATTCAAAATGTTTTTATCCTTATTGTACGTTGAAAATAACGTTAACTGGTAATTGAAATATGCAATAATTTTATTTATTTACGCTAAAAATTAAGAAAAACATAATACCTGTCATTGAAGGGAGTGCAGTGGTTCACCTTTTGTGGAACTTCTCCGTTAAAGTTGACCATTGGTTGGAGTGAGACACAATTATACTTTCATCTCACTCTAACAAATAGTCAATCCTGACGGTGAAGACATGGAAAGTGATAAACCACTGCACTACCTTGAATGACAGGTATTATGTTTTCTTTTAATTTTTGCATAAATAAATAAAATTATTGTATATTTCAATTACCACTTAACGTTATTTTCAACATACAATAAGGATAAAAACATTTTGAATGTTTATTTTGCCTCATTCATGAGTTATAATGCTACTTTACGATAGCTTAACGATAGCTTTACGATAGCTTTACGCTACAGCATAAAGCTACAGTTCAGCCAGTTCGCTAGGGAACCTAATAAATTTCTAGCACGTCTCACAAATAATTCAAGGCAATAGCCTGTCTCGTCTTTAGTTTTCATTGGGAATGTTAAAGATAATCTCGAGAATTTTCGATGAAAACGGATATGTATTTATAACTTTTGGAGTATGATTATGGACTTGTAATTCCCATAGTAGCATGAATAATTTCCAAAAGTTGGGTCGCTCTCTGTCTAGTTATTCTAAAAGATAATCTATTGAACTTTGGCATCATGCAAATCTCGCAATCTAAAATTTTCCCATCAAATACCGCGTCTTTTAGTTCTTTTGTGTCAGGAAATTGTTTTTATATAGCCTTTAAATATTGCAATGAGGCATTCCCTAATCGTACATGCCACAACATGGCTTTGTTTTCGATAACTGGAGTCTCCTTTTCTTGCACATTAAGATCATTTTCTATCTCTACAGTTTCAGAATCTTTGTCGTCAGCTAAACTTTCTAGTTTTCTATCGCAAATTGTTGTTTTAAATCTCGAAAAGTTTTCTACATTATCCTCCTTTGCATTTATATCCTGACCCGTTTCTTCTCCAATTTCTGACTCATTTATTTCTATTAATTCATTAATTATTTGATTTTAATTTGATTTAATTCCTTTTTTTGTTTTAACCGATTGGTAACGCTTCTGGTCATATGCAAAGGTCTATCTGTATTTGTTAATATGTATGTAACTACTTGTTTAGAACTAGAATTGAAAATATTTACGTTTTTGTTCATCTCGTCTCGGTTTATTTCAAATTCTATGATCCAATAAGTTTTTTTATAAATACCTGACATGAATGTTTTATTTGAAATGGGGTCATAAATATCAATAATGTCATTATTTAAATAGATGCTAAGTCCTTGGTCTGCGAATTTGCGAAGGGACAGGAGATTTTCGAACAATGATTCAGCATAAATTACATCTTTTAATTTTGTTTTCTCATCTCCGTTTCCAATTGATTCGATTTACCCTACTCCCTCCGTTTTCAAATTTGCCTCTTCATTTTTATTTGCGCATCTAATTATATTTACTCTATTTTCATCAATGGATTTAAAAATGAATTTTGAATTTGCAAAGTGCTCGGTTGCACCGGAATTAACAATAAATCTAGCTAATCTCTTTTTATTTTCATTATTTGAATTTGTTTCTACATTCAAAGTCGTGGCAGAGGTCATTTCGCTGGCCGAAAAACACTCACCTTGTTTTTCTTCTGGTTTCTTTTTCCCATTCTTGTTCTGGTATCCGCCAAGTCCTCGTCCACTTCTCTTACCTCTATGTCATCCTCGGTAGTTACCACCGCCTCTGTTTTTCTCTGAATTTAAAAGTTTTCCCTTTTTGTTTTCTCGGTCATTCTCATCGCTATATAGACCTTTGCGCTTTTGCCCTCTATCGTTATTTTGACCTCTACCACCACGATAGTTATTGTAATTGTTATTACTTCTACCGTACCGTCTAGGCATACCTGTTAAAAGCAAAAACCCCCTCTCTCGAACCAATAGGGCACCCGCAAAACCGCCTTTCGGTTTCAAACTTCGCGGGCGGCTGGTTCCAGCTTAAAGTTGCGTACGACTCCTCCGTAATCCGTTCGTCCGGAAATCCCATCCACGGACACACGCCCGTTAGGCAGGCCAACTAGCCGAACCAACCAGGGGAGGAATAAAAAGATTCCTCCCCCGATCACAAAAAACAAACGTTCCATTTATAAAATAAACACAAATCTCAAGTCTCCAGAACGATCGTTAAAAATTTAATTTATGTGAAAACTCTACATCCCCTAACTAATAAGGGCATAATATTACGTGACCAGAGACTGACCCCCCGAGGCGAAAACACATTATATGTATTTTGACACTTATGTGTATGCACTTGACAAGCTTAAAAGCGCACGTGGGCCTAACGCCCATGATTGGTCACTAATAGGCCTACCTTTTAGTACTTTAAAGTAAATCCGGACCAATTAAAGACATGAAAATTCCTAACAAAGAATTTCAGAGCCAATGATATTAAAGTTAACGCCTTAAAGACCCAAACTCTCAAGGTGGGGAATTTATGTTTTAAACCTTGGTGGATCACTCTCTGCACCCGATATACTTTACTTTTTGGTTTGACTTGTCTTCTTACTCGGTCGTTTTTCTGTACGCGGAAATTTTCTCCAAACACCTTTGTTTAAAAGATCGCAAGTTTATAAAATAAATGACAGTTTATTAAATTCACGTTTTAAACTTATTCAAAACTAATAAAAATCCACATTCCTATCTTTATAGGATTTCAAATCGGACCGCGCAATAAAAACTTAAAATTTAGTTCGCGAAGTTTCGTGAAGACGGCCCTGAAATCGGGACGTCACAACCGATGTCCGCATGTCGCTACCGCAACCATATCATTGCCAGTTGGAATAATACAGCCGATACTTATTTTACTCAACTACCGTTCGAAGCACCTCAAGCGTCGGTGATATATTTATACATTTCAGGTTAACCCACTGACGCATTGTGATGCCTTGTCGTCTACAACTTTTTACTCAACTCCTTACTATTTCCTATGTAACGCTTATTGATCTATATTTTTTCCTGCTCGGGGGCACCTAATGGCATATTTTTTTAACATTTATTGTAATATGGAAAATATGACTTTATCTTTTATTTTATTTTTCAAAAATCAAATGCTGTCAAACACTGATATGTACATGTATACAATTGTTACTATTATCTTTAAAGGATTCATTTTTTTACAAGACTTTATCCTTGAAAAAAATTGGCTCACAGTAATTGAAATTTAAATATAATATTATATTATGTGCGACATATTATTTATTCATTATTATATTATATATTTATTATAGTTATTACGCGACGAGCGACAATGCTCCCAGGAGATCGAAGCCAAGGCGTATTCGAGGCGCAATGAGTCCTGCGAGCATTTTAAGCGAGTCTCGTAACTACATTGGCGCATATTCTATTTTATGTGACTTCGGCGCATTTACGAGTTTTTCTGTGCACACTAGAATCCAATCTGAAAAGGTCGAAATTGCCGTGATTATCGACCATCTCACTTCACAGTTCGCGAATACTTCCGGCCATTTTGATTTTCTCGATTTTGTGTAGTAGTAGCGTATTGTGATAGACGCATGCGCAGTTCAAATGTACAAGGCTTTGCCAGTACGGTGCCAACACTGTACGAAGATGAAGAAGAATAAGAAGAAGATTATGCTCCGCTCTATCATAATAGGCGCATGCGCAGTTCAATTTTTACATTAGGTTCCTCTGTATGGTAATACACAATATTACGCCACTCTCAACTGTAGCATAAAAACGTGTTAATGCGCCGGAGGCACATAAAATTTATTAAATTAATTTTTAATCTGCTTTTTAAGACTCTAATTTAAGGATAGCTAAGCGCGCAATTTGCTAGTTGCTGTTCAATATAACCTTACATGAAACTGAAAAGCTATATCCTTTAACATATTTTGGATTGCAGTAATTGAAATTTCAGGTATAAAATTTATTAAATTAATTTCTTATCTGCTTATGAGACTAGTTTGAGGATATCTGAGCGAGCAATTTGCTAGTCGCTGCTTAATATAACCCTACACAAAAGTGAAAAGCCATATCCTTAAACAAATCTCAGTTGCATGGATTGAAACTAACAAAAATATATTTTCTTTTGCATATCCTTTTTTCTTGTGATTTTAACAATTCGATATTTCAGTGATGACAAATTAGCAAAGCTAGAGTCAAGCTTACCTTGGGTTACCTTGGGAAATTATGTTATTCACAGAAATCACGATTGTCAAGAATCACAATTATTGTAGTACAAAATTAATTAGGCCTGACTCAAATACAACTTTCTGCTAAATTCAAGTACTTGCAAAATCCTGATAATTGTCAAAAGTTAAAAGCGTTAGTTTCTTAGTTAACAGAGAAAAAATAAAAGTCATAAACAGTACAACACAAGCACTTTCAACTTTCCTTACGCAAATGATTGTAATCAATGGTGACTGTTCCACAAATCCAAAAAGGATTTATACTCTCGTGTCCTTTTTGTTATCTCTTTAAAACTTAAATTGAAACTTAATTAACAAATTTGAATTTCTGTAGTACTAGATTAGACAAGTCTAACTCAAGCACAAAACCCTGAATAGTACTTGCAGAAATTCAGAAAAATGTTTATTGTTGTAATAAAAAATAATAAAAAATTGGGAAATATTTATTTTTAAAAATTATTTTGTTTTTAAACTGTTAAAATTTTTAAATTTATTTTCTTTCTATTTAGTTTTTATTTGAAGCCTTTACTTGCACAATCTTGATATAAAGAGTGCATGCAAGGTTAATTCAGGGTACCATTTAATTTTGTTGTCGGTGACTGAGCTTACGAGCACGCGAAGTATACCAACGATTAAATTTTTAACACTAACAAAATTTTAATTCACTTTAAGTACCCAGTAAGAAGGTTTGAATTGAATAGAATTAAAAAAATGAATTCCATTTAATACCTGATTTTTCCATTGCGTCTTATTCTGTTAGTGGTAAAAGAAAAAAGGCAAAATCCAATTCATGTTAATTCACCTAGGAAAAGAAAAGGAAGTGAATTTAAACGAATTAAAAAATACGAGACAGCGAAGAAAGTTATATAGAAATTTTATTCTGCTTTGTGGAATTAGAATAGATTTTTTGTTACGCAAATAAATATTTGGGTAATAATCTTGATTTTTTGTTGAGTGGAAATTAAAGGTAAAGAAGTGAAAAATAAAAATTCTGTGAACACATTTTTTTATTTAATCTTTATAATAATTTTTATTTTTACTACGAAGACGCTCCAGGAACTTACATCTGTATTGAAACTATATATTTATCAATATGTTGGCTAATGTGGTACAAATTACTTATTTTGGACAGACTTCTTTTAACTCCATTGCTAAACGCTCTAAATATGAAAAGTAATGAGTTTCATTGATTAACTCAAAAAGACTATAAAATATAGACCACTTTTGAATTGGAAAACATATTTGAGTATTCGCAAACTTATATCTAATTATACATTTCAATCTTTTTGACGATCTTTGACAGTACATACTTTTTTATTTTAAACTTTGAACGAAATGAAACACCTAAGGTCCTGAGTATCA
The DNA here is from genome assembly GCA_030998225.1 of Diplolepis rosae. Lineage (NCBI taxonomy): Eukaryota > Metazoa > Arthropoda > Insecta > Hymenoptera > Diplolepididae > Diplolepis > Diplolepis rosae. The sequence goes on along the minus strand of JAPYXD010000688.1, from coordinate 566,863 downwards.
CCTACGTGTTTAATAATAATTTTATCTAATTTCAATGACTGGTCAAAAAACTTAGATCTACCCAGGAAAAAAAACCGATAGAACGCGCGTCTCTTTGAATTGTGTATGTGTCATTTGCATATTCAGGAAATAAAAATTTGTTTCCTGGGTATGTTGAGACTATTTGTTAAAATGCAGTCTCATGTAGTATAAATCACTTCTCCTGCACAGTCTTCTTATAAAACTATTTGTTAAACGTTTTAAATTTAAAAAATGAACAACTTGAACTTATTGAAGAGATAAAATTAATTTTGATCAAAAAATTTTCAATGATGGGTACAACGATGGAATATTTACTGTATTCACATTCAAACCATTATTTTAAAAGCATTTTGTAATGTGTTGTATACGCAATTCTGTAAACTTCTATCGACATCTACAAACGATCTTTTTTACAAGAATTCAACATCAGCTCATTTAAATATCAAATTTCGATCTAAGGATCATGTAGAAACAATATAAGTGTGACGTCTTCTGAAATTACTTACTTTCTTTTTTCTCCGACTCTTATTTTTCTTCACTATTTCTCCAAATTTTAAGAGCGGTTTTACATTATAAATTATTTTATACCTTTCGACGAATTTCTCAATCTTTTGTAAATATCTAAGACTAGAAACCTTTCAAGATAAATTCGAAACGCAGCTGCATCAATATGAATACTGAAAATTTACTTAAACTATCGTAAAATATAATAAACTTTGTACCTCTATATTTTGACCATAACACGTCGCCCACAATCATATTTCCTTTTCAAATACAAACATCTACCAGCCTCTAACAAGATAAATTCATAAAACTCTAAACAAATACAAGCAGTAAATAGTCCAGAATTTAGCCATTATAGGAAATCATAAACAGCTTAGGCTGTCACTCAAAAGGGACCGCGCTGGTACCCCGCCCATGAAAAGACAAATAGATACAAAGTGCACTCTCTGTCTAGATAAGATCTTAGGCCTATTCAACATAGAAAATAAAACTTTCGAAAATAATATTTTATAAAATAATTGAATTAAATAAGAAATTAACATTACTTTTAATATTATTCAGTATGTTATGAACAGGGAAAGAAATTATTTTGACTAATAAGAGAAATGCAACTTGCATCTATTTTATTTTTGAACTAACGTTTGAAACTTATAGAATGTAAATTAATAGCAATTTATTTAAAAGTTGTTAATAATCAGGGATCTACTTTACCGACGTGATAATTTACGGAAAGTTATTTAAGAAGGTAAAATATCAGGTTATAAATTACTTAAAATTCTCCATACATTTCTCATTGTATTTTAAATTAATTCTAATAAATTCAAACATCAATTTATTTGATAATTGAATATATTTCATATTTATTTTCAATAGTAATTTAATAAACCAAACTATTTTACTTTCATAAAAATATACATTTATTCTCTATAAACATATTCCAAACTTCGTAAAACCTCAAATCAATCTGAGTAAAAAAAAATCCAAACTAACTTGCAATCAATATTCAAAGATATAATTGTATCAGAGAAAACTAATAATTTAATTTAATTAAACTACTATTATTCAGAATTTTAAGTAATTGCAATGTTCTGTTTTACCGACACAATCATGTAATTAGATACATATTTTACAAGTAATTTTGCACGCAACCTTCAAATCAAAATAATTTGTTTTAAATGTTAAATTATAACATCATTACCTACAAATAAAAATGTTAAAACAAAGCAATAGAAAATTAAATTCAAAGTCGGATTTTAGAATTAGTATTTATATCTTAAGAAATGAATTTCAGTAAGATAAAACTTATATATAGATTTATCTTCCCAAATGTAAGAATTATACAAAACATTTAACGGTTAATAAGAATAATTTAGAAAACTAACTTTGAAATATGTATTAATCTTAAGCAATAATGATTCTTTTGAATTTGAAGTGGAAACATGACTAATTTAATGTAAATTCTCGATTTTGTAAGTTAATTTAAGACAAGAGAAACATATCATAGTTTGACTCTTCGATTAGTTAAAATTTACTAAATCTGTAAACATAATTGTTTAAATAATTAATTTTTAATGAATTTTATTTTATAATATACATGTAGCGCAATCTCTTGGGAAATCGATGAATCTGGAAAAGTTTGGGAACTCCTACAAGGCCCAACCCAATGGGTCAACCCTTAAGATTTTCGTCGACTATTGCGGGGGCGTAACTATGCTACTATAGACAGCCAACCAATCAGACAACTAAAACTAGTAGTTTCAACTCCCCTAAAAGATTTTCAAGTAGAAAGGGAAAAGATGAGAATACATAAAAGCTATGCATTTTCATTTTTTAAGACAGTTCCGTTTCTCTACAATTTCCTATTTGAAAAATTCTGCTTCACCACAATATCACAAAAAACGTTCTCTTCAAATGACCAAATATCGTTTATTTCTATACAAAGCAACCTTTATAAGTACCGTCGGTCGTGATAAAATCAAAGTTATTATAATTCCAAGTTTCACCACTTCATTGATTTTTCCAGGGATTATTCAAGGAAATATCTTCTTTTTCTACTCAAAAAGAAAATAATAAAGTAAGTAAAATAAAAACCACATTGCTATCTAACTATATCTTCTCTCTTTTATTTGAATATTTAAACTTTTGTGTTTCCTCCATATGAATATCTGGGTGCTAGTAACCAATCTGGTATCGATATTCATACCTATCTCTCCTTGACCTATCCCCGAGTGTTTAAACGATCTGGTGTGCTCCTTAATCAGATGTGCAATTTCGTTTAAATCCTCACCTCCCTTCTTCCAATTTTAAATAATTCTTCTAGGATAAGAAAGAGATTTTTCATTTTTCTGAACTGCCAAATTAATCTTAAATTTGTTCCTGAGTTATTAGAGTGAAAGCTCTAGACTCAAAAATACTAATTTTTAAATTGTCCTTCAGACAATTTAAAACTTGTGTGACCTTAGACGTAACATAAGTAAACATTTTTTTAAAATACATTGCAATACCGATCTCAAGATCTACTTTAGAGAGGTGGGAATTCGCAAACTTATATACTGAAATACTGCTTCTTTCTCATCGAAATAAGATTGTAAAGAATCGATACTTAAAAACGTATCCCTAGAGGACCCGGCTGACAGAACGGTCATAGAATACTCTGACCGTTCTATGACCTCGCATTATTACGGCTAAGAACGGTAAAAAAAAACATTTAAAACATTGCAATTATGATTCCGTGGCAAAATTTGGAATAGAAGGCGTAGGAATAAATACAATAATTTTATTTTTCAGCGATATAAGCTAGGAAAACATCATGTACCTGTCATTGATGGCAGTGCAGTGTTCAACATTTGCGGAACGTCTCCACCGTGAGGGTATACTATTGATGGAGACGTTCCGCAAATGCTGAACCACTGCACTGCCTTCAATGACAGCTACATGATGTTTTCCTAGTTTTTATCGCTGAAAAATAAAATTATTGTATTTATTCCTACGCCTTCTATTCCAAATTTTGCCACGGAATCATAATTGCAATGTTTTAAATGTTTTTTTTTACCGTTCTAAGCCGTAATAATGCGAGGTCAAAGAACGGTCAGAGTTTATTCGGTAATATCATAATTACCATGAAAAAAATTATTCATGGCTTCTTCATAAACTCTGCTTATGTTATCATTTTATTCCTGGCTTGGTAGATCCTTGGATGAGTCGTATATTTCATCTTCTCGCTCTCTATTCTGAGATCTATTCAGAATTATAGTGACATCGCCTGTGCCTTCATCTGCACGTAGGCATGTGTCTTCTTGCAGAAAATTGTTGTCATCTAACACTGTAAAATCTACTTCAGATCCGATATTGTTTTCAGTCTCATTTCTCTCCTGTGATACATCTGAGTTCTGAACGCCGCTTTCTAGCTCCTTAAGTGCATCCGACTCCTCAGCTCGATCCATTTCCTCGACTGCATTTAGGTTTTGAAAAGGATCCGTCCTGATAGGTGAAGATTCGTCACCTTCATTAGAGTCGCCGCAGCGCCTAAGAGCTGCCTACCTATTTTGTTCGGTTCTGTAAATTAAAGTTTGTATAATGTAAAATTTTTTTCTCAATTATGTATAATATTCAGTATTGGTAAGTTTCAGACATTATGCATTAGTATAGAAAGATAAATTATGAAGGTAAAGTTTTCAGGCCCAAGATAGTCGTAATGAGAGGAAATATGAAATTTAATGTTTCAGGAAATCTGAACCATTACGAAATTATCGAATACCCCTATATTCACCTTAGCTCTGAAATACTATGATCCCTTGAGTTTTTTTCCTGAATATTACAAATAAATGTACTTACTTTTGTATATTTTTTTCACTTGAGCGATTTTTTTCATGACGTAACGATTAGTTTTATCCGACTCCTCTTCAGCATAAATGGGAGCCATTCCCAGTTCCTGAACGAGAAAGTGCCGGTAGATTTCTGTGATGAAAAAGTGAAAGAATCTTAATATGCATCTACAGAGAATTGACGTAAACGTTGAAATCTGCACCTTTCACAGCACGTAGTTTTATAGGATCCAGAGCTCCACTGGGTTTCTCATTTTCTCTTTCTATTACTGGCACGCCCTGTTATTGTACTTGTGGCAAGTACATCGTATCCGAAGACTGCTATTAAAATATTTCGAACGAATTTCTGCTTGGTCGTTATTTTTATGTTTTGGGAGGCCAATAGGTAAGTTTCCTTGGCGAGCTAAATACCTTGTCCCAAATGAATCTGAATTTGAGAAAACATTGTAAATAATTTATCAAGATAAGTAATCCCCCTTTATTTTGTTCTTTGAGAGTTTTATTACATTCGGTGAACATTGCTAAAGAATGAAGAATATTCAATACTTATATATAGGAACTTCTCAAAATTAAATTATGTACAAAAGGAAAGTATTCATTTAAATGGAAAACTGAATAATAATTTTCAGTTTAATGCGATAAGAAGGTCGCCGCTGAACCAGAAAATCCAAAAATGACTAGTGAGGACCAAGATATAGGGGAGAAGCGGCGAAATTGGCGCGTCGTCTGAATTGGCGCACCCTATTTTTCAGAAAATGATAACATAACAAAAAATAAAAATAGTTCTATCGTGTGCATTCTTGTATGATATGTATTTGATAGAAAAAATTATAAAAATCTAATTGCTTAATACAGTTTTATTGCGATTAATCGTTTTTTGGCATAATGGTTATGTTCGAAGCCATTGAGTTAAATCGTTAAATAATAGTAATTCAAGGTGAATTAGATTAATGCAACGATTTTATAATCTTTGATATTTAATCTTACGATTAGGATAGAACATTTGTATGAAAAAATAAGCATTTTACGTAAAAAGTATTTAATTAATGAACGATACACTTGCGGCAAAATTTGCGCATACGAGATTCAAATCAGAGGCGAAGTTGGCACACGTGTTGCGTTTCTGGAAACCGGTGACTGAAGTCAAGTGCTCGGATGTTTATGATTGAAAATATAAAGAAGATAGTAAGTATACAATTATTAATATATAGATATATACATTTGAATGTTGCTGGACTTTTCTGCTAATCTTTTTCTTACGATTTTTTGTGACATGGGAGGTAATGTGCTTCGCAAAACTGATGTAACGACTTTGTAAGGTTATATTCATTTGAACAATCAGTCGTTAAATTTATTTTTTAAGTTTGAGGTATGAAGGCATTTTAAAAGCGATTTTTAATAATTAATTTGCAGTCTGATAGTGTTTTGAAAGTTTTCTCGATTTTAAGATGTGAAAGCAATGTAAGTAAAAAATTTCTATTTTTGATTGATTGTTTCTATTATTTATAAGTCTTCTAAAGTTAATAATTGTATATACTTCTGATTACAAATTCAAATAATTCTCTATAAAAATGATTTCAATTTGAATATTCACTTAAATATCCACAATTGCCAGTATTTTATTGTACAAATATAAAATATATTTTAACTTTGGCTGGTTTATGTGAATAAAGGTATAAAAAACTTCACATATCTTGATATACTATCTCAAATTTAGTTTCAAATTATAACTACCTCTTTTCATCAACCTTTGCTACTGAAATGTAATTCTAAATCTATGAAAATATAACTAATACGTGGCAAGAGAAGATTATAATATTAGTGCGTCAATTTACCCGACATGGCGGGTAAATTGACGCAGGTGCAGTCCTTCGGAAATCTGAATAAAAACCTGCTTCAATAATTTTCAATGCAATCTTTATCCATTGGAAAGTATAGAAAAGATACCCAGCTATTAAATAAATATTTTTTCATAATTTTTAGTCATATACTTTCTTTTTAAACTAGTATTTTCTATTAGGTGCGCCAATTTCGCCACTTCTCCCCTAATGTCAATGAATTAATTTTTTGACCAAAATATAAAAAACTTTTGGCAAAAAAAACCTTTCAGTCACTTAAGATGTCACTTTTAAAAATTTTGATTATTCAGTCTTGATTTGAAATGTTTCAAATTTGTAGATTGGATGGAACTAGAAAATTTAAAACCTTCCAAATTGAAAGATTCCTAATTTCCAATTTAAAAAAAAAAATGATCTTTTGAACTTTATAAGTATTTCACTGTTCGTTTACAATGAAATATTTTTAAAGATATTTACGATTTTAAAAAATATTCAACGATTTATTTTACAAAATTGTAAATCGTCACAAGTTCTAGGGCATAAATTTTCAATTTTAAGATTAACATCGTTAAACTAAAGTTATAATCATTGATGTGCGAAATAAATTCGATTGGAGCCAACACTGGCGATACGATACGTACCGTGAATGATATTGTATTTATCAACTGATACCTCTTGACATTGCTGATTCAACTTTCTAACGCTTGTCAACTCTTTTTGAAGTACGTTAACCCTTTGCGTTGATCTCAATAATGCTGATTTTGTTGCCTCCAGCTCCTGCATCAACTCTTTTTCATGTAGGTTAGCTTTCTTCAATTTTTTTCTACATATGTCCAGTGATGAACTTGCCGATTGATACTTCAATTGCACTTGATTAGCGGTTTTTTGACTTCTCTGGATCTGCAAATCATATAAAAGTACAAAATAACGAATTATACCGAAAAATATAATCATGTAACTGCATTCTCCAAAAGTGACTTTTCTAATTCCTTACCACAGCTTGGATGAAGGAATTGTTGCGTGCTGGCAATGTTGGAGGTGTGAAAGTATCGTTTGCAATCAAATTCGTGGGCGTCTTTTCAGTCATTTGTACACCTGAGGTCGTTCGACCGTTGTTGTTAGGAGGAAGATGGGGTTCTTTGGCCAACTTCTTTTCCTGCAGTATCCCACAATTCACAAATTCTTGTGATTCCACTTCTTCCATAGGAATCTCAATTACGGATTTCTGAGAGCTAACCCTATTGATCTTTGATGTACTCGAAGCTGTAAAATTTGATAATTCAACTTCCTTTGCAGAAATTCCAGTTCTAGATATTTTACCAGCAAGCTTAATTCTTTGTGCTGCTGCAGAGTTCACGATTTTCGCAGATTCCACTTTTCTTTTGGGAATATTAGAATTTTTTGACCGATTAAACTCGCTGCGTATAGGAGAAAAGGATGCATTCTCCAAGCAATATTCACGATAATCCTTTACATTAAAAGAGTAATTTAATATACGACTATTAATGAAAGTGTACAATTACAATAAGGTTATGAAAAAAAGTAAAAGCATACCTGCACAGATTTTTCACGCGGTTTTTTGGTCAATTGTTCCTCTTTCAATTGTGCTAATCGCTTCTGTAAATATTCTTCTTTTTCCTCTTCAGCCTACAAGAATATTCGGAAGTGAAATATCTTCAACAAAGTATTAAGGGCATGTGATACTTTACCACATGATAAATTCAGTTTCTCCAGGTTTTTCCTCCAATTTTTAATTGCATTGAAGAAAAAATTGTGCACAATTATTTTTTTAATAAATTTTAAATTGTAGGAGAAAACCTATAGGAACTAAGCTGCTTGCATGGTAAAGTATTACATGCCCTTTTTAAAATGATATTGCTTGAAGTAAATAGTATATTACGACCCTAGGCCAGAAACTTTGATTTCCTGGCGTATGTGATGTAAATGCCGAGGCGAAGCCTCGGCATTTACATCACATACGCCAGGGCATCAAACATTCTGGCCGTGGGTTGTATACTATTTTTCTTGATCTCCAGCCGAAAGTACGCCCAAAACCGAGGAGAAGCCGAGGTTTTTGCTGGTCGTGGCGGGCATTAGAAACTTTAAAATAAAATTCTATCATACAATAACTGCAAAAAAAAATTTTTGATCAAAATTTTTTTAAAAATTAACAAATACCAGGGAAAATTTATTCTTCGATAACAATATTATATTGTATTCTTATTTTTTTATTGAAATTTGTTTCGAATAAATAAACGACATGAAACGTATGTATATGTAAAAATTAAATATGATCCTCCTTCATTTAAGTAATACGGATTGTATTACATTTTTTCTCGGAAAATTTTCTATGCATTTTTCACCACCTTTTTGAATAAACATCTCTGTTTTCTTTTTGCTTTTCGCATCTGCAATATTTTTTTTCAAACAAAGACAATATAAGATATATGCATTTTCAATAATTTCAGTTAAGGGGTTACATCACCCAGGCGCGCCGAAAAACTAAGCTTTCTTTCTGAATTTTTTTCTCGAGTTGTATGTGATGGATCAAAATAAAATTTTAGGGCTTTATTACACATATATTCAAGTTCTCAAAAATATTCTTTATTAAAAAATTTACAACAAAATGACGTCGTGGCAGTATAATAAACGAAAACACAATTTTTTGAAGGAGGAAAACGGTGTGTAGCGTAGCAATCTTGGTGTTTCATCTGGAACAAAAAAAAATGTTTTCTTGATTTACAATTGTTTTTCTAGCGAAGTACCCAAGATTTTAAATTTTGCTTGAAAATTCACAAATTTATATGAGTTCAAACTTTTTTTTCATTTTTCAGCAAAAAAACGACCTTAAATTGTTAACTACAAACGTAATAATTTATCAATCATAAAAATCGTGTGTACTTCGCTAGAAAATCTATCTAAGAAATTGTGATTAAAATTTCAAGTCAATCGGACAAAAATTGAGCGAGATATGCTGCACACCGATTTGAAAAACATAGTTTCGAGAAAAACGCGTTTAAAGTTTCAAAACGAAATTTCAATATGAAATTTTCAAAATATGAGCTTGCTGATTTTTTCTCCTTTAGTCTGCTATCCCTGCTCCATAAAGCTGGCCTTCCAGATTTGAATCAAGCTTTTCTGTCTCCTTTCTGAGTACCGTAAGGTCCTTCCGAGCGCTTTTTCGGTGAATCGACGATGAGCGGTTGGCGGCTTTGACTCGATGTTGGTCGATTTCCAGGGCATAATTATAAATCTCGGAACTAATTTTCAATTCGAGGGTTGAAACTACATCCAACAGTGATAAAAAAACCGCCATTATAAGTTATTACGGCTACGTTGGTTGCAATATCAACCATTCCTTTACCACTAGATATTGCTTTTGGTGCAATCGACCAAACCACAGCGTTCTAACTTTCGTTTGCATTTTGCGTAAATCCTCCTAGGCAACGGGAGAGGAGTTCTTCTCTTGCAAAGTCTTCATAGATTTTTTTAACAGTATTGAAAACCAAGAGGGGCATAGCTGGTTTGTGCGTGTACACCTCGAGAGTTTTTTCAAACGTTTCGGTGAGCTCAGAGGCGCCTCAGAAAAAAATCGAAAAAAAATATTTATAACAGCCTTCCCACCAAAATTCTTGGTGAATGTTATTCTTAAATAGCTTATACATCATTTAAACAGATAAAAAAGTTTTCGAAAAAAAAAAATTGCTGGGTGATGTAACCCCTTAAGGGGAGATTGTACACTTCAGCGGGAAAATCGGGCCTATTTTTCGGAAATGAATTGCAAAGGATCTACTACAGATATCAACACAAATTTTTTTTTATTTAAAGATACCTCCTTTCACTTTAAATCTGTCTTTGTGCAAATTTTCAAACATGAATTCCGCGACCTTGGAACGTCTTTGAACTTGTCGTTACCAAAAACAACATGGGTGTCATTGTTGTATCACATCGACCAGTTGGGTTATCTGAAATCAAAAAAATGAAATATTTTTTAATTGAGACCGATATTGGCTATGATCGGCCGAATCGAATTTTTTGCTACATCAGATTTGTTCAAATAATGCAATATTAAATTAAAAGTTTGAAATTTCACTTAATTTTTTGACCTATTGGGGGCTATAAAAATTTAAAAAATTAAAATTTTGAAAATCGTGCTCGGACGATCATAGCCAATACCGGCCTCAATCAAAAAATATTTCATTTTTTTGATTTCAGATAACCCAACTGGTCGATGTGATATAACAATGACACCCATGTTGTTTTTGGAAGCGACAAGTTCAAAGACGTTTCAAGGTCGCGGAATTCATGTTTGAAAATTGTCAAAAATACAGATTTAAAGTGAAAGGATGTATCTTTAAATAAAAAAAAAATTTGTGTTGATATCTTCAGTAGATCCTTTGCAATTCATTTCCGAAAAATAGGCCCGATTTTCCCGCTGAAGTGTAGAAACTCCCCTTAAGAACGAAACAAATATGTTAACTTTCAAAAACCCAATAATTACAATAAAATAATGTCCTTGTGAATCTTAAAATTAAAGAAGTTTTATTTTCAGACAGCAGATATTAAACAAGATTTGCACATAGCTTTTTACACCATCAAATTTTTTATGGTAATAATCAATAATTTATTGCTGCTCTTTTTTTTACAAATTTTGTTCAAATTCTGTTTTTTTATAATTTTTTAACAACTTATCCTTCGTTAAGTATTACGCTCACCGTAAAGACTTTTTTATAATAACTATATTCACTGTTATTCAACTAACACTTTCTTATCAAGTTGACGTTCAAAAGATATTTAATTTTATTATATATTTATTTATAACCTTCTAAAATGTATGAAGTTAATTTCATTTGTACCTAGAATTCATAAGAATAAAATACCTAAGGAACAAATTTCAAATATTGGAATTTAAAGTACATAATCACTGCTCAATATAAAGTAGATTTAATTAATTTAAAAATGGCTTCCGTCAAGAAATCGGTTCAATATCCGTGTAAAATTTAATTGTTTCCTAAGAAACGAAACCTCTTTGCGTTCGATTTTCTGTTTAAATCTCTGTCAGTTTCTATTAATTATAAATGATATCATTAAAATAATTTGTTTTCTTTCAAATATATAAGAAAAAACTATCGTAGCCCTAGCGGACCCGTGTGAGAGAACGGTCATAGAATACTTTGACCGTTCTCTGACCCTTCTATGACCGTTCTATGACCTCGCATTATTACGGCTAAGAACGGTAAAAAAGACATTAAAAGCAATGCAATTATGATTCTATGGAGAAATTTGGATTAGAAGATGAAGCAATAAATACAATTATCTTATTTTTCAGCGATAAAAACAAGAAGAACATAATACCTATCACTGAAGGCGGCTTCAACTGCTCTCGGTAGCATTTTGCGCGCTAAATTTAAAAACAGAAATAAAGATTGAGAAATGCAAATGTGTAAAATAAATTAATTTAATAATGACATTTACGTAATAAAAGTTGCTGATATTAATTAAAGTTGCATGAATAATGTAAAGTCTCTGATGTCATTCAATTGTCATTTTTTACTTTTATGCATGATGCGAATTCATGGACTACAGTCACAAATCCTAAAAAGTATTTTCTGAAAAGTATTGATAAATGATTTGGGGTAATTCAAAATACCCAAAATAAGAGAAACAATATTTATAATTTGACAGTATTTGTATTTGCATTATTTTGGGTGATATTACCTCTAATATACACATGTATATCCAATTTTATGTTTATGCTAAATGCTGTAAAAAAAAGAAAATTTTATTAATTGAAGTATAAAGCTGCAAAACTTTTCAATTAATATCTTATCTTGAAACCTTTAACATTTATTGAATTTTCATTTTGCTAAAAAATTATTTTTCGAGTTTTTAAATCTTCCATTACTTCTACAAGATTTTCCAGAAGTTTTCTTCAGCAAGTACTTTTCAAATTCAAAATCGATATATTCAATTTTATACTAAAACTATTTTCATTCCCCTTTTTGGTGGTCTAAGCACAGTTTTTAAATACAAAATATAAAAATTCTCTACAAACTTGAAATATTTTCATGTACTTACAGCTTTGAACGTTCGTTGAACGATGAAAAATATTATTTTTGCAAATTCAATGATTCGTTTCCTTCTCATTAAATTGAAAAATAGCGTATATTTAATAACAGATTGTATCTTTAAAAGGCTCTGAATATATACAAACTCAGAAAAAATATTTTATTGAATCAAAAAATTATTTGTTTGAAAAACTTTCTTTGATCTAAAGAAATGTTTTATTTTAATGGAACAAAATTTGTTTGATTCAAACAAAATATCTTTGGACAAAATAAATATTCTTTCGAATCAAATAAATTTCTGCCTTGAATCAAACAAATTATATCTTTGACCACATATCAATGCACTAATTTCTTTGTTTTGAAGAAAAATTAATTTGATTAGAACAAATATTTATTTGGTTCAAAGATATTTTGTTTGAATCAAACAAATTTTATTTCATTTAAACAAATCATTTCTTTAAATTAAAGAAAGTCGTTCAAACAATCATTTTGTCATCGTTCAATGAACATTCAAAATTGTAATTACATGTATTTTCTGAATCAAGTGGTTGATTTATAAAACTTACAAATGCTTTAATAAATATCTCTTCATAAAACTTTAAGCATTTATTGAATTTGTATTTCATTGAAAAATTCTTTGTTTAATGTTCAAATCTTCCTACGAATCCACAAGAATGGGAAACTTAAAAATGACAAAGTATTTCATTTAAAAGATCACAACTGTTTTCTTGATATTTGGAAAAACATCCATAAGATCTTGTGAAGTTGTAACAAGATTTAAACACTTCGGAAAAAAATTTTATGTCAAAGTTGAAATCAATAAATATTTTTTGAAAGAAAAGTCTGCGCTTAGGCCACATAAAATTAAGATGAAATTTAAATTTAAATCTGTTGCAAAATATTTTCATTTTACACCCAAGAAACATGAGATAAAACTTTAAGCATTTATTAACTTTGAATTTCATTGAAACATTGTTTAATCAGTGTTCAAATCTTTCAACAAATTCGCAAGATCAGCTGAATGCAAAATTTTACGAAATATTCAATTAAAATAATTATACTTATACTTCGAATATTTTAAAAAACATTTGCTTCAAATAAATATTTATAAGACTTTGTACAATTGTGAAAAGGTTTAAACGCTGTAAGATTAAATTTTGAGTAAAATTTTAAATTAATGAATGTTTGAAGGTTTATGTGAAAACATCAATTGAAAAATGTTTAACCTTCTATAAAGCATTTCATTGTTTTGATTAGAAGTCTGTGCATACGCCACTAAAACGTAAGATTAATAAACTATGACCTGTTTTTATCACGAATCTATGAATGTGGAGTTTAAACCGAAATTTAATGTGCCTTATTTTTTAAATAAAATATTTTTTCACACAATTTTCAAATTGGAAGTCAATTTACGCAAGTAAAAATTTGTCAACTGATATCCTGTTTTGAGCTTTGAACATGTATTAGGTTCAACATATTAGTGAAAATTTATTTTTGAAGTATTCAAGTGTCCCTTTATTTCAACAAGATCTTTGAGACGTTTATTTCAGGCAAATAGGGTTTGAGTTTGAAACGTGTATTTAAAATTTTTTAATAAAAGTATTTTCATCTTAAGCTTTTTTAACCTTTGTGGAGACTTATAATTTGAAAATTAAGATGCTTTACAGAGAAGAAAAACTGTGTTATTAAAGCAGTTGATTCCCATAGCTTGAAAATCTTTTACTTAATATTTCTATTTCAAACATTGAATATTTATTGACTTTGATTTAAACTAAAAAATTTGCTTTGAAGTTGTAAAATCTCTTTACAATGTTACAAGATTAGCCAAATATAGAATTACAAATGTTTTCATTAAAAAAAGAAATAGTAACTCACCTGAAATAAACCTCGGGAAGAATTCTCAAAATTTAAGAAAGGTTTAAGTACTTGAAAAATAATATTATTGTGAAATTTTAAGTCGTCTCATATTTAAACTTACAATACAATAGATCAATTATTGACAAATTTGTAACTTTGTTAATAAAGGCGTTATTTGGAAATTTTAAATTTTCATAAAAAGGTGAAATACTTAGGAATTTCTTAAATATTAATACATTCAAAAAATATCGAAACAGAATTATCTGCAAAGTATTTCCCATTAAGAAGAGATAAACATATGACATAATAAATTTAAAATCTACACTGAAAAAAATGGTTAGTAAAACCAACTACTTCGGTTTGTAAACTATGCCTCAGATATTTTATTATTTAGCACAGCAATTTTTTCTGTTGGTGTAACTACCCAAGTTCTTGTAATAACAATTGAGATAGTAACACCAACAAAAAAAATTTTTGTAAAATAAAATAAAATAGCTGAGGCATATTTTACGAACCGAAGTAGCTGGTTTTACTAACCACTATTTTCAGTGTACATTCTTAGTTTTATGGTGAAAGAATTTTATCTTACTTTTGTGTGGCCTCAGCACAGATTTTTAATTCAAAATATAAAAATGCTCTACAGAGCTGAATTACTTTCTGAATCAAGTAGTTTATTTATAAAGCTTCAAAAGTTTGTAATTAAAGTCTTGATTCAAAACTTTAAGCATTTATTGACCTTGAATTCCATTGGAAAATTTTTTGTTTACTGTTCAAATCTTCCTACGATTTCAGAAGAATAGACAAATTAAAAATTACAAAATATTTCATCAAAAATATTGAACTCGTCCATGTGGTATTGTCAAATTGTAACACGATTTAAACACTTCGAACAAAAAATTTTACGTAAAATTTGATATCGATAAATATTTACATGTTCATTTCAATATATCAATGAACACATATTTTAGCTTTTTAATTTATCCATTTCTATTAAAAAATTTTTCCTTTCCGTAGACCATTTTATTTTTTTATTTAAAAGTCTGTGCTTAAGCTACAAAAATGTGAGATCTTCTTAATAGAAAATATCTCTCTCACTGAAAATTTTTTAAATGTACAAAATAGATAAGAAGTATGGAAATTTGAATAGAAAAATATATATTAATTCAAATCTTGAACATTTATTGGCATCAAATTTAGCTGCAAGTTTATTTTTGAAGTTTTCAAATGGTTAGACAATTTTATGGGATTCTTCAGATGTTTATTTTAGGCAGATTTTTGCCAAAATATCTGAAAAAAGTGTTGTTTCCTAAATAACATATTTCGTAAATTTGAAATTTTCGTCTGCTTCGCGCCTCTTTTGCACGGAGTCGAGAGAAATACAATTCTCAATTTCGACTCGATAACCGAAAGCGTGAAATCTAAAAATAGCATTGCATGAAGGAAGCGAGGAGAATAAGGAGAAGTGGGACGAGTCGTTCTCGCGTACAAGAACGACGAGGAAGAAAGAAAGGCAGCGCGCGCCACCGCCTTTCCCTACTCGCTTCTCACGGACAGCAGGTGCTTCTGTAGTTGTGACTGCGTCGGTATCAGATCTGTGCACACTGGTTACAATGCGTTTTATGAATGTGGGGTCGCAATTGACTCGTTCTAGCATGTCTTCAGTGACCTTTATGCGATTGATTTTTTGAAGATACTTCAGGTCTTTCGGAACTCGTTGAGCAGCAACGCGTTTCATGCCTAAAAAGTCGTTTAAAATGGTACGAATTGATTCGTGACACACAGAAACTTTAGCTGCTACTAACCGCAAAAAACACTTCAAAAATCACTAAATTCAATATACGCATAACCTTATAACCAAATGAGCCCTAAAACATGTAATTCCTTAACCCCATAACCCTTCAACACTATGATCCTATAATCTCTCAATACCATAACCCCATAACCCTGTACATCGAAAAGGTCATGTACTGGAAAACTGAAAATCTCGTGTATGTTTCATTTGTGAATTACAGTAATGGGTGAATTTCATACAATAAACTCATACACCCCTCGTCCTATTACTCCTCCGCCCCTTAACCTCATAACCCTGTATAATGTCGTTTATGTTTCATTTATGACTTACAGTGATGGGTGAATTTCAATCAATAAACTCAAACGTCCATCAACATATTACCCCTTAACTCCATAACAACATGAGAATATCATAGCGACATTCTTCCCGCAGAAATTTTTTTTTGTGGGCCTGTGTAATCGTCTGATTTTATCCAAAAATGCATCATCTTTCACACCACCGCTTGTTGATAGCAAACACTATAATTCATTCTCCTTTACTCCTATAGGAGTGGACCTACTGTGACAAATTCATTTTACCCGACCAGGATTTAAAAGATGTTTAAATTTCCTTATATCCCAAGTTTAACCGACAGAGCCGAGTAAATTTTTCCAGCTATTTTTCTTCACGCATCTTTATTTATAACAAAGTAAAAAATGATTTTCTAGCTTATTGCATACCAGGGGTGTTAGTTGAAATTTGCCGGTTTTACTCATAGATGTCGCTAGAGATATGTATACATTTCTATGATTTGGCATCTATGTCATATTTTTCTATGGACAATAACCTTCATAAATGCACAATTACATTCTGTCAAAATAATAGCATCATAGTTGTTTACCTCAGTGAATATGTCGAGTTTCGTTCCAAGTAAATCGCATTTGCGGCATTCGTTGCTTTTCTTATTTCATCAAAAGAAAAAGTAGTTGAAGCTCATCGATTGCTGGTATAAACTTATGGTGAACATGCTCCAGTGATTAGAACATGTGAGACATGGTTTCGTCAATTTAAAAGTGGAGATTTCGATTTAGCGGACAATGAACATCCTGGTGCAGCGAAAAAGTTCGAAGGCGAGGAATTGCAGGCGTTATTGGATGAAGACCCAACCCAATCGCAACAACAATTGGCACAAACACTAAATGTGACCCGAGGAGCAATTTGCCAACATTTAAGAGCCATGGGAAAAATACTGAAAATAGTAGTAAAAAAACTAAACAATAGACAAATGGAAAATCGAAAAACCATTTGTGAAATGCTGCTTTAACGGTTCGAAAGGAAATATTTTCTGCATCGAATTGTCACGGGGGACGAAAAATGGATTTATTTCGAGAAACCGAAGCGGAAAAAATCATGGCTTTCACCTGGTGAGGTCGGCCCATCGACTCCAAGGCCAAATCGCTTTGGCCGTAAGACAATGCTCTGTGTTTGGTGGGACCAGTGTGGTGTGGTGTACTTCGAGTTATTAAAACCTGGTGAGACGGTGAATGCGGATCGCTACCGACAACAAATTAACGATTTGAACCATGCGTTGATCGAAAAACCGCCGGAATGGGCCCGAAGACATGGCATAGTTATCCTACAACATGACAACGCACCGTTTCATACCGCTAAAGTGGTGAAGAACACATTAAAATCATTGAATTGGGAAATATTATCGCATCCGCTGTACTCTCCAGACCTCGCCCCGTCCGACTATCACCTTTTCACATCTATGGGACACTCACTCGCTAAGCAGCGCTTCGCCAATTTTGAAGAAGTTGAAAAATGGCTCGTTGAATGGTTTGCCTTGAAAGAGAAAAAGTTTTTTTTGGAATGGTATCCATGATTTGCCTGAAAGATGGGCAAAATGTGTAGAATGCAATGGTCAATACTTTGAAAAAAAATTTTTTGAGGTTCCCTTGAGAATTAAGTGTTTTCTTTATTGAAAAAACCGGCAAACTTCAACTAACACCCCTGGTAATTCGTTTCGTATAATCTGTCACGTCCCGCGACTCTATCGACTCAAGTTACAAACAGATCAAGAAACCAATGAAGGGATCAAAATAGCATTAGCGTGTGTGTGATTTTATCGACGCAAGTTACAGCCAGATCTACAGATCAATAGAATGATCAATATGGTGTCACTATGTGTCGTTATAATACCCACACAAGATAAGGAAATGACTGACCAAAACAGAAGGTGAATGAAGCCTTACAGTACCAACGCACTACCGCATATACTTATCACACATATAAGAGTCATTAAATGTACCTTGTAATAACATGTGACTCGTCATAGCATGTAGCTCGTCATAGTTGACCTTACAAAATCCTGCATGAACCGAAAGTTCCAACAGAAGTCAGTCGAGTTTAGTTCTGTGAAATCGACTCCAAAATGTAACATCTATGGGAAGTTAACCCAGCCTCATCCGATATTTTACCGCAAGTTCAGTCCAGTCTAGTTCAGTTTTAATTCAGTAAAATCAACACCACATCAGGTCTACGAGTTCTACAACAGTAGAAACTGAAGGGGAATCGCTTCAGAGAATCCTCTAGAATAACCGGGATCAAAAATCAACCATCCTAACCGGCTGGACCACAACGTTTACAGTCTAATTAGGACTCGAGTTACCATATTCAACTAACTGGACTCAATTATAACTAACTCACTTTCAACCAAGGGTGATTACATCCGACTTTGAATTTTCTATATCACTACCATTTCCATGGTGTTTACTTACCGTCTATTTTGAGTTAATAAATATATTTCGTACAATTTATCCCTTCCTGTTCACTGACTCATTTCTCATTACTTAGAGAGGATCCTTCCGATCCTGACAAAAAAGAAGGAAATTTTTCAAGAAGAGATGTTTTGCGTTTCGGGCGTAACAAATCTTTGATCGCTTCTTTTATTAAGCAAATTTAATAAGCAAAGCAAATCTAATTTGATTAAGCAAATCAAAACTGCTTGTAGAGAAGTTGTTCAGAAATGTACAAAAAAAGTTATCTGAGATGCCTTTTTCCAAATAAATTAATGCAATGCACCGAAACAATCAATTTTCCTTTCTAAACGGAAAAGATCATTTTTACTTTTTCAAGGAAATAAGTCTTAATGCGGTGCATAAATAGCGAATTTTTCTAGTTCAAATTATAACGGGTGACCTCCGCTGAAACGTCAGAAATAAGAAGCATTTAACAAAGCGGACCCGAGGTCTCGGGATTACCCTCGGCGTCACCGGCGTTACTCAGGCGGCTAAAATAATGAGCGCCTGGCGTCTCTCGACGCTATATTTTTAAAAGCAACGACCCTGAAAATAAAAGCTTAGCATGCAACAAGAAAAGCGAAGCCAAGCAGGGGTTCCGGCTAGGGTTATTATGGATTCGGGAGTCCGGATCAGGCAAGGTTTTAGGTTAGGAAAGGAATCTTAACCTAAACATAGAAGCTCTTGTGCAAATAAAATAATAAAATAAATTAAGCAAATAAAACTAAGCTACAATTTATTTAGTTATCGGGCTAGGCCCAGGCTCGATACAAATTCAAAAGGGCTGACAACAAAAATTATCAAAATATCGTGGCCAACATGGCTCGTGGTACAAGAAAAGAGGCAGAGCTCTAAGAGAGCCTGAGAGCCACGGTTTAAAAAAGAATAAGAATTTTAATACAGCCCGGAATAGAGTCTCAAAGACTTACCGAGGATCTGGCCGCGATCTCGCGCCTAATTGCGTCCAAGTCAAAATCTCCGGTGGCGTCCATTAGGAAACAAAAGAATAATTTTTCCTCTTTGGCAGTTTGCCACTCGGATCGCAACGACAGAATAAAGCTGCGCGCCAAAGATGTCGCGCAGATTTATTACATCCGCTGGAAAGGCTAGCGCACGCGCGTGAAGCTCAGGTTTGCGCGGGCGACTCGTCTTGTGAGGACGACTGCGCCAGGCAACCAATGAGCTGAAGCGTCTATCGGTCAGCTTGCCCCATTGGCTTAAAACGTAGAGGGGTGCGTTTAAACTACGTTGAGTTTGCACTGCACAACACAGCAGTTACAAATAGACAAGGCTAGTTTAAAATGTATAATACAATTTCTAATTGTTCCAACCCGTCATGCCCTCTCTATATTAATTATAATAATAATGGTGCGACGGTGTTGGAAACCATGGGCTGCAGCACGTGGTCGTTTCAGATGCCATGCCTGCTGGGTGATGCCCTCTGTGGCTTGCCTGTGAACCCCTCTGCGTGCGATGGTAACACAGCGATCTCCTTGGCGGCGCCTTTCAAGCTGGTGTTTTTCAATGAAACAAATAAAAAAAGAAAACGGCCAGAAAGACAATAAAAAATAAAAGAATTTTGTGAGCAGCTCTCAGACTATCCCTGACAGTTTTGCGTTTTAATTAAAAGGTGGCTTGGGCTCGAACCTGTCGTTGCCGGTCGAGGTAAAAAAAGTTAACGTAATTTACCACGTTACAAAGTATATTTTATCGTCTATCTATGTACTCGTAGAATTGACTTTTAAACCCTTTAATTGGTAGGTGATTTGAGGATTCAAGTGCCCATGCTCAAAGAATAAAACATTTTGTCACAATAATTTGAACTTCTTTCTGGTGGTCGGCTTTAACGGAAAACCGAGATACCGCTTGCTTCCAATTTAATGATATTTTTGTCGTATTGAATTTGTTGGTCGTCTTAAGGCGCCCGTGCCAGGTAAGGGGTTAAGATATCAAAGTGAGAAACGATACCTTAGCCGAACGCTCTGACCTCGCATTATTATGGCTGAGAACGATTAAAAAGACATTTAAAACATTCCGTGCCGAAATTTGGAATAGAAGGCGTAGGAATAAATACAATAATTATATTTTTCAGCGACAAAAACTAGGAAAACATCATGTAGCTGTCATTGAAGGCAGTGCAGTGGTTCAGCATTTGCGGAACGTCTCCACCAATAGTATACCTTCACGGTGGAGACGTTCCAGCAATTGTGAACCACTGCACTGCCTTCAATGACAGGTGTACGATGTTTTTCTAACTTTTGTCGCTAAAAAGTAAAATCATTGTATTTATTCCCACACCTGCTAATTCAAATTTGATCGCAGAATCATAATTGCAATGCTTTAAATGTTTTTTTTTATCGTTCTTAGCTATAATAATTCGAGGTTAGAGAACGCACTGAGTATTCTCTGACAATTCTAATTTCTCTGACAATTCAACCAGGTCCGCTAGGGTATAGCTGTAAATATTTTGGACCTTAATTAAACAGCCACACAAAAAAAAGTATGGTACTTTTGACGCGACACATGTTTTCCTATCTATTTGCAGTCACACAATTTCACGATTGGTTTTTGACATAACCTCAAAAACCGCACTTTTGAGTATGTGATGGAGAACCATGTTTTTTTGTGGGATTCAAGCTGCTAATTCCAAAAATAGTGCCAGATTAGTATATAACTGACAATTCTATGACATGACCTCAAAAAATTCTTTCAGCTGCAATTTGTAAGCCAGCATTGCATTTTTATGGATTTTGATCTGCAGGACCTAATTTTTAAGTAACGATAAAATCTGTTACACTAATCTAAGAACATACTCTACTACATCAATCATCTTCCAGAGAAGTTCTTCTTATCATATTTATCGTAAATAAGCTTACTGCGTTCCTTCTGAACATGAGTTCTGAGCCTCTGGTGTTATGATTCAATGATAAATCTTCGGACTGGATTGTCCATACAAATGCATTGAATTCACTTAAATATTCAGTGTCGTTACTTGCTACTGCGCTAGGTACTGAGCGCGAAGGCGCGCTGCCTTGCAGGGGGATCGGACGTTAGGGTGTCAGAATGAAGCTGTAGTGTGTCTAGCGATGAGTTGACATTATCTTCATCAAAGCCAGAAAGCCCTCACACTCAGTTCTGAGGAGGTATGAGGACATTCATATAAGGTATGATAACCCCAGGACACTGGACTCGCCTACGATCGGGCCAGGATCCTTAATATGCGGGGATTAAAATAGTCATGGTATCAAAAAAAAACTTGAAAAAAACGCATAGTTGTAAAAACAATTAGAATGAATTTTGTTACATTGGTACGAAACATGAAATCCCAAAATATCCAAAGAGCATCATTGGGAAAATTCGGGACATGTATGCAAAATACTTCAACATTAAGTTTCCAGAACGAGATGAAAGCTGGGCTCCTTATATAATATCGTCCGCTTGCAATTAGATGTTGTACATATGCGAAGAAAGTGAAAACAATGCAAGCTTGAAGATTATTGTACCATCAATTTGGGGGAAACCGCAAAATGAAAGGGATTGTTACTTCTGCATGAACGATGCGAAATAATGGGGAATTTTCAACAAAAAACCAATAACTTATAACACAGTCTCTTCGGTGATCAAACCCAAATGAAAAAACCTGGAAAGATTCCAGTAGACTCTAGCACTTCTCATTCAAACACTAAAAAGAAAATACAATTCTGGAAGATGAGACAGACTATTTTACAAGCAGCAATGAAGATTCAAACGTTAAATACAAAACTTCTGATGACGAGTACACTACATATGACACAAAAACGAGAAATTCAGGAAGGTAGTCCCGAAAGGAATTGAATGACAATTCGAGATTTGGGATTACCTAAAAATGGCGCTGAATACATCGCTTCAGCTTTGAAAGAAAAAGGAAATTTAGAAAAAGGGACAAAGTTTATTTTGGAAATATTTTCATTTTGATTAAGAACTGTCTAGTCTATTGCACGAATGTTAATGGACTTATAAACGAATTAAAACCAGGGGTTAACAATGATGGAGAGTGGAGGTTATTCATAGACATTTCAAAATGAAGCCTGAAGGCCGTCTTATTGTATCGATACCAATAGGTAATTCAACAAAACTCAATGAAAATTATAGTGATATGAAAATCGCCTTGGAAAAAATCAAGCATGAACAACATAAATAGCAAATTTATGGAGATTACAAACTTCTTACGATGCTTCTGGGACAAAAATCAGAAAATACAAAGTATCCTTGTTTCTTGTGTCTATAGGACAGCCAAGATCATGGTAATCATTATAAGAAAAAAATTTGATCGAAAAGAATGTCACTAGAACAAGGATGCAGAAACGTTAATAATGCCCCATTAGTGGAGCCATTAAAAGTCCTTCTTCCACCTCTCCACATTAAGTTGCATCTAAAGAAACAATTTGTAAAAGTTCAGTATATAATGTCTCAGTTTCCTTAATTGTCCGATGCTAAGTTAAAAAAAAGGAATATTTGATGGACCTCAAGTTCGAAAACTTTTGAAAGACGACGTTTTAGTTACTAAAATGACTTTGAATGAGAAAAAAGCATGTCTTGATTAAAAAAATGCGTAATGAGTTTGAAGCTACATTTCATGGATTCTCATGGTGAATACTTCCCTAAAAACCTTGGGAACTACAGTGAAGAACAGGGTGAAATTTTCCACTAAGATATCAAAGTGATGGAACAAAGATATCAAGGCAGATGGGATGAAAATATGATGGCGGACTACTGTTGGATGTTAGAAAGAGAGTTGGCTCAGAACAAAAGGAAAATACCGCTACGAAGATCTTTCGAATCCAAAAGAGTGCATTATAATAAGAACGAATAGCTGTTCTTCTACAAAAAGTCAGCGTTATGCAGAACTATATATAAAAGTCACGTCACCTAGGGACTATCTAATCAACGGCTAGAAATTCCACTGATTCATCAGTGAAAAGTGTGCTACTGAGGAATAAGTGAGAATCCACCGATTCTGATTCAGGGAATATATTCATGCAAAACAAACGCTAACTTGATTTACGTTTCGGATTCGATGCCTGGAAGTAAAAAAATCTAATTTTGTCCTGCGAAGCACCGCTCAGACAATTTTTATTAAGGTTATGTTCCACATTTCCTAGTTATATCACTCAACTGATACTATATATGGATTCAGCAGCTTGAAATCTATAATAAAACCATGCTTCACTATCATATACTCAAAACTACGATTTTTTGAAGTTATGTCGAAAACAAATTGTGAAATGTGGTATTTTGACCTCAGATTCGGATTCAGCGACTCAAAATACATAGAAAAATACATGTGTCTCGTTAAAAGTACCAGACTTTTTTTGTGTGGCTGTGTTATTAAAGGTAGATGCGTTTGTATTATAAATTTTAAAATTAACTACCTAAATGTTTATTTTCAATTTCAAGGGAAATGGCCATGTGATCTACAATGGTTCCTTTTTTTATAATCCGGAAAATCGACCAAAGATTTTTCGATTTGATATTCCTCCGAATCTCTCTCATGCTGGCCCAACCATGAGAAATAATCAAGTGGATCTACCTGGGTTAAACGCCCACATCAAAAATTATCTTTACACTCCAGATCACAATTTCAACTACGTGGACTTCGACATCGATGAAAATGGTAAATATATTCGAAAACTAATTACCCCTAACACTTATATCATTTTTGTCCTAAAATATAATTATTATCAATTATTTTTTATTATTTATTAATATTGATCAATTATTCATTATTTATAAGTGATTAGTATATTATAATATATTAATAGTATATTAACCATTAATTTCAATTAAAGCGCAATAAATTATAAATGAATTCATAAAGTTACGAATCTAGTATCAATTTATGAAAATTCAAAATGTCAGATCCAATATGGCGGCCTGGTCGTGAGAAAAATTCATAAAATTCAATGATTATAGCTGTTATTACCTATATGAGGGTTTTTGAGGTCGCTGATTACGAGTCTAGTATCACATTTTGAAAATTCGATATGAAGGATCCTATATGGCGGCTTGGTAGTAAGAAAAATTTATGTAATTCAGTGATTTTAGTTTCTATTACCTGTAAAGGGGTTTTTGAGGTCGCTGATTACGAATCTGGTTTTAAATTTTGAAAAATCAAAATGATGGATTGAATATAGGGGTGAAGTTTGCAGAAAATTTGAATTATGTATTCTTTTCTAGCCAAATACTGAATTCAATTTACATTACTCTAATAGGATGGATAAATAGAAGAAACTTTTGCAGATATTCTTCTGTGTTGTTGGATTTGAACACGGCTTTTTCTACTGCTAAATGGTAAACTGCAGCAGAAATTTACTTACGAAAAATCAAATTTTTAAGTATATTAGAAGAAGAACATCTAAGAAAGAATAAACACGATTCCGTGCATTTGAAATTTCTACCGAGTTAGGGATCACGTTTAAGTGGCGGGCTAACCGTCAAAATAGTGTGCTCGTAGTTTTTACTTTGCATTCAATTTTCTAATTGATTAGTTGAATAAGACAGGCGAGTAATTTCGATAAATCAAAAAATTTTGACCGTGTTAGAGGTCACGTTCGAGTGGCGGGCTAACGGTCAAAATAGTGTGATCATAGTTTTTACTTTGCATTCAATTTTCTGATGGATTAGTTGAATAAGACAGGCGAGTAATTACGATAAATGAAAAAATTTTAACCGTGTTAGAGATCACGTTCGAGTTGCGGGCTAACGGTCAAAATAGTGTGATCATAGTTTTTACTTTGGATTTAATTTTCTTATTGATTAGTTGAATAAAAAAAGTGAGTGATTTTGATAAAGTCAAAATGAGTGATTCTGAAGAAGATTGCGACCTGAATGTAGGCATTAGAAGGCATTCTGCGAATTATTCTCGTAGGTTCGAAGACACTCAAAATTTGACAGATGAAACTTGGTCAAATCAGTCTTTGCCTTACAATGAGCTACCTTTCACACTGAATGTTGAACCAAAGATTACTCCAGATACTGTCAAAAGACCTGGAGATATTTTCTTGATGTTCTTATCAACAGAAAATATTGAGCTTATGGTTCAACAAACAAATCTGTATTATCAACAGAATAAAAACAAGAATGATGTTCTCGTAGCTGCAGAGGAGATGAAGAAATTTATTGGAGTGAACTTAATGATAGGTATCAAACGTTTACCGTCTTATTGTGATTATTGGTCCTCAAATCCTCAGTTGAATCATGCAACATATGTTTGTCAATGCAGGTCAAGTGATTCTCTTTCTTGGTCAGTAATCTACATTTGAATGATCAAACTAAAGAACCTGAAAAAGGAGACGCTAATTTTGACAAATTGTACAAAATAAGGCCATTCATTGAACAAATTTCTGAAACTTATCTGCATTATTATAATCCAACCAGCGAGCAATCCATAGATGAGAGCATGGTAAAATTCATAGAAGTACTATGAAACAATACATCCCTCAGAAACCCATAAAACGAGGATATAAGGTATGGGTGAGATCAGACATGAATTGCTATGTATGCGAATTCCAAATTTACACAAGGGGAATTGCTAATGTTGCTGAGAAAAATTTAGGGGAGAAAGTTATCAAGGATTTATCTCAGACTTTGAAAAATAAAAATTACCATATCTATTTCGACAATTACTTCACAAGTAACGATTTGATGATTACTTTATTGAAAGATGGAATTTCAGCCTGTGGAACAATTAGGAAGGGCAGAAAAGGTCTTCCTAAAAATCAAGGGCAAAAAGAAAGATATGAAGATGGGAGACAGCGAATACCGTACGTCATATGAGGGGATCAGATGGTTTAAATGGGTAGACAAAAAACCAGTTAAATTTTTATCAAATTTTCATGATTCATCTACTTTGTCTGAGGTAGAGAGAAGACAAAAAGATGGTTCATTAAAGACTATAGCTCGCCCTCAAATGGCGAAGAATTATAATGGTTACCATATATGGGTAGAGTTCTAAAGAGTTTATGTGACCGAGAATATGTCTGGGAGCACGGAAATATGACTGAGAATTTCACTGATGAATGTACTCTTCGAGAATTTATGAGAATTTAAAAATATTTTTCCGTAGCGGTTCAAGCTTTCAATTGTTTTTGATAAATGCTTTGTTCTGGAAGTTCGTGTAACGTGCGCAATAAAAGTGGAAAAAAAAGAATATAGTTTGGAATTTTTTAAAAAGATTATTAATATACAAAATAAAGCTTCTTTCAAGTGCAAATACTGTGATCAGATGTATGAAAACATGCCACTCGACAAATAGAGCACCTTAAAAAGTGCATAAACTGTCCCGAAACTGTCAAACAATTATTTAAATCAAAGCGTAATTTGTGCGAAGAAAACTTAAATTACTTGTTCTTTATGTTTGAATTTAATATAATGGCTATAAAAAATTTTTTTTGATATTGAATTCCGATAAAACTTGACATTTTTCGTAGTTTATTTTTATGAAAACTTCACTATTGCAATTCATAGTGTTTGGAAATAAATGTACTGTTACATCAAGTAAAAATTAATAAAAATTTAAAATCGCGCCTACAGCAAGGCAACCCGGCATACAACCAGGCGATTGACGAACGTAAATCACATCACTGCGATGATAACCACTTGTCGATAGGATAATTACCGGAGATCGACAAGGCAGTTGAGTCGCATAAAATAGGAAAACTACCTTACCGTCGGTAATGTAGAAAACCAAGCCAATAAAACATTAATAATTATTTAATAAAAATAACAATAATATTCATTATTGTTAAGAACAGCAGTTAAATGATTGATAATAATAATCAAACAAAAGCACATAATAATCAGCGATAACCAATAATGGATAATCAATCGATAATATCAATCACATTATTGGGGATCCGCAAATTAGCTTGAATAATATTTTAGAATATAAACACCAAAAATTCATGTACTTCATAAATACTATAAGAATATAAACCAAGTTGTAAAATAATAGATGAGTCAGTGCAATTATGACCTAGTACAATTGCACCGACCTGTCAACATATATATATATATATATATATATATATTAAGTAACATGGCTGAAAAGACGAGAGAAAGATATACCGCACCGAGCATCAATGGACTTTGATCCCGATAGAATGACCTGCGTGAGAACTAGCCGCGAGTTCACGAGTTTACGCGACTGTCAGCAAGCATGGTCATCGACATTGCCGCCAGACGCGTGCCGATCAACAATTTATCATTGTACCTGCCGATCTACAAATTAGCAATGTACGTGCCGATCTACAAATTAGCAGGCACTCTCCCACTATGGGAATAATCAAAAATATATAAACCCCAGATTTACCTCTGGAAGTTGTCTTTTCGCTAGTAGCTGTTCAGTCTTCAAGATCTTAACGTCGGTAATCACTCCGTCCGCAAGTCATACTGTCGGTTTCACGAATTGACCCTTCGATATTCGTTATTCGGTATTTTACACAAGGAATACCTCGGTATTGGTACACTGAGAGAAATCGGCTTTGGTTCCTGTGCACATAGCACATACATTTTTCGTACAGTAGTTGCCTTGACCAAAAAAGTTGAGAGAAGCTACTACCTTTATAGTTATCATGACAGTAATTTGGACTTTTTTGTGTGGTCGGTTGTTGTGACCAAAGTTGATGGTTAGAATGAGCTTTATACGTACCCCAACGGTTAGTACACATACATTTTCTTTATATGTACCGGCAAGCTCCTTTGGTTACTACAACCGCAGCGTTCGCTGTTGCGCTAGACAAATTAAGTATAACTTTCATCTTTTACAACGAGGTGAGCCTGTCGTAACAACTATTAAATCTTGTAATAGTCACACAATTTAACTTGCACTGCACTGGAGATAAGTAGTTACTTCCAAAAAGATATGCAGCCTAAGTTGAATCCTGCCGATTCTCTTTCTCGATTCCTGGACTATATTTCAACGTGCCAAGCATCATCAGGTAAATAATTCTATTATAAATATAGTTTGACTATTCTTTCTAAATGGTAAACGAATTTCTTCGGGGACAATGCAATGCGTTCCAATGTTGCTGTCTCGTCGTATTTTCTGAAAACTATAATCAGTCAAAAAAAGTTTATGGTGATGAAAAAAGTGTCAATTTTTTAACTTAATCGACGAAAGTTATCATAAATATCATTATACCGGATTATTTTTGCAGATCTTTACGGTGAAACTTTATTTTTTCTAATCAAATTGAATTCGTATTTTGATAACTAGGAGAACCATACCTATAACCTCAAAAATAATTTTGGCTGGTCATTACTTGGTCATTTTAACTAAACTCTATGCGCGGCTTTACGATGGACTTTGGTTCCTATAACCGCAGCGCTAACGGTATTTCAAGTACCATAATCGAGGTCTCAGTAACGTTCCTTGCAGTTGGAGTAAACACTTTTCCAAAGTATGACAGTCACTACCATGATTTTTGGAATAATCATTTAAATAAAATAAGTTATTATCTATGTTTCAAACAGAACGAAGACTGCACTCGAGAGTATAAGTCCTTCTTAGATTTGTTGAACGGTCACCAGTGATTTTGATCATTTGGGCAAGGCAAAGTTCGTAGTGTGTGCCAAGTATTGTTTATAACTTTCATCTTAACTTTAAACAATTGAAAGAATATTTGTGATTGCATAAGATTGTCCAGTGTTGTGCTTGAGTCTGGTTTGTCCAATCTTGCATCACTAAAATTCTCAATTGTATTCGTTAAATAATTAAATTATCGACATATTGTAGTTTTTGTAAATGCAAAAAATTATTAAGGAATTTGTGCTTGAGTCATGCTTGTCTAATTTTGCATTACTTAAACTAATAATTGTCAATAATTTATACCCAACTAAATAATTTCTCTAATTCCTAAAATTAGTCAAGATTTTGTTTGCCTAATCTTGAATAACTGAAATTATTGAAATCCAATAAAATAAATAAAAACACCTAAAAAGGGAAACGAAATAAATAAAATTTATATCATAGATTATAAAACAAATTAGAATAAAAAAAAAACAGCCTTCAAGAGTATAAGTCCTTTTTAGATACGTTGAACAGTCACCAGTGATTGCGATCATTGGGTAAGGCAAAATTTGAAGTGCTCGTATTGTATTGTTTATAAACTGCAATTTTCAACTTAATTAACTAACAGAATATTTTTGAATGTAAAGATTGTCCGAAAATTGTGCTTGAGTCTAGTTTGTCCAATCTTACATCATTAAAATTCTGTAACAATAAACAATTTTATTATGTGTTAGCAATAAACAAATTTTATAATTGCAAGAATTGTTCACGCATTTTTATTAAATCTAACTTTTTCAATCTCATATCACTGAAAATAACTTTTGTTAATGCTCTTAAACAACTATTAAATTAACAAATGTAAGACTCACTCAGGCGAATATTAAATACGTCTGACCTGACCCCCTTTGCATCACTGAAATCATAAAATTCAAGGCTAAGAACGTAGAGTATCTGCATACATCGCGACCAAAATTCACAGCGCGTTAAAATTACAGCAGAATTCTTTAGCAAAAGCAAATTAAAATTTTAAATCAATTGTTATACTTAACAAACAAATATAATGTTGGCTACGTTATACGGCAACTAAACAATCTCAAGTAATAATAAAATTAAAACCTTGAATAATTAAATATTTTCGGACTAATGTAATTAAGTTATTTTGGCTTACAAAACAACATAGAACTACTGATTCAGGCAGTTATTATTTTCTTTTGAACAGATAAAGGAAACATGTGGTGAAATTCAAGAATCCCCACGTCGGCTGAAATAATATGCAAAATTATATCCAAAATTTATTCAAACAAAATTTCAAGTCTAAAATTATTATTATCAACTAGCACACATGTTAACATAACTAAGTGAATGAAGTTATTTTGCTATAAAAACATCTGGAAAAATGTCACAGTCTAGAGGTAATTTTAGAACAATCAGGCTCAAGAGGTTATCAGCAATTTCACCCGCACCCTTGATGAATCCATGATAAGATCGATGATAGAATTTTTTTCTATACAGCAACGCATCATAAACGTTCCGGTATTTGACGGTGGAAATATGCCTGTCAGAGATATTATTGAAGATGTCATGAACGGCTCGTTAGTAGTACCAGCTGAATGTGAAAAACGATATGTCACGGCAGTATTGTCACGTTTAAAGGGTACTGCAAGAAGCAGTACATATGGAAGAACCTTTTCAAACCTCAATGAACTAAGTGATCATTTAAAGCAACGATACGCTCCTCGTAAGGCATACTCGTGGTATATAAGCGAAATGGCTACTATTCGACTTTCTCGTGGTGAAACTGTAAGCGAATTTTACGACCGCATAACGTCATTAAGAATAGGAGCACACGCGGCTCTTGAGGACAAGTATGAGAACGCCAACTCATTTTGTCTGCTTCTCAATGATTGCGCTTTGGAAGCATTTATTCGCGGACTGCCCGACAGAATTTCAGCTTTTGTAGAATCTCAATATCCAAATACGTTAGAAATAGCCTTA
Source organism: Diplolepis rosae (assembly GCA_030998225.1). NCBI lineage: Eukaryota > Metazoa > Arthropoda > Insecta > Hymenoptera > Diplolepididae > Diplolepis > Diplolepis rosae. The sequence goes on along the minus strand of JAPYXD010000688.1, from coordinate 535,635 downwards.
AAATATGCCCTTGACTATGAAACGAAACATCAAACCAATAGTCAAATTTTGCAGCAGCAAGATAGTTGTGATTTAAGGGACAGAGGCAGTAGTCCACGAGCGCAATTTACACCATCACACAATGGACAGGATGCTATGAACTCCGCATCAAACGTAACTCAACACATTCCAATTCAAACGAATACAAGCGCTTTTGACTCTCAGTATCAGTGTACTCCTCACACAGAACACAATCCCTTCTCATACATGTCATTGTCTCAGACTAATGAAGACCACTTATTTGATCATAAAACTAATCGCCATCTAAACATCAGAAACAAAATATATGGAAATACATCTGCCAAGACGGAAAAAAGGGAACGTGGAATAAGTGTTAAAATCCTAATGCAACGTAGAAATCTCCTGAAACAAGAGATAAGGCAGGAAGAAGGCTCGTCATTAAACATTCAGGAATCAAAAATAGTAGAGAACATCTTTTCTAAAGTGACAATATTAACCAATAGTAAAACCGTAAAAGGAGAGAATATAGAAAAGGAAGTCGGTGTGACTAGAACAGGGTCACAAAAACTATCATCCTGACAGTCTCTGGGAACTCCCAACAGGTTATGGAAAGGAGAAATTTCGGAAGATAAATCAGAGTTGATATCAAATTCAAGAAAACGAAAAAACAACACTTCTGACATTCTGGACGCAAATCTAAGCCCAATTAAAAGGATTGATCTGACGAAAGTACACCAATCAAGCACTCCCGCCAGGACGATGTCTGGATCTGCTATCCATACAATCTCACCAATATCTGACCATCTTTACACGTCACTGGCTAGTGAACCTTTTGTCTTACCCGAAAGATACAACAAGCAAGATATTCTAAAACCGTACAGTTTTGTAAAATCATGGAACGCAATCCAGTGGAACACTTGACAGGAGCGACGTGGTATTGGTTAAAAGTGAAATTATAAGCCGGCTAATATGGTCGCTCACAGGTAACTCTATGGCTTAACTCACTCAAACGGTTTATGTATAAATTTTATTGTTCGTTTTAAATAAATAAAGAGCAAGCACCTAATAATAAGTATCTTCCAACAAAAAAAAATGTCTGAATATAATTTGTCTAAACAAAAACCTTGCATATCAATTAGGTAGAAAATTTAAGATAAATCAATATCTACTGCTATTGATTCTAGTTCCATGCTTATAATTTACAAATACACAGAGTAATTTTACGCAAAAATCAGGTACATATACTATACCACATCAAGCATACTTTTTTTAATTGAAACTTTTTCAGGAAAAGAATAAAAAATTTTTTTTAGATTACTATGACAAAATTACTGAAGTACGAAAACATTGTAATAGGCACAATATCCATTACATATTTACATATTATAATAACACTCACAGACCCTGTAACCACATGTAGAATATTCAAAATGATCAAAATAAACTGTATTAAAATCATAAAATTTAATTTTGATAAATCAAAAACCCCAATTCAGCAGTACAATAATTTAACAGATTAAAGGGATAAGATTAAATAAAACCTATCTTGAAAAGTACTTATATATATTTTCTGATACGCAGCGTCATCCAGTTGCAGAATGTGTTACATCCCGGTAACATTAAATTTAAAATTTTTAATTATTGTCCCTGCATATGAGCAATACGTAATACACAAGCGTAAATAAGTACTAAATACTCTTTAAATTTAGTCTTATGGTAATTACTACCTGGACCGGGTAACCGTTCTACGGAGGTAAACTAATGCGCTACCTCACATCGATAAATCGGCTCGACACTTGGTAAGAAGTGATAAAGAAGAGCATCGGTCGGTCCATATGGACCGCAAGGTAATTAGTCAGTGAATCATGCCACGCGTCGATAATATAGTGATGCAGCGCTAGTGACCTGACGAGATGGTAACAGGTTACTGGCATGGCGCCACTAACATTGACTAATTACTGCTTTAATTAATAATTAATATACCATCCCTGTTAGTATTTAAGCATACAATTATTACTTATATTGATACAAATAATTTATTAATTAATCTTAAACCAGCCACAAATAAGAAAACATGTTATCACAAATATTGATTAATTGATTATAGAAAATCAATCAATCAATCAATTATAGGCTGTAACACATAAAATATAAGCTACAACTAGGTAGATGCAGGTATTCTTAATCATACCTGGCTTTACTTGTTGATTAGAAATAAGAATAGGTAAGAGAGAGAATAGAAGGGATATAAAATCCAAATTGCAGATCAACATTGAACAATAGTAATAGACCGTGGTGGGAGAAAACATAGATCTTTGATCGAACGTGACTTTATACAGAATTGCGCCGAACGTGGCTTTATACAAATTTGCACGGCGCGTGACTTTATTCAATTTTGCGCGATCCACTCCCACTGCAGTCACTATTGGAAGATCCAATAATATATATACCCCAGATTCACCACTGGAGGTTTGTCATTAAGGGAGTTACTCACTCACCCGCCTAGTCAAAACAGGGTTAAACACGCAGGTTGACTACAGTAGTACTTGATCTGACAACGTCGCATCTTGTTTGTTCGTGTGCGCACAGGTGTACTGTCGCACATATAGTCACGTCAGTACCTAGGAAATGTTTCTCAGACATGAAATTATACAATGAGTTAAAAAGATGCACATCCGTCCAAATGAGGAAAAAAATGATTGCCTCTGACATCACGATAGCTATGGTTATCGTTGCATACAAAGAACATGGTTTTGATGAATTATCTCGTTTGTTTGGTGCTGATAAAAATGGGAAAATTCGTGTGACAAATAATAGGAAGGTTAAGAATAAAATCTGTGATTATCTGAAAACAAAATACTAATTTACTTTAGTTTAGTTGGTATATATTTATTGTATATGTATCAAATATTTTAACTAATAATTAATGAACGATTGTGATGATAATAGATATGTATTGAAAAATGGTTATATCGATTAAAGACTGTGAAAATAAGACAAATTTAGTATGTCATTGAGAAAGATTTTACGTACTACGTATTATGGTATGTATGTAAATAAATTTGTTTGTATGTATTTAATTAGTTTATTTATCATACGAATAATTAATATGTTATATTTCATTTATTAAAAACATGATTTTCATAACAAATTTTAATCAACAGTTGGTACGAGCTGCTGAATAGATATAACGCATACATTTCAAATTTCGCGCACATAACCTACGAATGCGACGTTGCCACATACCTAACCAAAGACCAAAATCACAGCAATTTCCAATCTTCATCGTATTTGTTATTACTTTTAGAACCCACCTTCGAATGTTATTAAAGTTAATAACTATTCCTGAACATCTTATTTTTCTACTGTTCAAATCCCGTTATGATCTGTTCGTCAGTTGAAAATATATCAATGATAATACACGATAAACTCCGTGATTTCTCATAAGAGGCCATGTTGAATCAACTAGAGAGGCGCAAAATAGAAATATGAATATCTCACTAAAAAACCATCCTCAGACCTTGAAATTTCGTATGGATAATTTTTTAATTATATTCTAACGCTCTAAAAAGTTTAGGATTTTTCTGTTCGTTAATTCTTCATCCTGAGTAACTCCCTTAAGTTCCGAACAGTTGTACGGTTGTTAGGTCTGGATCGGTAATTCAACGTCGTGAGCAGACCCTTTGATAAACGTAAGTCTCATTGGATTTCTATGAGCAACTCAATATTCGGTACTTGGTAAATAAAATCCTTGGTCCTTAAGTGGTGCAAGTCCGGAAACCGTAGTGCTAGATAGTTCCTTTGGATTACGTGCATCGTCGTATTTAGTCGTGTCGGTTAATAGTGATTTATTTCTGAAATCGGGACGAACTAACCTATCTTGTTAACAAGTGCATGTTTGATTCATTTCTCGTGTACTCAACAAGATACGTAAGCGGATAATTGATCACATCAGTTGCTGGTGGACTTGCATCCCTTACACCATACCTCCTGCAAAATTTATCGTTGTTTTGCTACCTCACGGAGACTCCAACAAAACCCAACTATCCTGCAAGGATTTGTGCGCGTTGACTTGCAATAACAGGAGTAATAAACGACAATTCTCTCTTTTGCCCTCTAATTTAAGAGGTAGACAAGTAAGTTATATAAATATAATTAAGCATCTCAAAACTTCTTATATTAACTATAACGTTAAATGTGGAGCGTGAGTTGTATACCTAGGCATCTCAAAACCTAGTATATTAGCGTAAAACATCCACAATCAACTGCGGAAGTTATATATATATAAATAAGCATCTCAAAACTCATTATATTAACTATAACGCTAAATGTGGAGCGTGAGTTGTATACCTAGGCATCTCAAAACCTAGTATATTAGCGTAAAACGTCCACAATGAACTGCGGAAGTTACATATATAGGCATCTCAAAACCTGTATATTTGGCTCATAACCGCATAAAACTCATAACATTGCCTTCTCATCTTGAGAAGTAGTATAAGTTACCAACTAAGTATCATTTTATGAAAACTTGTGCAACAACTTATTTATTTATAATAAATTACCTTATATATTCGTAAATTCAGTGTTTTATTATCATTGTGAACAACTCAGGGCCCATAAACCTGACAAGTGACAACGTACCCACAAACAAAAATAAATTATCAGGCCTTACCAACCTGATATAATCAGCTAACCTCTTCCCTTACATCCAAAAATCCAACCTACCCTCGCCTTTTGCTCGGGACGTAACAGCTGATTTGGTGGCAGCGGTGGGATAGTCACTTTTGTTGTCACAATTGATAACAATTTATAAATTATTTAATTGAAGCTAATCAAAATTATATGTGCAATTATTTCGAATGAAAATTGTGTATAAATAAAAGCTTCGAAATTTAGGAATTTTCAAAATTACAAAATTATAAGTTTAGTAGAAATAATTAGATAAGATATTTCTACTCGTCAAAATTTAAATATTCGGAATTAAATCTTAAAATAAATTATTTTATTTTAAGCGTTGGTATACTTCGTGTGATCACAAGCTCTGCCATCGTCAATAACATCATCGAATTACCCCGAATAAACCTTGCATGCATTCTTTGTAGCAAGATTGTGCAAGTGAAGGGTTTAAAAAGTATAAGAAAAAGTAAAACATCATTGTTTTTATTTAAAATAAATTTAAAGTTCAGAAGTTTTTCTACCTAAAGTTTACGCAGGCAATTGTGTCTCAACCATTACCTGAATAAACTTATAGTATTAAAACATTGAATATTTAAATTCAAAATATTAAAAGTATCTGAATTTCTGAAAGTACTACAATTACACAAGGTTTTGAGCTTGAGCCTGGCTTGTTTAATTTCGTACTACTGAAATTTCAAAATTGTTAACTAAGTTTGAATTTAAGTTTAAAGCAAAACAAGAACAGCACACGAGAGTATGAGTCCTTTTTAGATTCGTTGAATGGTCACCATCGATGACGATCGACTGGGTAAGGCAAAGTTCGAAGTGCTAGCATTGTAATTGTTTATAACTTTTATTTTAACTTTGTTAACTAACGGAATATTTTTGATTGCAAAGATTGTCCAAGAGTCTGTGCTTGAGTCTAGCTTGTCCAATCCTGCATCTCTAAAATTCTGTGACATAAAACAAATTTTTTTTTGTTTGTTTATTAACAATCAACATTTTCTGCGATTTTAAAGATTAATTAAAGGTTTTTGCTTGAGTCTGGCTTAATTAATTTTGTATCACCGAAAACAAAAGTTGTTAATACGCATAACCAAATATTGCAAAAATTTGCTCAGGAATTCGCGGTCGCGGCTTGCCTCACCCGCCTTATATCACTGAAAACATATAATCCAAGGTTAAACTCTGCAGCGACTGCGCGCGCCACAGCAAGAATTTGCAGTGCAGTAATAGCTAGAACAAATCATTGACAATAACAGTTCAAAATTAGTATTACCGCATTCATTTAACAATAAACAATTACAGACGAATAAATAATCAAATTTAGCTATAAATAAAATTTTTTACATTAAGAATTAAAAATAAAATTCAAGGATTATAGTATACAATAACAATTGAATTATAATAGTTTTTTAAATATAAATTCAACACTTTGGACAGATTCTCATACGAAAACAATAAAAAATCAATTTCAATACTATAACAGCTGGTTTGCTAGCAGCAATCAAAATTCATACGGTCAAGGCAACCAAGGAAAAAGAAATTAAGGTCTACAGAATAGTTTATCAAAATTTTAAAAATCAAAAAATTCTCAATTTCGCTCACAAAAGGATAAAATTTAGGAACAATCGTTTAAAATACTATTATCCTGAACAAATTAAAAAAAAATTAAGATCAGTAAATTACAATTAAAAATAAGAATAAAAATATAAAAATTGTATGGCACATAAAAACTCACATATTGTGTTTAAACACGATTCAAACACTATAATTTCAGTTTATTCCGACTTATTAAAAAGCAGAGTAGGCGACTTTTCATACGACCCAAATTTAACATTTAATCTAATCCAAAAGAAAAAATTAGCCTCTTTTAATAATATCAATCATCTCAAAATTTACATTATACACAACGCCACCCTTACAACAAGTGTTGTAGTAAAAATTCCCATATTGAAGCAAGAAATCGAATTTAACATTATAAATCCAGAAATAGGTACAGGCATAGCAGGAGTAATTGGAAAATCGTTTCCAACTCTTTTCAAAATAAATATTCCGAACAAAGTCTAAATATTTCTTAGAAAAATTACAATACTGGAAATAAAAATAGATATGGTTATAATAATAACAACAATAAACATTTTATATAGGCAACTTAATTTTGGAAGGACTAATTACTGGTTTCGAAAACAAATTTTGACGTTACACTGGCAATTTGATTTATTAATTTTTTAATCAATAATAATTAATAATTAATAATAATTAATTTAATTAATTTAATTAATTTTTGAAAAGGTCGGTTTTTCATCATTAATCAAAATCAAGTGTCAGGTATTAAATTCAATATAATTTTACACATAAGGGGCATTCGAAACTCCCGTTTTCAGGAAAAACTATATTATAACAGATTGCATTTAACTTGCCGAATAACAAAAAAATAAAGTCGGCAGCTTTTTCGTATTATCCATAATTATAAACAAAATTTCGTTCAAAATGTAGATTAACTACAGAAATAGTTTGAATAATTTGTAAATATATTAATTCTCATAATTGACAAATTTATTGCCCAGAAACATAGTATAAGACAAGAAATTTTAAAATCAGAAGATTCAACGCAAAATCACATCAGAAAGTTGGTAAAAAATTTGTTTGAACAAAAAAAAAACCAAAATTAATGAATAAATAAATCGTGATATCAAAATATGCGTGCCAAGCCATAAATTTTCAAATAGAGGACCTTGGTGCATTCTTACATTCTCAACTAATCGTCTTTAAATTCAAAATCTGAATTACATATATAACGTTTAATAAACACTATCAGACAAAATGTCTCATTTCCAGGAAAACCCCATATTAAAGGAAACTCAGAGTAGAAAATTCATGGATGACATTTCGTGCGACCCAAAAGACGCTATGATAAGGTTAATGGCAGAATGTTTTGCCATACAACAAGGGATTATAAACATTCCTATATTTGATGGCAAAAGCATGCCTGTTAGCGATTTTATCGAAGATATTATAACTGGACAGTCATTCGTGCCTGCAACTTGTGAAAAACGATACGTTATAGCAGTGTTAGCGCGATTAAAAGGTGCTGCACGAGAAAGCACTTATGGAAAGACATTTTCTAACCTTAGTGACCTAATTCAACATCTCGAACAGCGATTTGCCCCCCATAAAACTTACTTGTGGTACGTACGCGAAATAACTACCATTAAAATGCTGCAAAATGAAGGTATTTATGAATTCTACGACCGATTAACGCTTTTAAAGTAAAGAGCTCAGGCATTTCTTAAAAATAGATATGAAAATGCTAATCAGATGATACTTCCCCTCGACGACTGTGTCTTAGAAGCATTCATTCGGGGTTTACCTGACTGGATGTCGGCAAAGATAGAAGCGCGAAATCCAGTGACCCTGCAAGAAGCTTTCGAATATGCTATCAACTACGAAGCAAGACACCAAACAGATAGGCTTTTCTTTCAACACTTTTCGCGGTATCAGCAGCCGAGCTATCGCGATCCGGAGGAGAAAAATTTTAGCCCTGAAGGACTTTCTACTCCGAATGGAATAAAGTCTACGAACCCCGCGCAAGACCCATATGAAAGGCTCAGCGATTTCGAAAATCCGGTGTTTGAAAGTAACCTCGACCAGCAATAACAGTATACACAAAATGTAAAATTCAACCCCTATCAAAATTCTTCAATGCATCAAAATTATAACCATCGCCAATCTAATCATAGCCCCGATTATAGAATAGACTATCGGCAACGTGAAGAATTAGGTATGCCAAAATCAACCGATTTAATCAATGTATTTACAGAACATGATAATGTGAAAGAATGCGAAACCACACGCTTTGAAAATACCCTAAAAAGTAACTCAATTTTAGATTCTGCAATTTCTGCGAACTCCATCACGAAAAATCTTTTAGGGAAATCCGGAAGATCGAATAAAGTCAGAGTAAAAACTAAAAAGGAAGACTTTATAAGAGAAGAAAAAGTTATAAAAGAATGCAGAAAACGAAAAAGAAGTACTTCGGATCCTCAAAGTGAAGTCCCTTTGGCTCTGAAAATAGTAAAAGCATCAACCCTATTAAATACTAATATTCCCAGGACATCACTCACTGGTTATGAAAATACTGCAAAAGTTACAGAAGAATCGCAAGATGCGTTAACAGAATCACATAAGCATTATAAATCGCAAATTATTCACACGCATCAATCAAGCATCTATCCTACCTCGTCACCTGAACTTGGCATTGAAACGTCCTCACCTATGCCTGACCGTGCTAAAGCACTGATCATTGACGTGCCTATGGAGCTGAAAAAGGGAAACAACCAGCAACTTAATCCCAAAATCCACGGGTTGTTCTGGACACAGTATCCAATCCAGCGCACACTGGAAAGGGAGCCATGTGGTATTGGTTAAATGACATATAATCACTTTCCGGATAATATGATGACTCCCAGGCAATAATGTGACATGAATAACTCATAAAGTCTATATGTATGATAATTCTTACCTATTCTTTACGATTTTCCTAACGTATATTTGAAAGGTAATGTTCACAATAATTTCGTAATCCTTTCACTGCTAATTGGAGCATCTGCCTCGCACAATGAAATTTTTTACTATTATTAATTGTCGAACATGCCTTATTTAAGGTAAAACTAAAAATTCAATTATTGATTTAATTAACAGTGAATTCTCAATTCCAAAAGAGCATTTTAAGCGGGTACAGCTTTCATTTGGCAAGACTTAAATCTTGAGTTAAGTTAAACAATTCTTCAAATAATTTTTGGACCTTTAATACACTAAATACTTCATGATAGTAAACATAACCTAAATTTGATTCATTATACAGATGTTATTTTTGAAAAATCAAATTCTAGTAATAAAAATATACTTCTGTCTCTTAATGAATGCAGCCTTTCAAAATAACTTTAGCTTAAACTAAACTTCTAACTTAAAAAGTTACCTCCAGATTACATAATATAAAATTTCAGATTTCATTAACCATAAGATTTAATAGTTATGACTAATATGTCTATAAATTATTTATTCAAATCACTAACTAGAAACTTTTCAGCTCTCAACTGTTAATTTCTTTCATAGTCATTTAAGATGTTAGTATTATGATATGCATATCAATTTTAATTTTAAAATTTCCGCGTTTCAAAATTAAGCTTATGGAATAATCAGTAAGATGGCAGTAATGTGTAATAATATAACAATTTTATGGAATACTGATTTGGCTGATATTCCTGGAATTCCGTTGAACAAGATCATCATAAACTAGTTTTTCTGCGAAATTATATTAGTGTTCAAGGTAATATCCTCAATTCTAATAATATTCGAATCCAGAATTTTCTCGTCGTGTTTTATTTTAATGAGAATAACTGTGTCAAAATTAATTTATAAAATGCAAGGATTCTAAAACAAAATTGTTCAATGCATTACCTTCTAAATTTTGCATAGCAAATTCTGCCGGAATATGAGATAATTCAGATTGTGTAACTATATTGCATATTGTAAAATCTAATATATTATATATTATAGGAACGTAATCAGCTACACTAAAAATTGGTAGATTGAAAATAAAAAAAATAATAATAAAAAGCATTTTCATTAATAATTGAAAAGAAAACGATTTCAATCTCTATATACCTCTAAATATTTTATACTGTTAATACCATTTTCATAGCAACAATAGTTCATACAAATAAACCATGCAAAGTGATTATTAGGTATTTTTTTTGAAAATGTTTCACTAACATAATATATCAATTTTGTGCGACAATGAACATTGACTAAATTAATTGTTGGTAGCTAAATTTTCCAACGACAATCTAACACAAATCCTTTCCATGACATCAAATATTTATATAATTTTCTGAATGTGCAGGTGCGGAACAACATCTTGAGGGATGATTGATGAAGCAATGCTTTTTATTTGCATCCACTCTAGAAATTCCAGCACAGCGTGAGATACAACCTTTTCAGCATTCAGAAAACCCAAGGATGTTTCCACGCTATTTCCAGACAAACTAGATGATGACCTAAGCCTCAAAAGTCAACGGATGCAAGAAAACTAAACAAATTCAAATCATTCAACAAGCATTAAATGAAACCATCCACAAAATAGAATCGCAAGACCAATATTGGGATGATTACATGTATTACGAAAAAATGATGCAATGGTCAACACATTTGGAACTAAAATTGGAACATTTATATGAAATAATAAAACAATTCATTAAAATAACAGAATACGCACGAGAAGGCAAATTACACCCTTCGACAACTTCCAAAGCCCAACTACAAGAAGTAATCACTGAAATACACACTAAAATGGAAGATTACGAATTTCCGATTCCTACTTCACACATTTGAGTGGAATTACTTTCACAAATTGGCAAAACGGACCTGAAAATTAAATCTGGAATATTACTAATATCAGTAGACATTCCATTGCTAGATAGAAAAGCACTACAATTATATAAAATTTACCCCTTTCCGGTGTTCCAAGACATTTCAGGAAATTACACAAGAGCCATCTACATTTCACCAAGAAAACAATATATTGCCCTGACAGAAGACGAAAAAAAATTCTTTTTGGCAGATAAAGAGTACTATGACACCTGCCAGAAAACAATCTATCACACAATTTGCGAAAACACCCAACCAATACACGAAACAGTCACAACAACGTCCTGCGAATGTCAAATGCTTACACGCCCTTCAATGGAAATTTTAAAGCAATATGATATAAAAATAAACACAAAAAATTCAGTTTTTTGGAAGTATATTCCATCCTTAAACGCATGGATATGTTCAACTAAAAAACCAGAGCCAATCAGCATCACCTACAAAAAGGGAAGAACAGAAAAAGGACATATTACAAATTCAGGAATATTAAGATTAAGTGCAGGGTGTATTGCCAGAACGGAACATACAACTTTAATTGGAACTCAAATAAACGTAAACTCAGAAGAATTTATCTACAACCCCGGATTTTCATTGAACATATCAGAAATTTCCCCAATAATCTATAGAACGATGCATATTCCTACGATAACATCATTTTTTTGGGAAACAGAAAAAGATAAAAAATTAAAAAATCTGCATACGGAAGAATCACTCTCTACCATAGAAGAACACCTTCTCGACATGGAAAACAATCACTATAGATATAAACTAACCCAAAAATATTGGCTAGGAGGGTCCAGTATCCTAACCTTATTAATAATAACAACAGTAATATACCTCACACAAGGAATAATCCGTCAAAACTGTAAAACCTGTAATAATAAAAATTTAAACATAAAAGGAAACCAAGAGGAAGTATAACTACAACCCCTTTCGGTAAACAACCAAACAAACACAGAATAAATTCATCCCCTTCCAAGAGTATTAACAATCCCAACAAGAAATGTTAGAATTGCATAAACAAATGAAAGTCGTTGAGGACAACGACACTTTTAAGGAGGGAGGACAAGTACCCAAGTAGACAAAATTTTTGCCAAAAATCACCCTAAATTACGATACATCTTTACGGAGACCACCAGGAATATACAATAATTAATCACAATACATAATGGCAGCTATAATAAACTAATAATCAAAGCAGCAGAGGAAACATAATAAGGATCATAGAAAGTACGAGGAGTTTTGCCGTAGCAAGCTAGCAAACCACTCCCACTTAAGAAAGAAGTTAATCACACCCACCGAGAGCAACCATAATGAATTATAATCCAATAACATAAAGAAATGCAATGTGACACCTTACTGAACGCAGCGTATCACTAGCAGTCGAGACTCCCGACAACATGGCCAGAGCGTAACTTGAACCGCCCAGCGATAAGAAGACTCGCGACCGCCTGCAATGAATCATATATACTAAGCAGTTCTCCTGTACCTATATGAATGCCTATTACTAGTTCTTTATTAGACTTGCCAAAAACCCACATGGCAGCGGGCCTTATACCAATGGATGCACCGACAAGATGGCTATCATTATCAAAAACTCCATGGCAGCCCCGCAACAATGGCCACCTAAAATACAAGTATTATTCGACATGCCACCATCATGGAGGCACAAGTGATACATATAGGTATGCAGAACAGCGAACTCCACATACAGTATGCTATCCGGTCAGAAAAATTTTAACGAACAATCAAATTTGGGAGATTCCATTAACATTAATTGAATAATATCCGCGAAGAATAAAATATGTGCATTGCTATATATCCATAAACCTTTAATCATGTAAATCAATCAGAATTGAGCCACATGACTAAGGGTTTCTCCGAATTATAAGGGCACATATCTCCATTGATAACAGAATACTAGACTTAACTGCAGCGATATTTCGAGTAATTGATTAATTAACTATTTAATGGGATAAGGCCAAATTTTGTCCAAGAAAAATATTTACGAGCATGGCGATTAATAAAGCCGTTATTGGTAAAATCGGGTAACAACAAAACTTAACCACGAATTTTCAATTACAAATTGCCCGATTTGGCCAATAAAAGAGCTCGTGCCAGCCAAATTAACCTAGAAATAAGCAACAAATGGAAATCACTAAAATAACTACAAAATGGATTCCCAGAATTTGGATTATAATCAGACTATAAGTTAAAAATAGGGTAGAATTTTGTAAAATATCAATACTTTTAAGAAAATGTTTTAATTTTAATTACACAGAACTAAGTTAACATTTTGGTCAACTGAAGTTTTATGCAGTGACATGTAAAAGAAAAATTTTTTTAGCAGAACTATAATTTTATGAAAAATTTTATAAAAACTATTTTACAGCTTCACAAGATTAAGAAAATTCCAAAAGATTCAGGGCAATTTGCAATTTTAAATACCTATAATCAAAACATCATGAATAACAGCAAATTGTGTTAGCTTTGTAAAATAGAAATTTGGGAAGTTTTCAAGAGTTTCTAGCAATGTTCAATTATATTAACTAATGAGAGACACAAGTTTGATGTTCTTTCTTTTGATCAAGAAATAATGTCGATAAAATTGTGAATGCATTATGAGTATCTATGCAGCGTCATAAATGCATATACAATTTCGACATACTTAACGAACACTTACAAAAACAAGGCATGGCCATGAAAGCTTCAGGGAGATGTAACAGCATGACCCTAATACAGCTATATCAACACAGCAACCAAATTCGGGTGGTCCTGTGTCGAAATTGATAGAATTCATTTTGCAATTTTAGAATACCTATTGATTGAAACCCTGTACACCCTCAATCATGTGTCTCAATCGATTTTGAGCCTCATAATTTTGGGTCTCCACGTGCGTGTATATACACATATGTGTGTATGTGTGTGCACAGGTGTGTAAGGGGCCAGCTATCACATGCTAATAAACCCAAATCTCGAATCATGAAAATTACAGTTAGAAACTAATCAATAGGATATAATCGGTCCTAAAGATTTTTGGTATAACTTATAATTTCAAAACTATCCAATAATCAATACAAATGCAACCAAGGAATAGATGTAGCAGAAGCAAAATAGTTCTATTGTTAAAAATGATGATATTTTGTTTTTCTTTATTATTATTTAATTTTATTTGTGGTTTATTCAAATTATATATATATATATATATATCTATTTTGTAAAATACTAAGGGGCGGGTAAACCAAAACTCTGTAATAAGAGAAACTGGCAGAAGGGAGAGCGTTCCCGCCTAAAAGAAAAATTAGAATACAACAACCCCTCTGCCAGTCTCTCAGGCGATTTCCTTGTTTTGACATGTTTAATTAAAGATAAAAAGAAGGTATTCACAAATTTATATGGTACAACTAAATAAGTATAAAAAGCGAGTAAAATTAGCCCTAACTAGAAAATAGATGATATAATAATACAAGCACTTAACGCTAAGATACAACTATTTTAACTAAATTAATAATAATCCCCCACATCTTCTTCTCCGGACGACCTTTCCTCAGCTGGCTGCATTGCTGAAAAGGAAAAGAAAAAATTAAAAATCAACACCTGAGTTAGAGAGAATTACAAGTCATTCAGAAACAGGAAAACTACACTTACCAGGGAGAACTACAGGACTCGACCCACACCAACAAGGAGAATACCCCCGGCCAGAGTGGAGGAATCTGCCACACAGGCAAAACACCCCTGCAGCTCCAGAATTCCTGAAAACAACAGCAGAAAGGAAGAAATTAGGACAATGATATTATACTAAGACATGAATACCTAGGAAAAACTGTGACTTACCCCAGGCAAACAGCAGACGAAGGAGGCCAGTGAACGCAATTTCGCGCTGCACGAGTAGTCACGTGAGCATCCACAAGTGACAGCAGTTCCGCTGCTCGCTCACTGGCCAGCTCTTGGTGGATCATAGCCACCTGCTCGACGGAAGCAAGGCGATGAGCCACGAAAACGTCATTTTGGGCCCTACCCTGGCTCGGACCCCCAGCAGTGCCCCTAGCACGTCCAACATCAGCCGCCCGGCTACAGCGTTGACCCTCAAACAGGTGGTTGGCAATCTCAGTTCCCAAGAGCCTGACTTTGGCCAAGAATAACCCGGGTCGACACCGCAGCTGTCTACGAGGACGACCATGTACAACTGAAACAATAAAAACAAATTAAAAATTCTTAAAACAGAAGCCATTTTGGGGAATACAACCCGGAACACACACCTAGGCGAAATCAACGAAATATCCACGCAACTTCAAAAGGTCCTTAGCTGCTAGGATTTGCCGTTTCAGGACAACGGTCGGCACACGCAATAAAACTCCGTACCGTCGGCGATCAAGTTCCCGAACCAGGGTGAAATCAGTTTCTTTGACCCGCAACCCTAGTTCATTGCGACACAGCGAAACTATTAAAGGTATCGCTGAACTAGGAGAAACGTGCCAAAACGCGAACTGATACACTCCCAGGTGGCCTTCGATCTCTGAGAGCCGGAGCTTCATGCTATCCCGGCATGAGGCGGCACCATTGGAGACAGCCACGGGGGCTGTTTCAACCGCGGGCTCACCTTCACCGACCGGCCCTAACAACGACAAATCAAAGTCAGACACGCTTTGAACCACCGAGTCGCACGTTGATTCCGTTACATCACTATCAATTATCGACGTGAGAACATCAAAACATTCCGCGAGGAAAGACTCAAAAGAGTCGGCTTGACTTAATGAACCCGAAATATCTTAAACGCACTTATGAAAAAAAAAAAAATTGATCACATCAGTTGCTGGTGGACTTGCATCCCTTACACCATACCTCCTGCAAAATTTATCGTTGTTTTGCTACCTCACGGAGACTCCAACGAAACCCAACTATCCTGCAAGGATTTGTACGCGTTGACTTGCAATAATAGGAGTAATAAACGACAATTCTCTCTTTTGCCCTCTAATTTAAGAGGTAGACAAGTAAGTTATATAAATATAATTAAGCATCTCAAAACTTATTATATTAACTATAACGTTAAATGTGGAGCGTGAGTTGTATACCTAGGCATCTCAAAACCTAGTATATTAGCGTAAAACTTCCACAATCAACTGCGGAAGTTACATATATAGGCATCTCAAAACCTGTATATTTGGCTCATAACCGCATAAAACTCATAACATTGCCTTCTCATCTTGAGAAGTAGTATAAGTTACCAACTAAGTATCATTTTATGAAAACTTGTGCAACAACTTATTTATTTATAATAAATTACCTTATATATTCGTAAATTCAGTGTTTTATTATCATTGTGAACAACTCAGGGCCCATAAACCTGACAAGTGACAACGTACCCACAAACAAAAATAAATTATCAGGCCTTACCAACCTGATATAATCAGCTAACCTCTTCCCTTACATCCAAAAATCCAACCTACCCTCGCCTTTTGCTCGGGACGTAACAAATGGACCAACAAAACCCTACCCAAGGTCGAGCAAAATAGACCTGGATCTTGATCGTCATTATTTTTGCAACCCCAGTCACCCCAACACAATATGAAATTCAACCACTGAGAAACAACCCTGGATTATTTTATGCCAAAGTAGAGCCCTTGCGTATTACCAGTACATATTAGAGAATTGTCGTGTACATGGGTCCACAGCACCTACAAGCTCACCTCCAATCCAAAAACATATCAACCGATATAAACAACGTGTATTCAACATGTTTGGACCAATCCCTAGAAGAAGACTGCAGAAGTGAAGTTAGAGTAGACCTGTTGAATGGAAAAGTCAAACAAATCAAAACAATTACGAAGAATTAAAAAATATGTTAACAGAAATAAAGCAAGATACACCAGAAGCAGAAAACCCACCCCCAAGTATGCAGAAACGAAGAGCACCCTTATTAGGCTTTATCGGATCAATTATTGGACCAGTGACAGGAGTGATGACTTCTGACGACGCAGAAGAATATGACAACGCTATCAATGAACTACATGACAGACAAACTAACCTTAGCAAAATTTTAAGAAAGCAGACCCACATTGTCAAATCAGAAATCAACAACATTCACCTAGAGTTGAATCAAAAATCGCAAGAGATCGCCAACATACAACAACAGCTAAACGAGACCATCAAAAACATAGAATCACATAATCAATTCTGAAGTAACATCATATATTTCAGAAAAATAAGATAATAGGCTGACCATATCGAAATAAAACTTAATCACTTAGCCGAAAGTTTAAAACACTTTATAAAAATAGTAGAAGCAGCACGAGAAAAAAGGTTACATCCACTCCTTCTCACTAAAGAACAACTCCAAGAAATCATTACCGAAATACATTTTAAATTAAGTGAAAATGAATTTCCAATACCCACTTCACATGTTCGAGCAGAAGAACTGTCAAAATTAGGAAAAACAGATGTTAGAATCAGCTCTGGACGACTGCTCATTGCCATCGACATACCCTTACTAGATAAGGCAGGGTATCAGCTTTACGAAATTTATGCACATCCAGTGTATCAACAAATATCTCCGAATACAACAGGATCTATTTATATAATACCAAAAACTCCGTATATTGCCCTGGCAAATGATAAAAGAAAATTTTTTTTCGTAAGCAAGGAATATTATGATAATTGTCAAAAAACCTTTTACAACACCATCTGTGAAAACACCCAGCCCAATCACGAAGTTTCCAAAACCAACTCATGCGAATGTTTGATGTTAATAAGACCATCAAAGGACACCATTCACCTTTGTGACATCAGGATGAAAATAGAAGAAGAAATGTATTGGAACTACATCCCTTTGTTATCTGCCTGGATTTATTCATCAAAAAATCCAGAGCCAATAAGCATCAACTGCATAAGAGGAAAACTGGAAAAAGGCTACCTCAGCAATTCAGGACTACTCCGATTAGGTACAGGATATACTGCAAGGACGAAATATACCACCCTAACCGGAACTCAGATTAATAAAAGGACAGAAGAATATATTTACAACCCTAATTTTACTTTCAATATAACTGAAATTCTTCCAAAGTTGGACACAATTCAACAACTTCCTAAAATAAAACCTTCTACGTGGGAAAAATCTCACATAGGAAATTGGAAAAGGCTCCACACAGACGAATCACTTACAACCATAGAAGAACAATTGACAGAATTCGAAGAACAAAATTTTATTAAACAATTACATAATAAATACTGGACAGGAGGATCTAGTGCAATAATAATCATAATAATAATATTTATGATTTATTTTGGAAAAAATTCAATCATAAAATGTTTTAAAAACCCAAAAAGAACTCCTCAAAAGGAAGAGGCACCAACATAACTACAATACTTACAACCAGTAAACATCCCTGAAATTCGAGCACAAACAAAAACTACTAAATTTCCAATTCGAAATATCCGGATTGCCTAAAATACCACCTCCTGTGTCACCGAGGACGTTGACAAATCTAACTCGGCGATGCTGCGCAGGCAAGGGCGAGACGTCCTCCACAACCAGTCGGTTCAACCCTTCTACTACTGTCAACAGATCCCAACGAAAAACCCTCGAAGCTGAAAATTGGCAGCCTTCAACAAAATTTGCCGTTTAAGGGCAAGGGATGACACACTCAGCAAAAACCCCGTGCGACGAGCATCCAACCTATGGACTACCGTGAAGTCCGAAACAGACACAGACCATCCAAAAAGGTCGGAACAACAAACCGCGAAGGTTGAGAGAATAGTATCCGCCCTGACACCCCAAACTGCAACGTGGTAAATCCCTATGCGGTCCTCTATTGACGAAATGCGCAGAGATAAACTATCCGATCTCGAAACGCACCGCCCAGAACCAGTCGAGAAATCAAGTCATTCCCATTATTGAATGAACATAATTCTATTGAATTAAAATAAACAAAAAAAACATAATAATAATTCGTCATCGCAAACTAGATTTTAATCGTAAACGAAACAAAGGGCTTCATACGCGTCATGATAACAAACTCAAATAACGCGAAATATAAACAACTTATGATGCGGCCATTGCGGATCAAATTATATTTTTAACAGATAACGATTAGTAATTCCAAGTCATATTTTTCTACGAAACAATTCTTTTGATATTCAACCGACGTGGCAAATGTACGCTTATTTATCCTAAAGTTTAACATCATGAATCCTTAAAATTAAAGACATTACAAAGATATAAGAATTAAGTATAATTAACTCAAATCATTATGTTTACTCAAATTTATTTTAAATAAATTGTAAAGGAATAACCCACGCATAAACCTACTTCAATCCGTAACAACTCTCCCCCTCGTACAAAATTTATTTAATTTTGTACCTCTTTTGAACCCCATAATAATATAAGTTTATGCGTAGGTCTAACCAGAGTCCCTTGCGGAGTGCTCACTTCTGCTGCTCTTACTTGGCCATCTTTTCCCGGAAAAACTTTAAGGATAACCCCCTTCCGCCAATAATTACGCGGTGAATCTAGATCAACGATAAGTACGATGTCATTTACTTGTAAAGGAGTTTGTTTTTCTAACCACTTTTTTCGTGGTATTAAGCTAGGCAAATACTCGCGAAGCCATCTTTTCCAAAAGCAGTCGGCGTAGTGTTGCGATAATCTATACTGTTTTTGCGGACTTATATACTTCGCATCATAGCGCCCCAATTGCACTTCACCTGACGACGTGCCTATTAGAATATGGTTAGGGGTCACTGCTTCTTTGTCGCGCGGATCTAAGGACACGTGAGTGTGCGGCCTTGAGTTAACTGAGTGCTCAATTTCAACTAACAGCGTATTCAATACTTCTTCGCTCGGAGCTT
Organism: Diplolepis rosae; assembly: GCA_030998225.1. Classification (NCBI taxonomy): domain Eukaryota; kingdom Metazoa; phylum Arthropoda; class Insecta; order Hymenoptera; family Diplolepididae; genus Diplolepis; species Diplolepis rosae. Next base: position 515,682 of record JAPYXD010000688.1, on the reverse strand, counting down.
GCTCGCATAGAGTAGCGTTTAACGCAACTTTTACAGATCTAATCATCCTTTCCCACGCCCCTCCCATGTGTGGAGCGTCGGGTGGGTTAAAACGCCACTCTATGCCCTTTTTAAGCATAAAATCATTTATACCATCGTTGTCTATAGTTTCAATTTCTTCTTTGAGTTCTTTACTGGCTCCTTGGAAATTCGTTCCATTATCGCTATACATAACTAACGGAACGCCTCTCCTAGCCGCCAACCTTTGAATGGACATTATAGCCGAACTTGTATTTAGACTGTGTGCAAGTTCAATGTGTATTGCCCTAGTTGTTAAGCACGTGAATAAAACTCCCCATCGTTTTTCGCGACGACGACCAATTTTGACATACATGGGTCCGAAATAATCTATTCCGCAATGGCTAAACGGTCTTTGTCTAATTGCCATTCTTCCTTCTGGTAAGTTGGCCATCAAGGGGTTTTTTGGTTTCCCTCTGCGTAAACGACATACTAAACATTTACACGAGATAGAACGTAACGTATTTCTGAGACCGAGTATATAGTATTTTTGTCGAAGTTCATTTAAAACCGTGTTATTGCTACTGTGATAATATTTTCGGTGATACTCAGAAATTAATAATCTAGTGGCATAATGGTTGCTGTCGAGTATTATTGGTTGGTTTTCAAAATTTTCGTTTACTAAATTTACGCGACCATTTGCTCTTAATATTTGATTCTGGTCTAAAAACGGACTTAAATTTGCAATTTTACTCGATTTGGCAACATCTTTACCTTTTTTCAATTCACTCATTTCCGTTTGGAAACAATCTGATTGTATAACCCGATACCAATAATTTTCACTTTCTTTCACGACTTGAATGGGTGTACCCATATCGACAACGTGCCTCCACCTTTTTGACGCCGCGCGTATACGCCTGGCGTACACCAGCAAACCACGCCAGCCTAATAGTCTAGTTGTAAATGGTAAGTCTGTTATTTTAGCTGAAATTGAGTAAATATAAATTTTACGCATTTCCAGCTTATCAATCGAGCTCTTTTCTTCTGCGCTAAGAAATTTTCCTTTCGGCCATTCCGATTCAGGCTGTTTTAAAAAATCAGGCCCATTAAACCAGCGGGAATTTAATTTTAAGGCATCATTTAAAAAACGTGTTGCGTCATCTGCCGGATTTTGTGCTGTAGGCACCCAACGCCACTCAGAGTTTCGAGTGAGCTCGCCTATTTCCCCTAGACGATTAGCGACGAAAACTTGACGAACGCGCGGCTCTGAATTTATCCAATGCAAAACAGTACTGGAATCTGACCATAAAAATCGTTCATTTATATCTATCTCTATCTCATTCTCAATGAACTTCGCTAATCGCGCGCCGAGTAAAGCTGCTTGGAGTTCTAAACGCGGTACTGATAGCGGTTTTAATGGAGCGACTCTACTTTTAGACATAATCAATGTAACTCGAGTCGATCCATCCTCGTATTCAAAACGCAAGTACGCGGCTGTCGCATAAGCAGTTAGACTGGCGTCAGAAAATACATGAAGCTGTGCCTTTGCTTGTTGTGCATTAGTCATATAACAGCGTGGTACGCGGCATTCTTTTATCACGTTTAACTTGGCTACCCACTCTAACCATCCGACATATTCTTCCTCGCGCAACTTGTCATCCCAACCTATACCGCTTCTCCATATTTCTTGCATTATAATTTTTGATTTTAATGTAAAGGGTGAAATAAGACCAAGTGGATCAAAAACTGACATAATTACTTGCAAAAATTCGCGTTTTGTTGGCTTTTTCTCGCCGTTTAAAATTTCCTTAGGTATTTTTGAAAATTTAACATTAAATTTTAATTCATCTGTCTGTGTATCCCAATGTAGTCCCAATACTCGTTCTCCCCCTCGGTCGCACAATCGCATTTCTTGCTCGTTTACTGAATTTTTAACGTTTGAAATATTTTTTAAAACTTGTGGCGCGTTACTCGCCCACCCGTACATTTCAAAGTTTGCCTCGGCGTTGATCTTTATAACGTCATTAATAAGTTTTTCTGCCTCGTGCTCCGTTTTACGGCTGGCTAAATAATCATCCATATAACTGTTTCTTATAACACTAAGCGATGCATCGGGATTCGATTTGCTAAAACGTTCAGCATTTTTATTTTTAACAAAAATCGCGTTACACGGGGACGACTTTGCTCCAAAAATCAGGCTTGCCATTTCATATATTTCCGGTTCCTTTTCCCTATTTTTGCCACGCCATAAAAATCTTTGCGCACCTCGATCTTTTTCAATAACTTTTACGCGTAAAAACATATCTTTTATGTCGGCGATAAACGCAACAACATATTGCCTAAAACGTAGCATTATACCTACTAAAGATTGTAATAAATCTGGACCCGATTCAAGTTGATCGTTTAAACTCACACCGCTCGTTCTCGCTGCCGCGTCGAATACAAATCTTATTTTGTCCGGTTTATTTATATTGTAAACACCAAAGTGCGGTAAATACCAAATTCTCGATCTTTCCATACTCTCATCAACTTTTACCGCGTATCCGTGGTCTAAAAAGCGTTTAATTTCTCTATAATATAAACTGGCAAAATTAGGATCACGGTCCAAACGTTGTTCTAAGCTAAACAATCTTTTTTTCGCAGTTAAATAACTATTTAAATTAGGAGCATCCTTTTCCTTCCATAAAAGTCCGGTTTCCCAATGTTTACCCAGACATCTACTTGTCTCATTTAAAATTTTTAAAGCGTGATCGTGCTCGCTTTTAAGTTTCATATTTGTATCGATACCCATACTCTCTATCTCGAAATAGTGTTTTATTAAATTGTCTAGTCGTGTTTCTTCGCTGTATGATTCATCGCCTCGCGTCGTAGCGCTCATAAGAGGCATTTCTTTTACGTTAAGTACTTTATGCATTGACCTTGAAATTTGAGATACAAGGCCGTGCACTGACCAACCTAATAAAGAACGCGAGATAGCTATGTTACTGTTCTTTATTTCTTTTAACTCGCGCGTAGCTATAAGTTTTAAATTATCTTGACCTATTAAAACTTTCACTATTGCATTGTAATATGGTTTGATTTTTACACCTTTTTCTAACTTTTGTAATTGGGAAACGAGTTGGTGCGTAATAGTTTGAGATGGAAGTTGTAAATTTTTAACTGTAACCGCGCCTTTTATTTCAAACCTGCCAAATATTCCTTCTACAGAAAAATTCACTTTTTCGGAATTGTACGTAATCACTCCTTTATCATTAATGCCTTTCAAAGCTAAACTAATTTTTAGTCCTCTTGTATTTAAATCTCGCGCGAGTTTTTCGTTTATCAAAGTTATAGTAGAGCCTTCATCGAGCAATACATATGTGTCTATATTATCTCCATTCGGTCCAATCACTCGAAGTGGCAAAATTTTTAATAAAACACTTTTTTCCGTTAGTCAGATTTGTGATTCACCCGATCCTGATGCAACACTTACATGTTCTGCCCCACTTTTATCGTTACAATTTTTTTGTTGATCAATCAATAAAGTATCATCGCGACGGTAATTTTTCCGATGGAGTAAACTATGATGGCTTTTTCCGCAAAATGGACATTTAATATTTTTACAGACATTGCTCGCGTGACCAAACTTCAAACAATTGAAACACAATTTTTGTTTTTTAACTATCATCCAACGATTTTCTATCGGTTCGTTAGCAAAAAGTGAGCACTCTGACAAGCGGTGATTTTCTTTTGAGCAAAGAAAACATTTTCGGTACTTAAATCTATTGGCTTGAACACGCTCTCTGACTCTATTTTCGTTCGCACATTGTGTCGTATACACATTTCCAAATCTAACGTCGCGCATGTTTTTCCTTATATGATTAGATTTTTGTACCATCGGCGTATCGATTACATCTAAATCAAAAACACCGCCCGTAGCTGCTAAATGAGCTTCAGTATATAAAAATTCACCAAGTTTTTCCAGCTCTGATTTTTCTGCACTAGCCGTCGCGGCATATCTATTATATGCATATTTTAACGCTGAAGGAAGCTTACTTCCTATAAAGCGAATCAAATCAGGACTGTGTAAATAACCCGTCAAGTTTAGCGTTTTGAATGCCGTAGTCGCGCTTTTGAGCTTCGATGCAAACTGAGTTAAACTTATTTTTCCCGACTCGATATCAGGTAAACCTTTTAGATCCCACACTATTTTCTCGGCTATTGCTCTTTTGTTGCCGTAATGCAACTCAAGCGTACTCATTATTTCAGCAGTGTCAAGACTCGTAGCGAGAAGTGTGGCAACTACATCACGCGCCTTTCCTTTCAAAGCGTCATTCAAGCGTCTGATATTTTCCGAAGCACTATATTGACCGAGTTCAGTTGAACTTTCGTAAGATTTTTTAAAATTTAACCACTCTAATGAATCTCCGGAAAAACCTGGTAAATCTTTAGCGGTCGTTAGCCTATTTACTAATCGCACATTTCCGTCACCTAGTGATGTGTCACGCACCGCATTTAAAGTTCTCTCGATCACGTCAACAAGTCGCGTAGTCGGATCCACAGCACTTTCAATAGATTCAAATTGATCATTGCTTACCCGCCAAGTAGTACTACTCGCCAATGGTGTTGTACTTGTTAAATGACGTTGTCGTAATTGTTGATTGTTCACCATGTCTTCCTGTACCTGAGCAGCCGTTGATGTCGGAAGTGGAGCCAGATGTCCCGGTGAGACGTCACGGTCTTCGTCTGTTGGTATGTGCGTTGGAGGCACCTCGTTGTCGTTTAATTGTTCGTTAGCCCCATTATCAACTTCTTGTCTACTATCTCTGCGTGTACGTTGATCTCTTCTTGGAGCGCCTCGTGTACGTTTTGGTGCTTGTGGTCCGCTAGCGCTGTTTGCAGCTGCACGTGCTCGTTTCGGCGGCATTTTTTTTCTCAATAAAACAAACAGTATAAAATTAATATATATTCACTCAAAACATCTAAAAAAAAAAACTCTATTTTATCCCAGTTGTTCCGGTAGTTAAGTCCCAGGTTTCGGCACCATTTTGTTAAATGTAGAACTGGGATAAATAATCAGGTTGGACAAAGTATGAAGTTTTAAATTTTGTATTTTAGTATGATCTCCAAGTCGTAAGCTATGATATAACACAGAAGCAATTGAATAGAAAGTTGATATTCAAATGGACATAACAATAATTTTAGAAAGAGAAAAAGAAAAAGGATGCGAATTTCTAGTGATAGCTATTGTTTTGTATAAAATTTAAATTTGGCAAACTTAGGATTCACAAAGTCAGATAATTTCGAAGAGTAATTAATGCTACTTAACTGATCGAGAGCCAGAGAGCCAAAAGCCCAGTTCCTCGTCACCGCTCTGGTTTTATAATTTTTTATCTAATCCCTTCCCACCTCTCTCTCTGTTCTTTCTTTCCTTTTCTCACTCTTCGCTTTTCTTTCTCCTTACTTTGTCATATACAGCCACCAGACCACGGGTCGAGAACACGTCACTCACGTAATACGTGTGCCTGAATGTGTGTATGTGTTCGTGAAGTGTGAAGTGACACATGTTCCCCCCGTGCGCCCAATCGAACTGCCATATGACCTTTCCTGATGCCCAAGTCCTCATTAACCTGCAGGTCTAGCCCAGCTTTGACACCTTGTTCAAGCCCGCATTCACCTGTTCGTACACCCGGCCGCGGTGTAGGTTTAGATCAACTTTGGTGCACCGACTGTCCAAGCTATCATTGTTCCTCTCGGAAGGTATATGCCTTGAACACACTGTTTGAGACAACCGACTTCCTCTTTCAGGCCTAGATCTGCTTTGGACAGTTATGTTATTTCTTTACAACTTAATCATCAACATTTAATCGTCAACGTAAACATCCTTATTTAAACCATCAAATTCAAATTAATATCAATCCCTTAGCACTATCGTAGACTATCTCTCTTTTTTTCTTATACAACTTTAAAATGAATCATGGTTCCCATGAATATTCGGCTCCCGGACTATCGATCAATTTTACATCCTTAATATTTAATTACAATATCTCTCATTTCAATGATTAACAAATTATTACTTTACGTCTAGCTTACGGAAACTAAATAATATATATGTATACATATAAGTATCGTGCTTAATGATGAATTGCTAAATCACTACTTTGTTCATTCTCCAATTAGATTCATTCCCATTATTGAATGAACATAATTCTATTGAATTAAAATAAACAAAAAAAACATAATAATAATTCGTCATCGCAAACTAGATTTTAATCGTAAACGAAACAAAGGGCTTCATACGCGTCATGATAACAAACTCAAATAACGCGAAATATAAACAACTTATGATGCGGCCATTGCGGATCAAATTATATTTTTAACAGATAACGATTAGTAATTCCAAGTCATATTTTTCTACGAAACAATTCTTTTGATGTTCAACCGACGTGGCAAATGTACGCTTATTTATCCTAAAGTTTAACATCATGAATCCTTAAAATTAAAGACATTACAAAGATATAAGAATTAAGTATAATTAACTCAAATCATTATGTTTACTCAAATTTATTTTAAATAAATTGTAAAGGAATAACCCACGCATAAACCTACTTCAATCCGTAACAGTCAGTGCAATTATGACCTAGTACAATTGCACCGACCTGTCAAAATATATATATATATATTAAGTAACATGGCTGAAAAGACGAGAGAAAGATATACCGCACCGAGCATCAATGGACTTTGATCCCGATAGAATGACCTGCGTGAGAACTAGCCGCGAGTTCACGAGTTTATGCGACTGTCAGCAAGCATGGTCATCGACATTGCCGCCAGACGCGTGCCGATCAACAATTTATCATTGTACGTGCCGATCTACAAATTAGCAGGCACTCTCCCACTATGGGAATAATCAATAATATATAAACCCCTGATTTACCTCTGGAGGTTGTCTTTTCGCTAGTATCTGTTCAGTCTTCAAGATCTTAACGTCGGTAATCACTCCGTCCGCAAGTCATACTGTCGGTGTCACGAATTGACCCTTCGATATTCGTAATTCGGTATTTTACACAAGGAATACCTCGGTACTTCGTAAATAAAATCCCTGGTCTTTAAGTGGTGCAAGTCCGGTGGTCGTGAATTAATAAGTGCCGTTAAATACGTGTATCGTCGTATTAAGTCGAGTTCTGAGAGTTAAATCTACAGAAAACGAACTTTACCAGTGTTTAGCAAGCAAGTTGGATTGCCTGATACGCTTCCTGTACTACTTGACTAGCACTACTTAGCTCCAGCCAGGATTGTTCCGTTATCCAGCTATCAACAAGGAGGAATATACGACAAAACTCTTTCTCTTACCTTCTCAAGCAAGGAAAAAGTGTAAGTTATGTATATAAGCACCTCAAAACTTATTATATTACCTATAACGCCAATTGTAGTGCGTGAGTTGTATACCTAGGCATCTCAAAACCTAGTATATTAGCATAAAACGTACAAGTTACATATATAGGCATCTCAAAACCTGTATTATTCACTCATAAACGCATAAAACCCTTAATATTGCCTTCTCATCCTGAGAAGTAGTATAAGTCATACACATAAGCATCTCAAAACTTATTGTATAACTATCTTTTAATTAATAAAGCTTGTACACTTCAATATAATCAAATTTATTATTACTGTGAACAACTCGAGCCGCATAGGTTTGACTAGTGACCACGATCCCACACAAAAATATAAATAATCAGAGTTTACCACTCTGATTTAATCAGCAAACTTTCCTCCCTTTTCCTAATTTTCCCAACCTACCCTTGCCTTAGCTCGGGACGTAACAGTACAATATTATAAGGTTTAATGAGAAAGAAAATATTGGTGAAGGTATGGTAAAATTCTCTTAAATTCTCTGTAAATTCTCAAGTTGTCTTAAAATGACGGCCACAGTCACAAGAACGTGACCAAATTTTAAATGTCCGAGAAATTTAGAACTCTATATATGGGATGTGTTGACAAGTAAGATCAGATGAAATCATTCTATGAAATAACAAGAGAATGCAAAAAGTGGTGGCACCGTTTACTGTAGCACTTCATAGATGTAACTCTTGTCAACTCTTTTATAATTTTCAAATTACTCAATCCCAATAAAGATTTAAAATTGAAAGACTTTCGATTATCAGTTGTAGATGAGCTCACAGGAATAAATTGGCAAAAGAAACGGGGAAGACCATGTACAAATATACCCAGTATCCCTGCTACAAAAAAAGTTAAAACACCTGAAAGTATCAGAACGTCAGTACATAAACATTTGCCTGGTGTGTATGAGGATAGCTCCAAACCTTGTTTCCTTTGTAGTGCTAAAACCAATCGAGTTCGATCACAATTTTATTGTATAACATGCTGTGTTACGTGAACAAACTGCACGCTATTTTCTCCAAAGTCTCGTGTGCCTTCTCCAGGTTTTTCTACTTGGGGGATCAAAATTTCAAAGTCTGATGGGGAAGAAACAGTCGCCGGTTTAATGTTCACATCACTTTGACACTTTGACACATCACTACCCGACAATAAATTTGGCGCTGGAACCGAACCGTACTTTAAAAGAAAAACCGCACTCCATACGCTTCCTAAAACTAGCGCCGCGCATATCCGTTCAAATGAACTATCCTACGGGGACACCCAATACATTAGAGGTTACCTGCCCTGTGTATAATTTTGCGACTATAAAAGATAAAATACATATATCCATGACCGTTCTCTCAGCCGGGTCCGCTAGGTGACACTTTGAAATTCAAAAATCTGACTTCAGATTCGTAATCAGCGCCCTTAAGACCCATATATACAAATTATAACCTCTACCAGCTAATTGTTAAAAATTTTGTCCGCATTTGGAATCCGCCATTTTGAATTTTGAAAATCTGACTTCAGATTCGTAATCAGCGACCCCGAAAACCCATATATGGGGAAAAATTCGTCAAGTGTACCCGCCAAAAAACTTTTTGTCTCCGATTTCCTTGAAAGTCCGCGAAATTATTATCCTAGTGAACCTCTTTTAATTCTCGTAACAGAACGTCTCTAGTACGACGGGTTGTCAGTATACAAGGGCTCGAATTTTCAACCTTTTACTGCGCACGCTGATACTCAATTAACCATAACTTCTACAAAAGTTATCCAAATTCATTTTTTTATAGAGGTCTTGGAAATGGTTTTTCATCAACTTTACGCCGTAGGAAATGGTTTCAGATTTAAAAAATTATTTGTGCTTCATTTTTTAATTTTAAACATATTTTTGAGTTTTTCTCCAAGTGCGGCCGTTAATTTTCTTTCCAAAATTATGTTTGAAAAAAAGCTCGATTTTTTCCCTGTAAAATGAGCAATGGCCGAAAGTGGGGCGAAAAAAATTGGTGGAGATATATAACACTCCTTGCGCGCGGCTTCTGCCTCGCGAGCCCCAATGCTTCAAATTTAGAATGTACGGTTTCTAGTCGACTACAAATAATCGACTACAAACTGCATTTTTTAACCGAATAATTATTATCGTTATAAATTATTTCACTGATTATAATTTTTATTATTTATTGGACAAGTAAAATCCACTTTTATGTCGATACTTCATTTTAAAGACTTTAGAGAGAATTTGAAAAACCCGCCGAAAAAATTAGCACGCATATTTGACCACTAGATGGATGTTTCCGATACCTTTCTCGCAACAAAACTCATTGTCCGTTATTATAATTGCCAATTATTTTTCGATCAGAAATTGCTTTTATGCGATTTAGCTTCGGCTTATTTCGACGTCATAATACTGCAGGTTTGTACATTCCCGTCTATTATTTATTTTCATTTACTTTTCTCATTATTCAAAATAGACATAGTATTACTTAAATACTATATTTCGAACACTTACCCACCTTCCGTGGTTGGACTCAGTGTGCACAGATCTGATACTGACGCAGTCACAACTACAGAAGCACCTCCTGTCTGTGAGAAGCGAGTAAAGAAAGGCGGTGGCGCGCGCTGCCTTTCTTTCTTCCTCGCCGCTCTTGCACGCTCGTCCCACTTCTCCTTATTCTCCTCGCTTCCTCCATGCAATCCTATTTTTAGATTTCAAGCTTTCGGTTATCGAGTCGAAATTGAGAATTGTATTTCTCTCGACTCCGTGCAAAAGAGGCGCAAAGCAGACAACAATTTCAAATTTATGAAATATGTTTTTTAAAAAACAGCACTTTTTTCCGATATATTGAAAAACATCTACCTAAAATAAACTTCTAAAAGATCGTGTAAAATTTGATAAGCATTTGGCGATTTCAAAAATAAACTTTCAGTAAAATTTCTTGCCAATAAGTGTTCAAAATTTGAATCAATATGTATTTTTCTATTTAAATTTCCATACTTCTTATCAATTTTGTACATTTAAAAAATTTTCAGTTAGAGAGATGTATTCTTTTAAGAAAAGATAAACATAAAATTCAAGTTTAAAATTTACATTCTCAGTTTTATATTAGAAATATTTTCATCTTACATTTATGTGGCCTAAACGCAGATTTTTATTTCAAAAAAGTAAATGCTCTACAAGAAGGAAAAATTTTCTAATAGAAGTGGATGAATTAAAAAGCTAAAATATGTGTTCATTGATATCTTCATATGAACATGTAAATATTTACCCATATCAAATTTTACATGAAAATTTTTGTTCGAAGTGTTGAAATCTTGTTAAATATTTGGTCATTTTTAATTTGTCTGTTCATCTGAAATCGGGGGAAGATTTGAACAGTAAACAAAAAATTTTCCAATGAATTTCAAGGTCAATAAATGCTTAAAGTTTTAAATCAAGATTTTAATTACAAAATTTTGAAGCTTTGTAAATAAACTACTTGATTCAGAAAGTAATTCAGCTCTGTACAGCATTTTTATATTTTAAATTCATAATCTGTGCTTAGGCCACACAAAAGTAAGATAAAATTCTTTCACCATAAAACTAAGAATGTACACTGAAAATAATGGTTAGTAAAACCAACTAGTTCAGTTTGTAACTTGGGTTGTAACACCAACAGAAAAAATTGTTGTACCAACAAATAAAATATCATATGTTTATCTCTTCTTAATGAAAAATACTTTGCAGATAATTCTATGTTTCGATATTTTTTAAATGTACGCGAATATTTAAGAAATTCATAAGTAATTCACCTTTTTATGAAAATTAAAAATTTCCAAATAACACTGATTGACAAAGCTAAAAATTTATGAATAATTGAGGAGTTATATTCAATAAGGCGACAGGCGCTCGAAAACCTGTAAAAGTATTGTCCGCCTCGTGATGTCATAGTCAAAAATTGAAAATCGAAATTCGAAAAAACCAAAAACAAGGTTTTATGTTTTTGTTTCAGATTATCTGAAAGGTCACAATCGTTCACCCCATGTGCCCTGGACTTTTTTGACAAGGGCGTGTTCAAAGACATATGAAAGTCACGTTTGTGATTTTTATGAACAACCAAAAATTGTGTGATGAATGAATTGAATGAATGAATATATTATTTTTTCTAGATTTAGTGAAGCAGTTAGTCATCAACAAAAATTATGTTGTTTCAAAATGTTTTTTTTTCTCAAAATCAACTCTGTAGAAAAATGAGTAACTGTTTCTCAGGAAACTGAAACTGAATGTGACGATGACATCATTAGAAAGTGATAAGAAGTATAACTTCGCGAACAATCCAGGGCCAAGCACATGGAGAATATTTGAAACGATACTGACAGAGAAAATACAATGTTATATGTATGTTATTCTGTTGGAGGAAGCTATAGGACGCGAACTTTTGTACTTTGCCTGTCATCATCATGTAGCACAAGTTGAACTGTAAGCAGCTTCTGAAGTCAACTTGAGGAAAAAAAGTAGTCCCATCGTGCCCTACTTTAAGAAATTTCAAGAGGTATAGCCTACTATTGACGAGTCCAAACGTAAACCTCTAGCAGAAAACCAGCTTGTAAGGGATGCACTAAAACATGAAACAGAAGAACTCCTTCATTTTGCAATGGAAAATCTTATGAGCAAGCACTATAGAGACCTAGAATTACCTAGAATTTATGGAACTGGTATTTATCTTTCCATGAGGCAAACCGCCACGTGAAGAGTTCTTTCGAATTCCAGGAGCAATGCATCAAGTCAGGTGGATGTCTAAAGTTCTTTACAACTCTTGCTGCTCAAGCTCCAAATCAAGGTTTCTAGCTGGAGAAGAAAATTTATTCTTCAAGAGGACGCATCACAATAGACAGAGAATCTGAACTTTTAAAAGAGTTTGAACATTGTGAAAAAAATAATGGTTATGAATGACGTTGCTGAGGAAGGAGTGAAAGTAATATTAGATTTCAAGAATCTCATTACAAGAAATGAAAACTAGCAAAAATGTTTATTGCAAGTTGTTCAAAATTATAAATCATTATTTCCAGACAGCAACAAGAGAACATTGTCTCATGATACAGAAAAATAATTAATACACTAGATTAAACTATGTACTCGTATATAAGAAATCAATATATTATTATGAAAAATACTTGTGTTATTTTACAAAAATTTGCTTAAAAAATCAGCTGTTTAATCAAATGTTCAAATTTTTGATTATTTATTTAACAATTTTTAACCCAAAAAAGTAATTTGTTCACGCGATGTCTTTACAACTTTAGGTACATCCTTCCAATAATGTTATAGACAGAAACCTTCCAGTATTTCAGCCAGATCTATCAATACTTTTTGAGCTACGGCACGAGCTGTTTTTGAAAATGCATTTTCGAGATAATCGTGTTTAAAGTTCCAATACGATAAAACTATTAGTTTTAGTGACTTACCGATCAATCAGCGATTCCAGGCCCATATAATAAGCTTTCAGCCTCCTCAAAAGGCTAGTTATCTTCGATCTGCTGCTATTTCCGGGTTTTGTGAGCTGCTTTTGTCTCAGAAAGACTTATCTGGTTCTGTCTCGCTACTCGCGCCTCATCGATGTTTTCGGCGAAAACTTTGGAGTAGGTGTCAACAATTATAATAATTATATATATAATTATATTATCGTTCTAATCGACGTTCTGAATTATATTCATTTTATAATATTTGCCGTTTTATATATAGGGATTTAGTATAACGCATTAGTAGGCCTTCTAACAATTATGTAACAATTATGTTACAATTATGTAACAATTATGAAACAATTATGTAACAATAATGTGACAATTATGTAGCATTTATATAATATTTATGTAACAATCATATATCAGCTTCAGCATTCGAGTAACGAACATTCACTAATTCGAATCATATTGCAAATGATTATTGCTTCTATGGAACTATTATTGCGCATTGTAATAAAGTTAATGTATTAATGGAAACACGATTATTAACCAATTAAATAATTATATGAATCACGAACAGTAACAATGATAATTGAAAAGGATTACAATTCTATTTGTAATACAGAACTCAATATCTGCGAAAGTTTATACAGGGTTCCGTAATATTTATTTTGGCTTGGGGTCAGCTTAGTTTCTAATTATTTATGTCATCGAGGACATAAACATTAGGAAGGCAAACGTTTCGGCCACAGATGGGGGCCCTCTTCAGTGCCAATTAGCTTAATTGTAACCTTTAAATATTTATTAACTAATACATGCAATTAAGAAATATATGGTATTTTTTGTTTTTTTGATTTTTGCTTTTTTCTTATTAATTAAAAATAGAGTACACATGCAGAAAAACTTATGAGTAAGTGAGTTTCTAGGTGTGAAGAACCAGGCCGTTCCAAAAACTGCTCCAACAAGTAATCCTCTCCCACAGGAACCGTGAAAAATGCGGCCGCGGAACGCACTCCCTCAAGGGCACATATATAAACACAATTATTTCAAACCAGAAAGAAACAACACACGGGAGAATATAACGTGGGTCCTTGGTAAAGCACGCACAGCAAACCACACATATGCACGAGCACCAAAAGTAAAGGACACTGAAGTTAAAACAATCAGAACATTGCAATTGGTACAGAAAAATTTATTTATTTTCTCAAAAACCACAGAGATGACAGACCGATGTAAGTCCACCACTCTGCCACATGGCTAGAAGAAAACTGATTTGGGAATAACTCGTGTTTAGGAAGACAAGTGTTCAGAGTTTGACGTATATGGAGAGCATTCTCCATGATAGGTCAGGTTCCAACACCAAGGGTTATACACAGTCAAAATTTACTTTAATGTCCCCGGCACTTGAGATTTCTATGTGCTCAAGCGTCCAAGGAAAGCAAACCCCTACCACGTGTTCGAAGAATTCTGTAAGGAAAGGCACTCAATACGGTCCCGGCGTCGTAAAAATTAAACACATTTTTGTGGATATAGAAAATAAAATGCAGCTAAGGTGGAAATTCACGAAAAATTAATTTCCTGGTTTTTCGAAACCTCTGATTCTTAATAACTGGAACCCGGAAAAATACAATATTAAGTTTATAAGTTTGATTTCCGAGTTTTTCGGATTATAAGACTGCTGTAAAGTGGTAAAATATTACGCGAGCTATTCAAACTCTGATTTGAATAGAGAGATCAATTAATACGGTAGCACTACGGATTCTGAGACTAATAAAAAGTTGCAAAGTGATGCGCGAGCACTTCAGACTCTGACTTTAAGTGAGGTGGCCAAGTAATGCGCGAGTTCTTAGGAGTATAAGAGTTTTTATAAAGTGGCAAAGTAATACGCGAGATTTCCCGACTCTGACTTTAAGTAAGGTGATCAAGTAATGCGCGAATTCTTAGGAGTATAAGAATTGTTATAACGTGGCCAACTAATACGCGAGATTTCCGGACTCTGACTGAAAGTAAAGTGGCCAAGTAATGCGCGAGTTCTTAGGAGTATAAGAATTTTTATAAGTGGCCAAGTAATACGCGAGTTAAACGCAGTCTGTCTTGTAAAGAGTGGCCAAGTAATGCGCGAATTCTTTGGAGTAAGAGAATTGTTATAAAGTGGCCAACTAATACGCGAGATTTCCGAACTCTGACTTAAAGTAAGGTGGCCAAGTAATGCGCGAATTCTTAGGAGTGTAAGAATTTTTATAAAGTGGCCAAGTAGTACGCGAGATTTCCGGACTCTGACTTTAAGTAAGGTGGCCAAGTAATACGCGAGTTCTTAGGAGTATAAGAATTTTTATAAGTAGCCAAGTAATACGCGAGTTAAAAGAAGTCTGTCTTAAAAAGAGTGGCCAAGTAATGCGCGAATTCTTAGGAGTATAAGAATTTTTATAAAGTGGCCAAGTAATACGCGAGATTTCCGGACTCTGACTTTAAGTAAAGTGGCCAAGTAATACGCGAATTTATAGGAATATAAGAATTTTCATAAAGTGCCCAAGTAATGCGCGAGATTTCCGTACTCTGACTTTAAGTAAGGTGGCCAAATAATGCGCTAATTCTTAGGAGTATGAGAATTTTTATAAAGTGGCCAAGTAATACGCGAGTTACACGAAGTCTGTCTTGAAAAGAGTGGCCAAGTAATGCGCGAATTCTTAGGAGTATAAGAATTGTTATAAAGTGGCCAACTAATACGCGAGATTTCCGGACTCTGACTTTAAGTAAGGTGGCCAAGTAATGCGCGAGTTCTTAGGAGTATAAGAATTTTTATAAGTGGCCAAGAAATACGCGAGTTAAACGAAGTCTGTCTTGAAAAGAGTGGCCAAGTAATGCGCGAATTCTTAGGAGTATAAGAATTGTTATAAAGTGGCCAACTAATACGCGAGATTTCCGGACTCTGACTTAAAGTAAAGTGGCCAAGTAATGCGCGAGTTCTTAGGATTATAAGAATTTTTCTAAAGTGGCCAAGTAATGCGCGAGATTTCCGGACTCTGACTTTAAATAAGGTGGCCAAGTAATGCGCGGATTCTTAGGAGTATAAGAATTTTTCTAAAGTGGCCAAGTAATACGCGAGATTTCCGGACTCTGACTTTAAATAAGGTGGCCAAGTAATGCGCGAATTCTTAGGAGTATAAGAATTTTTCTAAAGTGGCCAAGTAATACGCGAGATTTCCGGACTCTGACTTTAAGTAAGGTGGCCAAGTAATGCGCGAGTTCAATGGACCACAGGACTGATATAAATACATAAGTGGTCTCGTAATACGCGAGTTAAACGAAGTCTGTCTTGAAAAGAGTGGACAAGTAATGCGCGAGTTCTTAGGAGTGTAAGAATTTTTATAAAGTGGCCAAGTAATACGCGAACTCATAGGAGTATAAGAATTTTTCTGAAGTGGCCAAGTAATACGCGAGATTTCCGGACTCTGACTTAAAGTAAAGTGGCCAAGTAATGCGCGAGTTCTTAGGATTATAAGAATTTTTCTAAAGTGGCCAAGTAATACGCGAGATTTCCGGACTCTGAATTTAAATAAGGTGGCCAAGTAATGCGCAAATTCTTAGGAGTATAAGAATTTTTCTAAAGTGGCCAAGTAATACGCGAGATTTCCGGACTCTGACTTTAAGTAAGGTGGCCAAGTAATGCGCGAGTTAAACGAAGTCTGTCTTAAAAAGAGTGGCCAAGTAATGCGCGAATTCTTAGGATTATAAGAATTTTTCTAAAGTGGCCAACTAATACGCGAGATTTCCGGACTCTGACTTAAAGTAAAGTGGCCAAGTAATGCGCGAGTTCTTAGGATTATAAGAATTTTTCTAAAGTGGCCAAGTAATGAGCGAGATTTCCGGACTCTGACTTCAAATAAGGTGGCCAAGTAATGCGCTGATTCTTAGGAGTATAAGAATTTTTCTAAAGTGGCCAAGTAATACGCGAGATTTCCGGACTCTGACTTTAAATAAGGTGGCCAAGTAATGCGCGAATTCTTAGGAGTATAAGAATTTTTCTAAAGTGGCCAAGTAATACGCGAGATTTCCGGACTCTGACTTTAAGTAAGGTGGCCAA
This sequence comes from Diplolepis rosae, assembly GCA_030998225.1. Classification (NCBI taxonomy): domain Eukaryota; kingdom Metazoa; phylum Arthropoda; class Insecta; order Hymenoptera; family Diplolepididae; genus Diplolepis; species Diplolepis rosae. Next base: position 498,800 of record JAPYXD010000688.1, on the reverse strand, counting down.
GTAATGCGCGAGTTCAATGGACCACAGGACTGATATAAATACATAAGTGGTCTCGTAATACGCGAGTTAAACGAAGTCTGTCTTGAAAAGAGTGGCCAAGTAATGCGCGAATTCTTAGGAGTGTAAGAATTTTTATAAAGTGGCCAAGTAATACGCGAACTCATAGGAGTATAAGAATTTTTCTGAAGTGGCCAAGTAATACGCGAGATTTCCGGACTCTGACTTAAAGTAAAGTGGCCAAGTAATGCGCGAGTTCTTAGGATTATAAGAATTTTTCTAAAGTGGCCAAGTAATACGCGAGATTTCCGGACTCTGAATTTAAATAAGGTGGCCAAGTAATGCGCAAATTCTTAGGAGTATAAGAATTTTTCTAAAGTGGCCAAGTAATACGCGAGATTTCCGGACTCTGACTTTAAGTAAGGTGGCCAAGTAATGCGCGAGTTCTTAGGAGTATAAGAATTTTTATAAGTAGCCAAGTAATACGCGAGTTACACGAAGTCTGTCTTGAAAAGAGTGGCCAAGTAATGCGCGAATTCTTAGGAGTATAAGAAATGTTATAAAGTGGCCAACTAATACGCGAGATTTCCGGACTTTGACTTAAAGTAAGGTGTCCAAGTAATGCGCGAATTCCTAGGGGTATAAGAAATGAAATAAAAACTCCAAGAAAAGCCGGAGATATCCGTACTCTGACTTTAAGTAATGTGGCCAAGTAATGCGCGAGTTCTTAGGAGTATAAGAATTTTTATAAGTGGCCAAGTAATACGCGAGTTAAACGAAGTCTGTCTTGAAAAGAGTGGCCAAGTAATGCGCGAATTTTTAGGAGTATAAGAATTGTTATAAAGAGGCCAAGTAATACGTGAAAATTCCGTACTCTGACTTAAAGTAAAGTGGCCAAGTAATGCGCGAGTTCTTAGGAGTATAAGAATTTTTATAAGTGGCCAAGTAATACGCGAGTTAAGCGAAGTCTGTCTTGAAAAGAGTGGCCAAGTAATGCGCGAATTTTTAGGAGTATAAGAATTGTTATAGAGAGGCCAACTAATACGCGAGATTTCCGGACTTTGACTTAAAGTAAGGTGTCCAAGTAATGCGCGAATTCCTAGGGGTATAAGAATTTTCATAAAGTGCCCAAGTAATGCGCGAGATTTCCGTACTCTGACTTTAAGTAAGGTGGCCAAATAATGCGCTAATTCTTAGGAGTATGAGAATTTTTATAAAGTGGCCAAGTAATACGCGAGATTTCCGGAATCTGACCTCAAATAAGGTGGCCAAGTAATGCGCGAATTTCAACAAAATCTGGCCCAGATAAAGTAGCCAGATGTGAGATCATAAAACCTGAAGGGACGACTGAAATACATGGTGGAGTCCCAATTTCTCAGGTCAGATTTTTTATGACCCTTTTTTAAGTATAGGGTTGTAAATCTTAGAAAGGTTTTCTATGTCAGTTCTAAGATTCACTGCATCGTCCGTACCTGCAATGTGACACATTTCCAACAGTAATCTTTTTTTATAGTGTATTTCGTTAGCTAGGATTTTTGTTCTGTCAAAATCGAAGAAATGGTCTTTCTCAATTGTATGTTTAGTTAGTGCATTTTGTTTATTAGGGCTTTCTCTAATGTTGTTTTTATGTTCTTTTAACCTGTTTTTAAGGAACCTTTTAGTTTGACCTATATAGACGGCTTTGCAATCATTCCCTTTGCAAGGAACGCTGTAGACGATGTTGGACGATAGTTCTTTAGGAATTTTATCTTTGGTTGGCTTGAATATCATTTTTAGATTTTTTTGATTTTTATACGCGGTTTTCAAGTTGTAGCTGTGTAGGATTCCCGATATTTTTTCTGACAGACCTTCGATATAAGGAATGCTAATGAAAGGTTTGATTTCCGCGTTTATGTCGATATGATTGTTGCCTAATCGTGTTTTTTGTTCAAGGGTAAGAAGTCTCTGGTTAATAATGTCTTGTGTGAAACAAGGTGGGTAGTCATTTTCATCTAGTGTATCTGTAATTAATTTAAGGTTGTTTTTTTGAAATTTCTTGTCTGAAAGTAAAATTGCTCTGTCAACCAAGTTGTTAATTACACTTTTTTTATATCTAAGGGGGTGGTGGGAGTTGAAGTTAAGGTATCTGCCTGACCAACTAGGCTTTCTATACCAATTGAAAGATAGTTTTTGGTCATGTTTCCTCGTGATAGAGACGTCTAAGAAATTGATAGCACCACCGACCTCTTTTTCTAGAGTGAATTCAATATTGAGGGGGTTAGTATTGAAAATTTGTAAAATGCGATCAACACCTTACTTAAAGTCAGAGTCGGGAAATCTCGCGTATTACTTTGCCACTTTATAAAAACTCTTATACTCCTAAGAACTCGCGCATTACTTGGCCACCTCACTTAAAGTCAGAGTCTGAAGTGCTCGCGCATCACTTTGCAACTTTTTATTAGTCTCAGAATCCGTAGTGCTACCGTATTAATTGATCTCTCTATTCAAATCAGAGTTTGATAGCTCGCGTAATATTTTACCACTTTACAGCAGTCTTATAATCCGAAAAACTCGGACATCAAACTTATAAACTTAATATTGTATTTTTCCGGGTTCCAGTTATTAAGAATCAGAGGTTTCAAAAAACCAGGAAATTAATTTTTCGTGAATTTCCACCTTAGCTGCATTTTATTTTCTATATCCACAAAAATGTGTTTAATTTTTACGACGCCGGGACCGTATTGAGTGCCTTTCCTTACAGAATTCTTCGAACACGTGGTAGGGGTTTGCTTTCCTTGGACGCTTGAGCACATAGAAATCTCAAGTGCCGGGGACATTAAAGTAAATTTTGACTGTGTATAACCCTTGGTGTTGGAACCTGACCTATCATGGAGAATGCTCTCCATATACGTCAAACTCTGAACACTTGTCTTCCTAAACACGAGTTATTCCCAAATCAGTTTTCTTCTAGCCATGTGGCAGAGTGGTGGACTTACATCGGTCTGTCATCTCTGTGGTTTTTGAGAAAATAAATAAATTTTTCTGTACCAATTGCAATGTTCTGATTGTTTTAACTTCAGTGTCCTTTACTTCTGGTGCTCGTGCATATGTGTGGTTTGCTGTGCGTGCTTTACCAAGGACCCACGTTATATTCTCCCGTGTGTTGTTTCTTTCTGGTTTGAAATAATTGTGTTTATATATGTGCCCTTGAGGGAGTGCGTTCCGCGGCCGCATTTTTCACGGTTCCTGTGGGAGAGGATTACTTGTTGGAGCAGTTTTTGGAACGGCCTGGTTCTTCACACCTAGAAACTCACTTACTCATAAGTTTTTCTGCATGTGTACTCTATTTTTAATTAATAAGCAAAAAGCAAAAAACAAAAAAACAAAAAATACCATATATTTCTTAATTGCATGTATTAGTTAATAAATATTTAAAGGTTACAATTAAGCTAATTGGCACTGAAGAGGGCCCCCATCTGTGGCCGAAACGTTTGCCTTCCTAATGTTTATGTCCTCGATGACATAAATAATTAGAAACTAAGCTGACCCCAAGCCAAAATAAATATTACAGAATTATAACTGTGGGTCAATGTAACAAGGAACATGTACGGAAACATGTCACGATATAATTTATACATGGTCATTTCATCCCCATGTCCAAACTAAAGGGGGAGGTGTCACGTCCTGTGACCATTTACATTTATTTATTTATAATATTATTTGCAATAAAATATGCATAAACAATATGTTTTGCGAAGTATTAATCATACTAAATAAAATGTACGGTAGTAAAATTGTAATAGGGAGAGAGATATAGTAAGTTTATGAATAGACAACACTTATGAACGAAACCTCGAAACCCCTACAAAGGTGTGAACGAGGGAACCCCATTGGAACGTGCTGAATAAACAAGAATATCGACCGGCGCAGCAAAACAGAGAAATTAAAAAGCTAGTTGATCTGAGAAGAAGGCACGTCGGGGAAACCAGAGGAAAAAAGCTATTCCAACATATTCTTCCCCTTTTTTCTTCCTCAATATACGAAAAGCTAAGCAGGTCAGCCACGTACCAAGGTCAGGGAAGCATCAACCAGAGGCTGTTAAAAATATCTAGGGCAAAAAAAAGTTACTGTCAGACCATCTTGAACTTCGGAACTCTTCCTTGAAAAGTTGTCGTCGGATCATCATCAGGAACAGAAATCTCTCCAGTACTTACAAGTTTCCTCCCCAGCAAGTAACAGTAGTGTTTCCCTCAAGAGTAAATTGGAGACATTTTAACGGGCAACTCCAAGTGACAGTTCATCGATACGTTCCTCCAGTGGTTGGATTATCAGTGGTTTTCTTCTTATCAGGAAAAGGAATTCCAGTTCCTCCAGGATTACTATTTCGAAGGGTTTCAGTCTAAATGGTGGGACCTAAGGTGTCAAGGAAAGGAATAAAAAAAGGAGTAAGTCAATTTAAGTTTAATAAGGAATATTCGTTGAAATCTCTTTTTTTCTCTCTCCCTTTTATGAGAATTGTAATTCGTTAAATAAAGTTAATATTTGTGAAATGTATTAAAATTTGTATTTCTGGCTATCCCTAACCCTTGCTTCGATTAAAAAATCCTTCCGATTTCTTAAGCGAACAAAAAATGGGGAAAATTAATTATAATAGTGAAAGGTGAGTAACTAGGACGGTACATTATGTCCCAAGTTTAATCGGCAGATTTGAGTAAAATTACTTCAACTAGTTTTCTCCGTGCATTAATTCAAATTGGATAACACAAGTATTTTATGTATTATACATATATGTATAATACAGAAATAAAGTGAATTAATTTTCTTGAGAACTGCAAAAATAGTCCAGTTTTGAAGGATTACTAATAAATAGAGACTTTTCTTTAAATTCACTGAGATTAAATTTTTGCTAGATTTTGTTTCTGAAATATCCTGACTGAATTGGGCTGAAATTTGTGACATCTCGTGTGATCAATGTTTGTTTTTTATCATATGATCTCCAAAATAATCCAAATATGCAGAATATTGATTTTTTACAAAAACAACATTTTTTATTATTAAACAAAAATTTGAAATTTGACAAAAGCAAGCAATTTATGGACAAACATGTTGAATTATTTCTTTAACTAAAAAAGACACACATATATGGATTTCATTTTTAGATTGCAGTCACATAGTGCTACAATAAAAAAAATATAAATTAAAAATAGAGTTTGTTGAGCGAAACCCAAATTAGCAAAGTTTGACCAAAGGAAGCCATATATGAACGAACCCTTTAAAATATCTCGTGATTTTTGATTGTTTTGGAGATCATATGACGAAGAAAAAAAATAAATTGTCACAAGAGACGTCACAAACTTCAGCACAATCCTGACTGAAGAATCTGAAAATGAAATGCAAAGATTTTTACATAAAAATAATATCTTTTGTTGGAATAAATGATTGTCTGCAGGTTTATGGGCCATTTATGGATTAGCGTCATCAAATACCACTGCTGTAGTGAAAGTTGATCCAGTTCACATGAAACTGCAATATGTGTGGAATATTACAGTCGATCATCATAAATTTGGTGAAATGTTCATCGCTCGTGGTGTCCTTTATGCAGTGCACAGCGTAACCGAAGAGAGCATGAAAATAAGGTATCTGTGGGCTTTTCAATTTTAAATTAAAAATTTTAGTAGATTTTTTTAACATCTTTGTACAATTGGATTTTATTTTCATTCATCTGAAGTAACGAAGTAAAGTTAAATTGAAGGGTTGGAGCGATAAAATAACTTTCGCATAGTATTACACTCTGAAGTTAAATTCGGATGATACTAACAGAGCGATATGATGTTTAAATTCAGCTTTATGATAAGCAATACCTCAGAAAGTGTTGAACTGTCAATTTTAGCGAATTGAGGCATCGGATTCCATAACCGACGGAGCGCGTGGCCTAGTAGGCAAAAGAGGGGATACCGCAATGTGCGCACTTTCTTTTCATTTAAATAAAAAATTGTTTTCGTACAAATTTGTCCGGAATAGTCTGAAATTTTATCAACAGACTCAAAAAACCCTAGAGCTTCAGATGGTTATGTATTATAAGAGTTGCGGCTGGCATAATTCTCATGTTTCAACTTCAAAGAAAAAAAGTATGCGAGGAAGTTTAGAGTTGAGAGAACTTTCAGCGAGAAAGTTGTTCAGTAGGCTTTAAGGCAGTTTTTAAATATATTTTCAGATTTTTTAATCCAAAACTGCGGTCAAGATAGGAATTTATTTAACTGCCCTCGAGCACACCGATACCGTCGCGAGGTATATCAATCGATCACAGGAGAAAGAGAGTTTAACCCATGCCGAGAGCACGCGATTCGACAGAGTTGCAACATCATTTTTGCCAATTCGTTTTCTTTATTTATATCTATTCTGTAAAAATTATTTAGAAACACCCTAAACGAATGGGAAGAAATGATATATATACACTTTATATTGGCAATAATATAACAAAAATTTGATCATTTCTCGTGAAATATACGTCAAAATAATCGTTATTACAGTTTTGGTAGTTACATATTGAAAAGTAGTGTGACGTCCTGACACTTACCTTCCTTTAATAATATATTTTATTTTTTTCCTCGTTTTAGATCGGTAAAGAAATCCAGAGGATTTCTAAACCGAAACTGGGATGAGGGTAGCTAACTAAAATGAAACTCGAAACTTACTGAATTTACAATTATTAACCTTTATTTTGATGGGTACAAACTGAGAGAGAGACATAGAGAGAGAGATAGAAAGTTATTAAAATTTCCTCCTGATGTCATATATTAAAATTGGACTTACTCGAATCCAGGCTGGAACCACTGATAATCCGGAAGGGGTACACACCTTCTAATCCACTTTACGATGCGTTGAAATTCTGACAGGTAGACGAAAATCCAAATAGGGAAACTGTGACAGGTGGGCCTTTATTCCACAAATCTATTTCAGGCTGGACTAGTGACGATCCCGAAGGGTGAGTTGAAGATGCACCTGTCAATATATACGAAGTGGGGCCTCGGTGGAATCGAATCGTAGACACTTCAATATATGAACCGTTCACAGGTTCCACTTTTTAACTCACGAACAATGTTCCATTAAATTGAATTTCTATGTAATGTTAAATTGACGAGGAAGATACTGACAAAAGATGGACTGAGTTGACCGGGGTAACTTCGAGAGTTCTCAATTTTTAGATGGTCGAGGGGAACTCTGATACTAAATTTTTGAGCAGAGTTCCAGCGTTGATGATAGACCGGCGGCAACTCTGTACTTTTCAGAGGGGTTCCGTTTCTGAAGATTTTCCGGCGGCAACTGAAGATTCGCAGACATCGAACTTCTAGGTGGTGATTAATGGGTTTTATATTTTTTGTCGATACTGACTATGTTTAATTTTGCCCTGCTAATATTCTTCTGATATTGGCCTGACCTTGGCACGTGTCTGAGCTGGCCTGTTTTCCTTTGGGTTGCCATTTTTTTATGTACTGAAGAAAAAAGGGGAGACTTCGTTTCCTTATTCTGGTTTCCCCGATGTTCCTTGTTCTTGAGATGATTCATTTTTTAATTTCTATCCTTTGCTGCACCTGTCGATATTCTTGTGTACTTAGGACATTCCGATGGGGTTCCCTCGTTAATAGGTAGTCAAGAGTTTACGATGTTTTCTATTTATAAGTTCACTACTATCTCTCTTTCTATTACAATTTTATTTTCGTACATTAAAGTTTCGTTTAATCAATGCTTTTTAATAGCTATTGCTCATGTATGTTTTATGTTAGAATCTTTTATTAATTTTACATATTTTTATATTATGAATAAATAATTGGTGACGGTCACGGGACGTGACACCTCCCCCCTTAAGTTCGAACACGGGGATCCAATGACCGTTTTTGAACTTTTTGAAATAAACAAGTTAACATTCGTTTCTGATTAAAATTCTTGTTAAGGTAGAATTTTCGTTGAAATGACATGGAGCTATTCTTATCGTCTGTGGTTTACATTGATACTTTGATAGGTTAATAATTGTGTTTTCTCAAATACATTAAATTTAATACATTGAATTTTAATAAATAGACATGTTTTCGCACAATTAATAATGATTACATTCACAATGGTTTGAATTAAAAACTTTCGAATATTTAGTACTTAAAAGACACACAATGAAGCTTTTTGTATTATTATGAGATATATCGATACATTGTTCTAAATATTCGGACAAGGATAATTCTAAATGGATACAATATAAAATGTTGATTCAAATGTTTTGAAAAGTTTAATATTATATTTGTTTTTGTATATTTTTCATTTATTAAAATTTAATTAGTGCATACAAGTAAATATTTATTACATACATATTAATGGAAAATTTTCAATAATTTGGTAAATATGTCAATAAAGTTAGATATGACTACATACTATTTTTATTATTTTTGTAATTTTTTGCTTTGTTATTATTTTTATGAATGAATCTGAATACATACACATACATGATTCGTTTTATTTACATTTTATCTAAACACTTCGGCATATATATTGATTAAACATTATTTGTCTAAAAACGCTAACCACACATATATTGATATTGTAACTAGATGTAATGTCGAATGACATTTATTAGACCCATAAATATTTTATTTATTAATATGTATTCGTGAACATGCATTATTCCGCATTACTAAATTTAAAAATCTAACATATTTTGATTAAAAAATTTTTTTTAAATAAAGCACTAACCATCATACATATTGATATAAGCAAATGTGATTACAATATTAAATGACCTTTATTACACACATACATTTTTTTTATTTGTCATTTTCTGTATTTTTATTACATTTTGTTTTCTTTTTATGAATAAATCTGTATAGTTGCATATAAACTATTTCATTTCTCAAATAATTCAATATTTGCTTTAATCAAACGTTAATCTATTTGTAAGACATATACTTTGTAATATAACATATTCTATTTCAAGCTTATCTACATACATATTTCTAAAAGCATTTAAGATGTCAACATTTTTGTAAAATTTGTTTTAATAATCATTGAATACAATCAATTGATTTCAATATATTTTCACGCAGATTTTTTTTAAATCAGATTATATAATTTCATAAAAGAGAAAAAATTTCTTATATTTAAGTCGCATTCATGATAGTCACGGGACGTGACACCTCCCCCCTTATGTTTGAACATGGGGATGAAATCGACATGTTTAAACTTACTCAGTTTTCATTCATATACTTTATTTTATTTTATTAGCAATGCGTCACATCACGTAATTACATTTTTTATATTCGCTTTTAACTGTTATTTATTCCACAAATTTTTTATTTCGCTTCGGAGCAGTACAATTCACTGGTTTGTGACCTCTTTGGTAGCAACGTTCGCAAGTGCCAGTCCATTTATATAGCATTACTTTTTCGAAATCATTTTCTATAGGTTTTTTCAATACATTTACGGCCTCTGTTTGTTCGCTGAATAAATATTTTTTATGCAAAAGTTCTAATAGTTTTCGTACTGCATTATGCTTAGCTTCTTTCTTTGTTTTAGATTTTTTCCCCATACTTATATATATATTTGACTCTTTTCGGATTTCGCACGTCGCAACAAATATTGGCACATGACTTGATGTATTACATTGGACAGTATCAAATTTTGGATCGCTAAAATCGTATTCTCAGCTTATTTCATGTATAATTTGAAGTGGACTATTAGTAATTGTAATATCCCTGCCATTAATTTTCTCTTCCATTTTCTGAGACAAAATGTTTATATTTGTTTGAAAAGATTAAGTTAATTCCAGACACTATGTCGTAAATCGTGTACAATTTGTTTGTTATTGATTCAAACAGTGATTTTTGATTTTGCATAATCTAAATATTACTTTTATATAATTCAAAAGGTTGAATACGTTATCATAGATTTAAGCAGTAACTTTTGTAAGGCCTGAGTGTTATTTTGATATAATTCTAAGGGTTTGAATACCTGATTACTGATTTAAACAGTAATTTTTGAATAATCTGGGTATTATTTTTGTATGGTTTCAAATTTGAGTACTTTATTACTGATTCAAATAGGAAAATTTTTCTGAAGGTCTAAGTGCTATTTTAATATAATTCAAAATTTAAATACTCTATTACTGATTAAAGCAATAAAAAAAAATTTTGCATGATCTAAGTATTATTTTAATATGATTCGTAATTTTAATTACGTAATTCGTAATTTTTTGATAATCTAGATATTGTTTCAATATTCTTCGTGGAGTTGATTCAAACAATGATTTTTTACTTTAACTTCATATCCTAAGCTTATTCTGCCAATTTCATCTAAGTATTGCTCGATGCAATCTACACATTTATATGCTGGTTTAAAGCGTTTTACTATTTCGGTTTCACAAAATTGGCATTTTGTGTTTCTCACTTCATTTTTTACTATTGAGTGCCATGAGTTTTCGACATTATAATTGAAACGAAAAGGAACGTGAATTTGTAAGTAACATATTTCACAAATCTTAAACATTGTAACTTTGTGGACATATATTCTTTCAATTTCTGGTAATAAAGAAATACATGAGCAATTTAAAAGCATTTGACAAGCTCTTGGATAGTCTTGTGGACAAACGCCATCAATGTATCTTGGAAAATCTAGTGAAGGGTTTTCAGCTGTTGGAATCATTATTATATAAGAGTTATTTCTTAGATTTTAAATAGTTTTTCTCAATGTTCTTTTTTTTTTTTTTTAAATTTTGTGAAAGTGAACAAAGATTCATTTATTTGAGGTAAGTACCTAATTTCTTATACAGTTAATTTTTTAAATAATTTCTATATTATTTTTCTAGTTTGAATTGTTCCTGTTGTTTTTCTTCAAAAATTTATTTGGTTCAATTGATAATGGATAGATCCTACTTGTATATTCATTGCTGGTTCTGCAGTTGGAATTGTTTCTGTTTGGAAAAAGAGAAAAAAAACTCCAATTATGCATATTACCTATTTTTATTGTATAATTAAAGAAAAAGAAAAGATAAATTTGTTGGAATGAAATAGTTTTTTTTTAAATTATGGAAAAAATGGAAAAGATTATAGATTCATTCTATGAAGGGTTGTGCTATGTGAGAATTAATAAAGTAAATAGAGATGATGGCTGTTGCCTTGATGCATGCATAAGGTGCCAAAACATGTGGTGTATAGGGATTTAGGAGGATTAGGTAGCTTGGTAGGAAAACCTGATGACTGTTGCTAGTTGTAATCAAAAAACTGTATTTATTCTTAAATTAGCCAGGTTTGAATGCATATATTGCTATATAGGTGGGGATGTTTGATTAAGTATAGGATGGTACCTTTTGAGTTTTCCTCAGAGGGATCCTTCATCAGTTTTTAAAATTTCGTTTAACCGCTCAGTTCTCAGCGTTTCTCGGGGTTTTTTATTTGTTTCGTTTTTTTTTTCAAAAAAAAAAAATAAATAAAAAAAAGATGTCTGGAAGTAGTGAAATGTAGTGAAGTTGCGCGAGAGTTTATGGACCATGTTGAGGTGCGGGATCGTTTGAAACCTTTGCTTCGAGATGAGTGGTGCTCGCTACCATGGGCACCTCGACCCTGCGAGGTAGTTTATAAGATTGATGTATATGGCAATGATCGTTTTCTGCCTCCCTGGTGGAAGCTTTTTCCGGAGCAGCAGAAGTAGAAGTTGGAGAGACTGGTGGTCAACTCTTTCGCGGATTACCATGAGGCAGGAGCTTATTACATTGCGGGAGAATGGTGTGCGTTTGATGCGAATCGAACACTGGTGAAGGTGAGTTGTGAAAATTTCTTATAACCTCTCTTTTTTTTGTGATTTCCTTTTTGTTTACATGCTTCAAAGATATCAAGTCGTGGATGGTGTATTTAAAGTGGTAAACTTTATTTCCTATTGAAATTATTTATTTGATTTGTTTTTAAATTGGTTATTTTTCAATTGGTTTTTACATTATTTATTTCATTATTAAAATAATTAATTACTTTATTCAATTTTTTATTGTTTAATTAATATTAGTTATTTAAATTATTTTATATTATAAAAAGTTTTCCTACTAATTTGTTTAATTACAAAATTCTTGGGTTATTTTATCTAAAACTATGATTTTTTTTTATTATTTAGTTTGGATTTCTAAGATTATTCATTTATTTTATAATAATAATTTCTTAATTATTTAATTTTAACCATTCTTCATGATTTTTGTTTTTTATTATTATTTTTATTATTATTGTATTATTATTTTATTACTTTATCATTATTATTATTTATTATTATTATTATTTTCTTTTTTTTGTTATTATTATTATTATTATATAAAAAAAAAATTTATTCATATATATATATATTATTTATTTTATATTATAAAAATTTTTCCTACTAATTTGTTTAATTACAAAATTCTTTGGTTATTTTGTCTAAAATTATGATTTTTTTTATTATTTAGTTTGGATTTTTAAGATTATTCATTTATTTTATTATAATAATTTCTTAATTATTTAATTTTAACCATTTTTCATGATTTTTGTTTTTTTATTATTATTTTTATTATTATTGTTTTATTATTTTATTAGTTTATCATTATTATTATTTATTATTATTATTATTATTTCAAATTAATTAGTTGAGTTTGAAATTTTTGTCACTGCCTACATTATCGGAGGATCACTAGTCGCGTGTCAGATAGGATACGTTGTCGACAGGTGTCCTCGTAGACAATTTCAAACTCTTATATCGCCAATAATGCAAATAAATTTAATATTTTAAAGAATTTGAAAATCTTTCTGTGGAAAAAATGACGCTTTCGACTGCGCTGGGATTCGAGCCCAGGTCTTTCGATTGCCGGTCGACTGCTCTGACCACTGAGCTACACAGGCGTCCGACATCCCTTTCTCCACAGGAAGATCTCCTTATATCGCCTAGTGGCTCAGCCTTGCGGCTGTAAATGATTTCAAATTAATTAGTTGAGTTTGAAATTTTTGTCACTGCCACAGAAAGATTTTCAAATTCTTTAAATTATTATTATTATATAAAAAAATTTATATATATATATATATATAATTTATTTTATTATTATTATTATTATTGGAATTTTTGTTAATTTTTCATTTTTTTGGCATAGAAAACCGGGTAAAATAAACGAAAAACTTAGAATTTTGTAAACAACGGACCGAAATTTTTTGTTTGTTTTATTTTCCTTTATCAGGAACGGATGAACAGTTCGTTATTAATAGTAAGCGCGAACAGTTTTCAATTTTGAAAACTTTCCTTGAGGACTTTGTTACCGGAGTCTCTCAACGATCGAACTAAACTGATTTAAAAACCGACTCGGGACATGTGGCTTTGATGACTGACAATTTTTTTCTTTTTAAAAACTATCCTGAGAGGTTCTTCTCCTCCTTGAAGAAGACTATTGTCCTAAACCTAGTTAAGAAATTCGAGACGGTTATGGTGATTTTTACGAGTGGTCGAAAGTGTATATTTATGAAGAAAAAGATTATTTATATCAGTTTTCCAGACAAATCATTTTGTATTGAATTTGCAAGCACGTCTTTGCAGAATTATAAATTATTCTAATATCTGTATTTGTCATTTTACTTAATATTATTCGAGTGTCTTCAGAAATGAAGAAAAAATGGAAAGTTTTTTATTTCTGAATTTAGTTTAATTCTGAGATGTTTTGAAAAGAAAAAAAATAAACTCATCTTTAAAAAATTAAGTATCACATTTAAAAGTATTTTTGAAATTAACTTGTTCTGAAAATAGTCAGAGTATGAATATTTTATAGTAATGTCTATTTTCAGAACAAGTTAATTTCAAAAATACTTTTAAATGTGATACTTAATTTTTTAAAGATGAGTTTATTTTTTTTCTTTTCATAACATCTCAGAATTAAACTAAATTCAGAAATAAAAAACTTTCCATTTTTTCTTCATTTCTGAACACACTCGAATAATATTAAGTAAAATGACAAATATAGATATTAGAATAATTTATAATTCTGCAAAGACGTGCTTGCAAATTCAATACAAAATGATTTGTCCGGAAAACTGATATAAATAATATCGTGACATATTTCCGTACATGTTCCTTGTTACATTGACCCACAGTTATAATTCTGAAATATTTATTTTGGCTTGGGGTCAGCTTAGTTTCTAATTATTTATGTCATCGAGGACATAAACATTAGGAAGGCAAACGTTTCGGCCACAGATGGGGGCCCTCTTCAGTGCCAATTAGCTTAATTGTAACCTTTAAATATTTATTAACTAATACATGCAATTAAGAAATATATGGTATTTTTTGTTTTTTTGTTTTTTGCTTTTTGCTTATTAATTAAAAATAGAGTACACATGCAGAAAAACTTATGAGTAAGTGAGTTTCTAGGTGTGAAGAACCAGGCCGTTCCAAAAACTGCTCCAACAAGTAATCCTCTCCCACAGGAACCGTGAAAAATGCGGCCGCGGAACGCACTCCCTCAAGGGCACATATATAAACACAATTATTTCAAACCAGAAAGAAACAACACACGGGAGAATATAACGTGGGTCCTTGGTAAAGCACGCACAGCAAACCACACATATGCACGAGCACCAGAAGTAAAGGACACTGAAGTTAAAACAATCAGAACATTGCAATTGGTACAGAAAAATTTATTTATTTTCTCAAAAACCACAGAGATGACAGACGGATGTAAGTCCACCACTCTGCCACATGGCTAGAAGAAAACTGATTTGGGAATAACTCGTGTTTAGGAAGACAAGTGTTCAGAGTTTGACGTATATGGAGAGCATTCTCCATGATAGATCAGGTTCCAACACCAAGGGTTATACACAGTCAAAATTTACTTTAATGTCCCCGGCACTTGAGATTTCTATGTGCTCAAGCGTCCAAGGAAAGCAAACCCCTACCACGTGTTCGAAGAATTCTGTAAGGAAAGGCACTCAATACGGTCCCGGCGTCGTAAAAATTAAACACATTTTTGTGGATATAGAAAGTAAAATGCAGCTAAGGTGGAAATTCACGAAAAATTAATTTCCTGGTTTTTCGAAACCTCTGATTCTTAATAACTGGAACCCGGAAAAATACAATATTAAGTTTATAAGTATGATGTCCGAGTTTTTCGGATTATAAGACTGCTGTAAAGTGGTAAAATATTACGCGAGCTATTCAAACTCTGATTTGAATAGAGAGATCAATTAATACGGTAGCACTACGGATTCTGAGACTAATAAAAAGTTGCAAAGTGATGCGCGAGCACTTCAGACTCTGACTTTAAGTGAGGTGGCCAAGTAATGCGCGAGTTCTTAGGAGTATAAGAGTTTTTATAAAGTGGCAAAGTAATACGCGAGATTTCCCGACTCTGACTTTAAGTAAGGTGATCAAGTAATGCGCGAATTCTTAGGAGTATAAGAATTGTTATAACGTGGCCAACTAATACGCGAGATTTCCGGACTCTGACTGAAAGTAAAGTGGCCAAGTAATGCGCGAGTTCTTAGGAGTATAAGAATTTTTATAAGTGGCCAAGTAATACGCGAGTTAAACGCAGTCTGTCTTGTAAAGAGTGGCCAAGTAATGCGCGAATTCTTAGGAGTGTAAGAATTTTTATAAAGTGGCCAAGTAGTACGCTAGATTTCCGGACTCTGACTTTAAGTAAGGTGGCCA
This sequence comes from Diplolepis rosae, assembly GCA_030998225.1. Classification (NCBI taxonomy): domain Eukaryota; kingdom Metazoa; phylum Arthropoda; class Insecta; order Hymenoptera; family Diplolepididae; genus Diplolepis; species Diplolepis rosae. The sequence goes on along the minus strand of JAPYXD010000688.1, from coordinate 483,143 downwards.
AGTAATACGCGAGTTCTTAGGAGTATAAGAATTTTTATAAGTAGCCAAGTAATACGCGAGTTAAAAGAAGTCTGTCTTAAAAAGAGTGGTTAAGTAATGCGCGAATTCTTAGGAGTATAAGAATTGTTATAAAGTGGCCAAGTAATGCGCGAGTTCTTAGGATTATAAGAATTTTTCTAAAGTGGCCAAGTAATACGCGAGATTTCCGGACTCTGACTTTAAATAAGGTGGCCAAGTAATGCGCGAATTCTTAGGAGTATAAGAATTTTTCTAAAGTGGCCAAGTAATACGCGAGATTTTCGGACTCTGACCTTAAGTAAGGTGGCCAAGTAATGCGCGAATTCTTAGGAGTATCAGAATTTTTCTAAAGTGGCCAAGTAATACGCGAGATTTCCGGACTCTGACCTTAAGTAAGGTGGCCAAGTAATGCGCGAATTCTTAGGAGTATAAGAATTTTTATAAGTAGCCAAGTAATACGCGAGTTAAACGAAGTCTGTCTTAAAAAGAGTGGCCAAGTAATGCGCGAATTCTTAGGAGTATAAGAATTTTTATAAAGTGGCCAACTAATACGCGAGATTTCCGGACTCTGACTTAAAGTAAAGTGGCCAAGTAATGCGCGAGTTCTTAGGATTATAAGAATTTTTCTAAAGTGGCCAAGTAATACGCGAGATTTCCGGACTCTGACTTTAAATAAGGTGGCCAAGTAATGCGCGAGTTCAATGGACCACAGGACTGATATAAATACATAAGTGGTCTCGTAATACGCGAGTTAAACGAAGTCTGTCTTGAAAAGAGTGGCCAAGTAATGCGCGAATTCTTAGGAGTATAAGAATTGTTATAAAGTGGCCAACTAATACGCGAGATTTCCGGACTCTGACTTGAAGTAAAGTGGCCAAGTAATGCGCGAGTTCTTAGGAGTACAAGAATTTTTATAAGTGGCCAAGAATTACGCGAGCTAAACGAAGTCTGTCTTGAAAAGAGTGGCCAAGTAATGCGCGAATTCTTAGGAGTATAAGAATTGTTATAAAGTGGCCAACTAATACGCGAGATTTCCGGACTCTGACTTGAAGTAAAGTGGCCAAGTAATGCGCGAGTTCTTAGGAGTATAAGAATTTTTATAAGTGGCCAAGTAATACGCGAGTTAAACGAAGTCTGTCTTGAAAAGAGTGGCCAAGTAATGCGCGAATTTTTAGGAGTATAAGAATTGTTGAAACGTTTGCCTTCCTAATGTTTATGTCCTCGATGACATAAATAATTAGAAACTAAGCTGACCCCAAGCCAAAATAAATATTACAGAGATATAAATAATCTTTTTCTTCATAAATATACACTTTCGTCCACTCGTAAAAATCACCATAACCGTCTCGAATTTCTTAACTAGGTTTAGGACAATAGTCTTCTTCAAGGAGGAGAAGAACCTCTCAGGATAGTTTTTAAAAAGAAAAAAATTGTCAGTCATCAAAGCCACATGTCCCGAGTCGGTTTTTAAATCAGTTTAGTTCGATCGTTGAGAGACTCCGGTAACAAAGTCCTCAAGGAAAGTTTTCAAAATTGAAAACTGTTCGCGCTTACTATTAATAACGAACTGGTCATCCGTTCTTGATAAAGGAAAATAAAACAAACAAAAAATTCTAAGTTTTTCGTTTATTTAACCCGGTTTTCTATGTACAGTGATTTCTACATAATATTTCCATTTCGTGTTTTTGCTTACTGGAATTCTTCATTTTGAACTGAAAGCGATGAGATAAGTTTTTGAGTTTCATTATTATCCTCATTTTAACTATCTTATACATTTTTATCTTTCACGAAAATTTTGAATTAATCTTTAAATCTATGTCACTGAAGAGGGCCCCCATATGTGGCCGAAACGTTTGCCTTTTCTCTTTTTTGTGATTTTTATCGTAAGTAGCATTGAAAATTTCAATAGAAGAAAATAAAAAGAGGCTGACCCAATGCCAAAAAAATGAAAAATTAACAAAAATTCTGTGAATTTTGGGTCGATATAATAGCAGACATGCCATCAAACATGTCACTTTACAATTATTATTATTATTTTCTTTTGCATTACAGGTTTCTGAGGATCGCGAAAAGTGGACAACGCCGACTTTCTGTTTTTCCATGGAGCCAATTTTCAGAGAGATCGGTTTTACAACTGGTGCAATTACCTTGGGACTGGGTGAGGAGTGGATCTAACTCGATATCGACCAAGGTAGCGGAGGCCCGTGGCAACTTCGTGTCTGTTGACCGGCCGTTTCTTGTGAAAGGGCGGAAATGGAGGATTGTTGATGTTGTCATATAACCGGTAAGTTTGGTACCTATGTCTTTATTCCTAAATACAATAGTTTTTTTCTGAAAATATAAACATTTATTTTTGTTTTAGGATTACGGTCAACATTTGTGAAGTTCTAAGGGTGTGAAGGAGAAAGAAAAGAATTTGTTATCTTCTACTGTCTTTGAGTTAAAGATATAAGAGTGAATTTTTTTTGGTTATTTAAAATAGATTTTAAGTTAATATTTGTTTGTCTTTTAATAAAAATATGAATGATTCATTATTAATTATTGTGTAATTTTATGTAATATATTTTTTATTAGGTAATATAACGTTATAAATTTTATTTTAATTAAGAATTATTATTTTATTTTAATGTAAAATAGGAAAGATTATTCGTTTTTGAAAATAAAGGAAATTTTAACTGTAAATTTGATTTTTTAGTTTTAGTCTTATTTATATTAAATTCTTATAATTTTATCAGCATTGAATTAATTAATTTCATTTATTAATAACTAATTTATCCTGGTTCCTTGGAACGTTTAATGGGTTAAATTTAGCACAAGCAATTTGTTTTGTTGGTTATCTTTTGATGATATATTTATTTTCGTAATTATTCCCGAGATTATATTACTGGTTCAAAAACTTTTGGTATAAGTTAAGGGAAATTTTGTTCGGTTTAGGAAATTTGAAAATTGTCTTTTGATATTAATTATTATTATTGCTTTTATTTTGATCCGTATTATTAATATTATTGTCAGATTGTATGACTATGTTGACCTGTGTATTTCTGGCAGCCCTGTCCGACTAAAAACAAAATGGCGGTTCCTTGGTGATTATAGTTTCTATGTGCGAAGTTTTCTCACCAGAGCGGCGCTGCACGCGGCACGCTCTACAAAAGCATAATACTAATAGACAAATATTTAAAAAATTTTAAATAATTAAGTTTCTGAACAATATAAAATGAAAAAATGTTCCTAAAATGATTCTAGGACATAAAATACACATTTTGCATAAATCAATTAATACGAAATAAAAAAAAGAACACATTAAACTTCGTAAAATATATACTGTGGATACGCATGATGAATTCTTGAGAACCTGAACAAAATTTTTTTTATGTTATCCCCATATAACTGAAAATATATTTAAAAATAAATAAAAAGCTTAAGCTTCTAAATAAAAGTATTTTCCATTAATATTTTCCAGCTTCAAACGAATGAAATGAAAAGTAAATATTTTGTTAAGCCCTGTGTTCAACATAAAAAACCATGTGAAGGGAAATATATACTCAATTAAAAATTTGTAAATGTAACGAAAAATATTCATTACTATAAAATTTGCTAGTACATATTTTTAACATATTTAAAATTTTTAACATGTACAGATCGATGATGACTAGTTAAGTGTCGCAAAGCTTGGCTGCTTTTTTCTTCATGACGCTAACTTTTTAAATCTCAGCCATTTCCTGTCTTACGAATTGTTTCATTCCTATTTAAAATAAAATTAAATTGCATATGCTAACATCTCCACAGCTTCATTGGCATGTTCTTTGCATTGAAAACTAAATTTTGTTTCAGATGAAATTAAATCGTCTAGAATTAGATCAAAAGAATTGCTAGACCGGCAATGTTTGTTAAATAGATATTCGACAACTGTGATAAGCTTGTATCACTTAACATTTGGATCTATGAAATCTTTATTTAATTTTGCAAATCTACTCAAACTTTCAGGTAACTGATCACAAGAAAAAGTTATTGTATCTGCATGAATTTCAGAAGTAGTCAAAAATTCATTTAAGCATGTCGAACACTGAGTGTGCTGTTTAATGTAAGCAGTTATACGACCAGTTGTGTAAAAATCAAACAATCTCTAACAGCTGGTAATGCATAATCGTGCGCTACTGCATCTACAAACTCACTAAAATCAGTGTCTTCACAATCGATTATTGCTTTTAACTTTTCTCAAATTTCTTGAATTGCGCTTTTACTATTCGACTGATGTAATTCTTTCAATTTTGAAATTGTTATTAAGGGCTGTGGAGGGTTGCCATCGAAAGTACTACAATTTCCAAGCTTTGGAGGTTTCAAAATGCTAAAGGCAGCTAATATCTTGTATATTTGCAAGAAGGTTGGTGCACAAGGATGATCATTTGTTCCTCCAGCTAATCTGATAGTGTCATAAAATCTCTAAACAAAAGGAAAGGAACAAAAAATTAGTGAAACTTTTATACAGTATTGATAATATTCCATTCGAAATCTCATACTGAATAAAATATTTTTATCTTGTTCAGTTAAATTTTCTGAAATTAAGGAAGCTAATGAAATACTAAATGGATTTTGAATGCAACATCAACGACACTATATTTCTTATACAAATCCATTTTGTAAAAAAAATAAAAGTACTTTCTTGGATATTTATATTTCACTGCAAGAATTCGGATGAAAAGGAATGGATTGAAGGGATATAAAGATAAATTTTTGAATTAAATAAATACCGTGATGATTAATATGAACGTATCTATATTTTATTATACGCGTAAAAAATACTAAGTATAAAGTAATTAAAATAAATATTTTAATATTATTATTATAAACGGTAGTTTATCTTTCCTGCAAAACACGTCATATTAAAATGAATACATATGTATATATGTCTTCGCTTATGTTCGAAATATTTCGTACAGGGAATATAGATATATTAGATACTTTATCAGATATCTTTATATAAAATCTGGTCTAATATTTTATTTACTGATACGTACATGTTAAAATTTTAAAATATGTTAAAAATATGTACTAGCAAATTTTATAGTAATGAACATTTTTTGTCATGTGAAACAAAATTTATTTTTCAATGCAAAGAACATGCCAATGAAGCTGTGGAGCTGTTAGCATATGCAATTTAATTTTATTTTAAATAGGAATGAAACAATTCGTAAGACAGGAAATGGCCGAGATTTAAATACTTAGCGTCTTGAAGAAAAAAGCAGCCAAGCTTTGCGACACTTAACTAGTCATCATCGATCTGTACATGTTAAAAATTTTAAATATGTTTAAAATATGTACTAGCAAATTTTATAGTAATGAATATTTTTTGTTACATTTACAAATTTTTAATTGAGTATATATTTCCCTTCACATGGTTTTTTATGTTGAACACAGGGCTTAACAAAATATTTATTTTTGATTTCATTCGTTTGAAGCTGGAAAATACTTCTATTTAGAAGCTTAAGCTTTTTATTTATTTTTAAATATATTTTCAGTTATATGGGGATAACATAAAAAAAATTTTGTTCAGGTTCTCAAGAATTCATCATGCGTATCCACAGTATATATTTTACGAAGTTTAATGTGTTCTTTTTTTTATTTCGTATTAATTGATTTATGCAAAATGTGTATTTTATGTCCTAGAATCATTTTAGGAACATTTTTTCATTTTATATTGTTCAGAAACTTAATTATTTAAAATTTTTTAAATATTTGTCTATTAGTATTATGCTTTTGTAGAGCGTGCCGCGTGCAGCGACGCTCTGGTGAGAAAACTTCGCACATAGAAACTATAATCACTAAGATAATCAAGTTCTTTCCGTCGCAGGCAGGGAGTCGGATAGGGCTGATTTCTGGCATATGGAAATGAGATAGGTGTGACGGCTGCCATATTGGAATTTAGTTTATGTTTGCAAAAACTAAGGGTGTGTTCATGTATGCAATGTACGTACTGTATGTAACGTAAGTTACGTTAGCGGTAACAAGTGTGATTAACGTTTAGTATTTTATGATGAATTTTAGATTTTTCTTTTCTTTTTTTTTTGCTAGTATATTATTAGATAATAGTTTCATTCATTTTAAAATGTATTGAACAATTGTTTATTCTGATCGTCACGTAGTTTAGCGACATCTAGTTGTTTTGTTTTGCCAGCAGATGGCGTATTTTGTAGCAGCGGTTTTTTTTATACTATTATGAATTATGATTGTTCTAATTGGTTATTTGAATTAGGTATAAAGAGTGCAGTTTGTATACTACTGCTTTTTTTGAATTTTCTGTAATTTCTTCGTTTAATGAGTCTAAATTTAAGTGTGTGTTTTCTAGGGTTATATTTTTTATAATAAGATAATATTGGTATAATTTTTTAGTAATTATTATGATAATCAAAATGGTTAATGATAATGTAATAGTTAAACCAATTATCAATTTAAATATGTAATCGTAGTAGTAGTTTTCTTTATTTTGTAAAATTTCTTTAAAATTTTCGTTAATTTGGTGTGCAATGCTTATTTCAAATTCGAGAAGCGATAGAGGCATGTTTCCAGGGATTTATTTTTTCCTATAAATTTTTCCAGTTGTGAGAGATTTTTTATCGATATCTGACTTAAATATGGTACGATTGTTTCTAGCAAAATTTTGAATGAAGGTGTGACAATGTTTGTACTAAAATTGTTAAAATTTTTTAATTTGCTAAAGAGTAAAGAGTTGCTTATTTGACATTCAGGATTGATTTTGAGTATTCCGTTATTTAAGAGGCTAATCATTATATTTGGTTCTTTTGGACATTCCAATTTTATCTGTTGGAGAGAAGAAGAAGAATATAGCCATCCATGGTGAGATTTAGTGGTACTAGAGTTAGATGATTTTGGAAATTTATGATATAGTTGCAAAAAATTGAAGGGGAACCCTTAAATAATGATGTTCCGCAGGTTGGATTTTTGTTGATATTAAGAAGAGGAGGTATATAGTTGCAAATGATGTTTCGTTTTATATTATTGCATGAATTTAAGTAACAGTTATCGAGAATAAAGTAATTTTGTTTGTCACTAGAGATTCCTACATACTGCATTTGAGATTTTAAAAATATAGTTGGTTTGGGGTTAATAGGAAGGTTGTGATCTATAGGTTGGAGGATGGATTTTATAAATTTGAAAGTTGTTTCTTCCTATGTTTGGAGTACTTAATAAAAAAATTAATTGGTGTTGATATATGAAGTATTGAATTTTTGAGTACTTTATTATTTCCGATAATTCAAAATCAATGAAATTTCGTTTTAAAGTTTGTTGATATGAATTGAATGTTGTTGGATCAAAAAATTCAGGATGCCAAAGTCCGTTTTTTGCATAAGTTAGTAGCTCTGATATCTGTTGAAGTGTTGAAAAGTACAAATTGAACATTTCGAGTATGTCATCTAACCATTCTGTCATCTGGGTTGTTTTAGAATTTTTTAAGTCAGGAAAGTCTTGTATCCAAAAATTATAGACGATAATCCTGTCTAAAGTGGTACCAAATTCCATTATTGCTTTCATTAATGTGTGTTTATATAAATGTGTTTTATGTTTTTCCCATTGAAAAGTATTTGCAATTGTTTTTTCTTCAGATTCTAGGTTCTTTTTTGTAAAGTTATGTAATAGTTTTGGAAAGATGATTTTTGTATCGTTGAAAAGATAGTATATTTTTTCGATTAAGTTCTTTATTTTGAGTTTTTGGTTTTCAAATCTTTTGTTGTTATCTCTTTTTACGCAATAATTACTTTCTTGAACACTTTTACAGAAATCTATAGCATTTTGATGAATGTTTACTAGTTTATTTTGAAAGCTGAATATTTTATAAATGTCTAAGTAAGTCATTAAATGGCTTTCCTCTTCAAAAATTTTTATTTCTTCAACACTTTCGAAGTAAAGCCCTATTGAATTCTCGAGTTTAATTTTTGTATAATAGTTACTGTAGTCAGATTTATGGGCAAAAAATGAGTTAGACAAAATGGGCAAAAAATTAGAGTTAGTTAAAAAGAAATAAGATTTTTCCATACATGTCATTTCTCTCCTGGTTGTGTCCTAGAAAAAGAAAAACAGATAATATTAGTAAATGACCTGAAAGAAAGTTTATATATTAGATGGATTTCATGAATGGATTTGTTTCTAAGAAAAGGTTTGTAAATTTCTTGAAAAAAATAGTTTTTTCTTTTGAACAATGGTTTGAGGTGTAGTTCAAACTTTCGAATTTTTTTTATATAGGTATTAATTCTGTACCGCTAAATCTTATATTGCCAATTTTACAAATTGCTATGCAATTCAATTTTTTGCTAGATATTTTCATTTTGATGTATGAAAACATTGGTTTTTCAATTTGATTAATAATGGAATATTTTCCCAATTCCATAGGTATTATATTCGTATAGTCTTCGTATTTACTTGTTGGAATGCGTTCATCTGTTAGCAAATAATAAAGCGTTTGTGCTGCGTTTTGTCTTGCTGTATCTATTTGATTTGAAGTGGCCGTTATAGTATAATTTTCATATTCGACTGTTACAGTATAATAAACTGTATCTCTTGTTACATGGCTAATGGTAGTGTTAAATTGTGGGAGTACCTCATTAATTATTTGTTTCATGTAGTTATATAGATATTCAATAGGTTTTCTGTTTGTTTTACTTTTGTTTCTTTTTGTGGATTATTTTGGATTGCTTGTTTTTCACAAGTAATGTTCGTGATTGACATTTTATGTAGTCAATTATTACAGATGGATAGGATAGTTTGATGGTCCTTCAATATTATTGAGTTGGGCGTGGGGATAAAGGTTTGAATTTGTTTGCGTGTGTATATTACCTGTGTGGGTAAGTTCTGCGTATGGTGGTGTTTGTATCTCTTGTTGTGGGGCTGAAGGGTTTCCTTTTTGTAGTTCTAACGTTGGTTCCTTGGCTTGTTCCCTATTTGCTTGTGGTTTTCCTAGATGTAATAAAAGATTAGTTACTGAGTCCCAAAGTGCACCAAGAAGATGGATTGACCATCCAAATACACTATGTAAAGCATATCCATGTATAATTGTGTCTGCTATTAACTTAATTCCTCTAATTATTATTATTATTCCTATAAATCCTGCACTTGCTGTACCAAAATTTGTGAATAAAGTCCAAAATCTTCCCCAGGCTGATTCAGCTATTTTATTTAATGTTTCTTCATCTAAAAGGTTCATCAAAGACACTTTATCATTCATATTTGGATGTCCTAGTATTTCTCGTGCTAGTGAGTTTAATACGTTTGGTTTTTCTGCAGGGAACATGATATGATCTCTTAATTTGTCTAAATCTGCTTGTGTGTAAATTCCACTTGTTGCCAGAGAAGCTGGGTTAGTGTATTTCCAAGTTGGTTTCGTAGTTGGTTTCATTATTGATGGTGGTAGTGATTCAGTTGGTTTTGGAGATAATTTATACCAAGCGTTGTTTAAATAATACATTGATGGTAGGAAAATATTACAACTTGTTTCCGTTTCTTTTCCTATTATTATGTGTGTACGAGGGGTAAGAAATAGTGTTTCGTTTCCTTTATGAATTGGAAGCTGTAAAAAACTGATCAGTTTGTCTGAATTTCACTTCAATGGGAATGCATTTAACTATATGCACTACTTCTCCTGCAATTATAGACATGTATCCTGGACCTTTCATCAGATGGTAGGCAAATTCGTCAGGTGCTTGAGTTGCTATAATTAAGGAATTTTTGAAGACTTGTTGTTCAAGCTGACATTTATGGGTTAAAAGGTCATGATATAATTTACTCATTTCTCTAAAAATGTGTCTTTCGACATAAATGAATTTTGAATTTATATATGTAAAGAGATCCATATTTTCAACTAATAGTTGTTTATTTTCCAAAAATGTATTTCCTCGAGTAGTTTCGAAAATTAGTAACTTTGGATGTTCGGTTCGTATTAAAACATAGTTACAGACAGGTTGCATAGCTTTTTGTGCTAAAAGGAAAGTTATCTCATTGGTAGTTAAAGAGTATATGACTTGTCGATTGAGAGTTGAATTATCATATGTTTTATTTGCTGATCCTTCATATATTACTGTATATTTTTGAAAATTACAATTATTGTTGGGTAATGGGTTCCAAAAAGTTTGTCCACCTCCTAGTTCATCGGTACATGTAGTATCAGAGAGTGAACAAATTACCCCAGATTTTAAATGGATTTTGTCTGTATTAATATTGATTGTTGCTTGGTATTCTTGTAAGGTTATCCGATACTTTGCATGCACGATTACGTTTTCCCAAGTTCCAAAAAGATCTGAATACTGTGATCCTGAGCATTGTCCATTTATCTGCGTTGATCCTGCTAACATTATAGCATGTGAGGATGTTCTATTAATCCTTAGACCGGTTATTTGTGTATTTATGGATGCTAAAAATACTCCTGTCTTATGCATTTTGTTACATTGATCTCAAGACACTTCTTGGATGTATTCCCTGTATCCATTAATAACTGCTGATGTGTGAGAGTGCATTCCACAATATTCAATTTTCCTGTCTACTTCTACCTTGCATTGAATAACTTTTGTTAGAGTAAAGTCACTTAATTGTAAAAGTTGAACATATATTTTTTCTACCTGTACTTGGGGTTCTGGAATATCGCATTCTCCTACTTCAAATAAAGATAGTGTTGTTATATTCAGGTGATTTGTCCCACAGTCATATCCAATGATGGCGTGTACTATGCCGCTCCAGAGTAAAAGGTAAAAGATGTAGATTTTCTTGATATTCAGTTTCATTATCTGTAAAGTGATATTTTTTGATTAGCAGTTTGCGACTGCTAATAATCTATTTTTCTTATAATATTTTTGAAATTATTAAATTTATACTTAGTTGGGCATATCTAAAATGTCGGCTAAAAATTTTTGACCAGATTGTCGTAAACTTCGCAATAAGTCGTAATATGCATCAGGTCCTCTTGTTTTAATTCTTAAAATTATGTCTTTAATTATTTCTTGATTCGTTATATCTTGAGACCAATTTGGTACGTTGCAATCGTCGTAGTTAAATATCCCATTTATAAATAAGTATGGCCATAATGCTTTCATATCAACTTGGCGAACGATTAGGTCACAATATAAATCAATGCGTTGACGATGTTTAGGTTCCATTGTGATCTGCAATCATTTTTATTTAATTTTAATTTTTCTTTTTATGATCAGTTGCTGGTGGGGTTATATATGAAAGTCTAAGTCTATTAATATTGACAATTTTTGGTATTAGTTGCTGGTGGGGTTATATTTGAAGGTCTAAGTCTATTAATATTGACAATTTTTTGTTTATTTTTAACTGAAATTTTTATGTTTCCTTTGCCTAATATTTCAAGTACTTCGTATGGTCCTGAATATTGATTTTCGGATTTCTTTAGTTCGCCACCTTCCAGTAAAAATACACTATTTCCGATTTTAAAATTTTGTTGATTAATTTTTCTGTCGTAATATTCCTTTGATTTTTCTTTAGCTGCTATTAAATTTTGTCATGCTATTCCACGCATTTCATGTAATTTTGTAATTAATTTTGTCATGTACATATCATAAGTTTCCATTTTTTCATGTTCTGGTAAAGGATCGCTTGATGGTAAACATGCTAATTTCCCAAAGACTAATTCGTAAGGTGTGCATTTCGTTCTTTCGTGAACACTCGTGTTATATGAAAACATTCCTAATTCAATCCAATCATCCCATTCTGCATTATTTTCGATAAACTGTTTAAGATATTCTTTAAGAACGTGATGGGATCTTTCCAAGGATCCATTTGATTGAGGGTGGTAAGCGGTAGTCTTAAATTGACGTATTTGAAATCGTTTTGCCATTTTTTTCATTAAATTGCTTAGAAAATCTGCTCCTTGATCTGTTAAAACCGCTTTTGGCGAGCCATACATGCAAATAAATTTCTTAACAAAAGCATCTGCTATTGTTCCAGCTTGATGATTTGGGAGTGGGATTGCTAAAGAGTATTTAGTAAAATTATCTTGAATAGTAAGTATATATTGATTTTGTGATGAAGTTGTTGGTAACTTTCCAACAATATCCATTGAAATTTTCTCAAATGCTGTTCCTGGGGTATCAGTAATTATCATAGGGTTTTTTGTTTTCACCCTAACAAGTTTTTTAAGTTGACATTGTAAACAGAGTTGTATATATTTTTGTATATCCAATTTCATATTTTCCCAATAAATTAATTGATTTCTTTGCTATTTTGTAGGATATTGTGTGATTCCATTACAGATTATTATTTTAATTGTAGAATCAAAGAATGCTATTTTTAATGTAGCCAAAATTTCTTCCCACAAAACATTGTTGATATGTGGTCATTTTGCAATACTTAATGATTTAATGTTTAATTCTTCTACCATGGAATGGAGAGAATAAATTACTAATTTGATATCTTTAGTTGTTTCTCCTAGACTTGCTTTAAATTCATCTTCGATTGGAAGTATAAAATGGTATTGATTTCCTTTTCGTAATTTTTGGACTATTCCTATTTGTAAATTTTTAAAATTTGGTAATTTTCCACATTTGCTCAAAAGCTTAGAGCCTACATCACGGGGTTTTCCTTTATTGCCTACAAAATACGCATAATTATTTTTTCTCATCGTCAATTGGTCGCGGCATTCAATTATATTTTTCTGTGTCTTAGGCAATCCGGATGTTGAAGGTTGATCAGGGGGTGGCTCTGGGGGTGGCCTTTCTTCTGTGAGATCGTATTCATCAGTTTTTAGAATTATCTATTTCTAGTATGTCCGGTTGTTCGTTTTCGTTTTCATGTTCTACGTTTTGAAATTTTTCCTGGATTCCTTCTTCTTTTTCGTCTTCGCTTGATAAGTCAAAATTTGATTCAGAATAACTTTCTTCTATTAATTCTTCATTTTCATTTTTCGGAGAGTTTTTCTTCTTCTTATTTATTTTTGGTTTTTGTTTAACATCATAATCTGGATCAGAATCTGTTTCGTCTTCTGATTCCATAAATTTACGTTTCTTATCATTTTCAGTTAATTTATTCATAACTTTACTGGGTCTACCTCTTTTTTTAATTGATTTCTGTAATTTTACTTCTTGAATAATCTTTCGTGGCCTTCCACGCTTCTTTTGTACCTTATTTGTTACTTCAACATTTTTAATAGTTTATTTTTCATAGCATCTTCATTTTTATCCATATTTATGTTCGTCTAATTTTTTAATTGGCTCCTTGTTTGTGTAACGTCCCAGTCACATATCTACTATTAATTTATAATAATGAATTTTCCTCGTTTTTGATCAATAAAGAAATCTGAACGATTTCTAAACTGAATCAGGGACGAGGATAACCAATAATAAAATTGAAGGAAATATTAATATAATGGTCCTTTATTGAAAATTACAAGTGGAAATTCCCTAACTTGAATATGACTAACCTTAGTTAATTCTGAACCGACTGGAACCGAAGGCTGGAGCCACTGATAATCCCTTTCTGCTAAATTCTCGTACTGGAAGTGGAAACTGGAGAACAACTTCAACGATGAACACCTCGACGTCGATTGTCACTCGATGTGGAACTTAACTGACAACAGAACTTGACGATGGGAACTGACGATGTGTTGGACCTTCCGGGTCACAAGTCGAACTGGAACTGAAGAACTGGCCAACTGCCAACTGACAACTGCTAACTGCTGACTGACTAACTGACTACTACTGAGACTACTGAGACTACTGAGACTACTCAGACTACTGAGACTACTCAGACTACTGAGACTACTCAGACTACTGAGACTACTGAGCTCGTCCTTAGAATCGGGCTCCTTAAATATCCTGGGGGTTGGTCATTTCACCCTATTTTATGATTTTGTTTTTCTCGAACTCGCCCCCTTTGATATTTTCTAATTTCAATAAATTTCATTTCTTGTCAGTTTAGTTCTTTTTCTTCTGAGTAGACGTGCTGTCAATCCGTGTATATGACATGATTCATTGATTCGGCTTCAGTGTGTATAAGAATTTCCATTTCGGTTTATTACCAATTCTGCTGCCTAATTTTGTTAGTCCCCAAATTCAATTTTCCTTTACGGCCCTTTTTATAGCATTTTTATAGCCTTATTTGTGTAGTGCCTCCCACGCAGTGTTAAATAGTAGGGATCACCCATGGAGTCTGCGTCTAGGCTTTTAACCTTTACTGAGCCTGCGTCGGAATTTTGGGACAATCGGTTGTGTATTTTGGATCAATACTTCCCGCATTCCTGAAGTCTACTTGTTGCTTCTGAATGACCCTCGTAAAATTGGGGTGCGATGACATCCCGAGGTGCATCTGCGGTTGTGTATCTCCATTTCCGGTGAGGGTGGAGATATTGATTTCTTACTAGGCGATTCTGAATACTATCTTCTGTGTTTACTTCTTCGTTTTCTCTTACAGTATTTTGATTTTTCCTCTCTGTAGATTTTTTTTCCAGTCGATTCTTATTTTTTCTTAAACAATTTAGTTACATACATTAATGGTAAAAGTTATATTCAAGTTTTACATAATATAAATATTAACATTCATTATATTTATAATTAAAAGGTCACAGGACGTGACACCTCGCCCCTTAAGTTTGGACATGGGGATGAAATGACCATGTACAAACTTTTTCGCGGACATTAAATTTTGTTTTTCTTACAGATTAATCATAAAAAATTTTTCACGGTTAATAATCATGTTTCCATTCTTACATAAACTTGACTACATCAAAACATTCGCAATAGTAGGTTCATAGAAGCGATACTGATAACATTGCCATACAGTGTTCATTAATCGAATGCTGAAGCTGATTTATAAATGTTACGTATTTGTTACATAATTGTCGCACAATTGTTACTAAACGGTTACGTAGTTATAAGACCTATTGGTGCGTTATACGAAATCCAAAAAATATAATCCAAAATGTCGATTTCAATCTTCTTACCCTTTAAAATATTTTATTTATTTATTTATTTTTATTATTTTTTCTTTCACCTTATTTGTTAATACAATGAACTTATTTCAGATAATACCTATTCGTAACGCAATATACACCTACGTGTCATAGCTGAATATAAATTGAAAACTACGCTTACTTTTTCAAATACAGTATTCAGACATTAATTACGCACATACATTATTGAAGATTTTTTTCATTTTATCTTATTTTGACTGAATTTTTCATAGTAACGCCTATATTATTTATCATAATTAATGTTTATCCTTTTCCATAAAACGGTAAATACGTACATACTAATGAATGGATGTATTAATGTATGTGAATGTAATCCCCTTAAATTGAACTTTATCTTGAGGAACAGAGGGGAATATTTATTACGCGCTTAAAGTTTTATTATTTTTCTATAATTCGTTTCATCAACATTTTTTAAGTAATCTGTATACATGCAGATACATTAATCCATTTATATCGAGCAATTCACATATTTCCAATTAAACTTTCACTTATCTAGGAAAAGTATATTCCTATCGCATGGAGCAAAATTGTCCTATCGAATTTGTCTACGCATACATCTTTGAGATATCAATTAGCACACGATTCAAATATAGAGCTACATCATACTTTTTCTATTATTGTTTCGAGAGAGAAAAAAGAAAACATTTTTTTTTGATACATTATGTTTTATTATATTATTTCTCTGACGATACTAACACTCATATGCAACATTTAATACTTTTATTACTTGTTCATACATTGATATAGTATTTAATCTTTTAGCGAATATTTCCTTAAATAGTGATTAAATTGATTTTCGAATACGCCCTCATGCAGGTCATATGATTACATATAAGAGAAAAATTAACTTCGATCAGATTCATTTATTTTTCAAAGATATTGGTAAAGTTACGGGACGTGACACCTCGCCCCTTAAGTTTGGACATGGGGATGGAATGACCATGTTCAAACTTTTATATTAGCATATCAAATGAAAACTAGTCGGATATGATTTTTGAATAATGTATTTTATTAGATTTCTTGGAAGTTTTTATTTCTTTTGGGCCTTCTGCAATTATTCGATAGGTGCCCTCTTTCGTAGCATCTCTCGCACGCGCCTGTCCATTTATATAGTTTCTCTTTATCAGAGTAGTTTTCACTTGGGTTTTGTTCACTTTCTGGTAATTTTTCTTCGGAAAAAATGTATTTCTCATTTAATAATTCTAAAATTTTCTGTGCTACATTTTGTTTGGATTCTTTCTTTTTGTATGAGCTATCACCTAGACAAACATATGTTTTTTCTTCTTTTGTTATTGTGCCTTTAGCGAGAAATGGTTTTTTTGAATTCTGAAATGAGACATCGTATATTGGCTCGGAAAAGTTATATTCTATACAGATTTCATTTAATGTTTGCATTGGGCTACGGCTTTTAGTTATATCTCGTTCCATTTTAATATAATTGTTATTATAGACTGTCAAATAGATGATTTCTTACTTCTAATTCTAAATTCAAATTTGTAGCTAATGGATGATTTAGATATTCTTCAATGCAATCGAGACATTCGCAGGCTGGTTTATTTGGTTTTAATAAAATTTTATTACATAGTCCGCAGGTCGTGTTTGCTGTTTCTGGTACAATCATATAATGTCCTTCATTTCCTACATTATAATATAACTGATAACTGTTGGGTAAAGTGAAATAGCATTGTGTACAAATTCGCCAGCCTATTACTCTATGAGTGTATACAGTTATTATACCTTCATTGAATGAATAGCAAGTATATCTAAGTAGTTTGTAGTAAGTTGTAGGAAAGTGTTGTGGTAATACTCCATCGATGTGTTTGGCGTTGTTAGTGTCTGGTACTTTTGCCGTTGGAATCATTTCTTGAACAAAAGAGAAAGAAACGATTCCAATTATGCTTAGTTTGTTAATTGATTCTAGTTTATTCATGATTTTAAAAAACTATCTTTGAACTATTCTTTTTGCAATATATTGAAATTTTGATTGAAATTTTGCATCGAATTAGCTTAATAATTTTGAGATTGATAATAAAATAAAGTATGGAATAAAGAAAAGTGGATGTTAGTGATTGAGATTGTAAAAAAAAATAACAAATGCGTTAAGTTAAATTATAATGGACTTCTTTTAATGGATAGTAATAGGTGGGATGGTTATCATGTTTTGAATGGATTTCTTTTATGGTTTAATCAATAATAATAAAATTGATAGTTGGATAAATCAAAATGTAGTAACTTTGGATAAAACATGCTTTGGAATTTTGTTGGAAAATCTGGATTAGGGAACGTACTTATGTCTCGTCAATTGTATGTCGTGTGTTAGTTTGTTTCTTTTATTTTGTGAGTTGAGTAGTTTAAGGTTATTTATCATTACACAAATATGTTTGATTCGAATGGTGTTTTTCCTAAGAATATGGCTGTTTGAGTGCTAATACTTCTTTCGAAAGGTGTTTCGAAGAGTCCTCTGTCGTTAGTTTCTAAGTTGTCGTATGGTTGTAATGGGTCTAGGTTTATATGCGTGTTTTCCTTTGATATTTTTTTGATTATTTGGTAATATTGATACATTTTTGTTATGAAAAGAATAAAAAGTATTAATATTATGAGGCAAGTTACTGCTACAGCTGCTATCAATTTAGTTATATTATTATAAAAACAATTACTTTTTGACTCAAAGTTTTCTTTTAATGCAGTGTTTATTTTTTCTGAAATTTTTATTTCGTATTCTAGTTCTTGTAATGAGATTTTCTTATTTTTGTAATTTTCTATTATTTTGTGCAATTCTAGGGGCTTTTCAGTTATAAATTGATTAAAGAAAGGGGCTATCAATTTGAGAGAAATATCAAATGGTGGCTTTGATATGTTTGGCTCTAGATATTTTAGTGGTTTCGTTTGATTTGAAAAGTTGTGCCTTTTGATTCTACATGATGGGTGAAGTTGTAAAATTCCTTTGTTAAAGATTGTTGTTGCGAATGTTGAGTCATTTTCGCATTGAAATTCTACTTGTTTTACCGTATTTGTTGCATATAGCCATCCATAATAAGATTCTAGCGGTGTAATTAAGGGGAAATCATCAAAGTTTATTCGATAGTTGCATTGATATGGTTGAGGTTGTGTTAGTAATGATATTTCACAAATCATATTTTCTTTTGAGTTCTGCAGTAGTGGTTGTATATTACATATTTCGGTATTAGCAATGGAAATACATTTTTCAAAAAATGAATCTTTTATGATGTGATACTTACTATAATCGTGAGAGAGAATGATGTGATTAATATTAGATTCTATAAGGATGTTAATAGATTTATTTATTTGGATGTTGTGGCTAATTGGTAATTTATGTGTTTTAAATAATTGAAACTTTTCTTCACTTATTACCGGTGTGTTTAATGTAAACATTAATTGATTACCAAATGAAAAGTATTCTATTTTTGATAGATGTTTCATGAGTGAAATTGTATAATTCATAAAATTTTTCTGTAAAACTTGTTGATAAAGATCTACTGCTGTTAGTGGAAAATGTTCCGGATGCCAGTTCATGTTTTCCGCATAGATTAGCAAAGTCAAAATATTTTGAAGGGTTAGTATGTAAAAATCGAGTATTTCGTGTATGGAATCTAGCCATCGTTTGATGTGTATTGTATTGATTTCTATTGGTTTTTCATTTGTTCTTTTTATTATCCAATGTTTATGATTTTCTAGATCTATTATTTTTTGAAAACAATTTTGAGTGGTTTCAATTATAGAGTGCGGAAAAATAAAAATATCTTTCTTTGCACAATTGAATTTTAAAGAAAGTGTTGTTTGTTTGAATTCGAAATTTTCGGTTGATTTTGGTGTTGATTGTGGGAAAATATTAATTGTATGCTGTGGGTAAAATTTTATTTCTTGAATAAGTTTGGTGACTATGACTTTTTGGTTTTCAAATCTATCATTGTTCGTAATTTCTAAACAGAAGTGAATATTTTTATTTTTACAATTTAGAACAGCTGTTTTATACATTTGAGAAATGGAAGTGTATATAAGTATGGTGTCTTCTATTTTTATGAAACTTACTAAATGGTATTTTGTTTCTGTGAATTTAAGGTTTCTTATGGGTTCAAGGTAAATTCCCGGTGAGTTTGTAAATAGTGTATTCAAATATTTTTCTGTATCTACTGTTAATAAGTTTTAAAAAAACAATGTAATTACATTGAGTATTTTTCTTTTCATTCTGCTTCTCTTAGGTGTTTTCTGAAAGAAAAAATGCATTACATTAGTACATGGTTAGCATAAAGATGATAGAAGTAACATTAGGTGGTATAATATGTTTTTATTTCGAAATAAGAGAAAACAAAAAAAAAATTCATTTAGCTGAATAGAGTATTACTTAGTTGAACAATATAAGGATATCAGCTAGGAATTTTTTATTTGATTGTTGTAGGCTCCTAAATAATTCGTAAAAAGCGTAAGGTCCTCTTGTTTTTATTGTTAAAACTATTTCCTTTATTGTTTTGGGATTTGTTAAACTTTTGGTCCATTTTTGTACGTTGTAATCGTCATAGTTGTATATACTATTTATGAATAGATGTGGCCATAAGGCTTGTATATCGATTTGTCGGACTATTAGTGCGCAATGTGTGTCGATACTTTGGCGATGTTTAGGTTCCATTGTAATCTGAAATAAAATTTTATTTTATTTATTTTATTATTATATTTTTTTTTCTAGTTCCTTGTCCTTTTATTCGTTTCTGTAGGAGTTATATGAGAAAGCCTTAGTCTATTTATATTCACTATTTTAGGTTTGTTCTTGACTAATATTTTGATATTTCCTTTACCAATTATTTCGAGCACTTCGTAGGGTCCAGAATATTGATTTTCAAATTTCTTTAACTCTCCTCCTTCTAATAGAAATACGTAATCTCCTATTTTGAAGTTTTGTGGGTTAATCTTCTTGTCGTAGTAAACTTTCGATTTTTCTTTGGCTGCTATTAAATTATTTCTTGCTATACTGCGCATTTGGTGTAATTTTGTTATTAGTTTTGTCATATACATATCATATGTTTCTAATTTTTCGTGTTCTGGAGGGGGAATGCTAGAAGGTAATCGTGCTAGTTTACCAAATACTAATTCGTAGGGTGTACATTTGGTACCTTCGTGAACGCTTGTATTATAAGAGAACATTGCTAATTCGATCCAATCGTCCCACTCTGTATTTTTCTCAATAAATTGTTTTAAATATTCCTTTAACACGTGGTGTGATCTTTCTAATGATCCATTTGATTGGGGATGATAAGCTGTAGTCTTGAATTGACGTATTCGAAATCGTTTGGCCATTTTTCTCATTAAATTGCTTAGGAAATCTGTTCCTTGATCTGTTAGTACTGCTTTTGGAGAGCCATAGATACATATAAATTTTTTGACAAAAGCGTCTGCTATCGTACTTGCTTGATGATTTGGAAGGGGAATTGCTAGAGAATATTTAGTAAAATTATCTTGGATTGTAAGTATGTATTGATTTTGCGATGAAGTTATAGGTATTTTCCCTTCTATATCCATTGATATCTTTTCGAAAGCGATTCCTGGGGTGTCTGTAATAATCATTGGATTTTTAGTTTTGACTCGAACTAGTTTTTTAAGTTGGCATTGGAGACATTGTTGTATATATTTTTGTATATCTAACTTCATATTGATCCAATAATATCGTTGTCTAATTCTACTGTAGGTCTTCGTGACTCCTTTATGTCCTCCTATAGCGGATGAATGAGCTTCTTCAATCAATTGATTTATTTCTTCTTTCATAGGGTATTGTGTCATTCCAATACAAATTATTATTTTTATTGAAGAGTTCAGAAATGCTATTTTTAATGTAGCTAATATTTCTTCCCATAAAACATGATTTACATGTGGTGATTTAGCGATACTAATCGATTTTAAGTTTAATTTTTCCGCGGTTGAATGAAGGGAGTAAATTGCTAATTTAATATTTCTTGTTGTTTCTCCTAGGCTTTCTCTATTTTCAGGTTCAATTGGGAGTGCTAAGTGATATTGTTGTCCTTTACGAATTTCTTTGACTAGACCTTTTTGAAGATTTTCAAATTTAGGGAGTTTGTTGCATTTTTCTAAAAGTTTAGCTCCTATATCGCGAGGTTCTCCATTTGTAGTGATGAAATATGCATAGTTATCTTTTCTCATAGTCAATTGGTCTCTGCATTCAATTACATTTTTCTGTGGCTTAGACAATCCGGATGTTGAAGGTAAATCTGGGGGTGGTTCTGGGGGTGGACGTTCTTCTCTAAAATCGTATTCATCGGAGTTTTCAGAATTCTCTATTTCTAATTCATCAAATTGCTCGTTTTCACTTTCATTTTCTTTGTTCTGGAAATTTTCCTTAATTTCTTTTTCTTTTTCATCTTCACTTGATAAGTCAGAATTTGATTCAGAATAAATTTCTTCGTTTAATTCTTCGTCTTTATTTTCTTTAAAATACTTCTTCTTCTTATTTCCCTTAGGCTTTCGCTTAACATCATAATCTATATCAGAATCGGATTCGTCTTCTGATTCCATAAATTTACGTTTTTTATCATTTTCATGTGATTTATTTATAACTTTTCGGGGTCTACCTCTCTTTTTAATTGGCTCCTGTAATTTTACTTCTCGAATAATTTTTCGTGGCCTTCCACGCTTCTTTTGCACTTTATTTAATGCTTCAACATTTCTTAATAATTTATTTTTTATATTATCTTCATTCTCATCCATATTTATATTCCTTGAATTTTTTAATTTACTCCTTGTTTGCACAGCGTAGCAATTATCTTTATTTTTTAATAAACCTGGAATTGAATCCATTACATATTTTAAGATTTGGGAAACAAATGTTTCCGAAATGTTTTTTCTTCCAATAAGTTTATAAAGAGCGTTTCCATTTTCTTCATTTTTCATTTTATTCGTTATCATATTAATTAACATTTTAGTAGTAATATTAAATAAATCTTCTTCGTTCAATTGTTCAATAGTTTCCTCAGTTCCGTCAATTTCTTCTTCATAAGTATTATCATAATAGCGTTTTTTATCATCAATATTGTCAAATATAGTTCCTTCATTTAATTTTTCAGTAGTTTCGTCATTATCTCCATAAATTGTTTCCTTCTTTAAATCCTTAAAATCTAATTCAGTACAACATTCTTCATCATTATCATCATCATTTTTCAATAAGTATTCTTTGTTCAATAATCGTTTAATCTTTTTACTTCCATCAATTTTCCTTTCATTAATATCATCATAATGGCGTTTTTTATTTTCAGTATTTCTAAATAAAGTTCCTTTGTTCAATTGTTCAGTTCCCTTATAATTTTCATAAATTTTCCCTTTTTTTATATCTCCATAATTCATGCCACTTTTACACTTTTCACCCTTGTTATTTTTGAAAAAATGTTCCTCCTTTGTTGGTATTTGTTTGTTCCTTCTAAAATTACCCATATCAATATTTTCATTATCATTAATCTTATACTTAAATTTATAATAATTTCCTTGATTATCCTTATTTTTAATTAAATTTATCCCGTTCATTGTTTGTTCAGTTTCCCTTGGATTGTTCTCGTCAATTTTCCTTGATTGAGGTTTTTTCTCATATATTTTAAAATCTTCAGAATCATTTACAAATTTAATATTGTCAATTTCTTCTTGATTTAATTCTTCATTACAATAAAAGTTCATATGAGATGCTTCTTCTTCATCATCATCAGTTTTTGATCCTCTTGATATATTGTCTTCTTTGTTTAATTTTACTTGGGAGGTATTTACTTCCTCGTTATTATCATTATCATTAATATTTTCAATATCAATAGGATTCCTTGATAAAGCATCAGCATTAACATTTGTTTTGCCTGCTTTATATATGACGTCAAAGTCGTATTCTGCCAGTTTCAATTTCCATCTTGTCACTCTTGAACAGGGGTCTTTTGAATTTTGAAACCATACTAATGGCTTATGATCGGTAACTAAGGTGAATTTTCGTCCATAAAGATAGGGGCGGAAATAAGTTACGCAATAGACAATAGCTAGGGCTTCTTTTTCGTATGTATCGTATTTTTTTTCATTGTCATTTAAGGATCGTGAAGCGTAGGCTATAGGTTTATCTTTTCCAATTTTTCCTTGGGACAGAATTCCACCTATTGCATATCCTGATGCATCTGTTGTTAAAATAAAAGGTTTGGAAAAATCTGGTCTTTGTAGAAGTGGTTCTTCGCACAATTTTTCCTTCAAAGTGTCAAATGCTTCTTGTTGTTTATTCGTCCAGATAAATTTCATATCTTTCTTTAAAAGTTGATTTAATGGTGTCGAAATTTTTGAAAATCCTTCTATAAATCTTCTGTAATAACCAGCAAGTCCTAAAAATTGTTTTATATTTTTAGGGTTTTTGGGTATTGGAAAATGTTTTACAGCTTCTAGTTTTTTAGGGTCTGGTCTAACTCCTTCCTTGTCTATTATATGTCCTAAATAAGCAACTTCTGGGCGTAAAAATTCACATTTATCTGGCTGTAATTTTAGATTTGCTGCACTTAATCTTTCCATTAATTTGTTGAATTTTTCTTCATGTTCTTCCAAGGAATTTGCGTATAAAACAATATCATCTAGGTAGACAAATAACTCAGTTCCTTGAAGTCCTGTTAAAACTAGATCCATTAATCGTTGAAAGGTAGCTGGTGCATTTTTCAAACCAAATGGCATACGGTCAAATTCATAATGGCCGTAAGGAGTTGAAAAAGCTGTTTTATGTGAGTCTTCCGGACTCATTTTTATTTGATGAAATCCTGAAGCAAGGTCAAATACCGAAAAATATTGAGCTGATCCTAATTGGTCCAAAATATCAATTATATTTGGTAAAGGATAGGAATCTCCAATTGTTTTTTCGTTAAGTTTGCGAAAATCGAGTACCATTCGCCATTTTTTATTTCCATGAGAGTCTAATTTTTTAGGTACTATCCAAACAGGTGTATTATATGGTGATTGTGAGGGTTTGATAATTTTATTATCGATCAATTCATTTACTTGGCGTGAAATTTCTTCTTTATGTACTGGGGGAAATCTATATTGTTTTGAAAATATAGGTTGATCATCTGTTGTTGGAATGTTATGTTGCAGAACAGTAGTTGCCCCTAAAGGTTCTCCTGGTATGTGAAATTGATCTGCATATTTTTTAATCAAATTTTCAACATGCTGTTTTTCTTCTTCATTTAAATGATCCAATCTTAATAATTCTTTTATGTAATTTTCTCGAGTTTTATTCGAAATGTTAAAAGATTGATAACAATCCTGTACCCTTGGAATCTGACTAATGAAATCGTTGAAAACTTGTTGTGAAAAATTGAATTCTCTAGTTTCTTCTGAATTTGTTTTTGTGTCAGTTTGATTTTCTTTGTTTATTGATATTTCTTCAAAATCGATCAATTCAACAGTTGGTATGGTTAATTTTTGCGGTTGTGTATTTGTGTTAAATATTTTCATATACGCTTTATTATTGTTATTAGAAACAATTGCATTTCCTAAATAAACTCCGTTGCATAAATGTAACCTTGGAATAAATCCCTGTTTTTGTTCACTGTTTTTAATTCTTACATAAAAATCCGAAATTGTTCTTGCTGGTATCAATATAGTTTCTTCTATTTCAAAAGGATAAATTTCATTATTTATTTCGAGTTGTTTTTCTGCATAATTAATTCTTGCGTTGTTGTTCCTAAAAAATTCTGAACCTAATATACCATCGTGTTCGATAGGTACTTCGTTAGGTATTATGTTGAGGGTGGTCAAGTAGCCAAAAATATGGATTGTTATTTGACCAAGTGTGAATACAGGGTGTTCATTTATACCTGTTAATTTCAGACATTCAAATTTATTTATTTTCACATTTGTTTTGACCGCTTTTTGTTTAATTAAATTTGATCCGGCTCCTGTGTCTATCATCATTTGTATGGGATTTTTTAATCCCTCTGCAGATAAAATTATATGAGGAATTGCATTGTTTGTACTTAAGTTTACTTTTTCAGTTTTATTTTCCATCAAATCAGGTGCATTCAATTGTTGACTTATGCCCTCCTTTGCGCACCCGTTCCGGGAAGGGCATTGGAGTTTTCCTGTTTATTAAGTTCTTGAAGTTGTTGTTGTTGTTGTTGTTGTGGCAGTTGTTGGTTAGTTTTCATTTGTTTATTACAATTTCTAGATGTGTGCCCTGGCGTATTACATGAATAGCAAATAACTTCAAAATTTTGACCTGGGTTTGGATGCAGGTCAAGATTTGGATTCTGGTTAAAATTTGGATTCTGATTTCTATTCTGATTGTAATTCATATTATAATTTGGTCTTTGGTTGAAATAAGGATTTTGATTGAAATTCCTGCTTTGGCTAAAATTTTGACCTTGATTGAAACTTCTATTGAAATTTGGATTTGGATTAAAATTTCTGTTAAAATTCGGATTTGGATTAAAGTTTCCATTTTGATTATTACGATACATATTCTGATTATTTTGATTAAAATTTGGATTTCGGTTGAATCTATTTCCTTGGGGAAAATTAGGGTGGGTTGGGAAACTATTTACGTTTCTATAATCATTTCTACTTCCTTGTTGATTTAGACCTTGCATCTGGTATCTTTGTGAAGATCTCCCTAGAGCTCCTTGACCTTGCCTATTCCCCTCGTATTGAGTATTTGGTCTGGTCCAGTTAATTCTAAACTGATTTTCTTGCAGATTTGCATTTGGTAATTTTTGAAGAAATCGAAAACAGGCTGCTGCTGTATGACCTGTTTTTTGACAAATTTGACATTTTATTAGTTCTTCTCGTGTTAAGTTGATTTTATTAGTTTTAGCAAATTCTCGATTACTATATGGTGATTTTTCAGATTCTTGGAATAGTGAGTGTTGTTTATTTCCCCTTCTCAGTTCATTTCTGGCTGTTAAATTTCTTTCTTCTCGTATCGCCCTCTCTACTATTTCGTCAAATTTATCTGCTCTTCCTATTCTTATTTCTAATTCTGGTTTTAAACCTCGAAGAAAACAATCAATCACATCTCTTTCCAGATTTCCTCTAAATTCAGCGGCTTCTTTACCATTATTATTTGGTATATGGCATTCGAGGATTTCTGCTGCAATTTCTTGTATGCGTGTTGCATAAGATAAAACACTTTCATTTTCCCACATGTATATTCTACCTAAATCTCCCTGTAATTGATATACAGTTTTCGATGGTGAGAAAATTGTTTTTAGCTTTGAAATAAAATCTTCCAAATTATTATAATAATTTCCGATTATGCATCTTCTTGCTTCTCCTGTGAGTTTGCTTCTTAGTAATTTTACCAAATTTGCTTCTGCATTAGGAACCATTTCTTTTGCTTCCTTGCAAGCCTCAATAAAAATGGTTAATGGCACTTTACTTGAGCCATCAAAGTATGGGACAATCTCCAAAGCGTCTCGTAGAGATACTTGTTGATTTGTAGGTAAATTCATCATTTCGAAGGATTGTATTGGTTGGTTATTTGGTAAAATATTCGGTAAATTATTTGGTAAAATTTCTTTATCAGATTTCCTAGAGGTTGATAACGGGTGTGAAGATTTTAGTGATTCAAGAGCCTGTTCAATATTTGCAGGGTCGTCAAGTGTAACCTGATTGATTTTATTTGGTAAGGTTTCTTGGATTTGTTCAAATTCGAGATTTGGATTTTTAAATATTGCTGTTTGATCGAAAGATTCTGGAGTCCTATTTAGTTGGGATTTTGTTTCAAATGGATCTATTGATTCGTATCCTTTTTGAGGTGTGGTGAGAATTTTATTATTTGAAATATCACCAAATTGATCTGGGCATAAAGTTCTATCACACAAGGTTGAGTTTGCTGTAATGTTTTCAAATATTGACTTTTCTCTGAGTGTTATATCCCTTATAGTATCGTCAAATGATTGGTTAATTTGTGGTGTATCGTTGTATTTATCTCCTGCAATAATGATGCTACTATTTGGTCTGATAAAAGTTTTCAAGTTCTCAAAAAATGGACTTTTTGGGGTTTCTGTTTTATTTGAAGTACTGATTTCAGGATCAGAAATGCTTCCAATACTGATATCTAATAGATCACCTTGATTTAAAATATTTGATGTTTCCGAATGATGTGAATCCTTTGCAGTATTTTCTTGGTTTTTTCGTTTCGGTTTAAGTGGTAATTGGGAACTTTCTTCAACTTCTTTTGCTAAACCTGGATTTTTCCTTGCTTGACTACGAGTTACAGTGCCTTTTTTACTGGTATCTCGTGGCGTAATCGACATTGGTATTTTGCATATTTTTCGGAAATAATTTATTTGATATTATTAATATTACCCCTTCAAAAAAAAAAAAAATAATTTTTCTTTTCTTAAAAATCCTTAATTAATCTAACTTTATTTTTCCCTAAACTGCAAATATTTGTTATTTTGGGTAAAAAGTTTTTATTCTGCGCAAAACTGGGTTCCTCAACTTCCGTTTCAGATCCTGAATCTGACGATATATTGATAATTTCGATATTTGAGAGATTTATCTTATCAGGGGTAAAATCACTAAAGTTCACTTCAGATTCTGAGTTAGAAGATATATTCAAAATTTCGATAATTGGGCTTAGATTTTGTGGAATTTTATTATCGTCAGGGATAAAATCACTTAAGTTTACTTCATATTCTGAGTCAGAGGATATATTCAAAGTTTCGATAATTGGGGGTAGATATTCAGAAATTTTATTTTCGGTTAATATTGATTTAAGTTCGGGATTTTTCGATTCAGAGTTTCCTGGTTCTGGTTCGGTTACAGTTTTTTCAGTTTGCTCTTTTTCAACTTTATGGGCAGATTTTGAAATTAATTTTTCTGTCTTTTCCAATAATTGTTCAAAAAAATTTGAAAATTCGATATCGCTTTTAATTTCTTTAATTTTTATTTCTTGGGCAAATGTTTCCGGCTTAATTTTCCTTGCTCGAGGGCGTTTGAAAGTACGTTTTCGAGATGGTAAAGGCATGTGTTTTTCGTTGTCAATAAAATATATCTAAATATATTTTTACTTACAAACCGACCGAATTTTATTTCACGTTTTATTTTTATTTTAGCTCTGGTTTGATTCAATTTGACTTAAATGTTTATTTTCAAAAACTCGGAAATGAAATTAAAATAAAAGATATCGTTAGGCAACTTTTAAAGCATAGTGATTGAAAATTTTTTTATTCAAATCATTATTATTATGGAATAATCAATGATAATAATTTTTTGTTTTGGGATAAATTTCAATTCTGATTCAAAAAATTCTAGTTTGAGGATGGCAAAGCGTGTTACCGCCAGCCCTATTCAATATAACTCACCTCGAGCGACTGGTTACGCTGTGAGGGGCTAAATCCTCAAACAAATATTTTAAATTTCAGTAATTGAAGTTTTAGGATGAAATTTATTAAATTACTTCCAAATCTACTATCGAGATTGTAATTTGAGGACGGCTGCGCGTTTTACTGCTGGCCCTTGTTCAATATAATCCTCCTCGAGCGACTGGTTACGCTGTGAGGGGTTATGGTCCTCTACAACTCTCAATCGCAGGGTTGAAACCAATTAAAAATAAATTATACCCTATTCGTTTTGTCTGGGTTTGATGGTTGTGTAGGATAAATTTCAATCCTGATTCAAAAAATTCTAATTTGAGGATGGCTAAGCGTGTTACCGCCAGCCCTATTCAATATAACTCACCTCGAGCGACTGGTTACGCTGTGAGGGGCTAAATCCTCAAACAAATCTTTTAAATTTCAGTAATTGAAGTTTTAGGATGAAATTTATTAAATTACTTCCAAATCTGCTTTCGAGATTGTAATTT
This sequence comes from Diplolepis rosae, assembly GCA_030998225.1. NCBI lineage: Eukaryota > Metazoa > Arthropoda > Insecta > Hymenoptera > Diplolepididae > Diplolepis > Diplolepis rosae. Next base: position 454,305 of record JAPYXD010000688.1, on the reverse strand, counting down.
GAGGACGGCTGTGCGTTTTACTGCTGGCCCTTGTTCAATATAATCCTCCTCGAGCGACTGGTTACGCTATGAGGGATTATGGTCCTCTACAAATCTCAATCGCAGGGTTGAAACTAATTAAAAATAAATTTTATTTTTGATATGCCTTTTGGTATGTTCAACAATTCGGTATTTCAGTGATGAAAAATTAGCCAAGCTAGACTCAAGCACAGAATCTTGGGTAATTATGTCATTCACAGAAATCACGATAGTCGAAAATCAGAATTATTGTAGTACCAAATTAATTAGGCTCGACTCAAGCACAAATTTCCTGCTTAATTCAGGTACTTACAGAATTCTGATAATCGTCAAAGTTGAAAATGTCAGTTTTTGTAAACAGGGAAAAAATAGAAGTTAAAAACAGTAAAATGTAAGCACTTCGAATTTTGCCTTACCCAAGTGTTGGTGACCGTTCGACGTATCTAAAAAGGACTTATAGTCTCTAGGTGCTTAATTATTTTCTGTTTAAAACTTGAATTTGGTCCTAGTTAACAAATAATGAATTCTTGCAGTACCAGATTAGACAAGGATGACTCAAGCACAAGCCCTGAATAATCTATATACTTGCAGAAATTCGAAAAAATGTCAAGTGTTGTAAAAAATTGCAAGAAAAAATTTTGATTAAAATTTTGAAAAATTTTGATTAAAATTTTGAAAAATTTTGATTAAAATTTTGAAAAATTTTTAATTTATTTTCTTTCTATTTATTATTTTATTTAAACCCCTCACTTGTACAATCTTGCTACAAAGAATACATACAAGGTTATTTCAGGGTACCGATTTATTTTATTAACGATGGCAGAGCTTGCGATCACGCGAAGTATACCAACGAATATTAAACACAAAATTATTTAGTCACTTATGTTTTATACACTTCTTAATTTCTAATAAGCAAAGGATTTCCACGTATTTCATGTAATAAAATATTGAAAAAATGTTCAAAAAGTTATTAAATACATTCAATTAATTCTCTTTATTATATTAAAAATATCAATTACAATTTCATTTTTTTTTTATTTCCTTTTATTATATAAATTAAAATTTTATTATTGGTTTATAAGTTTCCCGGCCGATGCACCAAAAAATTATATAATAGATATGTAACGTCCCAGTCACATATCTACTATTAATTTATAATAATGAATTTTCCTCGTTTTTGATCAATAAAGAAATCTGAACGATTTCTAAACTGAATCAGGGACGAGGATAACCAATAATAAAATTGAAGGAAATATTAATATAATGGTCCTTTATTGAAAATTACAAGTGGAAATTCCCTAACTTGAATATGACTAACCTTAGTTAATTCTGAACCGACTGGAACCGAAGGCTGGAGCCACTGATAATCCCTTTCTGCTAAATTCTCGTACTGGAAGTGGAAACTGGAGAACAACTTCAACGATGAACACCTCGACGTCGATTGTCACTCGATGTGGAACTTAACTGACAACAGAACTTGACGATGGGAACTGACGATGTGTTGGACCTTCCGGGTCACAAGTCGAACTGGAACTGAAGAACTGGCCAACTGCCAACTGACAACTGCTAACTGCTGACTGACTAACTGACTACTACTGAGACTACTGAGACTACTGAGACTACTCAGACTACTGAGACTACTCAGACTACTGAGACTACTCAGACTACTGAGACTACTGAGCTCGTCCTTAGAATCGGGCTCCTTAAATATCCTGGGGGTTGGTCATTTCACCCTATTTTATGATTTTGTTTTTCTCGAACTCGCCCCCTTTGATATTTTCTAATTTCAATAAATTTCATTTCTTGTCAGTTTAGTTCTTTTTCTTCTGAGTAGACGTGCTGTCAATCCGTGTATATGACATGATTCATTGATTCGGCTTCAGTGTGTATAAGAATTTCCATTTCGGTTTATTACCAATTCTGCTGCCTAATTTTGTTAGTCCCCAAATTCAATTTTCCTTTACGGCCCTTTTTATAGCATTTTTTATAGCCTTATTTGTGTAGTGCCTCCCACGCAGTGTTAAATAGTAGGGATCACCCATGGAGTCTGCGTCTAGGCTTTTAACCTTTACTGAGCCTGCGTCGGAATTTTGGGACAATCGGTTGTGTATTTTGGATCAATACTTCCCGCATTCCTGAAGTCTACTTGTTGCTTCTGAATGACCCTCGTAAAATTGGGGTGCGATGACATCCCGTGGTGCATCTTCTGTTGTGTATCTCCATTTCCGGTGAGGGTGGAGATATTGATTTCTTACTTGGCGATTCTGAATACTATCTTCTGTGTTTACTTCTTCGTTTTCTCTTACAGTATTTTGATTTTTCCTCTCTGTAGATTTTTTTTCCAGTCGATTCTTATTTTTTTCTTAAACAATTTAGTTACATACATTAATGGTAAAAGTTATATTCAAGTTTTACATAATATAAATATTAACATTCATTATATTTATAATTAAAAGGTCACAGGACGTGACATTTGCATAGCATAACATTTATTTTTATTTTCTAATAAAATTGGAATAGAATCCATGACACATTTCAAAAATTGTGAAACAAATGTTTCCGAAATATTTTGTTCATTGATCAATTTATTTCCATTTCCCTCATTTTTCATTTTGTTCATTATTATATTAATCAACCTTCTATTAATTACGTTAAATAAATCTTCTTCGTTCAATTGTTCAATAGCTTTTTCATTATCTTCATAAATTTTTCCTTTGTTCATATCCTTAAAATCTAATTCAATACAACATTTTTCATCATTGTCATCGTCATTTTTCAATAAATATTCCTCATTTAATAATTCTTTAATTTCTTCAGTTTCACTTTTATCAATTTTTTCTACATCAACATCATCATTATTATTATAGCGTTTAGTATGTGTAATATTTTTAAGCAAAGTTTCTTCGTATAATTGTTCGATTTCTCCAAAATGTTCACAAATTTTTTGTTTTTCAATATCTTCATAATTTATACCATCATAATTTATATCATCATAATTTATATCATCATTATATTTTTTATTTCTTATATCCTTATTTAAATTTCCATCATTTGTCAGTATTTGTTTGTTTCCTCTTAAATAACTATAATCAGTATCTTCGTCTTTAATAGCCTTATATTTTAATCCATCATAATTTCTTCGACTATTCTTATTTTTAGATATATTCTTCTTGTTCATAAATTGTTTAGATTCCTTAAAATTATTTTTTTCAATATTTCCTTCAATTACATCATAATTTATTTTTTCATAGCACGTAAGATTTGTTTCTGGTACCTTTTCATGATATTTTAAATCAGATATGCATTTTTTTGTTTGATTAAATTTATTTCAATATTATTTTCTATATTTTCTAAATCAATAGGATTTCTCGATAAAGCATCTGCATTTACATTAGTCTTACCTGCCTCATATATAACGTCAAAATCGTATTCTGTTAGTTTTAATTTCCACCTGGTTACTCGTGAGCAAGGGTCTTTCGAGTTTTGAAACCATACTAATGGTTTATGATCTGTGACTAAGGTAAATTTTCGTCCATATAAGTAAGAGCGAAAATATGTTACACAATAAATAATTGCTAATGCTTCCTTTTCATATGTATCATATTTTCTCTCACAATCATTTAATGATCTAGAAGTATAAGCTATAGGTTTATCCTTGCCTATTTTGCCTTGAGAAAGTATTCCTCCTATAGCGAATCCTGACGCATCAGTTGTCAAAATGAAAGGTTGTGAGAAGTCTGGTCTTTGTAAAAGAGGTTCTTCACATAATTTTTCTTTTAAAAGTTCAAATGCTTCTTGTTGTTTTTCTGACCAGATAAATTTCATATCCGTCTTTAAAAGTTGGTTCAAGGTTGTTGCGATTTTAGAGAATCCATCAATAAATTTCCTATAATAACCAGCTAGTCCTAAAAATTGTTTAATGTTTTTAGGATTTTTTGGGATTGGAAAATGTTTTACTGCTTCTATTTTGTTAGGGTCAGGTCGTATTCCTTCCTTATCTATATGTCCTAAGTAAGCAACTTCTGCTCGTAAAAATTTACATTTATCTGGCTGTAATTTGAGATTTGCTGCACTTAATCTTTCCATTAGTTTGTTAAATTTTTCTTCATGTTCTTCTAAAGAATTTGCATATAAAACAATGTCATCTAAGTAGAGGAATAATTCATTTCCTTGAAGTCCTGTTAAAACTAAATCCATTAATCGTTGAAAGGTAGCAGGTGCGTTTTTTAAACCAAATGGCATACGGTCGAATTCATAATGTCCGTAAGGGGTTGAAAAAGCTGTCTTATGAGAATCTTCTGGACTCATTTTTATTTGATGTAATCCTGAGGCGAGATCGAATACAGAAAAATATTGAGCTGATCCTAATTGGTCTAAAATATCGATAATATTTGGTAAAGGATAAGAATCTCCAATTGTTTTTTCATTAAGTTTGCGAAAATCAAGTACCATTCGCCATTTTCTATTTCCATGTGAATCTAATTTTTTAGGTACTATCCAAACAGGTTTATTATGTGGTGATTGTGAAGGTTTGATAATTTTATTATCGATCAGTTCATTTACTTGACGTGAAATCTCTTCTTTATGTATTGGAGGGAATCTGTATTGTTTTGAAAATATCGGTTGATCATCTGTTGTTGGAATATTATGTTGTAAGACAGTTGTTGCTCCTAAAGGTTCTCCTGGTATGTGAAATCGATCTGCATATTTCTCAATCAAATTTTCAAGATGTTGTTTTTCTTCTTTGTTTAAATGATCTAATCTTAATAATTCCTTAATTGCGTTTTCTGGATTTTTATTTGAAATATTGAATGATTGGTGATTATCATTTGTTTGTGGAATCTGAGTAATTAAATCATTAAAAATTTGTTGTGAAAAATTAAATTTTTCATTTCCTAAATTAAATTTTCTGTCATTCTGATTTATTGTTTTCTCATGTATTGATAGTTCTTCAAAGTCTATCAATTCAATAGTTGGTATAGTTAATCTTTGAGGTTGTGTATTTGTATTGAATATTTTCAGGTACGCTTTATTGTTATTATTAGAAACAATTGCATTTCCTAAATAAACTCCATTGCATAAGTGTAATTGTGGAATAAATCCCTGTTTTTATTCACTGTTTTTTATTCTCACATAAAAATCTGAAATTGTTCTTGCTGGCACCAATATAGTTTCTTGCATTTCAAAGGGATAAACTTCATTATTTATTTCAAGTTGTTTTTCCGCATAATTTATTTTTGCGTTATTGTTTCTAAAAAATTCTGTACCTAATATACCATCATGTTCTATAGGTACTTTGTTCGGTATTATGTTGAGGGTGGTCAAGTAGCCGTAAAATATTGATCGTTATTTGGCCGAGTGTAAATACAGGATGTTCATTCATACCTGTTAGTTTTAGGCATTCAAATTCTTTTATTTTCACGTTTGTTTTGACTGCTTGTTTTTTTATTAAATTTGATCCAGCACCTGTATCTATCATCATGTGTATGGGGTTTTTTTAATCCTTCAGCTGATAAAATTATATGAGGAATTGTATTACTTGTGCTTAAATTGACTTTTTCAGTTTTATTTTTAATTAAATTAGGTGCATTTAATTGTTCGTTTAAGCCCTCCTTTGTGCCCCCGTTCCGGGAAGGGCATTGGAGTTTTCCTGTTGATTAAATTCTTGTTGTTGTTGTAATTGTGGATTTTTATTTATTTGATTGTTGCAATTCCTAGATGTATGTCCTGGTATATCACATAAATAGTAAATAACTTCAAAGTTTTGACCTGGATTTAGGTTCTGATTAAAATTTGGATTTTGATTTCTATTTTGACTGTAATTCATATCAAAATTTGGTCTTCGATTAAAATGCGGATTTTGATTGAAATTCCTACTTTGATCTTGACCTTGATTAACATTTTGACCTTGGTTGAAATTTTGTCCTTGGTTTCTATTGAAATTTCTGTTGAAATTCGGATTTTGATTAAAATTTCTATTGAAATTTGGATTTTGATTAAAATTTCGACTTTGATTATTTTGATTAAAATTTCGATACATATTCTGGTTATTTCGATTAAAGTTTGGGTTTTGGTTAAATCTGTTTCCTTGGGAACAATTAGGGTGGGATGGGAAGCTATTTATATCTCTGTAGTTGTTTCTACTACCTTGCTGGTTTAGGCTTTGCACCTGGTATCTCTGTGAGGGTCTCCATTGAGTTCTCTGACCTAGCCTATTTCTATCGTATTGATTGTTTTGTCTATTTGAGTTATTTCTTGATTGATTACCTCGTGAGTTTTTATTTGTTATTTGTCAATCTTCTGGCAGATTTGACACTTTATTGGTTCCTCTCGTGCTAAGTTTATTTTATTTGTTTTTGCAAATTCGCGTTTATTATGAGATTTCTCAACTTCTTGGAATAGTGAATGTTGTCTGTTTCTTCTTCGTAGTTCGTTCCTAGCTGTCAAATTCCATTCTTCTCGAATTGCTCTTTCTACTATTTCGTCAAATTTATCGGCTGTTCCTATTCTTATTTCTAATTCTGGTTTTAAACCGCGTAGAAAACAATCGATCACGTCTCTTTCTAGATTTCTTTCAAATTCAGCAGTTTTTTTACCATTATTATTTTGTTTATGACATTCTAGGATTTCTGCTGCTATTTCTTGTATGCGTGTTGCGTAGGATAAAACACTTTCATTTTCCCACATATATATTCTACCTAAATCTCCTTGTAATTGGTATACAGTTTTTGAAGGGGCAAAAATGGTTTTTAATTTTGATATGAAATCTTCTAAATTATTATAATAATTTCCGATGATACATCTTCTTGCTTCTCCTGTAAGTTTGCTTCTCAATAATTTTACTAAATTAGCTTCTGCATTGGGGACCATTTCTTTTGCTTCCTTCCAAGCCTCAATAAAAATGGTTAATGGCACTTTGCTTGATTCTTCAAAATATGGAACAATCTCTAAAGCATCTCGTAGAGATACTTGTTGGTTTGTTGGTAAATTCATCATTTCGAAGGATTGTATTGGTAGGTTATTTGGTAAAATAGTCTGTGAATTATTTGGTAAATTATTTGCTACAATTTCGTTATCAGATTTCCTAGAGGTTGATAACGGGTGTGAAGATTTTAGTGAATCAAGAGCCTGTTCAATATTTGCAGGGTCGTCAAGTTTAAGTTGATTGATTTTATTTGGTAAAGTTTCTTGGACTTGTTGCGATTCTAAATTTGGGTTATTAAATATCGTTGTTTGATTCAAGGATTCTGGGGTTCTATTTAACTGCGATTTAGTTAAAAATGGGTCTATGAATTCGTATCCTTCTTGAGGTAGGGCAGGAACTTGATTATTTGATATATCACTAGAATTTTCCTGCGCGCACAGTGTTCTATCGTATAAGGTAGAGTTTGCTGTAATACTTTCAAATATCGATTCTTCTCTAAGTGTTATATCCCTAATGGTATCGTCAAATGACTGGTTAATTTGTGGTGTATCGTTATATTTATCTCCTGCAATAATTATACTATTATTGCGTTTGATAAAAGTTTTTAATTTATCAACAAATGGACTCTTAGGGTTTTTTGTGTCAATAATTGATTTGTTCAAAGTACTAGTTTCAGTGTCAGGAATGCTTCCTATGTTAATATCTAAAAGATCAGTTTGATCTAAATTACTTGACGATTCGGAATTTTGTAAATTTCCTTCTTGAGTTTTTCGTTTTGGTTTAAGTGGTACTTGGGAACTTTCTTCAATTTCTTTTGCTAAAGTTGGGTTTCTCCTTGCTTGACTACGAGTTATAGTGCCTTTTTTACTGCTGTCTCGTGATGGAATCGACATTGATATTTCTCATATTCTTTGGAAATAATTTATTTGATATTATTAATATTACCCCCTTTTTTTTGAAAAAATAGAATAATTTTTCTTTTCTTAAAAATCTTTATTTAATTTAACTTTATTTTTCCCTAAACTGCAAATATTTGTTATTTTGAGAAAAAGTTTCTATTGTGCGCAAAACTGGGTTCCTCAATTTCTGTTCAGATCCTGAATCTGAGGATATGTTGAGAACCTCAATATTTGGTATTTTATTTTTATTAGGAACAAAATTACTCGAGCTTGCTTCAGGTTCTGAGTCAGAAAAAATATTTAAAGTTTCGATAATTGGGGGAAGATATTTAGAAATTTTATTTTCAGTTAATATTAATTCAGATTCGGAATTTTTTGATTCAAAGTTTTCTGGTACAGATTCGATTGTATCTTTGTCCTTTTCTAAATTACACGAAAGATTGTTTTTTATATATTTGCTTCTTTTCTCTAACAATTGTTCAAATAAATCAGAAAATTCTACGTCGTTTTTTACTTCTCTTATTTCACAAGTTGGTAGTTTTAGCTCGTCTATATGTTCTCCTGCTCGGGAGCGTTTAAGGGTATATCTAATTGGAGGTGAAGACATGTAAAAATACAGTATATATATATATATGTATGTCTAATTATCATTAGGGGGTCCAACCAAAAGTATGCTTTTTTTTGCATATTTAGATTCTCATGGTGTTATATATGCGTGTATATGCAATGGTTTGAATTTTTATACCAAAATAGGCTATATATAAACAAATTAAGTTTTTTATATTTAATTACACTTACGGGGTCCAGATGAGTACAACTAAGCGTGCTCATTTTATTATGATTAGGGTACTAATGTGATAAATTTTTTTTCACGTATCGATTTTAATAATGTGGTAGAATAATATATTAGCTACTGTACCTTGCCCATACGCAAATACGCTGTATATAAACAAATTAAGTTTTTTTATATTTAATTACACTTACGGGGTCCAGATGGGTGCAACTAGGCGTGTTCATTTTATTATGATTAGGGCACTAATGTGATAAATTTTTTTTCACGTATCGATTTTAATAATGTGGTAGAATAATATATTAACTACTGTACCCTGCCCATACGTAAATAAAGCTGTATATAAACAAAAATAAGTTTTTTATATGTAATTACACTTACGGGGTCCAGATAGTTACAACTAGGCGTGCTCATTTGATTATGATTAGGGTACTTAGTTAATAAATTTTTTCCACGTATAGATTTAAATAATGTCGTAGAATAATATATTAGCTACTGTACCCTGTAGATACGCAAATATGCTGTATATAAACAAAAATAAGTTTTGTATATGTAATTACACTTACGGGGTACAGTTACTCACTACGAGGCGTGCTCATTTGATTATCATTAGGGTACTCAGTTAATAAATTTTTTCCACGTATAGATTTAAATAATGTCGTTGAATAATATATTAGCTATTGCACCCTGTCCATACGTAAATAAGCTGTATATGAACAAATAAAGTTTTTTGTATGTAATTACACTTACGGGGTCCAGTCAGTTACAACGAGGCGTGCTCATTTGATTATGATCAGGGTTCTTAGTTAATACATTTTTTCCCACCTATAGATTTTAATAATTTGGTAGAATAATATGTTAATTACTCTACCCTGTCCATACATAAATAAGCTTTATATAAACAAATCAAGTTTTTTATATGTAATTACACTTACGGGGTCCAGTTAGTTACAACGAGGGATGCTCATTTGATTATGATTACGGTACTCAGTTAATAATTTTTTTCCACCTATAGATTTTAATAATTTGGTAGAATAATATATTAACTACTGTACCCTGTTCATACGTAAATAAGCTGTATATAAACAAATCAAGTTTTTTATATGTAATTACACTTACGGGGTCCAGTTAGTTACAACAAACCGTAAAAATTGTTGAAAGTTTGGATTTTTTCAATTTTACCTTTTAAAATTTTATTGTGTTCAAATTGGATGGTTGAGTTCAAAATTTCTGCTACTGTCTACATCAGCCCTGTCTGAGTAAAAACAAAATGGCGGTTCCTTAGTGATTATAGTTTCTATGTGCGATGTTTTCTCACCAGAGCGGCGCTGCACGCGGCTCGCTCTACAAAAGCATTGTACTAATAGACAAATATTTAAAAAAATTTAAATAATTAAGTTTCTGAACAATATGAAATGAAAAAATGTTCCTAAATTGATTCTAGGACATAAAATACACATTTTGCATAAATCAATTAATACAAAATAAAAAAATCTGCCCGCTTCGCGGGAACATTCTCATGGCGCGCTTGGCGCGCAGCTCGCTTCGCTCGCAAGTTTGAGCGCGCCTAGGGCGCGCAATTCGATCGTCGCGCTTCGCGCTCTGTTCTTTCTGGACCTCGCGCTTCGCGCTCGGTCTTGTGCTCTTCACATACATTCAAGTTTATTTATTATAATTTGATACTGAAGCTCAAACCAAATTTATAATAATATTACAGATGATGTGAATTACACATTTTCTCAAAGTCACTCAATTTCTTTTTGAATTTAAGTGAAACAGGAAATTCACTCTACTTAAGGCTCTATCACCCTTAAGGAACACATTCTCATCATGGCGCTCGCGCTTCGCGCTCGATTTTCTGTATACATTTCAGTAACTTTTTAATAAATTACATGATTAAAATAATTTATTTTCTTCCAAATCTCTCAAAAAGGGAAAACAATCGTAGACTTTATTTAAGGAAACGATTTTGCAGAACAACGCTTATTTCGTATCTCACATATTTTGGTGAAAAAATCGAATTTTTTTAATATTAAAAATCAAAACATAAAATATAAATCCTGTCCCGAAATGTCTTAATGAGAATTTGTAGACCTCATTTAGGCAAACAATTTTCCATCTAAACGTTTTTTTTGCATCTCACATATTTTGTCTAAAGAATGGAATTTTTGAATTTTAATCGTATTTTTTGGAATTGAAACGAAAAATATATGTTTTATCAGAAACTGTGTGAGACAAAATTTGTAGATCTTTTTGAAACGACAAACTTTGTATTCTTACGTTTTTTTCGTATTTCGAATATTATTGTTAAAAAATTGAATTTTGGATTTTCAATATTTTTTTTTTTAATTAAAAAGAAAAATATGCATCTTATGAAAAAATGTTACAATTCAAATTTGTAGGCCTTTATGTAGAAAATAATATTGTATCATAACGTTTTTTCGTATTTCGTATAATTTAACTGGAAAATGGAATTTTGATATTGACTTTTTTCGAATTTGAATATGCTGTAACATTTCTAATTTTGATTTAATCAAAAAATGTTATCAGGATAATTTGTAGAGATTTATGAGCACTATCAAAACCAGTATTGAAATTTTTGATTTTTTCAAAAAATTATTTTCAAAAACACAAAAGTAGTGCTCAATCCCTCAATTTTGATTGGATGTGGCTGGTTAACGAATTTGTCCTTACTTTTTCGGCTCCGATAAAGTGTACCGAAGCTCAATTCAATCTGATAATTCTATCGAGAGTTATGCCGCACACGACCTACAGACAGACAGACAGACAGACAGACAGACGGACAGACAGACAGGCAGACAGACAGACAGACAGACAGACACTTTCGTAAAAACCATTTTTTCTGACTCAGGGGGTCTCAAAACGTAAAGATTTGATGAAAATTTCAAAAGTCACTTTTCACATAAAACCAATACCTTCTCATCCATGATGAGAATGTAAAAAAGAACACATTAAACTTCGTAAAATATATACTGTGGATACGCATGAAGAATTCTTGAGACCCTGAACAAAATTTTTTTTATGTTATTCCCATATAATTGAAAATATATTTAAAAATAAATAAAAAGCTTAAGCTTATAAATAGAAGTATTTTCCATTTTTATTTTCCAGCTTCAAACGAATGAAATGAAAAATAAATATTTTGTTAAGCCCTGTGTTCAACATAAAAAACCATGCGAAGGGAAATATTTACTCAATTAAAAATTTGTAAATGTAACAAAAAATATTCATTACTATAAAATTTGCTAGTACATATTTTTAACATATTTGAAATTTTTAACATGTACAGATCGATGATGACTAGTTAAGTGTCGCAAAGCTTGGCATGCTTTTTTTTCAAAATGCTAAATTTTGGCGGATGGCTGCTCACTTGGTCGAAGTCATTTAAAATATTTTGGTGTTAACTTACACTGTCAGAAATCTTTATAGTAATTTTAACTACTAAAAACTTGTTTACATTACGTAAGACAGTATGGTTAATATTTATTATATTAATCAAGTTTTTAGTAGGTTCTACTATAAATACTTAGTTAGGACATTTCAGCTGCAATTACTGTAGGATTTTCTTCCAGTGTAATTATTTTAACTCAGTTTTTATTTGAAATCATTTTAAAAATAGTGAAAATGAACATACAGCTATGGCTAGTATTCCTTTTAGTTACGTGAGGCTTTTACACCCAAAAAAAGATTTAATTGATTTAATCATACCATTTTCTTAGATCAACCAAAATATTTGGTTAAGTGACACAAAATTTGATTCAGCCAGCTAAACTATTTCTTTGTTTCAACAAGAACGTATAAAACAAACCATCTTTGGTTGCATAGAGCAAATTTTTTGGTTGAATCAATCAAAAATTTGTCCAATCGTGTGATAAGCAAATTTCTTGGTTAACCCAACTAAGCTTTGGATGGAGTAAACAACTATTTTTCCGAATGTATATATTGTATTCATCTAAATTAATTATGCAATATTATTAGTAAACATTCATCCTAACTAAAAAAAGTTATAAGTTTTGTGTCTTCATTGATGTCTTGACCAACAACTTTTCATAATTAAATATATTTCTTATGCACAAATGAATAAAACACAACATTTTAAAGTCATGTGTGGAGAAAAATTTTAAATGTATGATAATAAACTTTCCTTTAGGTTCAAGCGTGAACCACTCGATATTGCGTTTAAACGCTAATTTCATGCTGCAATTGTAAAATTTGACAAATAAAATATGTACATTTGATGCCTACGTATATTACAGGAGAAAAATTTCTAATCGAGAGTATCTTTTTCTCAAAAATGTCTGGTAACTTTGTAACTAAGCAACCTTGTGAAAATATTTATTGCAAATATTTTCTTACTTGAATTGATAAATTATTAAAATTATCTTCTAGTTAAGTTAAAAGAATAAAACAATCGTAGAGTTTATTTAAGTGAACAATTTTGCATTCCAATGCTTTTTCCGTATTTCACATATTCTGTTTACAAAATGGAATTTTTAAATTCTAATCGTATTTTTTGAGATTGAACCATAAAATATACATCTTGTCAAAAAATTTCTCACTGAGAATTTGTAGACCTCAGTTAGGCGGATAATATTTCCCATCCTGACGCATTTTTTGTATGTCACAACTTTTGATTAAAAAATTGAATTTTTAAAGTTTTAATCGTCTTTTTTGAAATTCGAATGATAAATATACGTTTTATCTTGGTAAATCTTATTAAAATAACTTATTTTGTATTCTTATGTTTTTTCCGTATTTGACATATTATTGTTAAAAAATTAAATTTTGGATTTTCAATAGTATTTTTTTAAATTTAAAAGAAAAATATGCATCTCATGAAAAAAAGTTGTGCTCCAAATTTGTAGAGCCTTGAACATATTCTCATCATGACAATCGTTCTTTGCGCTCAATTTTCTGTATACATTTCTGTAACTTTCTAATAAATTACATGATAAAAGTAATTTATTTTCTTCCAAATATCTCAATGAGGAAAAAAAACGTACAGTTTATTCAAGTGAAAAATTTTGCATTCCAACGCTTTTTTCTCGTCTTGCATATTCTGTTTATAAAATGGAATTTTTAAATTCAAATCGTATTTTTTGAAATTGAACATCTTGTCAAAAAATGTCTCACTGAGAATTTATATACCTCATTTAGGCAGATAATTTTCCATCCCAACGTTTTTTTCGTATGTCACATATTTTGTTTAAAAAATTGAATTTTTTAATTTTGATCGTCTTTTCTGAAATTGAAATGATTAATATACGTTTCATCTTGGTATCTCGTATACTTTAACTGGAAAATAGAATTTAGACATTGACTTTTTTAAAGTTTTAACATACTATAACTTTCCTAATTTTAGTTCAATCGAAAAATGTTATCAGGATAATCAGTGGAGATTTATGAGCACTACCAGAAACAAGTATTGGAATTTTGGATTTTTTTTAAAACACAAAAAATGCTTTTATTTGCGCAATTTTAAACATAAAATTAACGGATTGAATTGAGCTTTGGCATACTTTATCGGAGCCGAAAATGTAAGGACAAGTTCGTTAACCAGCCACATCTGACCAAAATTGTGAAAATGAGAGCATTTTTTATATTTTTGAAGAAAACTTTTTGGAAAAATTACAACCATGTTTTCTGAGACTGCTTATAAATATTTAACAATTATCCTTATAATACACTGAGAAGAAAATGCTATTGAATCTATAGCATTTCTATCAAAAGCATGTATATTATTGATTCAAAAAAATATGCCAATAAAACTGTTACATATTCTACCAGTTCTACAACATATTGATTTGAATCTATAATATACATGCTTTTAGAAAAAATGCTATAAATTCAATAACATTTTTTTCTCAGTGTATTTTTCGATTAAACCAAAATTTTAAAAGTTACAGTAATTTAAGACTATAAAAAAGCCAATATCAAAATCCAATTTCCAGTTAAACTAGAGAAGAAACTAAAAGGCTATTATGATACAAAATTTTTTACTACAAAAAAATCTACGAATTTAAGAAATATAAAATCGATTAAATATCCTCGAGAAATAATTTCTTAACGTACAAGTGCAGACGTTGTAAATGACAGATCTCTGGACAAATTTAAGGTTTCGAAAAATAAATATATTGAAAACCTTTTTAATATAATGTTGAATCGACGTTTCAGGATCAAAAATATCCCCTCTTCAGGCCAATTTGAAAAAAAATGTGAAGGGGTGTTTTTAGTTCTTCAGACGACCTTTAAACAAAGGAGAAAAGATGAAGTTTCTGAATAATATTGACATAAGAAAATTCTTAACTAATTATGTTTCAAAATTACTATTGATTTAACTGGATTTTAATATTATGTATTCGACCTTTACATTTATTTCGGAATTGGCCTGAAGAGGGGATCTTTTCGATCCTGAAACATCGCTTCATTAATGCATTAATAATGTTTTTGATATATTTATTTTTTCAAATCTTAAGTTTGTCCAAAAATTTGTCATTTACAACGTCTGTATACGTACATAAAAAAATCTACAAATTTGAAACACAACATTTTTTATAAGATGTATATATTTTTTTTTAATTTAGAAAAATGCTATTAAAAATAAAAAATTCCATTTTTTAATCATAATATGTGAGATACGAAAAAAGCGTTAAAATGCCAAATCGTATCGTTAAATAAAGTCTACGACGTTTTATCCAAATTTGAGATGTTTCGAAGAAAATAAATCATTTTAATTATATAATTTATTAGACGCAGTTACATAAATTTTTACAGAATATTGAATAGATTATAAATAAAAATCGCATTTAAACATCATCTTCTGAATAACAAACAGTTTTGCCATTTTTCATCCCTATAACCATTCATAAAATTCTTAAAAAGATTCCAAAAATGTTCATATACAAATAATAAGTGAGCTTACATTTTAAAAATTCTACTTTTGTAAACGCAAATTATCTGGTTGTATAGATTTGACAATGTTGCAACAGCATTCAAAGGGAAAGTGAAATACAATAGAATTATCTTTATTGGTGCCGAAACTGCAAGTATAGTTAAAAGGGCAAATTTTATTGGATCGCCAGCTACCTACGTACTTTACTTCCACTGCGTGGTTTTCCCTCACGCGGCCCAGGGAGGTTTGAACTGCTGTCGCCGACTTTTTCCAACGGGGCTTCTTTGTCCGCAATAAGGATTTAAATATGAAATATACCATTTTCTTTAAATTTTATACTAAGAAATATTATATTCCTCATCTTTAAATTCTCACCATTCTAACTATAAGCTTTTTTTCTAAGTTAAAAATTAGAAGAAATGTGAAATTTTCTATAATTCACTGAACCAGCAATTGTTTTAGTACATTTTATGAGATAATTTTATTTGCAAGAAGTTTGAATCTATAAAATTATAGACATTGTAAAGTTCCATCAATAGAGAAAGCCATCTTATGAGGAAGAACTATCATTAAATTATTTTAATATCACAATTCTGTGGCGAAATTTGGATTAGAAGGTGTAGCAATAAATACAATTATCTTATTTTTCAGCGATAAAAACTAGAAAAACATAATACCTGTCACTGAAGGCGGCTTCAACTGCTCTCAATAGCATTTTGCGCGCTAAATTTAAAAACAGAATTAGAGATTGAGAAATGCAAATGTGTAAAATAAATGAATTTAATAATGAACTTTACGTAATAAAAGTTGCTGAAATTAATTAAAGTTCTATGAATAATGTAGACAGTATTTTTTAAACCCTCTGATGTCATTCAATTCTAATTTTTTTCTTTTGTGCATGATGCGACTTTACCGACCGCCGTGACTAATTAAACAAATCATTTGGATTGAGAAATGCAAATGTGTAAAATAAATGAATTTAATAATGAACTTTACGTAATAAAAGTTGCTGAAATTAATTAAAGTTCTATGAATAATGTAGACAGTATTTTTTAAACCCTCTGATGTCATTCAATTCTAATTTTTTACTTTTGTACATGATGCAACTTTACCGACTGCCGTAAAAAATCAAACAAATCATTTGGATTATGAAATGCAAATGTGTAAAATAAATTAATTTAATACTGAAATTTACGTTATAAAAGTTTCTGATATTAATTAAAGTTGCATGAATAATGTAAAATCTCTGATGTCATTCAATTGTCATTTTTTACTTTTATGCATGATGCGAATTCATGGACCACAGTCACAAATCCTAAAAAGCATTTTCTAAAAACTGTTGATAAATGATTGGGGGTAATTCAAAATACGATAAATAAGAGAAACAATATTTTTATTAGGTCACAATTTGTATTTGCATTATTTAATGTGATAATACCTCTAATATACAGATAAATATCCAATTTGAAGAACTTAAGATCATGCATCAACCAGTAGAGCTGACTAAATCAATAATATCAGTTTCCCCCCAGGATTTTCCCATAAAATGAATTTATTTAAGGAAACGATTTTGCAGAACAACGCTTATTTCGTATCTCACATATTTTGGTGAAAAATTCGAATTTTCTTAATATTAAAAATCAAAATATAAAATATAGATCCTGTCCCAAAATGTCTCAATGAGGATTTGTAAACCTCATTTAGGCAAACAATTTTCCATATAAACGTTTTTTTTTGTATCTCACATATTTTGTATAAAAAATGGAATTTTTGAATTTTAATCGTATTTTTTGGAATTCACTCTAAAAACAAGTGTGTTACTTCTACACGTGAATCATGATAGTAACTTTTTAGGCATTTGAAGTGTGTATTTTTAACACACATTTTTGGTACAAAACGTTAAAGTGTTTGAAAATTAAACGTTACGTTTGTAATGTGTGTTAAAAACACACATGTAGATCTTTTTGAAACGAACAACTTTGTATTCTTAAGTTTATTTCGTATTTCACATATTATTGTTAAAAAATTGAATTTTGGATTTTCAATAGTTTCTTTTTAAATTAAAAAGAAAAATATGCATCTTATGAAAAAATGTTAAAATAAAAATTTGTAGGTCTTTATGTAGAAAATAATATTGTATCACAACGTTTTTTCGTATCTCGTATAATTTAACTGGAAAATGGAATTTTGATATTGACTATTTTCGAATTTGAAAATGCTGGAAATATTTGCAACTGTCTACATTATAGGAGGATCACTACACTGTTAGAAATTTCTACCGTAATTTTCCGAAATACGTGACTGGAGTTTTATTCAGTTACAGTTTCGTAAAATTAAGATAGAATTTCAGAAAATTTAGATACTTTTTAGTAAATTTAAGAAGCAACTCCTCAATTTTCAGTTACAAAGTGTTGAATATTATGATACATGTATCTGGAAATTCTGAAACTTTTAATAAGAATAATTTAAAATTTTGGGTAACTGAAGTTTTATGCAGCTACATGTAACTGAAAATGTTGTTACAGTTTCGTAATTTTATGATAAATTTTATAAAAATTCTGTTATAGTTTGGTAGTTTTAAGATACATTTTATAAAAATGCAGTTGAGTTTCATAATATTAAAAAAAAATTCAGTACATTTTTCGCAATTTTCAGATACCTTAACCCAAAAAGATCATAAAAATGGTCAAATTTTACGTCACATTTACAACATAAAAAATTTGTAAATTTCCAAACACTTCTAACAGTGTAGTCAAGTTTCAAATAGGATACGTTCTTGACTAGTGAGCCTCCGATAATGTACAGTGGCAAAAATTTCGAACTCAACCATCTAATATGAATATAATAATATTATAAGGAGTAAAATTGAAAAAATCGAAATTTTCAATGATTTTTATCACAGTTTTTAAACATATAATAGAATTTGGAAGCTTCGTTTTTTTTATAAAACAAGGAATGGCATATTATATAGATTAATATAATTATTTTAAATTGTCTGAAAAAAATTTTAATCTCTGATGTAACACATTAAGAGCTACTCAGAAAAAAATTAAAACTGAAATTCTTTAGGTCAGGCGACCCTCAAACGCGGCAAAAACTGCACACACACGTATAAAAGTGAACTTAGAAGGTAAATTTTCATATAAAACGAGAAAAGTATATGGTTATATGAAAATTTACCGTCTAAGTCTATGTCCGTTTTTATACGTGTATGTATGAAGTTTTTGCCCCGTTTGAGGGCCGTTCGAGCTAAATAATTTTAGGTTTAATTTTTTTCTGAATAGCTCTTAATGTGTGTGTTTCTGGGCAGTGCCCATAATCTGTTACCCGTTAACTTTACCCTCACTACGGGGCTTCTCCCCACACAGTGGACCAGTTGTTACCAGCTCCTGCCAGCGGGGGTTCTTTGTTCTCAATAGGCATTTAATTAAGGCCATGAGCCATGCAGTTCACCTAGAAAAAATTATGTGTTAATCCAACCATGTAAAATAACTTTTTTTAGTAAAAATTCTGGAATTTTTTTCATTCTACTATATAATACTGAAGTCTTATCGACAATTACACACGGAAAAAAATTAATAGTTGAACAAACAAAATTTATCCCTGATTTCACCGTTAATATCCTCAAAAATGAACAAAGGATATTGAGAATATAGTGAAAGCGGTGATGTTTTAGTATTACTTGTTCTGTATATTATTATCGACCGAGCACATTGCGAAGTATCCAAATCAGAGATATAATATAGTTGAAATTAAGATGTAAAAATCCAGAATTTAACTGTCTAGGTTTTGTAATTGTAACTACCCTAGCGGACCCATGTGAGGGAACGGTCATAGAATACTCTGACCGTTCTCTGACCGTTCTATGACCTTGCATTATTACGGCTAAGAACAGTAAAAAAGACATTAAAAGCATTGGAATTATGATTCTGTGGCGAAATTTGGATTAGAAGGTGTAGCAATAAATACAATTATCTTATTTTTCAGCGATAAAAACTAGAAAAACATAATACCTGTCACTGAAGGCGGCTTCAACTGCTCTCAGTAGCATTTTGCGCGCTAAATTTAAAAACAGAATTAAAGATTGAGAAATGCAAATGTATAAGATAAATGAATTTAATAATGAACTTTACGTAATAAAAGTTGCTGAAATTAATTAAAGTTCTATGAATAATGTAGACAGTATTTTTTAAACCCTCTGATGTCATTCAATTCTAATTCTTTTCTTTTGTGCGTGATGCGACTTTACCGACCGCCGTGACTAATTAAACAAATCATTTGGATTGAGAAATGCAAATGTGTAAAATAAATGAATTGAATAATGAACTTTACATAATAAAAGTTGCTGATATTAATTAAAGTTGCATGAATAATGTAAAGTCTCTGATGTCATTCAATTGTCATTTTTTACTTTTGTACATGATGCGACTTTACCGACTGCCGTAAAAAATCAAACAAATCATTTGGATTAATACATACAATATATCATTCAATACGAGAATAGTTATGCTATTTTTATGTTTTTTTTAGGAGATAATTGTGTTTATGGCATGGAGAATGGTAAGATTTTAAATCTCTATAATGAAAAATATTGAATATTTGTTTAATGTAAAATTTTCAATTACAATAATATGTTTTAAATTTTCAGAAAAATATCTACTCACTTCAAATGAAGTTAAAAAAAAAAAAAAAAATTTTTAATTTGATGGTAAATTCAGGTAGGTATTTTTTATTTCACTTTCAATGATATTCTTGAAAAGAGACGTTTACTTTGTGAAATGTTTTTTTTTATTTTTCAGAAAGAGTAAAAAATGAAGCAAGAGGGAAAAATAAAGGATTTAAGAACAAAAATTGTGTAGGTATTTATGTTTCTTTAAGTTGCAGTAGCAAAAGTACATAAATAATAATGTAATAATACTTTGAAATATCTTAAAGCTAAACTTTATAATTTATCATTCTGAACAAAATATCAAAACACTAACTGATGTTTATGTAATCAAATCCTCGATAGCCATTGATTATTGTAAAAATTGTTCCCGGGACTAGAAGAAAGGTTTCAAAATTCTGCAAACTGGCTCAGGAGTCTACGTTCATGTATTCTGTTAGTTCTTATACTAAAAAGTTGTAAAAAATTATTTTTACAAATCTTCAATACTCATACTGACCGGTCTAGAGTGGCCAAGTTCTAAATACACACAAAACATTACCTAAACCTTTGACTGTAACCAAAATAATATCTATAAATTCTTTCAATTCAATTCATAAGTAGCTATCACTATCTCTTATCAGTTCCCACAGCTAAACTGTATAATTTGTGATTTAAAAAAAATTTTGAAAAATTAAATGGTGTTTTTGGAGTCAAATCATCGATAGCCAAACATTATTGTAAAAATTGTTCCCGGGACTACAATTAAAGTTTTGAAATTCTGCAAACTGGCTCAGTAGTCCTAATTTACATACTCTATCAGTCCTCATAGTAAATAGTTCTAAAAAATGTTTTTTTCAAAACTTCAATACTCATAGCTGCCGTTCTAGAGTGGCAAAATTGCAAATACACACAAAATATCACATAAATCCTTGACTGTGAGTAAAAAAATTGCCCCATATTCTTCTAATTTGGTTCTCAAGTAGCTATTCCTGTCTCTTATCAAATCCCAAAGAAAAACTTTATAATTTGTCATTTTAAAAAAATTTCATAAACCCTGACTGATGTTTATGTAATAAAATCCTCGATAACCAACGATTATTGTAAAAATTGTTCCCGGGACTAGAATAAAAGTTTCAAAATTCTGTAAAGTGCCTCAGAAGTCTTAATTCTCGTACTCTATCAGTTCTCGTAGCAAACAGTTCTGAAAAATCATTTTTTCAAAACTTCAATACTCATAGCTGCCGTTCTAGAGTGGCCAAGTTCCAAATACACACAAAATATCACATAAATCCTTGACTGTAATTAAAAAAATTGCCCTGTATTCTTCTAATTTGGTTCTCAAGTAGCTATTCCTGTCTCTCATCAGTTCCTAAAGCTATACTTTATAATTTGTCATTTTAAAAAAATTTCAAAATCCCTCACTGATGTTTATGTAATCAAATTCTAGGTAGGCATTGTCATAACTTTTTTTAAATGACAAATTATGAAATTTAGCTGTAGCAACTGATGAGGAACAGGAATAGCTACTCGAGAACCAAATTAGAAGAATTTGGAGCAATTATTTTAATTACAGTCAAGGATTTATGTGATATTTTGTGTGTATTTGCAATTTGGCCACTCTAGAACGGCAGCTATGAGTATTGAAGTTTTGTAAAAATTATTTTTAAAAACTGTTTGCTACGAGGACTGATAGAGTACGAGAATTAAGACTTCTGAGGCATTTTACAGAATTTTGAAACTTTTATTCTAGTCCCGGGAACAATTTTTACAATAATCGTTGGTTATCGAGGATTTGATTACATAAACATCAGTCAGGGTTTTTGAAATTTTTTTAAAATGACAAATTATAAAGTTTAGCTTTGGGATTTGATAAGAGACAGGAATAGCTACTTGAGAACCAAATTGGAAGAATCTAGACCAATTATTTCATTCACAGTCAAGGATTTATGTGATATTTTGTGTGTATTTGCAATTTGGCCACTCTAGAACGGCAGCTATGAGTATTGAAGTTTTGTAAAAATTATTTTTAAAAACTGTTTGCTACGAGGACTGATAGAGTACGAGAATTAAGACTTCTGAGGCATTTTACAGAATTTTGAAACTTTTATTCTAGTCCCGGGAACAATTTTTACAATAATCGTTGGTTATCGAGGATTTGATTACATAAACATCAGTCAGGGTTTTTGAAATTTTTTTAAAATGACAAATTATAAAGTTTAGCTTTGGGATTTGATAAGAGACAGGAATAGCTACTTGAGAACCAAATTGGAAGAATCTAGACCAATTATTTCATTCACAGTCAAGGATTTATGTGATATTTTGTGTGTATTTGCAATTTGGCCACTCTAGAACGGCAGCTATGAGTATTTAAGTTTTGTAAAAATTATTTTTCAAAACTGTTTGTTACGAGAACTGATAGAGTACGAGAATAAAGACGTCTGAGGCACTTTACAGAATTTTGAAACTTTTATTCTAGTCCCGGGAACAATTTTTACAATAATCGTTGGTTATCGAGGATTTGATTACATAAACATCAGTAAGGGTTTATGAAATTTTTTTAAAATGACAAATTATAAAGTATAGCTTTAGGAACTGATGAGAGACAGGAATAGCTACTTGAGAACCAAATTAGAAGAATATGGGGCAATTTTTTTACTCACAGTCAAGGATTTATGTGATATTTTGTGTGTATTTGGAACTTGGCCACTTTTGAACGGCAGCTATGAGTATTGAAGTTTTGAAAAAAACATTTTTTAGAACTATTTACTATGAGGACTGATAGAGTATGTAAATTAGGACTACTGAGCCAGTTTGCAGAATTTCAAAACTTTAATTGTAGTCCCGGGAACAATTTTTACAATAATGTTTGGCTATCGATGATTTGACTCCAAAAACACCATTTAATTTTTCAAAATTTTTTTTAAATCACAAATTATACAGTTTAGCTGTGGGAACTGATAAGAGATAGTGATAGCTACTTATGAACTGAATTGAAAGAATTTATAGATATTATTTTGGTTACAGTCAAAGGTTTAGGTAATGTTTTGTGTGTATTTAGAACTTGGCCACTCTAGACCGGTCAGTATGAGTATTGAAGATTTGTAAAAATAATTTTTTACAACTTTTTAGTATAAGAACTAACAGAATACATGAACGTAGACTCCTGAGCCAGTTTGCAGAATTTTGAAACCTTTCTTCTAGTCCCGGGAACAATTTTTACAATAATCAATGGCTATCGAGGATTTGATTACATAAACATCAGTTAGTGTCTTGATATTTTGTTCAGAATGATAAATTATAATGTTTAGCTTTAAGATATTTCAAAGTATTATTACATTATTATTTATGTACTTTTGCTACTGCAACTTATAAGAAACATAAATACCTACACAATTTTTGTTCTTAAATCCTTTATTTTTCCCTCTTGCTTCATTTTTGTCTTTTTGAAAAAGAAAAAAAACATTTCACAAAGTAAATGTCTCTTTTCAAGAATATCATTGAAATTGAAATAAAAAATAGTGATCTTAATTTCCCGTCAAATAAAAAATTTTTAATTTTTTTTTTAACTTCATTTGAAGTGAATAGATATTTTTCTGAAAATTTAAAACATATTATTGTAATTGAAAATTTTACATTAAAAAAATATTCAATGTTTTTTATCATAGAGATTTAATATCTTACCATTCTCCATGTCATAAATTATTCTTGTTCTCATTTATCAATCATTTAGAGCAACAAAGCTCTTTATTTGTTTAAAATTTATATTTTCTAGCACCCACTACAAAGGTGAGCTTCTTGCTGTCACACTTGATTCCAATTTTCAACTATTTACACTTGTGTGTCTGAATAATAAATTCACTCACTGTTGTTTAAAATTATGCCGCACTTTCGACAATATATTTAAATCATGACACTTTTAATTTTAATATTTTTACTATTTTTTTAAAAAATACTGTCTACATTATTCATAGAACTTTAATTAATTTCAGCAACTTTTTATTACGTAAAGTTCATTATTAAATTCATTTATCTTACGCATTTGCATTTCTCAATCTTTAATTCTGTTTTTAAATTTAGCGCGCAAAATGCTACTGAGAGCAGTTGAAGCCGCCTTCAGTGACAGGTATTATGTTTTTCTAGTTTTTATCGCTGAAAAATAAGATAATTGTATTTATTGCTACACCTTCTAATCCAAATTTCGCCACAGAATCATAATTCCAATGCTTTTAATGTCTTTTTTACTGTTCTTAGCCGTAATAATGCAAGGTCATAGAACGGTCAGAGAACGGTCAGAGTATTCTATGACCGTTCCCTCACATGGGTCCGCTAGGGTAGTTACAATTACAAAACCTAGACAGTTAAATTCTGGATTTTTACATCTTAATTTCAACTATATTATATCTCTGATTTGAATACTTCGAAATGTGCTCGGTCGATAATAATATTCAGAACAAGTAATACTAAAACATCACCGCTTTCACTATATTCTCAATATCCTTTGTTCATTTTTGAGGATATTAACGGTGAAATCAGGGATAAATTTTGTTTGTTCAACTATTAATTTTTTTCCGTGTGTAATTGTCGATAAGACTTCAGTATTATATAGTAGAATGAAAAAAATTCCAGAATTTTTACTAAAAAAAGTTATTTTACATGGTTCGATTAACACATAATTTTTGCTAGGTGAACTGCATGGCCCATGGTCTTAATTAAATGCCTATTGAGAACAAAGAACCCCCGCTGGCAGGAGCTGGTGACAACTGGTCCACTGTGTGGGGAGAAGCCCCGTAGTGAGGGTAAAGTTAACGGGTAACAGATTATGGGCACTGCCCAGAAACACATACATTAAGAGCTACTCAGAAAAAAATTGAAACTAAAATTATTTAGCTCGAACAGCCCTCAAACGGGGCAAAAACTGCACACACACACGTATAAAAACGGACTTAGACTTAGACGGTAAATTTTCATATGTTTCTAGTGGAAAAAAAAAATTCAAAATTCGTTCGACCGAAAAAATTCGTCCGTCTAAAAGTTCAGCCCAATCTAAAAGCTTTCCTAAAATTGCAAAACTCAACAAAATTTCCACGAAATGTGTCCTACTATCAGAAAACTGTAACAGAATGTTGGTTATATATGTAATAATTATATTGAACTTTAATTGGCCAAAACGTCAAATTTTTTCCATTGGAAGTTTCAGAATTTTCAGATACAAGAATCGAAATATTCAGTAATTTTCACTTGGAAACGAAGAGATTTTCTCTTGAACTGAAGAAAAAGTAACTGAATTTTCTAAATTTTATTTTAATTTTATGAAATAGCAGCTACATGAAACTTTGTTTAGCTGCTTTGGAAAATTCCAAGAGAAACCAACAGTGAACCTATGATTTGGGTAGCAGTAAATTCGTTACTAACTACCTGAACAAGCTACCCTTACCATCAGGGCAATGAAAGGTTTAACGGCTGGATTGTTAATTCTATAATTAAATCCGCCTAATCCTTCAAGTTACAGCCTTAGATACTATGGAAAATATTTTTGAATTATTAGATTTTTAGCCCTACACTATCAGAATTTCTTTTCGGAATTTTCCAAAAGCGGTGACTGAAGGTTAACGCATTATATTTATCTATATTATTTCATAATATAAAAATAAAATTTGAGAAAATTACTAAATATTTTCATACTTTTGCATCGGAAAATCGTGAAACTTGCATTAGAAAAAATTTCACGTTTTGGCCAATTAAAGTTTAATGCAATTATTACAAATTTATTTGAGTTTCGTAATTCTAGAGACGATTTTTTCAATTCTTTGTAATTTTATTAAGTATTAAAATGTAAATACAAGAATAAAAATAGGATCCTTTCACGGATAATCGAGGGGTAAACCACTCTAAAATCAGCGATAACGTTCATCGTTATACAAGTATGAACGCTAAGCAAACGAATGTTATTGTTTCTTACTCGACGCTCATCGCATCGTTATTTCTCTTCGCGACGAGTTGTGTATAGTTACACATGTGATTTCTTTCCTTAGCCATTGATTTTTAATTTTTAAAATCATGATTTTAGAGTGGTTTACCCCTCGCGGCGAATCACAACTAAAATTTTCAATTTAAAATTCTTTGCATGCTTTCCATCTCAATTCAACCGATCCATTCGGGACACGAATTTATTTTTCAACGAAACTCAAATGTGTTGCTCTTTGATCAAAATAATGAGACACGTATTTTTGTTTGGTCCGAAAAAAAAATTTCAGAGATTTATCGGCAATTTCGTTTTTGGGATCAAAATCGATTTTTTCAATTATTCGCGAGAACTTTTTTTTCAATTGTCTATAACTTTGTAAAAAATTGACCAACTTTTACAATTTTCATTTTTAAATGTTTGTAATAATTTGCACTACAGAATACAGTTATAAAAAATTGCTTGTTGATTGTTATTAATTTTTTATTTAACAGTAAACAAAAATTGCATTTTTTTTTAAATTCAATATCTCGAAAAATGTGTTTTTTTTTCTCTTAAACTTTTTTCGCATTAAAAAGACACCTTGAGTTTCGATTCTACTGCTAAGCAGCTAAAATTTTTTTTTCGAGTTATGATTTTTTGAAGAAAAAAATTGTTTTCTTCGTAAAAACGTGGACTGCATAATGAATATCAACTTTATATGTTCAACGTGTATGTTATAACGATGTATAGGTGTCCTTTACGATTATATTGTGAAACTCTAAATATCACAGAAAGGGCATAGCCGGGTTTCAATGTGAAATGGGCCTTAAAACCAACTCAAATTTCGCTCCGACCATATGGAAGGGGTTGAGCAAGAGATGATTTTGCCAAGTTTTCAGATCATTATCCGCCATTTTGAATGAGTAATGATGGATTTTATAATTTTTGTTTTTCGTTTTTTTAAGCTTAACTAAACATAGGAAAATATTGAAAAAAATTAGGGTTATTTTTTCCAATAGTAGACACATTTGTGGATTTTTGCATATTTTGTTATGCATAATTCGCAATGCAAAAAATTGCGAAAATTTTTGCACGCAACTTTATCCATGTTAGATTTGCGCGACCACTGTTTTGAATTATGCTATTCATTAGTTACCAATCGATAATCAAAACAGAATTTTTGCAGATTTTTTCAAGGTGTGGACACACTGAAAAAAATGGTTAGTAAAACCAACTACTTCGGTTTGTAAAATATGCCTCAGCTATTTTATTAGTTAGCACAGCATTTTTTTTTGTTGGTTTTACTATCTAAATTATTATCACAAGAACTTGGGTAGTAACACCAGCGAAAAAAATTGTTGTGCTAACTAATATAATAGCTGAGGCATATTTTACAAACCGAAGTAGTTGGCTTTACTAACCATTTTTTTCAGTGCAGGTATAAGAATTTTTTTTGTTGCGAAAAAGCGAAATATCTTTTCGTATTCTTGAATATTTTCCGAATATACAGGTGAAATTCATTTCCCTTTGTTAAAAATAACATACTTATTTTTCTACACAAGACATCGAAAATACTCTCAAATCGTCCTCCATTTAGTTTAGTTCTTGAAATTTTAATGAACACAAATGATAAGAATATCTCGTAAATTAAATAAGTAATTAACTTGTATTTCTGGATAGCAAACAATTTTTAGCTGTTATTTTGCATTGCATTACTTACATTTTCGTTACATTTCTTTATAAAGTTTTGCCCTTTAGTTTAGTCCGTTCAAAAACTGTTCGTTTTATATAGAAGTGGTATACAAAATGTAAAATTGGTTTTTCTACAAACAACATTTTTTTACCATCGAGTTTTTACAAATATAGACGATTAATTGTATTTTCATAGCACTTCTGTACTTCATAAATGGCTGAACATTTGCCAAGCATACAATTTTTTTTCAATTTCGAATTAGTCATCATCGCTGCCTTTGTTTATAACTGTAAGTTTTTAGGAAAACCAATTCTACTTTTTGTGTACCACTTTTGTTTAAAACGGAAATTTTCTGAACAAATCAAATCTTCAATGGGCAAAACCTGTATTTTCGAAAGATATTCAAGAATACGATTATCGATAGGTACACTGTAAAAAAAAAGTTTTAATTCAAGTCTAAAAATCGGCTAACTTTAAGATGTAACAAAAACTAGACCATTAGAGAAGGACAGACTTATGCGCTTATACACAAGGTGGCTAAATTTAAGCCAAAATTGTCTGTTAGACGTAGCAAATTTAAGACTTTTTTTTCTGTGTAACTAATGAATAGTATAATTCAAGAGTGGTCGCGCAAATCAAACATGAATAAAATTGCGTGCAAAAATTTTCAGAATTTTATACATGTCGAATTGTGCATAAAAAAATTTGCAAAAATCCACATATGTGTCTTTTATTGGAAAAAATAACCCTGATTTTTTTAAATATTCTCCTATGATTAGTTAAGCTTAAAAAAACGAAAAATATAAAATCCATCATTTCTCATTAAAAATGGCTGATGATGATCTGAAAATTTGGCAAAATCATCTCTTGCTCAACCCCTTCCATATGGTCTGTGCGAAATTTGAGTTGGTTTTAATGCCAATTTCACATTGAAACCCGGCTATGCCTTTTCTTGTGATACTTAGAGTTTCACAATATAATCGTAAAGGACAACTATACATCGTTATACCATACACGTTGAACACATAAAGTTGATATTCATTGTGCAGTACACGTTTTTACGAAGAAAACAATTTTTTTCTTCAAAAAATCATAACTCGGGAAAAAAGATTTTAGCTCCTAGGCATGTAGTAGAATTGGAAGAAAAATAAATTTACAAAATTTTTTGTGTGCAATATGAGTGAACAAATGAATCCTGAAAGTGTGAAAAAAACATTTTTTTCTCTTAGTCCAAATGGTCAAGGGTTTTAAAAGTTATGCCATATGAAGCAGTTTGTCATTTTCTTTCTAACCTTTTTATGGCAATTTGCGAAACAAAATAAATTATGGGCTCATGAATACACACCACCGTAATTAACGATTAGAGATTTTTTGAATTATTTACTTACATAATTTTTAAAATTCTTTATTACAACAGTTTTCGGAAAAAATATTTAATTATGCATTAAAAATTTTTTAATATTATTATTGTTGATATCATTTTTAAAAGAAAATATTATTTTCCGCGCAAAAAAAATCGCTTTAAAACTTTCATTCTTATTGTTAAACATAAATTTTTAGAAATGATGGAATTTTAATAAATGGGAGTTTTTTTCCCTGAGAAAAATTTTGCACATCTTGCCCGCATTCTAGTTTCGGAAAATTAATGTTCTGATCATTAAAATGAGCAAAAAACAATATACTTATAATAAAATTTTTTTCAAACTTTTTTTATTTGTTCGTAATGAAACTTAATTTGAATAATTTTTTAAATGAAATTATTAAATAAATAATTTGAATTATACTTCCGAATAGAAGGCACAGTAATACCTATTTACTGTAACCTATAACGCTAAATACAAGGTACATTTTTTTAACCCCACACCAGGGTGTAGACTGAATTTTTGAGGATTTACTTTTCCCCCTCGAAAATAAAATAGAATATTGCGTGACGAGGGTCACAGAAGTGAAATCGTTGCCTTGATCCGAGTAATACATACAACTTTTCATCATATCGATAATCGATATTCGACTTAAGATGCCTGTGAGGTGGGTCGGAAATCGAGAGTTTTTACCCGAGGCAAGAAAATAACCGATCAATGTAGAAAACTTGATTTTCGACCCGCTTCCCAGGCATTGAGTCGAATTTTCGATTGAGGTACGATGAAAAAAAAATATATATATATATTTATGTTGCTTCACAGTCATGTGTTAGCCATTTGATATTTAAAATTAATTGAAATCTACGTGAGTGAAAAATCATGTGTTTCACGTTGATTATATTTTATGGTGTAAATATTCTGTCAGATTATGATTTTTCTTTCTTACATATCTTCTGGCTGTATGAAAGTGTCTGGCGATGTATAATGCCATTTGGGGCCATTACTTTCTTAGAGCTACAGACCTGGTTTCATACGTACTCTGCCATCTCTTGAGCATTTTGGAAACTAAAGTAAGGAATTATTCAGCAATATTTGCTCATTAAAATTATTCTACAATATAATGAAATTATCCACCCTAATTTTGAATTATTTTTCTAACTTCGAAGAATTATTTGTGATACGAAAACTCTAACAATATCGGTTTGTATAAAGGCATTTGTTACAATTTTTCAAATTTTTAACTAAAAAAACTATTTTTTTGGAGTTAAATAATTACGATTATTTCCAATGGAGTAAATCAAACTTCTACATTCTGTAACTATATTTCATGCTTTATAACATTTAAATATCTTCTTATGAACGTATGAAAATCAGAAAATTTATTGAGGCCACGGATCAATCGGGCCACGTCACTAAATTACACGTTAATTCGTTCATCTAGGATAACTTTTTCAATTTACAAAACATCCTTCCAAAAATTTCAGTAACGTAATAAAAGACAATAAAGCACGTCTATTAACTTCTTTTCAGTACAAATTTTGTAAAAAATTGGGAATTTCATCAATAACTACAGTTAACTGTAAAAATGTATCAAACAAATCTGACAGACGTTCTTTATTGTCTTCTACTGTATTTTCTGAATTTTCATGAAGACATTTTATAAAATTGAAAAGTTATCATACATGAACGAATTGATGTGTAATTTAGTCACGTGCCCCGATTTATTCATGGCCTCAATAAATTTTCTTATTTTTAAACGTTCATAAGAAGATTTTCAAATAATATAAGGTATGAAATTACTTTTTTAAAGACATCTTTGCCACATTAAAATGTCTTAAAAATGTTATTTGTGGTTAACTTCGTCGCATTTTAAAGTGTTTGCCATTGAAAAGTTCATATAGTTTATAATGGACTATGTGACTAGATGCTGGTTCCGATGCATAAATTCTTTAACCCCCACAACAATAACTAACTATTTATTGAAAGAAAAACACGTATAAATGAAAACCATTCAACTAAAATATATATACAATGTTCTAAATCACTGGTTTTGAAATTTAATGTCGAATAAACATCATTCAGAAGTTTGTCCTATTCCAACCTTTACTTCCAAAATAAATTTTGGATCACGGACCCCGTAATTACACTTATATATATTATATTGCTCTGTTCCCCACAATGTAATTTATATATATGAACCTTACGAGGAACGGACCCCGTAAGTCTATGTTCGTCTCCGAACCATAGCGGGTCGTACCCCGTAAGTACATTTGTACCCCGTAAGTATAGATGGCTCTAAGAAAGTGTGAAATTTGTTCCCCATAATGATAGTTAGATATACATATATGTATATATATATATATATATATATTTATTTATAGAATTTATTTTAGTTGCTGTTTGATTGAATTTTTTTTGTTTAATTTAGATTTCTAAACAAACAAACAAAATATTTTATTGAATAAATTTGGTGTGTAGTGTACATGTGTAGTTTTTATAGGAAAAATTGCAATTCTGATATTCGAAGACTCTAATTTAAGGATAGCTGAGCGCGAAATTCGCTGATCGCTTTTTAATATAACCTTCCACGAAAGTGAAAAGCTATATCCTTAAACAAATCTTTGATTGCAGTAATCGAAACTTCGGATACAAAATTTATTAAATTAATTTTTAATCTGCTTCTGAAACTCTAGTTTGGGGATAGCTGAGCGCGCAATTCGCTGATCGCTGTTTAATATAACTTCTCACAAAGTGAAAAGCTATATCCCAAAACAAATTTCAGTCACAGGAATAAAAAATCAATAAAAATAAATTTTTATTTTAATATCCTATTTTGTGTGGTTTCAATTATTCCATCTTTCTGTGATTAAAAATTAGCCAAGCTAGACTCAAGCACAGTATCTTGGGTAGTTATACGATTCACAGAAATCACGACAGTCGAAAATCAGAATTTTTGAAATACAAAATTAATCAGGCCTGACTCAAGCACAACTTCCTTCTTAATTCATGTAATTTACAAAATTCTGATAATCGTCAAGAAATTGAAGGTGTCAGTTTTTATTGTTAACAAAGGAGAAAATAAAAGTTAAAACAGTAAAATACAAGCACTTCGAGGTTTGCCTCACCCAAATGATGGTGACCGTTCGACGAATCCAAAGGGGACTTATGATTTCGTGTGCTTAATTCCTTTTCTGTTTTAAAACTTGAATTTAATCTTAGTTACCAAGTGACGAATTTTTGAAGTACCGGATTAGACAAGGATGACTCAAGCACAAGCCCTGAATAATCTTTGCACTAGCAGAAATTCGAGTAAAATAACAATGTCTTGTGTGTTTTTTTGTGAAATAGAGAAAAAATAAAAGTTGAAAACAGTAAAATGTAAGCACTTCGAGGTTTGCCTCACCCAAATGATGGTGACCATTCGAGGAAACCAAAGGGGACTTATGATTTCGTGTGCTCTATTTTTTCTGTTTAAAACTTGAATTTAATCTTATTTAACAAGTGACGAATTCTTGCAGTACCAGATTAGACAAGGACGACTCAAGCACAAGCCCTGAATAATCTGTGCTTTCGCAGAAATTCAAGAAAATAAAAAATGTTATGAATATTGTAGAATTATCACCCTCCATGATGTGTATATAGTAGATGTATATATATAAGTCGATCAAGGTGTGGGTTAGAAAAAATAATTGAAACACTCAACCATAATTTGTCATGAGCGACGTTTCGTTGGCTTGGTTCGCCAACCTCATCAGGCTATATTTGAATGATAAAGTTCATATAAATTAGGAATCACAATAATTTTTACAAATTTTTTTACAAAACAGTGAAAAAACACTTTCTAAAGAGTGAAAAAACAAATTTTTCCTTAAAATTGAAGTCTTTACATTTAAAACATTTAGTCAATTATTGAAATCTAATTTAGTTAGTCACATTGTTACGTCCCGAAGTGAAATATTAAACTAACTATTCGTAATTTTGTTTCCTTATTTATAAGACGGAGGACACTAATATTAATTAACTAACACTAACTTAAACTTGTATATTATACAAATGAGTATTCATACGTTAAATAATAATTTCAAACAAGAATTAGTATTCTTAATTTCAAACTCTTCAAAAGTGGAAAGTAGTTAGAATTTAACGTATAAATATCATCTTTTTTATTTATGCTATTTTTTTGACATTTAATATGAATCATTTCTGATATAAGTCTCTTTTTATAAAGAATTTCGGAATCCACTACAGTAGTTTCATTTCAATCAAATTCATGTTTAAAATTAATTTGATGCTGACAAACAACTGATTCGTCATTTTTATTATTAATGTGTTCCTTTATACGTGTCTTTAAAGTTCTTTTTGTTTCACCAATATAACACGCTTCACAATCTTTGCAACGGATTTTATAAACAACACTAGTTCTATCTATTATTTTGGTGCTGTCTTTACCTAATTTGATGACAGAGCTCAAATTTTTATTGACAATTGGGATAGTTGAAATATTGAATACTTTCAAACTTGAAGATAATTTTTTAAAAATTCTTTCAACAAAGGGCAAGCAAATAGTAGTATTGAAATTATGAGAAAAGTACTTATTTTTATTACTGATGCTTTCATTATGGGTAGAATTAAAAGAAGATCTAATTTTTTCCAGACGGATTTTAATATTCTGCTCAATAAAATTTGAAGGATAATTATTATGTTTTAAAATCTGAAAAACTTTAC
This sequence comes from Diplolepis rosae, assembly GCA_030998225.1. NCBI lineage: Eukaryota > Metazoa > Arthropoda > Insecta > Hymenoptera > Diplolepididae > Diplolepis > Diplolepis rosae. Next base: position 420,389 of record JAPYXD010000688.1, on the reverse strand, counting down.
ACAAATTCTCATGATGAAATTCATGATGAGATAATAAAATTGCTCTGTCAACAAGGTTAAAAACAATATTTTTCTTTTGTTGAGTTGGATGATTTGAAGAATAATTAATAACTCTGTCAGACGATGTTTGTTTACGAAACCAATTAGTGATAATCATATTATTATTTCTAATTAGGGTCATACCTAAAAAATTTATTCTTTCATCTTGTTCTAACTCAAAGGTAAATTTTAAATTGGAATCATAAGAATTAAAGGTAATTATCACTGAATCAATATGTTTCTTACGGACATATAGCCTGATGAGGTTGGCGAACCAAGCCAACGAAACGTCGCTCATGACAAATTCAATGCCCGGATCGAATAACGAAACGCGACGCTTGAACTGGACATTACTTTCCCGATAATCAATAAGAAGTCGAAATGCATAAAAATTCGAAATAAAAAATATGTGTTTGCTCTTCGTGTCAAGGTGCATCTTTTTTTTATTTAAAATTTTTTTATCCGGCAAATAGTTTTCGAGATAGAAATTAAAAAACGTCGTTTTTGCATAGATCAAAAATCAATGTTTTTAAAAATATAACTCGCGATTACTCGCTCAGTTCACAATGAAATGATTCGAAACATTCACCATTTTATTTCGCTGACTCTAGCGGAACCGTCGAGTCTTAAAAAACAATAAAAATCACTATTGTTTATAAAATATTTAATATCAAACTCAGGGACTCTGAAACTTGTGCGCTGCGACGTTCTCGTGAAGAAAGAGTCGAGGAAATTTCAGGGCTCAGAAAACTTCCAGCGAGGCGATTGTTCCTTAGGGTTCAAGGGAGTTTTTTGTCAAATTTCACGCAATTATATTCATAAACAAAGAAACAGTGCCGAGTTAAAAAAACTGTCGCGCGATCACGTGGAGCGCTTTGAGCACGAGCGCTGGCAAGTTTCAACCTGCTGAGTATTCTCGAAGGTTTTTTTCTGTTTTCACCTACTTTTTCGGGGATGGTTTTAAATTTTATTGTTAAAATCTAAAAATGAATTTATTCACACAAATCTGACTTGTATTTCGTATAATAATCTATAAATAATTCACATGAATGCAGCATAGTATTAGCTATATTTGTTTTTCTATTTTAATACTCAGTAATGACCCTTCTGTTTTATTATTTCCAGTAATAACATTTATATTATTCATGTAAGAGTTATATTCTCTTCACATCATATTAAACATGAATTTCGTAGCATCGATATCTTTCTTAATCCTAAACTTACAAATTTTTGGCATGACGAAGACACATAATTACATTAAACAATTATTTTATTTAGTTAAGTGTCGTCGTTATTACTGGAAATAATAAAACAGAAGTGTCATTGCTGAGTATTAAAATAGAAAAATATATAGCTAATACTATGCTGCATTCATGTAAATTATGTAGATTATTATACGAAATACAAGTCAGATTTGTCTGAATAAATTCATTTTTAAATTTTAACAATAAAATTTAAAACAATCTCCGCAAAAGTAGGCGAAAACCGAAAAAAACCTTCGAGAATACTCAGCAGGTTGAAACTTGCAAGCGCTCGTGCTCAAAGCGCTCCACGTGATCGCGCGACAGTTTTTTTAACTCGGCACTGTTTCTTTGCTTATGAATATAATTGCGTAAAATTTTACAAAAAACTTCCTTGAACCCTAAGGAACAATCGCCTCGCTGGAAGTTTTCTGAGCCCTGAAATTTCCTCTACTCTTTCTTCACGAGAACGTCGCGGCGCACAAGTTTCAGAGTCCCTGAGTTTGATATTAAATATTTTATAAACAATAGTGATTTTTATTGTTTTTTAAGACTCGACGGCTCCGCTAGATTCAGCGAAATAAAATGGTGAATGTTTCGAATCATTTCATTGTGAACTGAGCGAGTAATCGCGAGTTATATTTTAAAAAACATTGATTTTTGATCTATGCAAAAACGACGTTTTTTAATTTTTATCTCGAAAACTATTTGCCGGATAAAAAAATTTTAAATAAAAAAAAGATGCACCTCGACGCAAAGAGCAGACACATATTTTTTATTTCGAGTTTTTATGCATTTCGACTTTTTATTGATTATCGGGAAAGTAATGTCCAGTTCAAGCGTCGCGTCTCGTTATTCGATCCGGGCATTGAATTATGGTTGAGTGTTTCAATTATTTTTTCTAACCCACACCTTGATCGACTTATATATATACATCTACTATATAAAAAATGTTATGTTGTAACAAAATTAAAAGAAAAAAATTTGCGAAAAAATGTACTGGAAATTTTCCAGAAAATTTTATGTAATGTTTGCGAAAAATTATTATTATTAAATGGAACAAAAATATTATTGAAAATTTTCGAAGAATTTTATTAATAATTTCCAGAAACAAATTTTAATTCGAAAATATGAAAAAAGAAATTTCATTTATTTTCTTTCTATTTATATTATTATTATTTTATTCGTTTATTTAAATTTTGTTATTTCACACTAAAAACCACTTTTTTTCACTGCTACTACAAGTCATAGTTTGTATGCTTATATATATAATATTTATATTCAATTAGAGAAGGAATTTCTACATACAAATATAATCTCTCTCTTTCTACAATATATTTATATATATTAAAATTAAAAAAAAAATTTGTACCCAAAATTTAATCATTTATTTTTATTAATTAATCAATTACTTTATTAATTCAATACTTCATTACATTATTACTTTATTAATTTTTCTAAATTTATTAATTTTTATCTTTCAGTTAGCTTTTAGTTTTCCCGGCCGATGCACCAAAATTATTAAGGGGGTATGTGACGTCCTGACACTTACCTTCCTTTAATAATATATTTTATTTTTTCCCTCGTTTTAGATCGGTAAAGAAATCCAGAGGATTTCTAAACCGAAACTGGGATGAGGGTAGCTAACTAAAATGAAACTCGAAACTTACTGAATTTACAATTATTAACCTTTATTTTGATGGGTACAAACTGAGAGAGAGACATAGAGAGAGAGATAGAAAGTTATTAAAATTTCCTCCTGGGGTCATATATTAAAATTGGACTTACTCGAATCCAGGCTGGAACCACTGATAATCCGGAAGGGGTACATACCTTCTAATTCACTTTACGATGCTTTGCAATTCTGACAGGTAGACCAAAATCCAAATAGGGAAACTGTGACAGGTGGGCCTTAAATCCACAAATCTATTTCGGGCTGGACTAGTGACGATCCCGAAGGGTGAGTTAAAGATGCACCTGTCAATATATACGATTTGGGGCCTCGGTGGAATCGAATCGTAGACACTTCAATATATGAACCGTTCACAGGTTCCACTTTTTAACTCACGAACAATGTTCCACTAAATTGAAGTTCTATGTAATGCTAAATTGACGAGGAAGATACTGACAAAAGATGGACTGAGTTGACCGGGGTAACTTCGAGAGTTCTCAATTTTTAGATGGTCGAGGAGAACTCTGATACTAAATTTCTGAGCAGAGTTCCAGCGTTGATGAAAGACCGGCGGCAACTCTGTACTTTTTAGAGGGATTCCGTTTCTGAAGATTTCCCGGCGGCAACTGAGTCAAGAGTTTACGATGTTTTCTATTTATAAGTTCACTACTATCTCTCTTTCTATTACAATTTTATTTCCGTACATTAAAGTTTCATTTATTTATCAATGCTTTTTAATAGCTATTGCTCATGTATGTTTTATGTTAAAATCTTTTATTAATTTCACATATTTTTATATTATTAATAAATAATTAGTGACGGTCACGGGACGTGACAGTAGCTCAAAATATGTCGAATTTTCTAGGATAAATACCCAAAATGTTCGTGAAAATGGAAGACAAGCAGCCTATTATTAAAAACATTTCATTTGACAGATAAGAATTATATGAATCAAATATAATGGAATTATGATGCTGATAATGTTATTCAATTGTTATTCGGATATTAATGCTTTTTTTGCTAGCTCAATAATAATCTGTACCAACTGTACCTTGTTTCTGGCTTTCTTTCTGATATTCCAGCTCCACTTTTCGAGATTCTTTGATCTTTTCTTTTCAACTTCAGGATCTGTTTCTTATTTATCAACAATTTATTAACTTATTTAATGCAATAAATTACCGTTGTTCGCGATAAATTACATGTTTTCTCTTCAAAGGTAAATCATGAATTGACTTAAAAAGAATAAAAACACAGAAAAGCTTCAGAATATTTTTCCAGAAATTATATTCTGAACCGGCGTTAGCAGAACTGTTCCTAGAACTCTAAACATAGAGCGCTTTTAAAGTTCTCTAATGCATTTTGTTATATTATTGCCAATGTAAAGCGTATATGGGTCATTCCACGGGAAATTTACCCCCTACATTTTTTTGCGTAAAATATTTTTTTTTTCGTTCTTTGTTGAAAAATAATTGATACGTATTTTCTTATTTTAATATGATATGCAAAATTTCCAAGAAATAAATTTTTGAAAATTATCGTGTTAAAAAAGTGATCGTCTTAAGTTTTTTATAACTAAACAAACATTTATCAAAAAAATTTTAAACATTTTATGTGATATATGGTTGATCCTGAACTTCGAAATGAAATGTACTGAAAGATTGCTCCAATGAATTTTCATAAATAAATTAGGCATTTTTATAAACAAATAGAGATTGCTGAAAAAGGCCCTAATATTTTTCACTTTTTATGGATTAATATTCCTAACACATTCCAGGATATACTGTGAAAATTTGAAAGTGTAGAAATGAATAGTTGTCGAGTCATAAATTTTCAACTGAAGCCGTTACATGCTTCAAGCGCGTGTGCTATCATGCGCGCGACGTACGACTCCCTCAGTGTGATTTGAATTTGGATATACGTTTATACGACACATCGAGAAGTGATATGTTTGTCCCCATGTTATTTTCTTTAATGAAACAAAATACATGCTTGTTAAAGAAAAACGAGAAAATTAAGAAACGAATGTATGGGAATAGAAAGGCGTACGGATGGATAATTAAGGGATGAGACACTGTTAAAAGAGTAATATGGTTGTTTATTAACTAACAACGCGCACAAAGATATTTCTTAAAGGTAGACTCATTCAATTATGCATATTGAGTGGCTGTCCTCCAAACACTGACTACCCCCACGCCGTCCCTTACTCCTCAAGGGAAAAGAGCGCTTTCCCTCTCTCTGCCGCTTTTCCGTAGGTCCTGGGGACTCCACGTGCAGTGGTGTCGCCAGGACCGTTTCCACACGCATACTCACACCCACATCCCACAAATGTGGAAAAAAGATTGATTATTGGGAATCTCAAAGACGTCTTCAACAATTTTACTCGCCAAATTCCTTGACCTTCAACTTTTACAGATTTAGTATCGTTTTGACCCAGCATCACTGTACTGACGTCATGGCTTTCGTAGAATTGTTGCACTTTGAGAATTATTTCTTGTGAAAAAGGTAAATCCGTAGAAACGATGTAACATAGTGGCATTATTTTTTACAATCACTGATTGCTAAAAATTCTCATTGAATTCTAAGAAACAAATACTTACTTTCCCATACATTCGTTTCTTAATTTTCTCGTTTTTCTTTAACAAGCATGTATTTTGTTTCATTACAGAAAATAACATGGGAACAAACATATCACTTTTCTATGTGTTGTATAAACGTATATCCAAATTCAAATCACACTGAGGGAGTCGTACGTCGCGCGCATGGTAGCATGCGCGCTTTTTTTTTTTTGGTGAGGAGGAAAAATGGCAAAATCTTTTATAGACGTTGTACAGGACTCTCCTAGGACGGGTCTAGGCATACCTGTTAAAACCAAAAAGCCCCCTCTCTCGAACCAATACACCACCCGCGGAACCGCCTTTCGGCTTTAAACTTCACGGGTGGTTGGTTCCATTAAAGTCGCGTACGACTCTTCCGTCATCCGTTCGCTCGGAACTTCCACCCGCGGCCACACGCCCATTAGGATAACCGACTAGCCGCGCCACCCAGGGGAGAAACAAACAGATTTCTCCCCCGAACGACGCGGAAAGTCAAGTCTGCCCGAGACGCAGGACCGCGGGTGCCGGCCCCGATGCGATTTCTACTGGCCCTCCCCGTTGTTTCGCTCTCGACGCCCATCAAGTTCTCTCGTCTTCATCACAAGTGTGACGAATGACTCGATGAGCGTCCAGAACTGTTCAGACTGGAGCATGAGGGGGACCATCGTGTCAGGAGTAAGTTCGGAACCCACCACCTGACCGAGGACCCCCCTAGCCACACCCCATTTTGCGCAGACGAAGAGTGCGTGCTCTGCGTTATCCACCGGGGAATCGCAGTAGCAACACGTCTCCTCGTCTCTCTTCTTAAAGCGCCTCAGGTACGCGTTAAAACAGCCATGGCCCGAGAGCGCTTGTGCCAAGTAAAAGCCGACTTCCCCGTGCTTTCTGTTCAGCCAGGTGGCGAGCTCCGGGATCAGGCGGTAGGTCCATCTCCCTGTCTGCTCACCATGCCATCTCATCTGCCATTTCTCGACGAGTCTGCGCCTTCCATCCTTGCGGATGGCCTCCTTCGCGCGAGCGATTTCCTGCAGGTCGGCGCAGGTAAGCTCCTTGCGAAGCTGAAAGGTTTCCTGCCTTTCCTCCGCCAATAAATCTATTGGCGGGACGCTCGCCAGGACCAGCACAGCGCTCGTCGAGATAGTTCTATATGCCGAAACTATTCTCAGCGCGACAAGTCTCTGCGCCGAGAACAGCTTCTTCTGGATAGCATGGTTTTGCGAGGCATTGGCCCAGACCGGAGCAGCATAAAGCAGCTTCGAATGGACCACGCTCGCCACCAATCTTCTTTTCGCTTCCCTGGGTCCACCAATGTTTGGCATAAGCCGGGCCAAGATCGCTCCACATTGGATGGCTTTGGCGGCTGCGATCTTTAGGTGTTCGCCAAAGCTAAGCCTACGATCCAGCTGCACCCCCAGGTACTTAATGCTTGTTTTCCACTCGACTTCATGCTCTCCGAGAACGATCCTCGGGTATTGGAAGGATCTCCTGTCCGTAACGAGCAAAGCCTCGGTTTTCTCAGGGGCCATTTTAAGACCTCTGCCATCCAACCAGCGTTTCGCTCGCCACAGACTTTCATTGATCCTCAGCTCTAGGATTCCAACGTCGTCAGCGGCGCACACGACAAGTGCGTCATCCGCGAAGCCGACGATGCTCGTTCCAGCAGGCAGGTCCATGCGCAGGAAATCGTCGTACATGACGTTCCAAACGAGTGGACCCACCCGCGACCCTTGAGGGGCGCCACATGTCATCTCCTCCTTGAGAGACCATTTGTCGCCCTCATATATCACTCCACCTGTCGCTCAGATAGTCATCTATCATTCGCAACAGGTAGTCTGGAACCTTTTTCCGCACCATCGCCTCGATGCAGATGTTCCATCTCGCGGTATTGAACGCATTGCGTATGTCAATGCTAATCAACGCACAGAATCCCTTACGCTTACCAGTTCCTTTTCTTGCATTTGTGGCGATGTTAACCACAGCTTGGATGGCGTCCACAGTGGACCTGCCTTTCCTGAATCCGAACTGGTTTTCCGAGAGCCCGTTCTCCCCGACCAAGAGAGCCTGAAGCCGTTGTAGAATCAACTCCTCCAGAAGCTTCCCCATCGTATCCAATAAGCATATTGGTCTATACGACGAGGCAACCCCTAGAGGTTTGTTACCCTTCCTCAGCAGGACCAACCTCTGCTTCTTCCAATTTGCGAAGAACCTGCCCTCCCGAAGACAGGAGTTAAAGGCTTCTAGGAGGATCTCTGGGTACGCCCCGATCACCTCTTTGAGGATCTCGTTCGGCACCCCGTCGATACCCGGCGCTGTATTTGCCTTAAGCCTTCCACCCGCTCTCTTTAGTTCTTCGAGAGTGAAGAGTTCTTCGCGCCGGACCACGCAGGAACTTCGGTCCTGTCTTTGGAACGGCTCCACGTGTGGAAACAAGCTACGCACAATGTACTGGACTCGATCGGGATTATCCAGGCCCGGGGTCTTTCTTCTAGCCACCAATCTCTTGGTGACTATTTTGAAGGCGAGACCCCATGGGTTCTTCTCGACCTCACCGATCAAGTCTTTCCAGCATTGAAGTCGGCTTTTCTTTATGCTTCGCCTCAAAGCTGATTTTGCCCCTTTCCATGCCTCGTGCAGCGTAGCATCCCCCTTTGAACGGGTGAATTTTCGCCGCGCTGCGAGGCATTCTCGACGTAGGGCTGCCAACTGGTCGTTCCACCAGTACATCGAACCCTTGGCTTGCCTGCGCACACGGCGAGGCATCGAGTAGTCGCAAGCCGCGACCACCTTCTGCCTCACCGATCGCACAGCAGCTTCAAACGACCCAGCAGGGCAGACCCAACCAAGCTCATCGATGAGCCTGGTTTCTTCGAGGTGTTCGCGAAGTCTTTCCCTGCTGAGTCGTTTCGTGTTCCAGGAGGGGCTCCTTCCTTCGCCGCCCCTACCCTTATCTACCGCCTGACACCGTTGTTCTAGTGTGAATTCGATGCAACGGTGGTCACTCAAGGTTATTAACTCGAGGACCGACCAGTCGCTTATCCTTGAAGCGAGGCGAGGTGCGGCAATTGTGAGATCAATTATTGACCCCCGCTCCTCGTCTGAACGTAAATTCCCCGCCCTGATTCAAGACGATCAGTTCGTTCCTAGCGACCATCTCGCCAACCAAGATTCCCCTCCTATCTAGGCGGGCTTCACCCCACTCGGGCGACTTACTGTTGAAGTCACCCCCTATGAGGGATCGCCCGATGGCCTCACGGAGGCTTTCCTCAAGGAGGAGGATCTGGGCCTCAAAGACATCGAAGGGATCGCCGGGGGAGAAGTAGCAGCTGTACACACGCACATCCGCCACCTCCACCCAGACGAACCCCGCGTCGGTCTCCAGAAAGTCCCCGACGCCCAAATCAGGGTTACAAACAAGGATGCCGGCCCTCCTTGATGCATCCTGATACCAAGCAGAGTTATCGGACCACTTGTACTGCTCACTAATGAGCAGCACATCAGCCCCCTCTCCCTGGCAGTCTGCATCAGGAGGTCCTGGGCATCCTTCCCCTTCCGAGGTTGAGCTGCAGGAACTTCAATTCCTGCCTCTCAACCTCCGAAGCTCTTCCCGGAAGACCGGGCAGGAGCCGCTCCCCGACACATGGGCGACATCTTTGTCGCCCCTGTCTGCGCATGACAGGCACCTTGGTGGCGCCTTACAGGTCCTGGCCAAGTGTCCCGTGGCGCCGCATCTCCAACAGGCGTTTTTCCTGTCGGGGTTGCTGCAGCCCCGGGACCCGTGGCCGTATCCAAGGCACCTGAAGCAGCGGGCGACTTCCAGGTGCTCGCGAATGCGGCACTCTACCCACCCGATCCTCAACTTGCCTAGCTGAAGCAGACGCGCGGCGTCTGCCTCAGCCAGCCTGATGACTGCAGTCTTCACCCCACCAAAGCGGGTGCAGCGCCGGCAGGACCCCCTCAAAAGCCGGTCTGCCCAATGCCAAGCACAGGGCAGACACAACCTCTTCTTTTTCAACGGTCTCGTCGAGGTCCCTAATTTCGAGGGACCTCGTCGAGACCAGGGCTGAAATTTGCGCCCTTTCCCCGACCGCCAGGTCGAGCTCCTTTCGGAAGGCCGAAACGTCTCCCCCCTTTTTGAGGACCAAAAGGACTTCTTCCTTCCTGGTCCTCCGGATAGACAGGACCTCAAGTCCTGCCTTCCGGGGGTCGACCTTCGCCTTCATTTCCCTCAAGATGTCGGCGTAGGACTGGCCGTCCCTCGCCGACACCTTGATGGCGTCGCCCGACCTGGCGGGCGTGGAGCGCTTCGACTTAGGAGTGGCGGTGGTCCCCTGCGCTTTTTGGGCAGGGTCCTCCGCCCTTTTCTCCTTTTTTTTTTCTTTTTTCTTTTTTTTTTTTTTTTTTGAGACCACATGCCAGTCCCCTTCTTTATTTGGGGGCTGGCTCGTGGCCACCTCGGCATAAGAGGGCGAAGAGCCACCCTTCCCCCTCTTGGGAGTTTTTTCCAGAGGGGGAGAGGGCGCAGATCTTTTTTCGCCCTTCGCCTGATTTTTTGGGGTATCTCCCAGAGACGCCGAACGTGGTCTCTGGAAGATCCCCAATTTCTTCATAGCGGAGTGAGATTCCATTTTCTTCTGGAATTTCACCCCGCTCTACAGGAGGCACTTGTGGGTGTTGAGCATGCCGCTCAACACCTCAGTTGCCTCGTTCACCGAGTCTTTAACGAAGCCAGGGTTATTCCTCAGCATACCCTGTTGTATAACGCTGAGGGCCCTGGCTAACCTTTCCATTTTTTCATTTTGCTCCTTCAGGAGCTGAAGGACGTCTTGCCATCCCTCAGCTCCTGTAGAAGTGTGTGAGTGCGCATCTGGCGCCTTCACGTCTCCATGTCCTTTATTTCTTTGAGAGTTCATGTTTGTTTTCCACGTTCAAATTTTTACAGTATATCCTGGAATATGTTAGAAATATTAATCCGTAAATAAAGTGAAAAAAATTAGGACCTTTTTTAGCAATCTCTATTTGTTTATAAAAATGCCTAATTTATTTATGAAAATTCATTGGAGCAATTTTTCAGTATATTTCATTTCGAAGTTCAGGTTCAACCGCATATTAGATAAAATGAATTTTACCAGCCGCAACTCTTATAATAAAAATTATTAACAAATTGAGAATTTTGTTATGTTGAACAAAACCATCTGAAGCTCTAGGATTTTTTGAGATTTGTTGATAAAATTTCAGACTATTCCGGACAAATTGATACGAAAATTAGAGAGTTGATTGTAAAAAGTCGATTGATTTCGTATCTTTAAAGAATACGGATTTCTTCGATTATAAAAAAAAACATATACTGACATGTTTTTTTGATGATTTTTCCGAATTTTTTATTTAAATGAAAAAAAAAACGTTCGCGTATTGCGGTATCCCCGTTTGACCTACTAGGCCATGCGCTTCGTCGGTTATGGAATCCGGAGCCTCAATTAGTAAAGTTGTCAATTGAGCCTCCAGAAAGCATAAAGGGCTGAGCGCATGAACCGAGATTGCCTAGTAGGTAAGGGAAGGGATACGCGTTGCCATGCGCTGCGTTTAATGGAACACAAAATTTTGAAATCGCGGTTTCTCGGGTAATAATAATCAGATCGAGATGATTTTTGCACAGAAATTTCCGCGAGTCTTTGCTGCTTCTGCCGAAACCAATATTATTTTTAACTCGGCAAAACTTCAATTTTTTATCCATAAATAATCAAAGTTTTCATTACTTTTAGTTCAAAAACTTCGCTATAAATTTACGCATTGACAAGAATCAAAAATATCGCTTTATTTCTCCTACATTTAGTAATAATTGCAGCGATGACATGAATTCTTATGCGCTGAAACAACGATTTTTCATATTCAAAATCTATAAATATTTGCGTTGAAAAAAATCGCCGATCGTCATTTGTTAAAAGCAAAACATTCTATTGTTTTGCTTGAAAATGTATTTGACGAGCTCATTCTTTTTTAAGATTTGTTAGAGGAAACATCTTTTCCACACCTTTTTTTCTTGTAATATCAAATACCTCACAGTTTTTCTCGCAGTAGTGATATACAGTTATTTCTTACAACAATAATAATTAATGGCGTCAAACTACAATTTTATTTTAAATAAAAGTTTGCAAATTAGACGCAAAAGGTCCAGAAATGTATCGTTATGGCAAAGCAATATAGCCAAACATGCCAAAAATAAGGTATGTTCTCTAATTTTTTTAAAACGGTTTTTTTCATATTATTTAAATTTTAATTGAATTTAGAGCATAAAATCATCATATGATCTCAAGCCACAGTTTTTAATGCATAAAAACAACTTTTTTGAATCGAATTTTTGATTTTTAAAGGGTGTTTCTCGCTCTACGAAGAAAATTGTGCCGAATAAGGAGTGAAATTCCCAATTAATGCTTTCCTAAACGTTTTTTAGCTTAAATTTGTAAAAACGTCGTTCATTGTTTGTACATTGAAGTTCTGCGAAATAAATCATGCGACTAGATTCGTTAGAAGCAGCAAATACTGACGAAAATTTCTATGGAAGAATCAACTTGATCTGATTATTATTACTCGAGAAAGTGCGATTTTTAAATTTTGTGTTCAATTAAACGCAGCGCTTGGCAACGCGTATCCCCTCCCTTACATACTAGACAATCTCAGTTCACGCGCTCAGGCCTTCATGCTTTCTGTAGGCTCAATTTAACCAGTTGTTGGGTAGTTCTGAACAAGCTTTAATATGATTTTACATATTAAGACTTTCAAAATATTTAAAGTTTTCAAATAAAATATTTTCGAAAAATTAGTGTTTAGATTTTTAATGGATCATCAAATTTCAGACTGGCACTAGACCTTTACAAGAATCTTCTTTTAGATGTAAACTTGTCATTCACAAATCCATATCATAAAACTACAATGGTTGGATACAATTCCAGAACAAAGGTAAGTATTAAAATTAAAATTTTGTAGCAAGCATATATTTATTTATATTTAATAAATATATATTTATTTATATATTTATTTATTTATATTTAAGCAATTTATATATCTAGGTATATTATATTTAAAATAAAAAATTAAGATAATTGATTGAATACCATTTTTTGCTGAAACTTTCTCATTATTTGATAACAAATAATGAGAAAATTTTTTTTAAAGAAAAAAATTAAATTTTATACATAAACGTAGTGATAATTATGAATATTTGAACGAATATAAAATGGCTAAGGTATCAATTAAATCAATTTTCAGCCTGGAATATTTTAATGATTTTCTATCTGCTCCAGCCATTCACAAGTCGAATTACTGAGACGATTGGCATGACCTAGTTCTGTGTCCAAAAATATAGTTTACCTTGTTTTGAAATAAAAATAAAAGCATTATATTGAAAATCCAGTGAAGCCTTCATCAGATTCATATTAACGTTTTGATTATGCTTTTAACTTTAAGAAGATTTGCATTTAGATGTGATTTCAGGAATTAAGTTTCTTGGTAGCTCTAAAGGCATCGTTACAATTACAAAAAAGGCAGAACTTGTTTCGCTTACTGTATTAAAAGTTTTGAATCAAGAAATGGAATTTTATTATATTTTTTTAAACATTCCATCAAATAAATATTTTCTATTTTCCAACGTGATTAAAAAACAGTTTTAGACAACTGAGTAATTTATAGATGGTTAAAATCAATTACGATAATTATTAATGACTTATTTCGTATATAATAGGAGTTATATACCTGGGATAAAGGCACTCAACTAGCATTTCCAGTAAAATATCAAGAATACTATGGGAATGCGACGAAAGAAGAAATTTAATTTTTCTTTATCAAATACAAAGTATATAAATAATAAAGGATTTATTACTTTATTATAGGTTTAAATATCAATAAAATTTGTCTCTTGAATAGAAATAAGATCATCTGACAAGTACTATAGAAATTGAACTTGACATCTTTCATAAATACCATAAATTGATTTTGCATGAGTTACTTGGACAATCATACTAAATTATATTGTCTCCGCTGTAAAAATCAAAAATGGAATTCCAAGTATCGGACACTAAAAATTTATGAAGGTCGTGTGGTATACGGATAGAAATTTGATGGTTGAAAGTACCATTTTTGACGGTAAACCAGAACCATTAGGAATTCTGTCAGTTAGTCCTAAAAATATGCTACTTAATATTAACACGTTTCGGGAAATGTCACCAAGAATGATGGTAAAAATTAGAAATTCTTATGCCAACTTTTTTTGGGATAAAATATACCTTTAAAGATGTGTATGCATATCTTTCGCGTTTACATTATAATTGAAAGGCCGAATTCTATAACCAGATGTGCGCGCAAGCCGGCTCGGTGCGCCCATGATAGTATGCACACTGAGGAAAATATATCTGAATTTTTCCTGTTTTTTATAGGAATTCTACCTCAGGGGGTAGACAATAGGAAAACTTGCTATTTGAAAAGAAGTATATACTATTGCGAAAGTGAAATAAGAGGATAAAAAATGAAAGTTTTACTTTTTTTATAGGAAAGTTGTTATTCAAATTTTGACGGAAATAGTACCTTACTTAAAGAAAATATGTACAGTAACTGAATCTAAAAAAGTCCGATAAATTATGGGACTTTCTATGGTCCGTCAGATTTCCGATCAATTATCGGAATCAAAACTTCAAGTTCAAGGCAGATTTTACTGTTTTTTTTTCGGACTGATGGCATCAACTATACACGACTCCGTGCATTAGTGTGCGGCGTGCTCACGTGAGCAGTGTACTTGTGTGGGTGTGTATACAGACGTGCGTCATGCTCGAATATAGTAATGTATTTTTGGCGTGCAAAGTGACTTAGCGTACATGTGTACGTGTACCTTTTTGAAGAATTGAACTTGAAAAAATATTTATAAATTTTTGCTTTTTTTTATAAAACGCTACTTTATATGAAAACACAAAACTTCATAAAATTAATGACTTTTTATGAAGTTAACTTAAATTTTTTTTTATAGAGTCCGGTCTTTTCATGAAATGCGATTTTTTATAAAAAAGACAAATCCTCATAAAAATACTGACATTTCATAAGGTCAACTATACAAAAATTTTATAAAGTTTAGTCTTTTAATAAAAAAAAGATCTTTATAAAGATAGAAAACTTTATAAAACTTCCATAAGGTTTACTATATACAAAATTGGTACATTTATTCAGTTTTCATAAAATTACATTATTAATACTCATAATGTATACATTTTTCTATAATGTTCACTTTATGAAAAAACTATATGAAAATTTCACAAAGTTTAGAGTTTTTATAAAGAATCGTACCTTTATAAAAAGACAAAACTTTATAAAAGTCAGTGCTTTTATAAAGTTTTGTATTTTTATAAAAAAACGCATTTCATAAAGACAATTTTTATAAAAATTTTCATAAAGTTGACTTCATAAAAAGTCACTAATTTTATAAAATTTTTATTTTAAATAAGTGGCTTTATAATGTTTTTAATTACTAAGGATCATCTGTATATCGCTATGTAGAATCTACATTTAGAAAAGCAAATTTTTTTTTTACGGTTGGGAAACGATTTCACCAACAACAGTAGGGTTTTTCAAAGTAAAACTCGTAAGAAAATGGGGCATCTCAGGCTGTAGGTCATGTAACTAATAATCGAAGTGCCGTTGGAATGGTTTCACAGGTCAGCGGTCTACGTTCTAGCCTACGGACCACGAGTGCGCGAGTTCGAACCCAGCTTGGAGCAGAATTATTTTCAGATTTCTACAGCTTTACTACATAAATGTTCAAATATCCTAATATAATTACTAACATTGTTTCATAATTGTGCATGATAATAAAAGTCTGAATAATTTCTCCTTTCACACAGGTTGTCAATGATAAGTAGAAAAATGAAGGTAGAAACGTTGTAAAGAGAAGAGGGGGAAGAAGGAGAAAAGGATCGATAAAAGGGAAAATAAATTTTTGCTTTTTTTGCGTCGAAAAAGTCCGATAAAAAAAGGAAAATGTCCGATAAAAAAGAGGAAAAATTCTGACAAATTTATATGAACTTTTTAGTGTTCCAATCACGGGAAAAAGTCCGATAAAAAACAGTAAAAATTCCGGAATCAAAACAGTGATATTTTACTGTTTTGAAAAAGTATTAATTAGACATTTGAGTAGGAAATTATATGATGTTTTTTCGGAAAAAGCCCCCTATTTTATAGCACAATTTCCGATGGTATGTAAAGTCCGATAAAAAATAGGAAAATGTTCTATAAGGATTTTCTAGGGTTAAAATGCCATAAATTATAGAAGAATTTCGCCTAAAAAAAGAAGAAACTAAGATATATTTACCTCAGTGCAACCAGCGCTTGACGCCCATTGCTAAAAAAGCAATTTTTAAAAATTATTATGAAGAATTACGCTCACGTAGAACTTGTGAACGGGAAATTTTCCTCTAATGTTTTTTTAAGAAATATATAAATTATAACGTCGAGTGGCATCAAATCACACAAGCGTAAGTTGCATACTTTCAGGGGCATGCCGAGCTGGCTGGTGCGCAAATCTGGTTATAGAATTCGGCCCATAAATTATTGCCATCGGAGATGGTAAAATCCACTTTTATTGATTTGACATTCTAAGCCCTACTGTAGCCGAAATATGAGAATGATCGAAAGTGAAACGTACCCATCATAGATGGTAAAAATTTGCCTCAATGTTTCCATTTTCAAAGACGTGCTGATTCCAAAACTCTGCTCTATACGATGACGTATATTTACATCAGAAGATTTTATAAAATGATATGAATGCTGCTATTATGTCTCATTATTAGACTCAAATTTCAAACATACAGCGAGTAATGATTGACATAATAAACTTTACCATTATGATAGGATTTTTTCACAACTTTTTCCAATAGTTCTGCTTTACTCTTTAAAATGGTACTTCTTCTCACTAGAAGTAATACATTTACTCATCAAATTTCTTTCCGTGTACGCTTTTTTTGTCATGAATTAATAATTTTAATGAATTTCTCAAAAAGACAGTAAAACATTGATGTTTTCTCCACTTTGAAGTTATGAATTTATTAATGAAGTCAAATATAATTGGTGGCGTCAGATGCTATAGTGATCCTACCACACGACCTTAATTTCTATTTACAAGCTGACTTTTTTATACGGCATTTACAAAATTTTTAAATTGAAAAATGTAGTTACTCCAAAAACTAAATAAGCGTAAATTATTTCAATATTATGATTAATCAATATGTATTGTATATATGCACTAAAACAAATTAATTATGTCTACAGTACCAAAGAACATTTAAAAGTTGTTACAAATGTGATTTTATAAAAAATTGTATTGTCTTTTTCAATTTATGCATTGTTAATAGCAGTAAAAATTCACTTTTTTATGTATCTATTATAATTCACTAACTCTAACATATAAAATATAAAATATTGTTGAATATTCTATTAATCGACATATTTTTTCACTTTTGTATCCTGTATTATTTGGTTACTTGAAACATGTATAATTTTTATTGACAATGAAAAGTTTTTTCTTTTATTCACTTCATAGCATCGAAAGGAATGTGTGGCTTAATTAATTTACTGTTGTGAGATTCTGAATAAATGAAGTTCTCATATTCTTATAAGAGATTGTAATTTCATCGAGAAGTGTATACTATTCATATGACTATTTGATGCAATATAACATATACATAATTGTATATTTTCCAACTATAGGCTCAATTGTCATACCCATGTGTACTTACTAATGTTTTTTAATAAAGATACAAGCAGTATATGGAATATGATTTTTTTGAAAAATTATATCCGTTGCGTCATATTTAAGTGATTAAATAAATATTATTTATTATTTAAATTATTTAATCGGCACAAATTCTGTTTAAATATTCTATCTAAAGTAAATTTTACCTCAAGTAAATGAAAAGTTGACATTAATTAATTGTTCTATGAAAAAAAAGAAAATGGTTGATTTTCTTATATTACAAATCGATTGAGAATGTAGCATTTTCACTTCCATAAACAGCTAACTTAACTTTGTAGAACATTGTTGGCATTGCTCCCATTGAAAGTTATTAAAATTGTCAAAATAGAAAAATCCAGAAATCAATTAAAATTGGTCAAATTCATTGTTAAGCATGATTTCTTTGCCAAAATAAAAGATATTTTACCAATAATTTTTGTTATAAATGCTTTTTTATTGTAGACACTTAAAAATAATATTTCTTTTCATACATTTCTAATGGGGACAATTCTACTAGTGTTCCACAAAGTGAATTTAGCTGTTTATGAAAGTACAAATGCCCAATTGAATACAATGAATTTGCTGATTTTAATGGCTATTACATGCCTATGAAATCATATGTACATCACAATTTCAAAATTTAAGGTGAACAATCAGTATAAATTCGAAACAATTTCCAAAATTTTTTTATTTTAACATGCCTATTCACATTCTAGATAGTAAATATGGCTGAATATTCAAGTTGAATTTTAAATTCAAAAAGTTTGTAATAACCTCTATTAAATTCAAGAACAAGTTATGAGCATAAATGCAAAGAAAAAACAATCCTACTATCACACGGAGCCAAGGTATGTTAAATTCCAATTATTATTTAGCTAATACTATCATCGAATTATTTGAGAAAAGGAAACGATCTTTCCAATGTATTCTGGATTATTTAACAGAAAGCTTGATATTGTTTAGTGAGTTGTAATTTAAGAAAACACCAATAAGCTTCTTCATTTTTTTGAATATCTTCTACATTAAATGCCTGAAGTTTCAAAATTATTCAAAAGCGATTATTTCATTGGTTGAATCCTGTGCCTTATTCCTCGATTACCCTATTCTCCTCAATATGGCACTGCGCCCTGAAATTCTTGAAAAATCAATTCAAATTTGAGTTTTCAGGATTTGTTTAAAATTGCTTTTCAAAGAACTTTCTCAAGAAGGGAAAACATGAAAAATCTTCAAAAAATCATTTATTAAATTTTAGACAAAATACTGTAACACTCACAATAAATAATTCAATAAAGATTCAAACAAACTGCTGCCATAAGTTTTTAGAGTTTTTTTCCCTTCAAAATGTCAACATTTTCGAGTATAGATACTAGAATCTTCTGAATAAATTATTTTTTATCATCCCAAATTTTGTATTCCAACATTCTTTTAACTGATCAACAGATTTTTCATACTTGAAAACTCTCAAAAGATTTAATATTTTTTCAATTTTAACTTAAATAACTTATACTTATTGCTAGAAAAATTGTTATTCATATTGAGAAAATCGTTTGTTAACTCTCTTTTCCCCAATTCAAAATAAAAATTTACTAATGTTACAAAAAAATATGCTTAATTTTCAAAAATGAAGAATTTGAATAGAACAATTATTTTTTTAAAATTATTCGTCTGATTCAAATATGCATTATTAATAATTATTCTTCTCTTTTGCAAAATTGTTAAATATTAAACTTAAAATACTGAAAATATTACTTATCCCTGAATTAAAAATGTCAGTTTTATATGAATTAAACCTTAATTTGCTATTTAATACTCATAAAATCTTCATGTACAAATATAAATCCCTTGCTAGCTTTGATATACGAGTATCATGTAAATTGCGCCGATGAGAAGTGCAACGTCACTTCTATAATGAAGTAGGTGAAACTCCAGGGAATCTTATAAGCATTTAGCATTTGCTACTTGCATATACTTTTTTTTTTTTTTTGGTGAGAGGGAAAAATGGCGAAATCTTTTATAGACGTTGTACAGGGCTCTCCTAGGACGGGTCCAGGCATACCTGTTAAAACCAAAAAAAACCCCTCTCTCGAACCAATACACCGCCCGCGGAACCGCCTTTCGGCTTTAAACTTCACGGGTTGTTGGTTCCAGCTTAAAGTCGCGTACGACTCTTCCGTCATCCGTTCGCTCGGGACTCCCATCCACGGCCACACGTCCGTTAGGCAGACCGACTAGCCGCGCCGGCCAGGGGAGAAACAAAGCGATTCCTCCCCCGAACGACGCGGACAGCCAAGTCCGCCCAAGACGCAAGACCGCGGGTGCAGGCCCCGATGCGATTTCTACTGGCCCCCGTTGTTGCCGCGCTCTGCACGCACATTGAGCTCCCTCGTCTTCATCAGCAGGGTGACGAATGACTCGATAAGTATCGATTTTTGCTCAGACTGGAGCATGAAAGAGACCATCGTGTCAGGGGTGAGTTGTGCGCCCACTGCCCGACCGACAGCCTCCCTTTCCACGCCCCACCTGGCACAGACAAAGAGTGTGTGCTCTGCATTGTCCACAAAGGATCCGCAGTAGCTACACGACTCGTCGTCTCTTTTCTTGAAGCGCTTCAGGTACGCATTAAAGCAGCCATGGCCTGAAAGCGCTTGCGCCAGGTAAAAGCCGAATTGACCGTGTTTTCTGTCTGCCGGTTGGTGAACTCCGGGATTAGACGATGTGTCTATCTCCCGGATTGGTCACCATGCCATCTTGTCTCTTACGGAGCTCGCCAGGACCAGCACAGCACTCGTCGACACAGTTCGGTATGCTGAGACAATTCTCATCACCACACCTCTCTGTGCCAGCCTTCTCTTGGCTTCCCTGGGTCCACCAATGTTGGGCATGAGCCGAGTCAATGCTTGGATGTCTTTGGCAGTCGCGATCTGCACGTGTTCGCCGAAGCTAAGCCTTCGATCCAACTGCACTCCCAGATACTTAATGCTCTTTTTCCACTCGATTTCATATTCCCCGAGAACGATCCTAGGATATTGGGAGGATATCCTGTCTGTGACCAGCAAAGCCTCGGTCTCTTCAGGGGCCATTTTCAGGCCTCTGCTACCTAACCAACGCTTTGCCCGCCACAGACTATCATTGATCCTCAGTTCCAGAATTCCGACGTTGTCAGCAGTTGTTGTTCCAGCAGGCAGGTCCATGCGCAGGAAATCGTAATACATGATGTTTCAAATGAGTGGACCCACCCGCGACCCTTGAGGACCGCCACATGTCATCTCTTCTTTGAGAGACCATTTGTCGCCCTCGTATATCACCCACCTATCGCTTAGATAGTCATCTATCATTCGCAACAGGTAGTCTGGAACTTTTTTCCGCACCATCGCTTCGATGCAGATGTTCCATCTCGCGGTATTGAACACATTGCGTATGTCAATGTTGATCAACGCGCAGAATCCCTTACGCTTACCAGTTCCTCTTCTTGCTTTAGTGGCGATGTCCACCACTGCCTGGATGGCGTCAACTGTGGACCTGCCTTTCCGAAAGCCGAACTGGTTTTCCGAGAGACCATTCTCGCGAACCTTGTGACCCTGTAGTCTTTGTAGGATCATTTCCTCCAGAAGTTTCCCCATCGTATCCAATAGACATATTGGTCTATACGATGAGGCATCTCCTAGAGGTTTGTTGCCCTTCCTCAGCAGGACCAACCTCTGCTTCTTCCAGTCTGTGAAGAATCTCCCCTCCCGAAGACAGGAGTTAAAGACTTCTAGGAGGATCTCCGGGTATGCCCCGATCACCTCTTTGAGGATCTCGTTCGACAACCTGTCGATCCCCGGCGCTGTGTTTGCCTTGAGACTTCCACCCGCTCTCTTTATTTCTTCGAGAGTGAAGAGTTCTTCGCGCTGGACCACGCAGGAGCTTCGGTCCTGTCTTTGGAACGGCTCTACATGCGGAAACAAGCTTCGCACGATGTACTTGACTCGATCGGGATTATCCAGGCCCGGGGTCTTTCTTCTAGTCACAAATCTCTTGGTGACTATTTTGAAGGCGAGACCCCATAGGTCCTTCTCGACCTCACCGATCAAGTCATTCCAGCACTGAAGTCGGCTTTTCTTAATGCCTTGCCTCAGAGCTGATTTTGTGTTTTTCCATGCCTCGTGCAGCAGAGGGTCACCCTTTGAGAGGGTGAATCTCCGCCGCGCTGCGAGGCATTCCCGACGCAGGACAGACAACTGCTCGTTCCACCAGTACATTGAGTCCCCGGTACGCCCGTGCCCTCGTCGAGGCATCGAGTTTGTCACATGCTGCGACCACTTTCCGCCTCGCCGCCCGCACGGTGTCCTCCAACGACCCAGCAGACTTAGCCCAACCAAGCTCATCTATGAGCCTGGTTTCCTTAAGATGTTTTTGTAGCTTGTCTTTGCTGAGTCGTCTTCTTTTGCGGCCCTTCCCGTATTCACTGGGTGACTCCGTTCCCGGAAGCTAAACTCAATGCACTGGTGGTCACTCAAGGTTATTACCTGGAGGACGCACCAGTCGACTATCCTTGAGGCAACACGGGGCGCGGCAAACGTTAGGTCGATAATCGAACCCCCCGCTCCTCGTCTGAACGTTAAATCCCTGCCCCGATTTAATACAATCAGGTCATTCCTAGCGGCCATCTCGCCGACCAAGATTCCCCTCCTGTCCAGACGGGCTTCGCCCCACTCGGGCGACTTACTATTAAAGTCGCCCACGATAAGGGATCGCCCACTAGCCTCTCTGAGGCTTTCCTTAAGGAGGAGGATCTGGGTCTCGAAGATCTCGAAAGGATCGTTGGGAGAGAAGTAGCAGCTGTACACGCGCACCCTCGCCACCTCCACCGAAACGAACCCCGCGTCGGTCTCCAGGAAATCCCCGATGCTCAAATCAGGGCTAAAAACAAGGATCCCAGTCCTCCGTGATGCATCCTGGTACCAAGCAGAGTTTTCGGACCATTTGTGTTGCTCACTATTGAGCAGCACATCGGCCCCCCTCTCCCTGGCAGTCTGTATCAGAAGGTCCTGGGCTCCCTTCCCTCTCTCGAGGTTGAGCTGTAGAAATTTCACTTTCCACCCCTCAACCTCCGGAGCTACGCCCTAAATATTGTGCAAGAACCGCTCCCCGAGGCATGGGCGACATCTTTTTCGCCCCTATCAGCACAAGTCAGGCATCTAGGTTGCATTGTCGCGAATCTCGTAATTTCCCGAATTATGTGCATTGGCACGTATTCTATTTTATGTGACTTCGGTGCGTATACGAGTTTCTATGCGTACACTCGAATTTTATTTACTCGAAAATTTTATCGATCTTGTGTAATAGTAGCGTGTTGTAATAGAGCATGCGCAGTTCAAATGTACAAGGCTCTGTCATTAGGGTGCTAACGCTGTACGAAGAGGAAGAAGAATAAGAAGAAGATTGTGCTTCGCTGTATGGCTATAGGCTCATGCGCAGTTCAATTTTTACATTTCATTCAACTGTAGCGGATAAACGAGATTTCGCGATGGAGGTTCAAAAAGGATATTTACAGTAAATATTTCCAAAACCCTAGCGGACCCACACTGAGAGAAATCGGCTTTGGTTTCTGTGCACATAGCACATAAATTTTTTGTACAGTAGTTGCCTTGACAAAAAAGGTTCAGAGAAGCTACTACTTTTATAGTTAACATGACACTAATTTGGACTTTTTTGTGTATTCGGTTGTTGTGATCAAAGTTGATGATTAGAATCAGCCTAATAAGTACTCCAACGGCTAGTACACATACATTTTCTTTATACCAGGGGTGTTAGTTCAAATTTGCCGGTTTTACTCATAGATGTCGCTAGAGATATGTATACATTTCTATGATTTGGCATCTATGTCATATTTTTATATGGACAAGAACCTTCAAAAATAAACAATAATATTCTGCCAAAATAATAGCATCATAGTTGTTTACCTCAGTGAATATGTCGAGTTTCGTTCGAAGTAAATAGTATTTGCGGCATTCGTTGCTTTTCTTATTTCATCAAAACAAAAAAGCAGTTGAAGCTCATCGATGGCTGGTAGAAACTTATGGCGAACATGCTCCAGTGATAAAAACGTGTGAGACATGGTTTCGTCAATTTAAAAGTGGAGATTTCGATTTAACAGACAATGAACATCCTGGTGCAGCGAAAATGTTCGAAGACGAGGAATTACAGGCGTTATTGGATGAAGACCCAACCCTATCGCAACAACAATTGGCACAAAAACTAAATGTGACCCGAGGAGCAATTTGCCAACGTTTACAATCCATGGGGAAAATCCAAAAGTATGGAAAATGGGTATAACTTTCATTTTTTACAACGAGTTAAGACTGTCGTGACAACTATTAAATCTTGTAATAGTTTTACAATTTAACTTGCACTGCACTGGAGATAAGTAGTTACTTCCAAAAAGATATGCAACCTAAGTTGAATTTTTATACGTAAAAAATGTAAATTCATAGAATTTTTTTTAAATTAGTATATGAGAAAAGTTAAATCCAATGAAATTAATGAAAGTAAAAAATCTCATTAACAGTAAATGGTACGTTAATTTGCAATCGACAATAATGTAATTGAAAAAATGCCATCTTATTCAAACACTAACTTCATTAGCGAGAAGAAGATTATTTAAGGCACTCAAAAAATAAATTATCAGTCGTATATAATTTTCCACAAAATTTAAATCTCCAAAATTATTAGGCTCTACAAAGATAAAAGAAAACCTAAAATTTGACGATGAAAAATTCTATCAGGAGTGTTTATTTCTCACTTACTATGAGTGTCGCATTTTACGTTAAAAAAATATATTCTTTGTATAAAAATGTTAAGCACTTGAAAACTTTTTAAGTCATCTAGGTATAAAAAACATTTACAAATGTTTTTTCCTCCTCGCAATTTATCGTTATGTTAAACTATCGAACTGAATAAAACTACTTTTAAAACGCTTCAATGAAAAGCGTGCGTCAAGGCCTTTGTCGTCACTTGCCTGTCTCTAATTTTTGTTTGTTTGTGTGAAAACTGTATTTAAACTTTGGAAGTGGAACTTTTAAAACTTTTTAAAGTGGAAGCTTTGCTCTATCGACGGAGTTTTGTATGTGTAAAGGTGTACTTCATTTGCTTTTAAATCCTGCCGATTCTCGATTCCTGGACTATATTTCACCGTGCCAAGTATCATCAGGTAAATAATTCTATTATAAATATAGTTTGACAATTCTTTCTAAATGATAAACGAATTTGTTCGGGGAACTAGATTGCACGAAAACTACCCATCCCCCCTTCACTGCAGATCCAATAATGAAGGGCGCGAAATTTTCGCCATCCCATGCGAAAAAGGAAAAATTCAGATTTTATTATATTTGAGATTACTTTGCATGGCTTAAATCGGCTTTGAAGGGGACTGGAGTTTTATCTTTATCGACACTTAAATGCGGATTTAAAACTGAAGGACAAAAATACTTTTTAATGCAAGCTTTCTTGCCGGGTTTTGCAATATGATAATACGTAATGAATTTGTATACACAAAACGAGAAACCAAGCCATTACGAGTTTATTCTAGATTTAAAACAAAAGTTATTGGTGACTTACCCGATTTGCAGCTACAACTATTTTAATTTGGAGGGCAAACAGTAAAGCACTGCTGAATGTTGGCACATTAGGTATTCGCACTTTATAGATCGAATCTCATTAAAATCACTTGAAATCGCTATGAATTTTATCAATTAAAACATGCAGACAAGTGACAACATGTCGACTCCGCACGACGTTCATTTCGATGACGCACTAGCGGCGACTAGGGGACGTAGCAATTACTATTTTTCATTCTCCACTTGGCCTATAGGAGTGGGCACACCGCGTTGTTGTTACGAGCCACGATAATCCGTATTCCGCGGCAAAGGTGATTGGTTGATTCTTTCTCGGTGTAAATCCTTCAAAGGAACCGGGAATGTTTGAATCCGGAAATTTAATGAAAATAACCTCAGATAGAATAAAATGTTTTGTAATTTATTGAACTTAATAAAAGTTAAGTCTGTGTTGACACAAAATGAAACCAATCGCGTCGAGAATTATCTCAGGTTACAAAAATATAAAGTTCTACGATTTCGACGAGGGAACTTGTAGAAGGTTCGGATTTGTGAAAATCTAAAACGAATCCAACTAACTTGCACTCTACAAAACTCACGCATTCTCATCACAGCTCTCCCCCACGCATCTCCTCTCTCTCCATTGTACACGCTGGCCCTCGCTAGGCCCAGCCCAACTTCCCGGAGAAGCTCGACCAGGGAAAACCGAGCCTGGAGATGCCCGATTCGGAAAACCCCAGTTCTAGCCTCTCTCCTTTCAGCTGCAAGTTTTTATGGTGCTTGCAGTGAAAGCGCAAGAGAAGGCAGTAAAACAGTAAATCGTAAAGGATTACTTTTTACTCCCTTCTGGCGACCAGACATGCTATTTTAATTCTTTTTAGGTCTACTTGACTAAATAGTTTTTATACTTATTTACCCTAGCAGTTTCGTTTCGTTTTTGCCTATCTAAAATATAAATGCATATTCCCTCTATAAATCCCTAGTCCTATTTTAAATTTAATTTATTTAAATCCAATAGTCCAGACTTAACCTTTCGTATCCTTAAAACTAGTATACATAGTATTCATAATAAACTTACAAGGAAATCTTACAACTAATTTTACAATGTAGATGTTTCTAGAGCCGAACCAAATGTTTTACGGCTGCAAAAATATACAAATAGAATCTTATATTTAAACTACGATTTATTACTAATATTTCTACTTAAAGAATTTCAACGATTTTCCCAAGGTCTTTTATGATTTGCAGCTGTGTGTTGTGGGAAGTTTCATTTCTTTAAACAAGATGTGAATTTCCTAAATTAAACTATATTTTTGTTTTGAAATTAAAAATGCCGCGAGCTAATATCGAACATTCGATTAAATTAATCGACTTCGAGCGAGACCCTATAGTCGCTCGTTACAGTGTGCTCAGATCGGACACGCCAACCATGCGCAAACAATTACAGGCAACGTCCGTGTGACTAAAGTAGGAGCTGTAAGTCTGGTTGCGCGCGCAATCGACTTCTCCTCTTCTGAATTTGAAAACTCGGAAATGCTCGAAAATCTTCGGGAATCTTCGGTTCTCTCCTTATTTCGTCTATATATAGCATATACGAAATAAAGTAAAAGCAAGGGTTCCCTAACTTTCTGAGTTTCTGCGAATTCTTCGATTCGAGGTCTCGTGCATCTCGTCCTCTACTCGCCCGGCGATTTCTGTTTACAAAATTTGACAGCTAACAAATTTTGTAAAAAATCTTAAATAATCTTGATGACGTGACATAAATTTTATGAATTTCAGGAAATGTTAAATAATTTATTTCGAGTGTGTGATCTGCAAGGACTATTTATTTTATACTATTTTTTTGCAGAATTTGAGGTTAGGTTCATAACATGTTGTATCCAAGTAGTTTTATTTTTTAACTTTCTTTAATGTCACTCAATTGAATTTGAATATTGTAAATTCAGAATGTTAATTATTTGTATTTTTATGTAAATTTTCAAAATAATAATCATTTTTAACTATTAATAAATTCTGCCATAAATACCTATCTTTTAATTCTATTTTCTGAGAATATAAAAACACTGCTTTAAAAAAAAATGTGGAAACCTAGCTTCAAGTTTGCTTACGTAGGAAAAACTTTGCAGCCAACCCGAAATTTATGAAATACCTAGCAGACCCATGTGAGAGAAATGTCATAGAATACTCTGACTGTTCTCTGACCGTTCTATGACCGTTCTATGACCTAGCATTATTACGGCTAAGAACGGTAAAAAAAGACATTAAAAGCATTGCAATTATGATTCTGTGGCGAAATTTGGATTAGAAGGTGAAGCAATAAATACAATTATCTTATTTCTCAGCGATAAAAACTAGAAAAACATAATACCTGTCACTGAAGGCGGCTTCAACTGCTCTCAGTAGCATTTTGCGCGCTAAATTTAAAAACAGAATTAAAGATTGAGAAATGCAAATGTGTAAGATAAATGAATTTAATAATGAACTTTACGTAATAAAAGTTGCTAAAATTAATTTAAGTTGCATGAATAATGTAAACAGTATTTTTTAAAGCCTCTGACGTCATTCAATTGTAATTTTTTACTTTTGTACATGATGCGACTTTACCGACCGCCGTAACAAATCAAAAAATTCATTTGGATTAAGAAATGCAAATGTGTAAAATAAATGAATTTAATAATGAACTTTACGTAATAAAAGTTGCTGATATTAATTAAAGTTGCATGAATAATCTAAAGTCTCTGACGTCATTCAATTATCATTTTTTACTTTTGTACATGATGCGACTTTACCGACCGCCGTAACATTATTTTCAAAACGGCGCTATCGCATTGATTGAATGTGTTATCGCTCATTAAAAAAGGCGTGATATCACTCAAATCGTTGTTTCTTTAGTCTACGGTGAAACATGGAGTGAAATCCCCCCCCCCCCCCTCATATAACATTTTCAATGTTTTAACTTAAGGCTAAGGTTTAACGCGTCGCGATGTTAATCTGAAAGTTCGAACCTTTTATTTTTCTTACGAATGTTGTTAAATGCATACAATTTTTTTCTGCTTACAAAGGCTATGAAATCAGAAAAAAGGCGAAGTTCTGCAAGCGATGTGACTTAATTTTTGCTATTGGTAATTACTCTCGCATTACTTTTGTGTAAAAAATTCTTGATCTTGAAAAAACAATGCGATATAGCGTAGATTTATTTTTATACATTTACCGTTCGACATAAATTAACCCTTTAATTTCTAGATTTTACCCGTCTGTTTTAGACATGAATTAGTCTCTCAATTTACTAAATTCTTACCCTCCTTTCTTTTGGTATTTCGGTGGTTACCAATGGTTGCAAGCTAGAATTGTACGTGACAATGTTCGTCGGCGTTGTTACCTTTGTTTTTACACAGAATATACAGAGTTTTTTGGGCATATACTTTTGTATGAATTCGAGTATTCCTAATCTGTACAGAACATAGGCTGAAGCTAATCGTAGCGCTGCGTAACCTAAATAGCTTAACCAATCTATAGTTGTTTCTCTCCACGTTCTTAGTCTTCTGTTAGTGGCTATTGATTTTAACATATTTTCTGCATCGTCTAGGCTTAATTTGGCTTGTCGTAATTCATTGTTATCTATAATTTTAGGGAGACGTATTAATTTACTTTCTAAGGTTTTTAGATCGTCGTTAGAGTAACTAATGTTGTAGGTCACATTGAATTCGTTGTAAAATTGTCCCATTAGATTTTTTCTAAGGTACAGTGCGTCCATTCCATTATAGATTTTACAATTTGAGCCCGTCAGTAGTGAGGGTTGTTTAATCTTTAGGTGTTCTATTCCTGTTTCGCAGCTAATATCTAAATCTACCTCGTTCATTAGTACTATTATGTATCCGTTTAGTACGGGTATGAAGGTTTCTTTGTGTAAAGCCAAAGGTGAAGTTTTACATTTGTTCTCTGAGTATCGCTTGAATATCGTAGCTTCGCATGTTTCACTGTCAGTCAACCTAAGGTTTGGTTGGTTTCTTTCGCAAATTTTATATTCGCTTATCGTTGTACATTTATTTATTGTTTCCTTGTCAGTAATTACATATGAGTCTCTAAATTTTATTAAATAGTCATGGTCGGGAATTACTGCAAAATATAGGTTTTGGATAGGATAAGGGATAGGTATAATATGTTTGATGGTACCTTCTTCCTGTTCTATAATGGGAATTTTGACGGTTGTAAGGTGTAGTTGACTTTACAGTTGGCTATTGCCGCTATTAGAAGTACTAGAGTCCTCATCTGAAAAATAAGGCATACACTGATCTATGTGTACTCTCAGTATTTTATCTCTATTCCTAATGCGTAGATTATTATTATCTAGGTAATCTATAAATCCGTAAGGACCTTTCCAGGATTGTTCTAATTTGTTTTGTTTGGTGTTATTTAAGATTTTAACTAGGTTCCCTGGCTTGTATAAAGGATGCGTTCTTGTTATTCCTTCATCCAATCTTATCTTAGTTTTTTCTAATTCCACTTGGATTCTTTCTTTAGCTTTTCTGATGTTTTCCTCGTGTTTTTGCCTCCATTTTCTAATCAGATCTTGATGGGTTAAATTGGGTGAGTTTTCAATTTGAGATGGTATATTTGGTAATCTTCCAAACGTGAGTTCAAAGGGCGTGAATCCCGTGGTTTGATTTACTGTTGAATTTATTGCGAATGTTACATATTTCAGATTTTCGTCCCAGTTATTCTGATTTTCTGCCATGCTAGTTTCTATCAGATTATTCAGGGTTGAGTGCATTCTTTCAATGTTTCCGTTGGATTGTGGATGGAATGCTGTAGTTTTAATATGTTTGATTTACAAAGCTTTCTCAAATTGGTCCATTAACTCAGATAGAAAGTTAGACCCTTGATCAGTGAGCGTAGTTTTAGGGGATCCATAAATGTAAATATATTGTTCTATCAGAGCTTCTACTATTGCTGTTGAGGTTTCACTTTCTAACGGTATTAAAGTGGTGTATCTGGTCAATCTATCCTGAATACTAAGTATGTATTTGTTACCTCTATGTGTAGTGGGTAATGGTCCAAAAATATCCAGTGCTATTTTATCATTTGGATTGAGTGGTATGTCGGGTATTATACTTTCTGATTGATTCTTAATTCGCGTGTTCTTTTGTAGTTGGCATATAGGGCATTTTTTGACATAGTCCTTAATGTCTTGGTCCATCTTGGTCCAAATTCCGATTCTCTTGGCTTTTTCGATAGTATTTTGTTCTCCAGTGTGATCCCTATGAGCTTCTTTAATAATTTGTTTTAGTTCTTCCTTAGTTAATTCTCGGGTTGTAGAGAAACAAATGTGGAAATTCTTATCTGGATAATAGTTTGATAGGAATTCCATTATTTCTTGAATTACTTCTCGCTCCAGAAATGTAAATAGAGGATCTCCAAAGGATAATCTAACAATTGAGAGTTTCCTGTTAACGAATTCTTCGATAAACCAACTTAATTTATACAGCCAATCTTCTTCGTTGTACATAGGCATTTCATCCTTAGTTACTTCTTTCCAAAGTTTGCCGATAGCGTTAGGCGTTGTTTTAATTTTGCCTTTGACTGGTTGTAGTTTCCAATTTATAAAATCCGTATATAAATTAGTATTGTCTCCTGGTGTTTCCGTGATTTCTTCTTCCGTTTCTGTGGTTTCATTTTCTGATGGTTCTCTCATTCGCCTTGCGGTTAATTTAATTTTTTCTTTTAATATTTCGTCTTTTGTTATTCGCGGCTTGTCGAATGTTTCTATTTCCGGTGACTGGTCTTCCAAGCTTGGTTCTTCTTCTTCAGTAATAATTCCGGTTTTTTCCATTGCTTCTTGTAATGTGTCCTTAGTGATGGGAAAAAGTCTGGATAGACAATCCGCTACTTTATTTTCTTTTCCTTTTACATATTCTATTTCGTATTCGTATTCTTCCATACGAAGTCTCCATCGTAAAAGCTAGGGTCTTTCACATTGTGTAGCCAAATTAAAGCACGATGGTCTGTTTGAATTTTGAATTTCTTTCCGAGAAGATATTGTCTGAGGCGTTTCATAGCCCATACAATTGCTAAAAGTTCTTTTTCAGAGGTGGTGTATTTTTCTTCGGCTTTGTTCAATGTTCTTGATATAAAAAGACAAGGGTGCCCGTCTTGGCTCAATACTGCTCCTAATCCACAGTTGGATGCGTCCGTAGTCAGTATAAATTGTTTGGAAAAATCAGGAAATTTTAAAACTGGTGCGATTACCAATGCGTTATTTAAATCGTAAAATGCTTTTTCGCAGTCTGGGGTCCAATCGAATATTGTCTCTTTCTGAGTTAGCTTTGTTAAGGGTCTCGCTATAGTAGAGAAATTCTTGATGAATTTCCTATAGTAACCTGCAAGTCCTAAAAATGATTGCACATCTTTTACAGTTTTCAATGGTCTGAATTCTTTTATGCAGTTTATTTTTTCAGGGTTGGGTTTGACTCCTTCTTTGGTTATTATGTGTCCAAGGTATTCTAGTTCTGGTTTAAGGTATTCACATTTTTTCGGATCTAATCTTAGTCCTAACTGGTACATTCTTTCCATGACTGCTACTAAGTTCTCATTATGTTTCTGAATTGAACTTCCGAATATCACAATGTCATCTATGTACGCAAAGGATTTTGTTCCGATTAATCCTCTGAATGCATTATCCATCATTCTTTGGAAAGTGGCTGGTGCGTTCTTTAAACCGAAAGGCATGCGATTGTATTCGAAATGTCCTTGGGTTGTAGAAAACGCAGTGTACTTTTTGTCTTCTTCCTTCATCGGGATTTGGTGGAATCCAGCTGAGAGGTCATTTGAGGTCCATTACTTTCATTTGTGATTATTTTTAATATAGGTTTGTAGCTAATCTGGAGATTTACTTCTTTAGGGTAATTTTCACTATTTTTCAATGGGATTTTTATTTGTCCGTTTCGTATAGTGTAGAGTCCGTCGGGGATTTCCTTATCATCTATAATGATAATATCTTGATCTTCTGCGTCAGTAGAAATGGTACATATCTTTTCGGATTTTCCTGGTATGAAATCATTGCTTAGGTGCAAAGGTAACTTTACCTTATTTAGCACGAGGTGACTGTTCGTGATCGCGTATCTTGGATATTTTTCAAAGAATTTAATTCCAATTATACCTCCTTCTGGTAAGGGAAAATCGTTGGGTACTATGTAGAAAACGTGTTCTTGTCCAAAAAAGTTTAATTTTGTAGAATGTTTAGAGATATGGCGATCGTTACCCATTAGGAATGTTTTGTGGGTAGATTTCCTTTCGTCTTTATCATCCAATATTTTTTCTTTGATTATGTTTATAGCAGCTCCTGAGTCTACTAATAATCTGTATCTTCCAGTTTTTCTTCTGGCATCGATTGTTCGTAATCTTCCGCATATGGAAGAAATTCGGCTGATTCCTCGAAGATCAGTTGCTCCGTTATTTCTTCCTCTGTCATGTTTTCCGCTTCTGTTTCTTCCTCTTGGATTGCTCTTACCGGAGGTGGTCGCTTGAAACCATGGCCTGGGGGAAAACCCTGCTTCACTTGGCACTGTGAAGATATATGACCTATTTTGCCGCACTTGAAGCAATTCATTTTAAATCTGTCACTCAGTGGTATGGTACTATTCTGTGCTCTAGGTGTAGTATTTGCACTGAGTCGAGGTGGTCCGGGTGATTTGGCCCATATTTTTACTGGTGGTTTGATAATTTGTCTGACAGGCTGGCTGTCTTTTAACCATGTTTCAGTTTCGATGGCTAATGCTTGAGCCTCGTTTACTGTGTTCTGTTTTAACAGACGTACCTGCATTCCAATTTCTCTTTTTAAATTTAATAAGTAACGGTTAACGGCTTCTTCTTCTTCCAATTCTATTTTAAGTCTTCGTTTAGTGGGGTTTACGTGCTGGGATTGGACTAGGTAATTTATTTCATTTGTTATTTGTCGAAACCTCGTCGTGAAGTTCTGAACCGTTTCTGTTAAGCCTTGCTTGCAGCTTTCTAATTTAGATTTTAATGAAATTAATGAACTGGTTTGTCTCAAATTTTGTCTGAGTGACGCGTATAAATCTTCATAGGAGTTGATTTGCATATATTGGCTTTTTCTGCCACATGTGTAATTTTCTTTGCTAAAATTAAATCTAAAAGAATTTCTGGTTCTTCGCATCTTATTCTAGCTCTCTTTACCGTTTTTATAAAATCTTCTACTCCCATGTCGTCCTGACTGTTAATTGGCTTTATTGTTTCAATTGCTAACTTGGCTCCCATTTTCCGTTCCTCGTGTGGTGCTGTTGGGACAGTTGTTGGGAAAAATTGTGATTGATCGTAAATATTTTCCTGTCTTGGTCTAAATGTTTCTTTTCTTTGGAATGTTTTTTCTTCGACCGAAGAATGATCGTCTGTCGCTTCTGGTCGTTGCTGGGATTCACTATCTGTTTCTACTGTCCCTGCTCCTCCTAATTTCTTTGATAATCTTGAAATTTCATCTATCCTATTTTCGTTTTCTTTTTTCAGGGCGTTGAATGAGATAGTTAGAGTTTCCATTTGGCTGAGAACCCTTACTAGTAATTCGTCAGTGGTGTAAGAGGGGGACTGGGCCCTGACGGGAGATTGTGCTCGAGACATGAGAGTGGTTGTGATTGGGAAATTTAAAGAGGATGAGTCCGTATCGTAGGATGAGTCAGTTTGATAGAGCATGCTGTCTCGGTGTTTATCAAACGCCAGTGTACCTACTTATCTATTGTTTGTGACTCGGGTGTAGAATGTCGCAGTAAAATTTTAAATGTTTATTTTTTAATACAACAAAATGCAGTATAAGTTGCTACAAACTGCTACTGATTTTGAGGTAGTGATACTTAATTTGTTAAGGGTGACCAGTGCTTGTGAACACACAGAGTATAGCCAACCCGATCTTGCCTCAACTTTACCTCACGTGTACCGTAGTACAGTCGCCGTGCAACGTACGTAAAGAGGATTTATACTCTAAGGCCCAAGATCGATTGAGAAATGTTTACAATACTTTCACTTTCTAGAAGTAATGCTTACTGTGCTACTCTTGGCCTGATGTGGGATCTGTAGACCGCCTGCCTTCCTTGACGTGTCGAAGAGATGAGTCAGCTTACTGTTGAGAACCGGTTGCCTGGCTGGGCGTTGGCTGCTTACTTACGCAGATGCGTCTTCCGCCTGATTGCGGGCCTCGTTCAATTTTAATGGAATCTTCCACTGATAATTTACGTGGTATAGTGGCTACTAAATTCACCAACTAATTTTTATTATCAGCTACTTATTCCTGTTTTCGGGCTTACCGTAGTGAAGTCCGGAGTTCTTCTTATTTTTAAAACTTCGTAAAGTTTCTTTAGCTTCTTGGGTCCGTGGATTCCAAGTCTCGAACAGGTCCGCGTTCTATGTGGATTTCCGCAGAAATTAAAAACCGAGAACTTAAGCGGATCGTGGCAGGATCGCCAAAATGTTATAGTGAAAACTAAACTTTCTAATTTTTAAAAGGTAGTGACATCAAACTGATGTCACTTTGTATGTTTTTATTCGTGAGAGATGTTAGAGAAGAACTGACGAGGCCTGCCTGAACCTCTACATATATAGACAGCTAAACCTAGGAGGGGGAGCTCATCAACCTCTACTTATATGAGTAACTAAACCTGGGGGAAAGAGGTCATCATCTGGCCTGGTAACAACATTCGTAAGCAGAAAAAAGGCTCAAAGTCACAGGAAAAAATTGTATGCATTTAACAAGATTCGTGAGAAAAATAAAAGGTTCTAACTTTCAGATTAACATCGCGACGCGTTAAACCTTAGCCTTAAGTTAAAACATTGAAAATTTTATATGAGGGGGGGGGGGATTTCACTCAATGTTTCACCGTAGACTAAAAAAACCACGATTTGAGTGTTATGACGCCTTTTTTAATGAGTGATAACAGATTCAATCAATGCGATAGCGCCGTTTTGAAAATAATGTTTATCGATGAGCTGAAAAATTCTATATTTCAGATTTTTAACCTTGGTAGGGATTGTTATTTTTTGTCCATAAATTATCACGGAAAAGCCGATATATTGTGACGTATTCATTTTAGCAAATAAAAATTTTGTATACTGAAAGAGTGTCGTGCAGTCACGTTTTTCATTATATACTGCGCTGCGACTTTAAAACCAATATCGATCAAAATTATAATATTCTTTTGTGGAACACAACTTTAGCCTCGTTCATTTTCTTAAAAATAAACATACAGGTTTTTATTAACCCTCCTCCACCCTCAGACAGCCATACATTCAACAATACGCAGTTCGAACCGGTTTATCGCGTGAATTATTTAAAATTATTGATCGATTTGTTCTTTTCAAGTTATCCATACAGAATACCCTAGGGAACTAGCTGAACGGTAGCTTTATGCTATACCGTAAAGCTATTGTACAGCAATCGTAAAGTAGCATTATAACTCATGAATGAGGCAAAATAAACATTCAAAATGCTTTTATCCTTATTCTACGTTGAAAATAACGTTAACTGGTAATTCAAATATGCAATAATTTTATTTATTTACCCTAAAAATTGAAAAAAACATAATACCTGTCATTCAAGGCAGCGCAGTGGTTCATCATTTTCCATGTCTTCACCGTCAGGATTGAATATTTGTTAGAGTGAGATGAAAGTATAGTTGTGTCTCACTCCAACCAATGGTCAACTATAACGGAGAAGTTCCACAAAAGGTGCACCACTGCACTGCCTTCAATGACAGGTATTATGTTTTTTTTAATTTTTAGCGTAAATAAATAAAATTATTGCATATTTCAATTACCAGTTAACGTTATTTTCAACGTAGAATAAGGATGAAAACATTGTCAACAAAACGAATTACAATAAAGCGAATCAAAGGGAACCCTAGCGAACTGGCTGAACTCTAGCTTTACGCTGTAGCTTAAAGCTATCGTAAAGCCATCGTAAAGTAGCATTATAACTCATGAATGAGGCAAAATAAATATTCAAAATGTTTTTATCCTTATTCTACACGGAGAAAAGTTTGGTGAATCCAATTGCCCAACACGTAAAACTGATGCGCTACGCACACGGAGAGCTGTGCGACCTCTGTTTAGTTGAACAGCTCTGCCAATTTGAGAGAACCATTACCCCAAACTAGGCGAGCCGTTACGCGAAATACTTGGGCCAGCCGTTCTTTCGCAAGCTTTTCGTCAGTTTGGGGTAAACAGTGCCCCAATTTTAGAGTAGAAGTTACACTAAACCAAAGACGAGCGGCTTTCCCACTGCTAGCGCTACGGTTCTATTAAACTTATCTCCGTGTAGTTAAAAATACCGTTATAAGGTAATGGACATATGCATTAATTTGATCTATTAACACTAAAAATTAAAAAAACCTAATACCTGTCATCAAAGGCAGTGCAGTGGTTCATCACAATCCATGTCTTCACTGTCAGGATTAACTATTTGTCAGAGTGAGATGAAAGTATAGTTGTGTCACACTTCAACTAATGGTCAACTTTAACGGTGCAGACTTTCCACAAAAGGTGAACCACAGCATTGCCTTGAATGACAGGTACTATGTTTTTTAAATTTTTAAGGTAAAAATAAAATTATTGCATATTTCAATTACCGTTAACGTTATTTTTAACGTAGAATAAGGATAAAAACATGTTTATAATTCATTTTCCCTTATTCATGAGTTATAATGCTACTACTTTACGATAGCTTACTCGGTTTAGAATCACTGTGATCAACTTTGCGTGACAATAATGACGACAATAATTATAATAATAATGAGCCGTTACAACAGCTGATGAGTGAAATCGATGTTCGATACTGTCGAAGATCGAAGTACGGTTTCGAAAATTGCTCACTCGTGGCACTAGCGCATCTAATTACTTGACCTGTCTGACGATGAAACTGAAACATTTTCACGGGATATTCTTGTGAAATTATAACTCCAGATCATGTAATTCCAATAATATTCCACAAAAACATTGTCCTAGTGACAGCGAATGAACTTAAAAAATTCGTCTGAATTCATAATTCCATTCGTTGTACGGGATAAACATGAAAACCCTAGCGAACTGGCTGAACGGTAGCTTTACGCTGTACCGTAAAGCTATCGTAAAGTAGCATTATAACTCATGAGTGAGGCAAAATAAACATTCAAAATGTTTTTATCCTTATTCTACGTTGAAAATAACGTTAACTGGTAATTGAAATATGCAATAATTTTATTTATTTACTCTAAAAATTGAAAGAAACATAATACCTGTCATTGAAGACAGTGCAGTGGTTCACCTTTTGTGGAACTTCTCCGTTAAAGTTGAACATTGGTTGGAGTGAGACACAACTATACTTTCACCTCACTCTAACAAATATTAAATCCTGACGGTGACGACATGGAAAGTGATGAACCACTGCACTGCCTTGAATGACAAGTATTATGTTTTTTTCAATTTTTAGCGTGAATAAATAAAATTATAGCATATTTCAATTACGAGTTAACGTTATTTTCAACGTAGAATAAGGATAAAAACATTTTGAATGTTTATTTTGCATCATTCATGAGTTATAATGCTACTTTACGATAGCTTTACGGTACAGCGTAAAGCTACAGTTCAGCCAGTTCGCTAGGGAATACATTAAAATAAGTAAAAAAATCGTGAGTGTCGGTAAAGAAATCACAACATTTGAAGTATAGATACCACGGTCGGGCTTTTTTTTTACCTTTTCCTGCTAGACCCGATCGGGTCTCTTGCAGTGTGTCCAGATTTG
This sequence comes from Diplolepis rosae, assembly GCA_030998225.1. Classification (NCBI taxonomy): domain Eukaryota; kingdom Metazoa; phylum Arthropoda; class Insecta; order Hymenoptera; family Diplolepididae; genus Diplolepis; species Diplolepis rosae. The sequence continues at coordinate 382,706 of JAPYXD010000688.1, read as the reverse complement.
ACACGCGAACGTTACGCGCACAGCGCCAACAGCAGTCGTACGTGAGAATGGTTGCGCGCGCAGCGTAGTGTGTCTGCTGTTCGCAGTAGTTCTCTGAGTTTTCTCTCTTTGACAAGGAACCTTCAACCAGAGAAAACTCAGAGAACCACTGCGAACAACAGACACACTACGATGCGCGCGCAACCATTCTCACGTACGTACTGCTGTTGGCGTTGTGTGCGTAACATTCGCGTGGCAAATCTGGACACACTGGTCTCTTGATGGGTGAAATAAATTTATTTAACAATGACATTTACGTAATAAAAGTTAAAGATATTAATTAAAGTTGCATGAATAATGTAAAGTCTCTGATGCCTGTATACTGTTAAATAAGTTTTAGTGTCGGTAAAACAGAAACTATTAATTATGTTTATATTTATTTTACATCTACTTTACATTAATAACATAACGAATTCTGTATGAATCACTGGAGATTTTAAAATATTAAGCAATATCTCGAAATGCGCTATGAAAAGCTTTCCTACATGAACCTCATGGTTAAGTACGCTTTATAACAAACGTTTGATTCTGAAAACATGCGTGTAGTGAACATACGAATGAATTCCATTTGGACAATGCCAAAACTAACGTATTTTGAAAAAAACGGCTTTCAAAGCAGAAGAAAATAAAACAAATTGATTTTTATTTGATATTTTGAAGATGTCCGAATAGCAACATCGAACATCAAAAATTAGTAAATTCTCACACAAAAATTTCAATTTTTACATGACACTTAGAAAATTTGAGTGTAGGCGGCATAACTTTCGTTGAAAAACTTCACATCTACTTTACATTAATAACATAACGAATTCTGTATGAATCACTGGAGATTTTAAAATATTAAGCAATGTATCGAAATGCGCTATGAAAAGCTTTCCTACATGAACCTCATGGTTAAGTACGCTTTATAACAAACGTTTGATTCTGAAAACATGCGTGTAGTGAACATACGAATGAATTCCATTTGGACAATGCCAAAACTAACGTATTTTGAAAAAAACGGCTTTCAAAGCAGAAGAAAATAAAACAAATTGATTTTTATTTGATATTTTGAAGATGTCCGAATAGCAACATCGAACATCAAAAATTAGTAAATTCTCACACAAAAATTTCAATTTTTACATGACACTTAGAAAATTTGAGTGTAGGCGGCATAACTTTCGTTGAAAAACTTCACATCTACTTTACATTAATAACATAACGAATTCTGTATGAATCACTGGAGATTTTAAAATATTAAGCAATGTATCGAAATGCGCTATGAAAAGCTTTCCTACATGAACCTCATGGTTAAATACGCTTTATAACAAACGTTTGATTCTGAAAACATGCGTGTAGTGAACATACGAATGAATTCCATTTGGACAATGCCAAAACTAACGTATTTTGAAAAAAACGGCTTTCAAAGCAGAAGAAAATAAAACAAATTGATTTTTATTTGATATTTTGAAGATGTCCGAATAGCAACATCGAACATCAAAAATTAGTAAATTCTCACACAAAAATTTCAATTTTTACATGACACTTAGAAAATTTGAGTGTAGGCGGCATAACTTTCGTTGAAAAACTTCACATCTACTTTACATTAATAACATAACGAATTCTGTATGAATCACTGGAGATTTTAAAATATTAAGCAATGTATCGAAATGCGCTATGAAAAGCTTTCCTACATGAACCTCATGGTTAAATACGCTTTATAACAAACGTTTGATTCTGAAAACATGCGTGTAGTGAACATACGAATGAATTCCATTTGGACAATGCCAAAACTAACGTATTTTGAAAAAAACGGCTTTCAAAGCAGAAGAAAATAAAACAAATTGATTTTTATTTGATATTTTGAAGATGTCCGAATAGCAACATCGAACATCAAAAATTAGTAAATTCTCACACAAAAATTTCAATTTTTACATGACACTTAGAAAATTTGAGTGTAGGCGGCATAACTTTCGTTGAAAAACTTCACATCTACTTTACATTAATAACATAACGAATTCTGTATGAATCACTGGAGATTTTAAAATATTAAGCAATGTATCGAAATGCGCTATGAAAAGCTTTCCTACATGAACCTCATGGTTAAGTACGCTTTATAACAAACGTTTGATTCTGAAAACATGCGTGTAGTGAACATACGAATGAATTCCATTTGGACAATGCCAAAACTAACGTATTTTGAAAAAAACGGCTTTCAAAGCAGAAGAAAATAAAACAAATTGATTTTTATTTGATATTTTGAAGATGTCCGAATAGCAACATCGAACATCAAAAATTAGTAAATTCTCACACAAAAATTTCAATTTTTACATGACACTTAGAAAATTTGAGTGTAGGCGGCATAACTTTCGTTGAAAAACTTCACATCTACTTTACATTAATAACATAACGAATTCTGTATGAATCACTGGAGATTTTAAAATATTAAGCAATGTATCGAAATGCGCTATGAAAAGCTTTCCTACATGAACCTCATGGTTAAATACGCTTTATAACAAACGTTTGATTCTGAAAACATGCGTGTAGTGAACATACGAATGAATTCCATTTGGACAATGCCAAAACTAACGTATTTTGAAAAAAACGGCTTTCAAAGCAGAAGAAAATAAAACAAATTGATTTTTATTTGATATTTTGAAGATGTCCGAATAGCAACATCGAACATCAAAAATTAGTAAATTCTCACACAAAAATTTCAATTTTTACATGACACTTAGAAAATTTGAGTGTAGGCGGCATAACTTTCGTTGAAAAACTTCACATCTACTTTACATTAATAACATAACGAATTCTGTATGAATCACTGGAGATTTTAAAATATTAAGCAATGTATCGAAATGCGCTATGAAAAGCTTTCCTACATGAACCTCATGGTTAAGTACGCTTTATAACAAACGTTTGATTCTGAAAACATGCGTGTAGTGAACATACGAATGAATTCCATTTGGACAATGCCAAAACTAACGTATTTTGAAAAAAACGGCTTTCAAAGCAGAAGAAAATAAAACAAATTGATTTTTATTTGATATTTTGAAGATGTCCGAATAGCAACATCGAACATCAAAAATTAGTAAATTCTCACACAAAAATTTCAATTTTTACATGACACTTAGAAAATTTGAGTGTAGGCGGCATAACTTTCGTTGAAAAACTTCACATCTACTTTACATTAATAACATAACGAATTCTGTATGAATCACTGGAGATTTTAAAATATTAAGCAATGTATCGAAATGCGCTATGAAAAGCTTTCCTACATGAACCTCATGGTTAAATACGCTTTATAACAAACGTTTGATTCTGAAAACATGCGTGTAGTGAACATACGAATGAATTCCATTTGGACAATGCCAAAACTAACGTATTTTGAAAAAAACGGCTTTCAAAGCAGAAGAAAATAAAACAAATTGATTTTTATTTGATATTTTGAAGATGTCCGAATAGCAACATCGAACATCAAAAATTAGTAAATTCTCACACAAAAATTTCAATTTTTACATGACACTTAGAAAATTTGAGTGTAGGCGGCATAACTTTCGTTGAAAAACTTCACATCTACTTTACATTAATAACATAACGAATTCTGTATGAATCACTGGAGATTTTAAAATATTAAGCAATGTATCGAAATGCGCTATGAAAAGCTTTCCTACATGAACCTCATGGTTAAGTACGCTTTATAACAAACGTTTGATTCTGAAAACATGCGTGTAGTGAACATACGAATGAATTCCATTTGGACAATGCCAAAACTAACGTATTTTGAAAAAAACGGCTTTCAAAGCAGAAGAAAATAAAACAAATTGATTTTTATTTGATATTTTGAAGATGTCCGAATAGCAACATCGAACATCAAAAATTAGTAAATTCTCACACAAAAATTTCAATTTTTACATGACACTTAGAAAATTTGAGTGTAGGCGGCATAACTTTCGTTGAAAAACTTCACATCTACTTTACATTAATAACATAACGAATTCTGTATGAATCACTGGAGATTTTAAAATATTAAGCAATGTATCGAAATGCGCTATGAAAAGCTTTCCTACATGAACCTCATGGTTAAGTACGCTTTATAACAAACGTTTGATTCTGAAAACATGCGTGTAGTGAACATACGAATGAATTCCATTTGGACAATGCCAAAACTAACGTATTTTGAAAAAAACGGCTTTCAAAGCAGAAGAAAATAAAACAAATTGATTTTTATTTGATATTTTGAAGATGTCCGAATAGCAACATCGAACATAAAAAATTAGTAAATTCTCACACAAAAATTTCAATTTTTACATGACACTTAGAAAATTTGAGTGTAGGCGGCATAACTTTCGTTGAAAAACTTCACATCTACTTTACATTAATAACATAACGAATTCTGTATGAATCACTGGAGATTTTAAAATATTAAGCAATGTATCGAAATGCGCTATGAAAAGCTTTCCTACATGAACCTCATGGTTAAATACGCTTTATAACAAACGTTTGATTCTGAAAACATGCGTGTAGTGAACATACGAATGAATTCCATTTGGACAATGCCAAAACTAACGTATTTTGAAAAAAACGGCTTTCAAAGCAGAAGAAAATAAAACAAATTGATTTTTATTTGATATTTTGAAGATGTCCGAATAGCAACATCGAACATCAAAAATTAGTAAATTCTCACACAAAAATTTCAATTTTTACATGACACTTAGAAAATTTGAGTGTAGGCGGCATAACTTTCGTTGAAAAACTTCACATCTACTTTACATTAATAACATAACGAATTCTGTATGAATCACTGGAGATTTTAAAATATTAAGCAATGTATCGAAATGCGCTATGAAAAGCTTTCCTACATGAACCTCATGGTTAAGTACGCTTTATAACAAACGTTTGATTCTGAAAACATGCGTGTAGTGAACATACGAATGAATTCCATTTGGACAATGCCAAAACTAACGTATTTTGAAAAAAACGGCTTTCAAAGCAGAAGAAAATAAAACAAATTGATTTTTATTTGATATTTTGAAGATGTCCGAATAGCAACATCGAACATCAAAAATTAGTAAATTCTCACACAAAAATTTCAATTTTTACATGACACTTAGAAAATTTGAGTGTAGGCGGCATAACTTTCGTTGAAAAACTTCACATCTACTTTACATTAATAACATAACGAATTCTGTATGAATCACTGGAGATTTTAAAATATTAAGCAATGTATCGAAATGCGCTATGAAAAGCTTTCCTACATGAACCTCATGGTTAAGTACGCTTTATAACAAACGTTTGATTCTGAAAACATGCGTGTAGTGAACATACGAATGAATTCCATTTGGACAATGCCAAAACTAACGTATTTTGAAAAAAACGGCTTTCAAAGCAGAAGAAAATAAAACAAATTGATTTTTATTTGATATTTTGAAGATGTCCGAATAGCAACATCGAACATCAAAAATTAGTAAATTCTCACACAAAAATTTCAATTTTTACATGACACTTAGAAAATTTGAGTGTAGGCGGCATAACTTTCGTTGAAAAACTTCACATCTACTTTACATTAATAACATAACGAATTCTGTATGAATCACTGGAGATTTTAAAATATTAAGCAATGTATCGAAATGCGCTATGAAAAGCTTTCCTACATGAACCTCATGGTTAAGTACGCTTTATAACAAACGTTTGATTCTGAATACATGCGTGTAGTGAACATACGAATGAATTCCATTTGGACAATGCCAAAACTAACGTATTTTGAAAAAAACGGCTTTCAAAGCAGAAGAAAATAAAACAAATTGATTTTTATTTGATATTTTGAAGATGTCCGAATAGCAACATCGAACATCAAAAATTAGTAAATTCTCACACAAAAATTTCAATTTTTACATGACACTTAGAAAATTTGAGTGTAGGCGGCATAACTTTCGTTGAAAAACTTCACATCTACTTTACATTAATAACATAACGAATTCTGTATGAATCACTGGAGATTTTAAAATATTAAGCAATGTATCGAAATGCGCTATGAAAAGCTTTCCTACATGAACCTCATGGTTAAGTACGCTTTATAACAAACGTTTGATTCTGAAAACATGCGTGTAGTGAACATACGAATGAATTCCATTTGGACAATGCCAAAACTAACGTATTTTGAAAAAAACGGCTTTCAAAGCAGAAGAAAATAAAACAAATTGATTTTTATTTGATATTTTGAAGATGTCCGAATAGCAACATCGAACATCAAAAATTAGTAAATTCTCACACAAAAATTTCAATTTTTACATGACACTTAGAAAATTTGAGTGTAGGCGGCATAACTTTCGTTGAAAAACTTCACATCTACTTTACATTAATAACATAACGAATTCTGTATGAATCACTGGAGATTTTAAAATATTAAGCAATGTATCGAAATGCGCTATGAAAAGCTTTCCTACATGAACCTCATGGTTAAATACGCTTTATAACAAACGTTTGATTCTGAAAACATGCGTGTAGTGAACATACGAATGAATTCCATTTGGACAATGCCAAAACTAACGTATTTTGAAAAAAACGGCTTTCAAAGCAGAAGAAAATAAAACAAATTGATTTTTATTTGATATTTTGAAGATGTCCGAATAGCAACATCGAACATCAAAAATTAGTAAATTCTCACACAAAAATTTCAATTTTTACATGACACTTAGAAAATTTGAGTGTAGGCGGCATAACTTTCGTTGAAAAACTTCACATCTACTTTACATTAATAACATAACGAATTCTGTATGAATCACTGGAGATTTTAAAATATTAAGCAATGTATCGAAATGCGCTATGAAAAGCTTTCCTACATGAACCTCATGGTTAAGTACGCTTTATAACAAACGTTTGATTCTGAAAACATGCGTGTAGTGAACATACGAATGAATTCCATTTGGACAATGCCAAAACTAACGTATTTTGAAAAAAACGGCTTTCAAAGCAGAAGAAAATAAAACAAATTGATTTTTATTTGATATTTTGAAGATGTCCGAATAGCAACATCGAACATCAAAAATTAGTAAATTCTCACACAAAAATTTCAATTTTTACATGACACTTAGAAAATTTGAGTGTAGGCGGCATAACTTTCGTTGAAAAACTTCACATCTACTTTACATTAATAACATAACGAATTCTGTATGAATCACTGGAGATTTTAAAATATTAAGCAATGTATCGAAATGCGCTATGAAAAGCTTTCCTACATGAACCTCATGGTTAAGTACGCTTTATAACAAACGTTTGATTCTGAAAACATGCGTGTAGTGAACATACGAATGAATTCCATTTGGACAATGCCAAAACTAACGTATTTTGAAAAAAACGGCTTTCAAAGCAGAAGAAAATAAAACAAATTGATTTTTATTTGATATTTTGAAGATGTCCGAATAGCAACATCGAACATCAAAAATTAGTAAATTCTCACACAAAAATTTCAATTTTTACATGACACTTAGAAAATTTGAGTGTAGGCGGCATAACTTTCGTTGAAAAACTTCACATCTACTTTACATTAATAACATAACGAATTCTGTATGAATCACTGGAGATTTTAAAATATTAAGCAATGTATCGAAATGCGCTATGAAAAGCTTTCCTACATGAACCTCATGGTTAAGTACGCTTTATAACAAACGTTTGATTCTGAATACATGCGTGTAGTGAACATACGAATGAATTCCATTTGGACAATGCCAAAACTAACGTATTTTGAAAAAAACGGCTTTCAAAGCAGAAGAAAATAAAACAAATTGATTTTTATTTGATATTTTGAAGATGTCCGAATAGCAACATCGAACATCAAAAATTAGTAAATTCTCACACAAAAATTTCAATTTTTACATGACACTTAGAAAATTTGAGTGTAGGCGGCATAACTTTCGTTGAAAAACTTCACATCTACTTTACATTAATAACATAACGAATTCTGTATGAATCACTGGAGATTTTAAAATATTAAGCAATGTATCGAAATGCGCTATGAAAAGCTTTCCTACATGAACCTCATGGTTAAGTACGCTTTATAACAAACGTTTGATTCTGAAAACATGCGTGTAGTGAACATACGAATGAATTCCATTTGGACAATGCCAAAACTAACGTATTTTGAAAAAAACGGCTTTCAAAGCAGAAGAAAATAAAACAAATTGATTTTTATTTGATATTTTGAAGATGTCCGAATAGCAACATCGAACATAAAAAATTAGTAAATTCTCACACAAAAATTTCAATTTTTACATGACACTTAGAAAATTTGAGTGTAGGCGGCATAACTTTCGTTGAAAAACTTCACATCTACTTTACATTAATAACATAACGAATTCTGTATGAATCACTGGAGATTTTAAAATATTAAGCAATGTATCGAAATGCGCTATGAAAAGCTTTCCTACATGAACCTCATGGTTAAATACGCTTTATAACAAACGTTTGATTCTGAAAACATGCGTGTAGTGAACATACGAATGAATTCCATTTGGACAATGCCAAAACTAACGTATTTTGAAAAAAACGGCTTTCAAAGCAGAAGAAAATAAAACAAATTGATTTTTATTTGATATTTTGAAGATGTCCGAATAGCAACATCGAACATCAAAAATTAGTAAATTCTCACACAAAAATTTCAATTTTTACATGACACTTAGAAAATTTGAGTGTAGGCGGCATAACTTTCGTTGAAAAACTTCACATCTACTTTACATTAATAACATAACGAATTCTGTATGAATCACTGGAGATTTTAAAATATTAAGCAATGTATCGAAATGCGCTATGAAAAGCTTTCCTACATGAACCTCATGGTTAAGTACGCTTTATAACAAACGTTTGATTCTGAAAACATGCGTGTAGTGAACATACGAATGAATTCCATTTGGACAATGCCAAAACTAACGTATTTTGAAAAAAACGGCTTTCAAAGCAGAAGAAAATAAAACAAATTGATTTTTATTTGATATTTTGAAGATGTCCGAATAGCAACATCGAACATAAAAAATTAGTAAATTCTCACACAAAAATTTCAATTTTTACATGACACTTAGAAAATTTGAGTGTAGGCGGCATAACTTTCGTTGAAAAACTTCACATCTACTTTACATTAATAACATAACGAATTCTGTATGAATCACTGGAGATTTTAAAATATTAAGCAATGTATCGAAATGCGCTATGAAAAGCTTTCCTACATGAACCTCATGGTTAAATACGCTTTATAACAAACGTTTGATTCTGAAAACATGCGTGTAGTGAACATACGAATGAATTCCATTTGGACAATGCCAAAACTAACGTATTTTGAAAAAAACGGCTTTCAAAGCAGAAGAAAATAAAACAAATTGATTTTTATTTGATATTTTGAAGATGTCCGAATAGCAACATCGAACATCAAAAATTAGTAAATTCTCACACAAAAATTTCAATTTTTACATGACACTTAGAAAATTTGAGTGTAGGCGGCATAACTTTCGTTGAAAAACTTCACATCTACTTTACATTAATAACATAACGAATTCTGTATGAATCACTGGAGATTTTAAAATATTAAGCAATGTATCGAAATGCGCTATGAAAAGCTTTCCTACATGAACCTCATGGTTAAGTACGCTTTATAACAAACGTTTGATTCTGAAAACATGCGTGTAGTGAACATACGAATGAATTCCATTTGGACAATGCCAAAACTAACGTATTTTGAAAAAAACGGCTTTCAAAGCAGAAGAAAATAAAACAAATTGATTTTTATTTGATATTTTGAAGATGTCCGAATAGCAACATCGAACATCAAAAATTAGTAAATTCTCACACAAAAATTTCAATTTTTACATGACACTTAGAAAATTTGAGTGTAGGCGGCATAACTTTCGTTGAAAAACTTCACATCTACTTTACATTAATAACATAACGAATTCTGTATGAATCACTGGAGATTTTAAAATATTAAGCAATGTATCGAAATGCGCTATGAAAAGCTTTCCTACATGAACCTCATGGTTAAGTACGCTTTATAACAAACGTTTGATTCTGAAAACATGCGTGTAGTGAACATACGAATGAATTCCATTTGGACAATGCCAAAACTAACGTATTTTGAAAAAAACGGCTTTCAAAGCAGAAGAAAATAAAACAAATTGATTTTTATTTGATATTTTGAAGATGTCCGAATAGCAACATCGAACATCAAAAATTAGTAAATTCTCACACAAAAATTTCAATTTTTACATGACACTTAGAAAATTTGAGTGTAGGCGGCATAACTTTCGTTGAAAAACTTCACATCTACTTTACATTAATAACATAACGAATTCTGTATGAATCACTGGAGATTTTAAAATATTAAGCAATGTATCGAAATGCGCTATGAAAAGCTTTCCTACATGAACCTCATGGTTAAGTACGCTTTATAACAAACGTTTGATTCTGAAAACATGCGTGTAGTGAACATACGAATGAATTCCATTTGGACAATGCCAAAACTAACGTATTTTGAAAAAAACGGCTTTCAAAGCAGAAGAAAATAAAACAAATTGATTTTTATTTGATATTTTGAAGATGTCCGAATAGCAACATCGAACATCAAAAATTAGTAAATTCTCACACAAAAATTTCAATTTTTACATGACACTTAGAAAATTTGAGTGTAGGCGGCATAACTTTCGTTGAAAAACTTCACATCTACTTTACATTAATAACATAACGAATTCTGTATGAATCACTGGAGATTTTAAAATATTAAGCAATGTATCGAAATGCGCTATGAAAAGCTTTCCTACATGAACCTCATGGTTAAGTACGCTTTATAACAAACGTTTGATTCTGAAAACATGCGTGTAGTGAACATACGAATGAATTCCATTTGGACAATGCCAAAACTAACGTATTTTGAAAAAAACGGCTTTCAAAGAAGAAGAAAATAAAACAAATTGATTTTTATTTGATATTTTGAAGATGTCGGAATAGCAACATCGAACATCAAAAATTAGTAAATTCTCACACAAAAATTTCAATTTTTACATGACACTTAGAAAATTTGAGTGTAGGCGGCATAACTTTCGTTGAAAAACTTCACATCTACTTTACATTAATAACATAACGAATTCTGTATGAATCACTGGAGATTTTAAAATATTAAGCAATGTATCGAAATGCGCTATGAAAAGCTTTCCTACATGAACCTCATGGTTAAATACGCTTTATAACAAACGTTTGATTCTGAAAACATGCGTGTAGTGAACATACGAATGAATTCCCTTTGGACAATGCCAAAACTAACGTATTTTGAAAAAAACGGCTTTCAAAGCAGAAGAAAATAAAACAAATTGATTTTTATTTGATATTTTGAAGATGTCCGAATAGCAACATCGAACATAAAAAATTAGTAAATTCTCACACAAAAATTTCAATTTTTACATGACACTTAGAAAATTTGAGTGTAGGCGGCATAACTTTCGTTGAAAAACTTCACATCTACTTTACATTAATAACATAACGAATTCTGTATGAATCACTGGAGATTTTAAAATATTAAGCAATGTATCGAAATGCGCTATGAAAAGCTTTCCTACATGAACCTCATGGTTAAATACGCTTTATAACAAACGTTTGATTCTGAAAACATGCGTGTATTGAACATACGAATGAATTCCCTTTGGACAATGCCAAAACTAACGTATTTTGAAAAAAACGGCTTTCAAAGAAGAAGAAAATAAAACAAATTTATTTTTATTTGATATTTTGAAGATGTACGAACAGCAACATCGAACATCAAAAATTAGTAAATTCTCACACAAAAATTTCAATTTTTACATGACACTTAGAAAATTTGAGTGTAGGCGGCATAACTTTCGTTGAAAAACTTCACATCTACTTTACATTAATAACATAACGAATTCTGTATGAATCACTGTAGATTTTAAAATATTAAGCAATGTATCGAAATGCGCTATGAAAAGCTTTCCTACATGAACCTCATGGTTAAGTACGCTTTCTAACAAACGTTTGATTCTGAATACATGCGTGTAGTGAACATACGAATGAATTCCATTTGGACAATGCCAAAACTAACGTATTTTGAAAAAAACGGCTTTCAAAGCAGAAGAAAATAAAACAAATTGATTTTTATTTGATATTTTGAAGATGTCCGAATAGCAACATCGAACATCAAAAATTAGTAAATTCTCACACAAAAATTTCAATTTTTACATGACACTTAGAAAATTTGAGTGTAGGCGGCATAACTTTCGTTGAAAAACTTCACATCTACTTTACATTAATAACATAACGAATTCTGTATGAATCACTGGAGATTTTAAAATATTAAGCAATGTATCGAAATGCGCTATGAAAAGCTTTCCTACATGAACCTCATGGTTAAGTACGCTTTATAACAAACGTTTGATTCTGAAAACATGCGTGTAGTGAACATACGAATGAATTCCATTTGGACAATGCCAAAACTAACGTATTTTGAAAAAAACGGCTTTCAAAGCAGAAGAAAATAAAACAAATTGATTTTTATTTGATATTTTGAAGATGTCCGAATAGCAACATCGAACATCAAAAATTAGTAAATTCTCACACAAAAATTTCAATTTTTACATGACACTTAGAAAATTTGAGTGTAGGCGGCATAACTTTCGTTGAAAAACTTCACATCTACTTTACATTAATAACATAACGAATTCTGTATGAATCACTGGAGATTTTAAAATATTAAGCAATGTATCGAAATGCGCTATGAAAAGCTTTCCTACATGAACCTCATGGTTAAATACGCTTTATAACAAACGTTTGATTCTGAAAACATGCGTGTAGTGAACATACGAATGAATTCCCTTTGGACAATGCCAAAACTAACGTATTTTGAAAAAAACGGCTTTCAAAGAAGAAGAAAATAAAACAAATTGATTTTTATTTGATATTTTGAAGATGTCCGAATAGCAAAATCGAACATAAAAAATTAGTAAATTCTCACACAAAAATTTCAATTTTTACATGACACTTAGAAAATTTGAGTGTAGGCGGCATAACTTTCGTTGAAAAACTTCACATCTACTTTACATTAATAACATAACGAATTCTGTATGAATCACTGGAGATTTTAAAATATTAAGCAATGTATCGAAATGCGCTATGAAAAGCTTTCCTACATGAACCTCATGGTTAAATACGCTTTATAACAAACGTTTGATTCTGAAAACATGCGTGTATTGAACATACGAATGAATTCCCTTTGGACAATGCCAAAACTAACGTATTTTGAAAAAAACGGCTTTCAAAGCAGAAGAAAATAAAACAAATTGATTTTTATTTGATATTTTGAAGATGTCCGAATAGCAACATCGAACATCAAAAATTAGTAAATTCTCACACAAAAATTTCAATTTTTACATGACACTTAGAAAATTTGAGTGTAGGCGGCATAACTTTCGTTGAAAAACTTCACATCTACTTTACATTAATAACATAACGAATTCTGTATGAATCACTGGAGATTTTAAAATATTAAGCAATGTATCGAAATGCGCTATGAAAAGCTTTCCTACATGAACCTCATGGTTAAGTACGCTTTATAACAAACGTTTGATTCTGAAAACATGCGTGTAGTGAACATACGAATGAATTCCATTTGGACAATGCCAAAACTAACGTATTTTGAAAAAAACGGCTTTCAAAGCAGAAGAAAATAAAACAAATTGATTTTTATTTGATATTTTGAAGATGTCCGAATAGCAACATCGAACATCAAAAATTAGTAAATTCTCACACAAAAATTTCAATTTTTACATGACACTTAGAAAATTTGAGTGTAGGCGGCATAACTTTCGTTGAAAAACTTCACATCTACTTTACATTAATAACATAACGAATTCTGTATGAATCACTGGAGATTTTAAAATATTAAGCAATGTATCGAAATGCGCTATGAAAAGCTTTCCTACATGAACCTCATGGTTAAGTACGCTTTATAACAAACGTTTGATTCTGAAAACATGCGTGTAGTGAACATACGAATGAATTCCATTTGGACAATGCCAAAACTAACGTATTTTGAAAAAAACGGCTTTCAAAGCAGAAGAAAATAAAACAAATTGATTTTTATTTGATATTTTGAAGATGTCCGAATAGCAACATCGAACATCAAAAATTAGTAAATTCTCACACAAAAATTTCAATTTTTACATGACACTTAGAAAATTTGAGTGTAGGCGGCATAACTTTCGTTGAAAAACTTCACATCTACTTTACATTAATAACATAACGAATTCTGTATGAATCACTGGAGATTTTAAAATATTAAGCAATGTATCGAAATGCGCTATGAAAAGCTTTCCTACATGAACCTCATGGTTAAATACGCTTTATAACAAACGTTTGATTCTGAAAACATGCGTGTAGTGAACATACGAATGAATTCCATTTGGACAATGCCAAAACTAACGTATTTTGAAAAAAACGGCTTTTAAAGAAGAAGAAAATAAAACAAATTGATTTTTATTTGATATTTTGAAGATGTCCGAATAGCAACATCGAACATCAAAAATTAGTAAATTCTCACACAAAAATTTCAATTTTTACATGACACTTAGAAAATTTGAGTGTAGGCGGCATAACTTTCGTTGAAAAACTTCACATCTACTTTACATTAATAACATAACGAATTCTGTATGAATCACTGGAGATTTTAAAATATTAAGCAATGTATCGAAATGCGCTATGAAAAGCTTTCCTACATGAACCTCATGGTTAAGCACGCTTTATAACAAACGTTTGATTCTGAAAACATGCGTGTAGTGAACATACGAATGAATTCCATTTGGACAATGCCAAAACTAACGTATTTTGAAAAAAACGGCTTTCAAAGCAGAAGAAAATAAAACAAATTGATTTTTATTTGATATTTTGAAGATGTCCGAATAGCAACATCGAACATCAAAAATTAGTAAATTCTCACACAAAAATTTCAATTTTTACATGACACTTAGAAAATTTGAGTGTAGGCGGCATAACTTTCGTTGAAAAACTTCACATCTACTTTACATTAATAACATAACGAATTCTGTATGAATCACTGGAGATTTTAAAATATTAAGCAATGTATCGAAATGCGCTATGAAAAGCTTTCCTACATGAACCTCATGGTTAAGTACGCTTTATAACAAACGTTTGATTCTGAAAACATGCGTGTAGTGAACATACGAATGAATTCCATTTGGACAATGCCAAAACTAACGTATTTTGAAAAAAACGGCTTTCAAAGAAGAAGAAAATAAAACAAATTGATTTTTATTTGATATTTTGAAGATGTCCGAATAGCAACATCGAACATCAAAAATTAGTAAATTCTCACACAAAAATTTCAATTTTTACATGACACTTAGAAAATTTGAGTGTAGGCGGCATAACTTTCGTTGAAAAACTTCACATCTACTTTACATTAATAACATAACGAATTCTGTATGAATCACTGGAGATTTTAAAATATTAAGCAATGTATCGAAATGCGCTATGAAAAGCTTTCCTACATGAACCTCATGGTTAAGTACGCTTTATAACAAACGTTTGATTCTGAAAACATGCGTGTAGTGAACATACGAATGAATTCCATTTGGACAATGCCAAAACTAACGTATTTTGAAAAAAACGGCTTTCAAAGCAGAAGAAAATAAAACAAATTGATTTTTATTTGATATTTTGAAGATGTCCGAATAGCAACATCGAACATCAAAAATTAGTAAATTCTCACACAAAAATTTCAATTTTTACATGACACTTAGAAAATTTGAGTGTAGGCGGCATAACTTTCGTTGAAAAACTTCACATCTACTTTACATTAATAACATAACGAATTCTGTATGAATCACTGGAGATTTTAAAATATTAAGCAATGTATCGAAATGCGCTATGAAAAGCTTTCCTACATGAACCTCATGGTTAAGTACGCTTTATAACAAACGTTTGATTCTGAAAACATGCGTGTAGTGAACATACGAATGAATTCCATTTGGACAATGCCAAAACTAACGTATTTTGAAAAAAACGGCTTTCAAAGCAGAAGAAAATAAAACAAATTGATTTTTATTTGATATTTTGAAGATGTCCGAATAGCAACATCGAACATCAAAAATTAGTAAATTCTCACACAAAAATTTCAATTTTTACATGACACTTAGAAAATTTGAGTGTAGGCGGCATAACTTTCGTTGAAAAACTTCACATCTACTTTACATTAATAACATAACGAATTCTGTATGAATCACTGGAGATTTTAAAATATTAAGCAATGTATCGAAATGCGCTATGAAAAGCTTTCCTACATGAACCTCATGGTTAAGTACGCTTTATAACAAACGTTTGATTCTGAAAACATGCGTGTAGTGAACATACGAATGAATTCCATTTGGACAATGCCAAAACTAACGTATTTTGAAAAAAACGGCTTTCAAAGCAGAAGAAAATAAAACAAATTGATTTTTATTTGATATTTTGAAGATGTCCGAATAGCAACATCGAACATCAAAAATTAGTAAATTCTCACACAAAAATTTCAATTTTTACATGACACTTAGAAAATTTGAGTGTAGGCGGCATAACTTTCGTTGAAAAACTTCACATCTACTTTACATTAATAACATAACGAATTCTGTATGAATCACTGGAGATTTTAAAATATTAAGCAATGTATCGAAATGCGCTATGAAAAGCTTTCCTACATGAACCTCATGGTTAAATACGCTTTATAACAAACGTTTGATTCTGAAAACATGCGTGTAGTGAACATACGAATGAATTCCATTTGGACAATGCCAAAACTAACGTATTTTGAAAAAAACGGCTTTTAAAGAAGAAGAAAATAAAACAAATTGATTTTTATTTGATATTTTGAAGATGTCCGAATAGCAACATCGAACATCAAAAATTAGTAAATTCTCACACAAAAATTTCAATTTTTACATGACACTTAGAAAATTTGAGTGTAGGCGGCATAACTTTCGTTGAAAAACTTCACATCTACTTTACATTAATAACATAACGAATTCTGTATGAATCACTGGAGATTTTAAAATATTAAGCAATGTATCGAAATGCGCTATGAAAAGCTTTCCTACATGAACCTCATGGTTAAATACGCTTTATAACAAACGTTTGATTCTGAAAACATGCGTGTAGTGAACATACGAATGAATTCCCTTTGGACAATGCCAAAACTAACGTATTTTGAAAAAAACGGCTTTCAAAGCAGAAGAAAATAAAACAAATTGATTTTTATTTGATATTTTGAAGATGTCCGAATAGCAACATCGAACATCAAAAATTAGTAAATTCTCACACAAAAATTTCAATTTTTACATGACACTTAGAAAATTTGAGTGTAGGCGGCATAACTTTCGTTGAAAAACTTCACATCTACTTTACATTAATAACATAACGAATTCTGTATGAATCACTGGAGATTTTAAAATATTAAGCAATGTATCGAAATGCGCTATGAAAAGCTTTCCTACATGAACCTCATGGTTAAGTACGCTTTCTAACAAACGTTTGATTCTGAATACATGCGTGTAGTGAACATACGAATGAATTCCATTTGGACAATGCCAAAACTAACGTATTTTGAAAAAAACGGCTTTCAAAGCAGAAGAAAATAAAACAAATTGATTTTTATTTGATATTTTGAAGATGTCCGAATAGCAACATCGAACATCAAAAATTAGTAAATTCTCACACAAAAATTTCAATTTTTACATGACACTTAGAAAATTTGAGTGTAGGCGGCATAACTTTCGTTGAAAAACTTCACATCTACTTTACATTAATAACATAACGAATTCTGTATGAATCACTGGAGATTTTAAAATATTAAGCAATGTATCGAAATGCGCTATGAAAAGCTTTCCTACATGAACCTCATGGTTAAGTACGCTTTATAACAAACGTTTGATTCTGAATACATGCGTGTAGTGAACATACGAATGAATTCCATTTGGACAATGCCAAAACTAACGTATTTTGAAAAAAACGGCTTTCAAAGCAGAAGAAAATAAAACAAATTGATTTTTATTTGATATTTTGAAGATGTCCGAATAGCAACATCGAACATCAAAAATTAGTAAATTCTCACACAAAAATTTCAATTTTTACATGACACTTAGAAAATTTGAGTGTAGGCGGCATAACTTTCGTTGAAAAACTTCACATCTACTTTACATTAATAACATAACGAATTCTGTATGAATCACTGGAGATTTTAAAATATTAAGCAATGTATCGAAATGCGCTATGAAAAGCTTTCCTACATGAACCTCATGGTTAAGTACGCTTTCTAACAAACGTTTGATTCTGAATACATGCGTGTAGTGAACATACGAATGAATTCCCTTTGGACAATGCCAAAACTAACGTATTTTGAAAAAAACGGCTTTCAAAGCAGAAGAAAATAAAACAAATTGATTTTTATTTGATATTTTGAAGATGTCCGAATAGCAACATCGAACATCAAAAATTAGTAAATTCTCACACAAAAATTTCAATTTTTACATGACACTTAGAAAATTTGAGTGTAGGCGGCATAACTTTCGTTGAAAAACTTCACATCTACTTTACATTAATAACATAACGAATTCTGTATGAATCACTGGAGATTTTAAAATATTAAGCAATGTATCGAAATGCGCTATGAAAAGCTTTCCTACATGAACCTCATGGTTAAATACGCTTTATAACAAACGTTTGATTCTGAAAACATGCGTGTAGTGAACATACGAATGAATTCCCTTTGGACAATGCCAAAACTAACGTATTTTGAAAAAAACGGCTTTCAAAGAAGAAGAAAATAAAACAAATTGATTTTTATTTGATATTTTGAAGATGTCCGAATAGCAAAATCGAACATAAAAAATTAGTAAATTCACACACAAAAATTTCAATTTTTACATGACACTTAGAAAATTTGAGTGTAGGCGGCATAACTTTCGTTGAAAAACTTCACATCTACTTTACATTAATAACATAACGAATTCTGTATGAATCACTGGAGATTTTAAAATATTAAGCAATGTATAGAAATGCGCTATGAAAAACTTTCCTACATGAACCTCATGGTTAAATACGCTTTATAACAAACGTTTGATTCTGAAAACATGCGTGTATTGAACATACGAATGAATTCCCTTTGGACAATGCCAAAACTAACGTATTTTGAAAAAAACGGCTTTCAAAGAAGAAGAAAATAAAACAAATTTATTTTTATTTGATATTTTGAAGATGTACGAACAGCAACATCGAACATCAAAAATTAGTAAATTCTCACACAAAAATTTCAATTTTTACTTGACACTTAGAAAATTTGAGTGTAGGCGGCATAACTTTCGTTGAAAAACTTCACATCTACTTTACATTAATAACATAACGAATTCTGTATGAATCACTGTAGATTTTAAAATAGTAAGCAATGTATCGAAATGCGCTATGAAAAGCTTTCCTACATGAACCTCATGGTTAAGTACGCTTTCTAACAAACGTTTGATTCTGAAAACATGCGTGTAGTGAACATACGAATGAATTCCATTTGGACAATGCCAAAACTAACGTATTTTGAAAAAAAAACGGCTTTTAAAGAAGAAGAAAATAAAACAAATTGATTTTTATTTGATATTTTGAAGATGTCCGAATAGCAACATCGAACATCAAAAATTAGTAAATTCTCACACAAAAATTTCAATTTTTACATGACACTTAGAAAATTTGAGTGTAGGCGGCATAACTTTCGTTGAAAAACTTCACATCTACTTTACATTAATAACATAACGAATTCTGTATGAATCACTGGAGATTTTAAAATATTAAGCAATGTATCGAAATGCGCTATGAAAAGCTTTCCTACATGAACCTCATGGTTAAGTACGCTTTATAACAAACGTTTGATTCTGAAAACATGCGTGTAGTGAACATACGAATGAATTCCATTTGGACAATGCCAAAACTAACGTATTTTGAAAAAAACGGCTTTCAAAGCAGAAGAAAATAAAACAAATTGATTTTTATTTGATATTTTGAAGATGTCCGAATAGCAACATCGAACATCAAAAATTAGTAAATTCTCACACAAAAATTTCAATTTTTACATGACACTTAGAAAATTTGAGTGTAGGCGGCATAACTTTCGTTGAAAAACTTCACATCTACTTTACATTAATAACATAACGAATTCTGTATGAATCACTGGAGATTTTAAAATATTAAGCAATGTATCGAAATGCGCTATGAAAAGCTTTCCTACATGAACCTCATGGTTAAATACGCTTTATAACAAACGTTTGATTCTGAAAACATGCGTGTAGTGAACATACGAATGAATTCCATTTGGACAATGCCAAAACTAACGTATTTTGAAAAAAACGGCTTTTAAAGAAGAAGAAAATAAAACAAATTGATTTTTATTTGATATTTTGAAGATGTCCGAATAGCAACATCGAACATCAAAAATTAGTAAATTCTCACACAAAAATTTCAATTTTTACATGACACTTAGAAAATTTGAGTGTAGGCGGCATAACTTTCGTTGAAAAACTTCACATCTACTTTACATTAATAACATAACGAATTCTGTATGAATCACTGGAGATTTTAAAATATTAAGCAATGTATCGAAATGCGCTATGAAAAGCTTTCCTACATGAACCTCATGGTTAAATACGCTTTATAACAAACGTTTGATTCTGAAAACATGCGTGTAGTGAACATACGAATGAATTCCATTTGGACAATGCCAAAACTAACGTATTTTGAAAAAAACGGCTTTTAAAGAAGAAGAAAATAAAACAAATTGATTTTTATTTGATATTTTGAAGATGTCCGAATAGCAACATCGAACATCAAAAATTAGTAAATTCTCACACAAAAATTTCAATTTTTACATGACACTTAGAAAATTTGAGTGTAGGCGGCATAACTTTCGTTGAAAAACTTCACATCTACTTTACATTAATAACATAACGAATTCTGTATGAATCACTGGAGATTTTAAAATATTAAGCAATGTATCGAAATGCGCTATGAAAAGCTTTCCTACATGAACCTCATGGTTAAATACGCTTTATAACAAACGTTTGATTCTGAAAACATGCGTGTAGTGAACATACGAATGAATTCCATTTGGACAATGCCAAAACTAACGTATTTTGAAAAAAACGGCTTTTAAAGAAGAAGAAAATAAAACAAATTGATTTTTATTTGATATTTTGAAGATGTCCGAATAGCAACATCGAACATCAAAAATTAGTAAATTCTCACACAAAAATTTCAATTTTTACATGACACTTAGAAAATTTGAGTGTAGGCGGCATAACTTTCGTTGAAAAACTTCACATCTACTTTACATTAATAACATAACGAATTCTGTATGAATCACTGGAGATTTTAAAATATTAAGCAATGTATCGAAATGCGCTATGAAAAGCTTTCCTACATGAACCTCATGGTTAAGTACGCTTTATAACAAACGTTTGATTCTTAAAACATGCGTGTAGTGAACATACGAATGAATTCCCTTTGGACAATGCCAAAACTAACGTATTTTGAAAAAAACGGCTTTCAAAGAAGAAGAAAATAAAACAAATTGATTTTTATTTGATATTTTGAAGATGTCCGAATAGCAAAATCGAACATAAAAAATTAGTAAATTCACACACAAAAATTTCAATTTTTACATGACACTTAGAAAATTTGAGTGTAGGCGGCATAACTTTCGTTGAAAAACTTCACATCTACTTTACATTAATAACATAACGAATTCTGTATGAATCACTGGAGATTTTAAAATATTAAGCAATGTATCGAAATGCGCTATGAAAAGCTTTCCTACATGAACCTCATGGTTAAATACGCTTTATAACAAACGTTTGATTCTGAAAACATGCGTGTATTGAACATACGAATGAATTCCCTTTGGACAATGCCAAAACTAACGTATTTTGAAAAAAACGGCTTTCAAAGAAGAAGAAAATAAAACAAATTGATTTTTATTTGATATTTTGAAGATGTCCGAACAGCAACATCGAACATCAAAAATTAGTAAATTCTCACACAAAAATTTCAATTTTTACATGACACTTAGAAAATTTGAGTGTAGGCGGCATAACTTTCGTTGAAAAACTTCACATCTACTTTACATTAATAACATAACGAATTCTGTATGAATCACTGGAGATTTTAAAATATTAAGCAATGTATCGAAATGCGCTATGAAAAGCTTTCCTACATGAACCTCATGGTTAAGTACGCTTTATAACAAACGTTTGATTCTGAAAACATGCGTGTAGTGAACATACGAATGAATTCCATTTGGACAATGCCAAAACTAACGTATTTTGAAAAAAACGGCTTTCAAAGAAGAAGAAAATAAAACAAATTGATTTTTATTTGATATTTTGAAGATGTCCGAATAGCAACATCGAACATAAAAAATTAGTAAATTCTCACACAAAAATTTCAATTTTTACATGACACTTAGAAAATTTGAGTGTAGGCGGCATAACTTTCGTTGAAAAACTTCACATCTACTTTACATTAATAACATAACGAATTCTGTATGAATCACTGGAGATTTTAAAATATTAAGCAATGTATCGAAATGCGCTATGAAAAGCTTTCCTACATGAACCTCATGGTTAAGTACGCTTTATAACAAACGTTTGATTCTGAAAACATGCGTGTAGTGAACATACGAATGAATTCCCTTTGGACAATGCCAAAACTAACGTATTTTGAAAAAAACGGCTTTCAAAGCAGAAGAAAATAAAACAAATTGATTTTTATTTGATATTTTGAAGATGTCCGAATAGCAACATCGAACATCAAAAATTAGTAAATTCTCACACAAAAATTTCAATTTTTACATGACACTTAGAAAATTTGAGTGTAGGCGGCATAACTTTCGTTGAAAAACTTCACATCTACTTTACATTAATAACATAACGAATTCTGTATGAATCACTGGAGATTTTAAAATATTAAGCAATGTATCGAAATGCGCTATGAAAAGCTTTCCTACATGAACCTCATGGTTAAATACGCTTTATAACAAACGTTTGATTCTGAAAACATGCGTGTAGTGAACATACGAATGAATTCCCTTTGGACAATGCCAAAACTAACGTATTTTGAAAAAAACGGCTTTCAAAGAAGAAGAAAATAAAACAAATTGATTTTTATTTGATATTTTGAAGATGTCCGAATAGCAACATCGAACATCAAAAATTAGTAAATTCTCACACAAAAATTTCAATTTTTACATGACACTTAGAAAATTTGAGTGTAGGCGGCATAACTTTCGTTGAAAAACTTCACATCTACTTTACATTAATAACATAACGAATTCTGTATGAATCACTGGAGATTTTAAAATATTAAGCAATGTATCGAAATGCGCTATGAAAAGCTTTCCTACATGAACCTCATGGTTAAATACGCTTTATAACAAACGTTTGATTCTGAAAACATGCGTGTAGTGAACATACGAATGAATTCCATTTGGACAATGCCAAAACTAACGTATTTTGAAAAAAACGGCTTTTAAAGAAGAAGAAAATAAAACAAATTGATTTTTATTTGATATTTTGAAGATGTCCGAATAGCAACATCGAACATCAAAAATTAGTAAATTCTCACACAAAAATTTCAATTTTTACATGACACTTAGAAAATTTGAGTGTAGGCGGCATAACTTTCGTTGAAAAACTTCACATCTACTTTACATTAATAACATAACGAATTCTGTATGAATCACTGGAGATTTTAAAATATTAAGCAATGTATCGAAATGCGCTATGAAAAGCTTTCCTACATGAACCTCATGGTTAAATTTGCTAGATAACCAATGTTTGAGTCTGAAAACATGCGTGTATTGAAGGTACGAATGAATTTTATCTGGACAATGTCAAAACTAATGTACTTTCCACAAAAATTGCCTTCAAAGCAGAAGAAAATTAAACAAATTGGTTTTTATTTGACATTTTGAAGATGTTCGAATAGCAGCATCAAACATAAGAAAATTAGTAAATTCTCACACAAATATTCAACATTTACATATCACATAGAAAATTTGAGTGCAGTAGGCATAACTTTCGTTGGAAGACTTCACAGCTACTTTACATTAATAACATGGCGAATTCTGTATGAATCACTGGAGATTTTAAAACTTTAAGCAATATCTCGAAATCCGCTATGAAAAGCTTTCCCACATGAACCTCATGGTTAGCTTTGCACGATAACATATGTTTGAGTCTGAAAACATGCGTGTAGTGAAGGTACGAATGAATTTCATTTGGACAATGTCAAAACTAACGTATTTTCCACAAAAATAGCTTTCAAAGCAGAAGAAAAGAAAACAATTTGATTTTTATTTGATATTGTGAAGATGTCCGAATAGCAACATCGAACATCAAAAATTAGTAAATTCTCACACAAAAATTTCAATTTTTACATGACACTTAGAAAATTTGAGTGTAGGCGGCATAATTTTCGTTGAAAAACTTCACATCTACTTTACATTAATAACATAACGAATTCTTCATGAATCACTGGAGATTTTAAAATATTAAGCAATGTATCGAAATGCGCTATGAAAAGCTTTCCTACATGAACCTCATGGTTAAATACGCTTTATAACAAACGTTTGATTCTGAAAACATGCGTGTAGTGAACATACGAATGAATTCCATTTGGACAATGCCAAAACTAACGTATTTTGAAAAAAACGGCTTTCAAAGCTGTAGAAAATAAAACAAATTGATTTTTATTTGATATTTTGAAGATGTCCGAATAGCAACATCGAACATCAAAAATTAGTAAATTCTCACACAAAAATTTCAATTTTTACATGACACTTAGAAAATTTGAGTGTAGGCGGCATAACTTTCGTTGAAAAACTTCACATCTACTTTACATTAATAACATAACGAAT
Organism: Diplolepis rosae; assembly: GCA_030998225.1. Lineage (NCBI taxonomy): Eukaryota > Metazoa > Arthropoda > Insecta > Hymenoptera > Diplolepididae > Diplolepis > Diplolepis rosae. The sequence goes on along the minus strand of JAPYXD010000688.1, from coordinate 357,697 downwards.
TCTGTATGAATCACTGGAGATTTTAAAATATTAAGCAATGTATCGAAATGCGCTATGAAAAGCTTTCCTACATGAACCTCATGGTTAAATACGCTTTATAACAAACGTTTGATTCTGAAAACATGCGTGTAGTGAACATACGAATGAATTCCATTTGGACAATGCCAAAACTAACGTATTTTGAAAAAAACGGCTTTCAAAGAAGAAGAAAATAAAACAAATTGATTTTTATTTGATATTTTGAAGATGTCCGAATAGCAACATCGAACATAAAAAATTAGTAAATTCTCACACAAATATGCAAATTTTACAGAACTTCCGTTGAAAAAATGTACCTCTACTTTAGATGAAGAAGATAACGTATTCTGAATGATTCACTAGATATTTTGAAACTTTAAGCATTATCTCGAAATGCGCTATGAAAAGCTTTCCCACATGAACCTCATGGTCAAATATGCACGATAACATATGTTTGAGTCTGAAAACATGCGTGTAGTGAAGGTACGAATGAATTTCATTTGGACAATGTCAAAACTAACGTATTTTCCACAAAAATGGCTTTCAAAGCAGAAGAAAATTAAACAATTTGATTTTTATTTGATATTTTGAAGATGTCCGAATAGCAACATCGAACATAAAAAATTAGTAAATTCTCACACAAAAATTTCAATTTTTACATGACACTTAGAAAATTTGAGTGTAGGCGGCATAACTTTCGTTGAAAAACTTCACATCTACTTTACATTAATAACATAACGAATTCTGTATGAATCACTGGAGATTTTAAAATATTAAGCAATGTATCGAAATGCGCTATGAAAAGCTTTCCTACATGAACCTCATGGTTAAATACGCTTTATAACAAACGTTTGATTCTGAAAACATGCGTGTAGTGAACATACGAATGAATTCCATTTGGACAATGCCAAAACTAACGTATTTTGAAAAAAACGGCTTTCAAAGAAGAAGAAAATAAAACAAATTGATTTTTATTTGATATTTTGAAGATGTCCGAATAGCAAAATCGAACATAAAAAATTAGTAAATTCACACACAAAAATTTCAATTTTTACATGACACTTAGAAAATTTGGCGGCATAACTTTCGTTGAAAAACTTCACATCTACTTTACATTAATAACATAACGAATTCTGTTTGAATCACTGGAGATTTTAAAATATTAAGCAATGTATCGAAATCCGCTATGAAAAGCTTTCCTACATGAACCTCATGGTTAAATTTGCTTGATAACCAATGTTTGAGTCTGAAAACATGCGTGTAGTGAAGGTACGAATGAATTTTATCTGGACAATGTCAAAACTAATGTACTTTCCACAAAAATTACCTTCAAAGCAGAAGAAAATTAAACAAATTGGTTTTTATTTGACATTTTGAAGATGTTCGAATAGCAACATCAAACATAAGAAAATTAGTAAATTCTCACACAAATATTCAACATTTACATATCACATAGAAAATTTGAGTGCAGTAGGCATAACTTTCGTTGGAAGACTTCACAGCTACTTTACATTAATAACATGGCGAATTCTGTATGAATCACTGGAGATTTTAAAACTTTAAGCAATATCTCGAAATCCGCTATGAAAAGCTTTCCCACATGAACCTCATGGTTAACTTTGCATGATAACAAATGTTTGAGTCTGAAAACATGCGTGTAGTGAAGGTACGAATGAATTTCATTTGGACAATGTCAAAACTAACGTATTTTCCACAAAAATGGCTTTCAAAGCAGAAGAAAATTAAACAATTTGATTTTTATTTGATATTTTGAAGATGTCCGAATAGCAACATCGAACATAAAAAATTAGTAAATTCTCACACAAATATTCAAATTTTACAGAACTTCCGTTGAAAAAATGTACCTCTACTTTAGATCAAGAAGATAACGTATTCTGAATGATTCACTAGATATTTTGAAACTTTAAGCATTATCTCGAAATGCGCTATGAAAAGCTTTCCCACATGATCCTCATGGTCAAATATGCACGATAACATATGTTTGAGTCTGAAAACATGCGTGTAGTGAAGGTACGAATGAATTTCATTTGGACAATGTCAAAACTAACGTATTTTCCACAAAAATAGCTTTCAAAGCAGAAGAAAAGAAAACAATTTGATTTTTATTTGATATTGTGAAGATGTCCGAATAGCAACATCGAACATAAAAAATTAGTAAATTCACACACAAAAATTTCAATTTTTACATGACACTTAGAAAATTTGAGTGTAGGCGGCATAACTTTCGTTGAAAAACTTCACATCTACTTTACATTAATAACATAACGAATTCTGTATGAATCACTGGAGATTTTAAAATATTAAGCAATGTATCGAAATGCGCTATGAAAAGCTTTCCTACATGAACCTCATGGTTAAATTTGCTTGATAACCAATGTTTGAGTCTGAAAACATGCGTGTAGTGAAGGTACGAATGAATTTTATCTGGACAATGTCAAAACTAATGTACTTTCCACAAAAATTGCCTTCAAAGCAGAAGAAAATTAAACAAATTGGTTTTTATTTGACATTTTGAAGATGTTCGAATAGCAGCATCAAACATAAGAAAATTAGTAAATTCTCACACAAATATTCAACATTTACATATCACATAGAAAATTTGAGTGCAGTAGGCATAACTTTCGTTGGAAGACTTCACAGCTACTTTACATTAATAACATGGCGAATTCTGTATGAATCACTGGAGATTTTAAAACTTTAAGCAATATCTCGAAATCCGCTATGAAAAGCTTTCCCACATGAACCTCATGGTTAGCTTTGCACGATAACATATGTTTGAGTCTGAAAACATGCGTGTAGTGAAGGTACGAATGAATTTCATTTGGACAATGTCAAAACTAACGTATTTTCCACAAAAATGGCTTTCAAAGCAGAAGAAAATTAAACAAATTGATTTTTATTTGATATTTTGAAGATGTCCGAATAGCAACATCGAACATAAAAAATTAGTAAATTCTCACACAAATATGCAAATTTTACAGAACTTCCGTTGAAAAAATGTACCTCTACTTTAGATGAAGAAGATAACGTATTCTGAATGATTCACTAGATATTTTGAAACTTTAAGCATTATCTCGAAATGCGCTATGAAAAGCTTTCCCACATGAACCTCATGGTCAAATATGCACGATAACATATGTTTGAGTCTGAAAACATGCGTGTAGTGAAGGTACGAATGAATTCCCTTTGGACAATGTCAAAACTAACGTATTTTCCACAAAAATGGCTTTCAAAGCAGAAGAAAAGAAAACAATTTGATTTTTATTTGATATTTTGAAGATGTCCGAATAGCAACATCGAACATCAAAAATTAGTAAATTCTCACACAAAAATTTCAATTTTTACATGACACTTAGAAAATTTGAGTGTAGGCGGCATAACTTTCGTTGAAAAACTTCACATCTACTTTACATTAATAACATAACGAATTCTGTATGAATCACTGGAGATTTTAAAATATTAAGCAATGTATCGAAATGCGCTATGAAAAGCTTTCCTACATGAACCTCATGGTTAAATACGCTTTATAACAAACGTTTGATTCTGAAAACATGCGTGTAGTGAACATACGAATGAATTCCATTTGGACAATGCCAAAACTAACGTATTTTGAAAAAAACGGCTTTCAAAGCAGAAGAAAATAAAACAAATTGATTTTTATTTGATATTTTGAAGATGTCCGAATAGCAACATCGAACATCAAAAATTAGTAAATTCTCACACAAAAATTTCAATTTTTACATGACACTTAGAAAATTTGAGTGTAGGCGGCATAACTTTCGTTGAAAAACTTCACATCTACTTTACATTAATAACATAACGAATTCTGTATGAATCACTGGAGATTTTAAAATATTAAGCAATGTATCGAAATGCGCTATGAAAAGCTTTCCTACATGAACCTCATGGTTAAATACGCTTTATAACAAACGTTTGATTCTGAAAACATGCGTGTAGTGAACATACGAATGAATTCCCTTTGGACAATGCCAAAACTAACGTATTTTGAAAAAAACGGCTTTCAAAGAAGAAGAAAATAAAACAAATTGATTTTTATTTGATATTTTGAAGATGTCCGAATAGCAACATCGAACATCAAAAATTAGTAAATTCTCACACAAAAATTTCAATTTTTACATGACACTTAGAAAATTTGAGTGTAGGCGGCATAACTTTCGTTGAAAAACTTCACATCTACTTTACATTAATAACATAACGAATTCTGTATGAATCACTGGAGATTTTAAAATATTAAGCAATGTATCGAAATGCGCTATGAAAAGCTTTCCTACATGAACCTCATGGTTAAATACGCTTTATAACAAACGTTTGATTCTGAAAACATGCGTGTAGTGAACATACGAATGAATTCCATTTGGACAATGCCAAAACTAACGTATTTTGAAAAAAACGGCTTTTAAAGAAGAAGAAAATAAAACAAATTGATTTTTATTTGATATTTTGAAGATGTCCGAATAGCAACATCGAACATCAAAAATTAGTAAATTCTCACACAAAAATTTCAATTTTTACATGACACTTAGAAAATTTGAGTGTAGGCGGCATAACTTTCGTTGAAAAACTTCACATCTACTTTACATTAATAACATAACGAATTCTGTATGAATCACTGGAGATTTTAAAATATTAAGCAATGTATCGAAATGCGCTATGAAAAGCTTTCCTACATGAACCTCATGGTTAAATACGCTTTATAACAAACGTTTGATTCTGAAAACATGCGTGTAGTGAACATACGAATGAATTCCATTTGGACAATGCCAAAACTAACGTATTTTGAAAAAAACGGCTTTCAAAGCAGAAGAAAATAAAACAAATTGATTTTTATTTGATATTTTGAAGATGTCCGAATAGCAACATCGAACATCAAAAATTAGTAAATTCTCACACAAAAATTTCAATTTTTACATGACACTTAGAAAATTTGAGTGTAGGCGGCATAACTTTCGTTGAAAAACTTCACATCTACTTTACATTAATAACATAACGAATTCTGTATGAATCACTGGAGATTTTAAAATATTAAGCAATGTATCGAAATGCGCTATGAAAAGCTTTCCTACATGAACCTCATGGTTAAATACGCTTTATAACAAACGTTTGATTCTGAAAACATGCGTGTATTGAACATACGAATGAATTCCCTTTGGACAATGCCAAAACTAACGTATTTTGAAAAAAACGGCTTTCAAAGAAGAAGAAAATAAAACAAATTGATTTTTATTTGATATTTTGAAGATGTCCGAATAGCAACATCGAACATCAAAAATTAGTAAATTCTCACACAAAAATTTCAATTTTTACATGACACTTAGAAAATTTGAGTGTAGGCGGCATAACTTTCGTTGAAAAACTTCACATCTACTTTACATTAATAACATAACGAATTCTGTATGAATCACTGGAGATTTTAAAATATTAAGCAATGTATCGAAATGCGCTATGAAAAGCTTTCCTACATGAACCTCATGGTTAAATACGCTTTATAACAAACGTTTGATTCTGAAAACATGCGTGTAGTGAACATACGAATGAATTCCATTTGGACAATGCCAAAACTAACGTATTTTGAAAAAAACGGCTTTCAAAGCAGAAGAAAATAAAACAAATTGATTTTTATTTGATATTTTGAAGATGTCCGAATAGCAACATCGAACATCAAAAATTAGTAAATTCTCACACAAAAATTTCAATTTTTACATGACACTTAGAAAATTTGAGTGTAGGCGGCATAACTTTCGTTGAAAAACTTCACATCTACTTTACATTAATAACATAACGAATTCTGTATGAATCACTGGAGATTTTAAAATATTAAGCAATGTATCGAAATGCGCTATGAAAAGCTTTCCTACATGAACCTCATGGTTAAGTACGCTTTATAACAAACGTTTGATTCTGAAAACATGCGTGTAGTGAACATACGAATGAATTCCATTTGGACAATGCCAAAACTAACGTATTTTGAAAAAAACGGCTTTCAAAGCAGAAGAAAATAAAACAAATTGATTTTTATTTGATATTTTGAAGATGTCCGAATAGCAACATCGAACATCAAAAATTAGTAAATTCTCACACAAAAATTTCAATTTTTACATGACACTTAGAAAATTTGAGTGTAGGCGGCATAACTTTCGTTGAAAAACTTCACATCTACTTTACATTAATAACATAACGAATTCTGTATGAATCACTGGAGATTTTAAAATATTAAGCAATGTATCGAAATGCGCTATGAAAAGCTTTCCTACATGAACCTCATGGTTAAATACGCTTTATAACAAACGTTTGATTCTGAAAACATGCGTGTAGTGAACATACGAATGAATTCCATTTGGACAATGCCAAAACTAACGTATTTTGAAAAAAACGGCTTTTAAAGAAGAAGAAAATAAAACAAATTGATTTTTATTTGATATTTTGAAGATGTCCGAATAGCAACATCGAACATAAAAAATTAGTAAATTCTCACACAAAAATTTCAATTTTTACATGACACTTAGAAAATTTGAGTGTAGGCGGCATAACTTTCGTTGAAAAACTTCACATCTACTTTACATTAATAACATAACGAATTCTGTATGAATCACTGGAGATTTTAAAATATTAAGCAATGTATCGAAATGCGCTATGAAAAGCTTTCCTACATGAACCTCATGGTTAAATACGCTTTATAACAAACGTTTGATTCTGAAAACATGCGTGTAGTGAACATACGAATGAATTCCATTTGGACAATGCCAAAACTAACGTATTTTGAAAAAAACGGCTTTTAAAGAAGAAGAAAATAAAACAAATTGATTTTTATTTGATATTTTGAAGATGTCCGAATAGCAACATCGAACATCAAAAATTAGTAAATTCTCACACAAATATGCAAATTAGAAAATTACAGAACTTCCGTTGAAAAAATGTACCTCTACTTTAGATGAAGAAGATAACGTATTCTGAATGATTCACTAGATATTTTGAAACTTTAAGCATTATCTCGAAATGCGCTATGAAAAGCTTTCCCACATGAACCTCATGGTCAAATATGCACGATAACATATGTTTGAGTCTGAAAACATGCGTGTAGTGAAGGTACGAATGAATTTCATTTGGACAATGTCAAAACTAACGTATTTTCCACAAAAATAGCTTTCAAAGCAGAAGAAAAGAAAACAATTTGATTTTTATTTGATATTTTGAAGATGTCCGAATAGCAACATCGAACATAAAAAATTAGTAAATTCTCACACAAAAATTTCAATTTTTACATGACACTTAGAAAATTTGAGTGTAGGCGGCATAACTTTCGTTGAAAAACTTCACATCTACTTTACATTAATAACATAACGAATTCTGTATGAATCACTGGAGATTTTAAAATATTAAGCAATGTATCGAAATGCGCTATGAAAAGCTTTCCTACATGAACCTCATGGTTAAATACGCTTTATAACAAACGTTTGATTCTGAAAACATGCGTGTAGTGAACATACGAATGAATTCCATTTGGACAATGCCAAAACTAACGTATTTTGAAAAAAACGGCTTTTAAAGAAGAAGAAAATAAAACAAATTGATTTTTATTTGATATTTTGAAGATGTCCGAATAGCAACATCGAACATCAAAAATTAGTAAATTCTCACACAAAAATTTCAATTTTTACATGACACTTAGAAAATTTGAGTGTAGGCGGCATAACTTTCGTTGAAAAACTTCACATCTACTTTACATTAATAACATAACGAATTCTGTATGAATCACTGGAGATTTTAAAATATTAAGCAATGTATCGAAATGCGCTATGAAAAGCTTTCCTACATGAACCTCATGGTTAAATACGCTTTATAACAAACGTTTGATTCTGAAAACATGCGTGTAGTGAACATACGAATGAATTCCATTTGGACAATGCCAAAACTAACGTATTTTGAAAAAAACGGCTTTTAAAGAAGAAGAAAATAAAACAAATTGATTTTTATTTGATATTTTGAAGATGTCCGAATAGCAACATCGAACATCAAAAATTAGTAAATTCTCACACAAAAATTTCAATTTTTACATGACACTTAGAAAATTTGAGTGTAGGCGGCATAACTTTCGTTGAAAAACTTCACATCTACTTTACATTAATAACATAACGAATTCTGTATGAATCACTGGAGATTTTAAAATATTAAGCAATGTATCGAAATGCGCTATGAAAAGCTTTCCTACATGAACCTCATGGTTAAATACGCTTTATAACAAACGTTTGATTCTGAAAACATGCGTGTAGTGAACATACGAATGAATTCCATTTGGACAATGCCAAAACTAACGTATTTTGAAAAAAACGGCTTTTAAAGAAGAAGAAAATAAAACAAATTGATTTTTATTTGATATTTTGAAGATGTCCGAATAGCAACATCGAACATCAAAAATTAGTAAATTCTCACACAAAAATTTCAATTTTTACATGACACTTAGAAAATTTGAGTGTAGGCGGCATAACTTTCGTTGAAAAACTTCACATCTACTTTACATTAATAACATAACGAATTCTGTATGAATCACTGGAGATTTTAAAATATTAAGCAATGTATCGAAATGCGCTATGAAAAGCTTTCCTACATGAACCTCATGGTTAAATACGCTTTATAACAAACGTTTGATTCTGAAAACATGCGTGTAGTGAACATACGAATGAATTCCATTTGGACAATGCCAAAACTAACGTATTTTGAAAAAAACGGCTTTTAAAGAAGAAGAAAATAAAACAAATTGATTTTTATTTGATATTTTGAAGATGTCCGAATAGCAACATCGAACATCAAAAATTAGTAAATTCTCACACAAAAATTTCAATTTTTACATGACACTTAGAAAATTTGAGTGTAGGCGGCATAACTTTCGTTGAAAAACTTCACATCTACTTTACATTAATAACATAACGAATTCTGTATGAATCACTGGAGATTTTAAAATATTAAGCAATGTATCGAAATGCGCTATGAAAAGCTTTCCTACATGAACCTCATGGTTAAATACGCTTTATAACAAACGTTTGATTCTGAAAACATGCGTGTAGTGAACATACGAATGAATTCCATTTGGACAATGCCAAAACTAACGTATTTTGAAAAAAACGGCTTTCAAAGCAGAAGAAAATAAAACAAATTGATTTTTATTTGATATTTTGAAGATGTCCGAATAGCAACATCGAACATCAAAAATTAGTAAATTCTCACACAAAAATTTCAATTTTTACATGACACTTAGAAAATTTGAGTGTAGGCGGCATAACTTTCGTTGAAAAACTTCACATCTACTTTACATTAATAACATAACGAATTCTGTATGAATCACTGGAGATTTTAAAATATTAAGCAATGTATCGAAATGCGCTATGAAAAGCTTTCCTACATGAACCTCATGGTTAAGTACGCTTTATAACAAACGTTTGATTCTTAAAACATGCGTGTAGTGAACATACGAATGAATTCCCTTTGGACAATGCCAAAACTAACGTATTTTGAAAAAAACGGCTTTCAAAGAAGAAGAAAATAAAACAAATTGATTTTTATTTGATATTTTGAAGATGTCGGAATAGCAACATCGAGCATCAAAAATTAGTAAATTCTCACACAAAAATTTCAATTTTTACATGACACTTAGAAAATTTGAGTGTAGGCGGCATAACTTTCGTTGAAAAACTTCACATCTACTTTACATTAATAACATAACGAATTCTGTATGAATCACTGGAGATTTTAAAATATTAAGCAATGTATCGAAATGCGCTATGAAAAGCTTTCCTACATGAACCTCATGGTTAAATACGCTTTATAACAAACGTTTGATTCTGAAAACATGCGTGTATTGAACATACGAATGAATTCCCTTTGGACAATGCCAAAACTAACGTATTTTGAAAAAAACGGCTTTCAAAGAAGAAGAAAATAAAACAAATTGATTTTTATTTGATATTTTGAAGATGTCCGAATAGCAACATCGAACATCAAAAATTAGTAAATTCTCACACAAAAATTTCAATTTTTACATGACACTTAGAAAATTTGAGTGTAGGCGGCATAACTTTCGTTGAAAAACTTCACATCTACTTTACATTAATAACATAACGAATTCTGTATGAATCACTGGAGATTTTAAAATATTAAGCAATGTATCGAAATGCGCTATGAAAAGCTTTCCTACATGAACCTCATGGTTAAGTACGCTTTATAACAAACGTTTGATTCTGAAAACATGCGTGTAGTGAACATACGAATGAATTCCATTTGGACAATGCCAAAACTAACGTATTTTGAAAAAAACGGCTTTTAAAGAAGAAGAAAATAAAACAAATTGATTTTTATTTGATATTTTGAAGATGTCCGAATAGCAACATCGAACATCAAAAATTAGTAAATTCTCACACAAAAATTTCAATTTTTACATGACACTTAGAAAATTTGAGTGTAGGCGGCATAACTTTCGTTGAAAAACTTCACATCTACTTTACATTAATAACATAACGAATTCTGTATGAATCACTGGAGATTTTAAAATATTAAGCAATGTATCGAAATGCGCTATGAAAAGCTTTCCTACATGAACCTCATGGTTAAATACGCTTTATAACAAACGTTTGATTCTGAAAACATGCGTGTAGTGAACATACGAATGAATTCCATTTGGACAATGCCAAAACTAACGTATTTTGAAAAAAACGGCTTTTAAAGAAGAAGAAAATAAAACAAATTGATTTTTATTTGATATTTTGAAGATGTCCGAATAGCAACATCGAACATCAAAAATTAGTAAATTCTCACACAAAAATTTCAATTTTTACATGACACTTAGAAAATTTGAGTGTAGGCGGCATAACTTTCGTTGAAAAACTTCACATCTACTTTACATTAATAACATAACGAATTCTGTATGAATCACTGGAGATTTTAAAATATTAAGCAATGTATCGAAATGCGCTATGAAAAGCTTTCCTACATGAACCTCATGGTTAAATACGCTTTATAACAAACGTTTGATTCTGAAAACATGCGTGTAGTGAACATACGAATGAATTCCATTTGGACAATGCCAAAACTAACGTATTTTGAAAAAAACGGCTTTCAAAGCAGAAGAAAATAAAACAAATTGATTTTTATTTGATATTTTGAAGATGTCCGAATAGCAACATCGAACATCAAAAATTAGTAAATTCTCACACAAAAATTTCAATTTTTACATGACACTTAGAAAATTTGAGTGTAGGCGGCATAACTTTCGTTGAAAAACTTCACATCTACTTTACATTAATAACATAACGAATTCTGTATGAATCACTGGAGATTTTAAAATATTAAGCAATGTATCGAAATGCGCTATGAAAAGCTTTCCTACATGAACCTCATGGTTAAGTACGCTTTATAACAAACGTTTGATTCTGAAAACATGCGTGTAGTGAACATACGAATGAATTCCATTTGGACAATGCCAAAACTAACGTATTTTGAAAAAAACGGCTTTCAAAGAAGAAGAAAATAAAACAAATTGATTTTTATTTGATATTTTGAAGATGTCCGAATAGCAACATCGAACATCAAAAATTAGTAAATTCTCACACAAAAATTTCAATTTTTACATGACACTTAGAAAATTTGAGTGTAGGCGGCATAACTTTCGTTGAAAAACTTCACATCTACTTTACATTAATAACATAACGAATTCTGTATGAATCACTGGAGATTTTAAAATATTAAGCAATGTATCGAAATGCGCTATGAAAAGCTTTCCTACATGAACCTCATGGTTAAATACGCTTTATAACAAACGTTTGATTCTGAAAACATGCGTGTATTGAACATACGAATGAATTCCCTTTGGACAATGCCAAAACTAACGTATTTTGAAAAAAACGGCTTTCAAAGAAGAAGAAAATAAAACAAATTGATTTTTATTTGATATTTTGAAGATGTCCGAACAGCAACATCGAACATCAAAAATTAGTAAATTCTCACACAAAAATTTCAATTTTTACATGACACTTAGAAAATTTGAGTGTAGGCGGCATAACTTTCGTTGAAAAACTTCACATCTACTTTACATTAATAACATAACGAATTCTGTATGAATCACTGGAGATTTTAAAATATTAAGCAATGTATCGAAATGCGCTATGAAAAGCTTTCCTACATGAACCTCATGGTTAAGTACGCTTTATAACAAACGTTTGATTCTGAAAACATGCGTGTAGTGAACATACGAATGAATTCCATTTGGACAATGCCAAAACTAACGTATTTTGAAAAAAACGGCTTTCAAAGAAGAAGAAAATAAAACAAATTGATTTTTATTTGATATTTTGAAGATGTCCGAATAGCAAAATCGAACATAAAAAATTAGTAAATTCACACACAAAAATTTCAATTTTTACATGACACTTAGAAAATTTGAGTGTAGGCGGCATAACTTTCGTTGAAAAACTTCACATCTACTTTACATTAATAACATAACGAATTCTGTATGAATCACTGGAGATTTTAAAATATTAAGCAATGTATCGAAATGCGCTATGAAAAGCTTTCCTACATGAACCTCATGGTTAAATACGCTTTATAACAAACGTTTGATTCTGAAAACATGCGTGTATTGAACATACGAATGAATTCCCTTTGGACAATGCCAAAACTAACGTATTTTGAAAAAAACGGCTTTCAAAGAAGAAGAAAATAAAACAAATTGATTTTTATTTGATATTTTGAAGATGTCCGAATAGCAACATCGAACATCAAAAATTAGTAAATTCTCACACAAAAATTTCAATTTTTACATGACACTTAGAAAATTTGAGTGTAGGCGGCATAACTTTCGTTGAAAAACTTCACATCTACTTTACATTAATAACATAACGAATTCTGTATGAATCACTGGAGATTTTAAAATATTAAGCAATGTATCGAAATGCGCTATGAAAAGCTTTCCTACATGAACCTCATGGTTAAATACGCTTTATAACAAACGTTTGATTCTGAAAACATGCGTGTAGTGAACATACGAATGAATTCCATTTGGACAATGCCAAAACTAACGTATTTTGAAAAAAACGGCTTTCAAAGCAGAAGAAAATAAAACAAATTGATTTTTATTTGATATTTTGAAGATGTCCGAATAGCAACATCGAACATCAAAAATTAGTAAATTCTCACACAAAAATTTCAATTTTTACATGACACTTAGAAAATTTGAGTGTAGGCGGCATAACTTTCGTTGAAAAACTTCACATCTACTTTACATTAATAACATAACGAATTCTGTATGAATCACTGGAGATTTTAAAATATTAAGCAATGTATCGAAATGCGCTATGAAAAGCTTTCCTACATGAACCTCATGGTTAAATACGCTTTATAACAAACGTTTGATTCTGAAAACATGCGTGTAGTGAACATACGAATGAATTCCCTTTGGACAATGCCAAAACTAACGTATTTTGAAAAAAACGGCTTTCAAAGAAGAAGAAAATAAAACAAATTTATTTTTATTTGATATTTTGAAGATGTACGAACAGCAACATCGAACATCAAAAATTAGTAAATTCTCACACAAAAATTTCAATTTTTACATGACACTTAGAAAATTTGAGTGTAGGCGGCATAACTTTCGTTGAAAAACTTCACATCTACTTTACATTAATAACATAACGAATTCTGTATGAATCACTGGAGATTTTAAAATATTAAGCAATGTATCGAAATGCGCTATGAAAAGCTTTCCTACATGAACCTCATGGTTAAATACGCTTTATAACAAACGTTTGATTCTGAAAACATGCGTGTAGTGAACATACGAATGAATTCCATTTGGACAATGCCAAAACTAACGTATTTTGAAAAAAACGGCTTTTAAAGAAGAAGAAAATAAAACAAATTGATTTTTATTTGATATTTTGAAGATGTCCGAATAGCAACATCGAACATCAAAAATTAGTAAATTCTCACACAAAAATTTCAATTTTTACATGACACTTAGAAAATTTGAGTGTAGGCGGCATAACTTTCGTTGAAAAACTTCACATCTACTTTACATTAATAACATAACGAATTCTGTATGAATCACTGGAGATTTTAAAATATTAAGCAATGTATCGAAATGCGCTATGAAAAGCTTTCCTACATGAACCTCATGGTTAAATACGCTTTATAACAAACGTTTGATTCTGAAAACATGCGTGTAGTGAACATACGAATGAATTCCATTTGGACAATGCCAAAACTAACGTATTTTGAAAAAAACGGCTTTCAAAGCAGAAGAAAATAAAACAAATTGATTTTTATTTGATATTTTGAAGATGTCCGAATAGCAACATCGAACATCAAAAATTAGTAAATTCTCACACAAAAATTTCAATTTTTACATGACACTTAGAAAATTTGAGTGTAGGCGGCATAACTTTCGTTGAAAAACTTCACATCTACTTTACATTAATAACATAACGAATTCTGTATGAATCACTGGAGATTTTAAAATATTAAGCAATGTATCGAAATGCGCTATGAAAAGCTTTCCTACATGAACCTCATGGTTAAATACGCTTTATAACAAACGTTTGATTCTGAAAACATGCGTGTATTGAACATACGAATGAATTCCCTTTGGACAATGCCAAAACTAACGTATTTTGAAAAAAACGGCTTTCAAAGAAGAAGAAAATAAAACAAATTGATTTTTATTTGATATTTTGAAGATGTCCGAATAGCAACATCGAACATCAAAAATTAGTAAATTCTCACACAAAAATTTCAATTTTTACATGACACTTAGAAAATTTGAGTGTAGGCGGCATAACTTTCGTTGAAAAACTTCACATCTACTTTACATTAATAACATAACGAATTCTGTATGAATCACTGGAGATTTTAAAATATTAAGCAATGTATCGAAATGCGCTATGAAAAGCTTTCCTACATGAACCTCATGGTTAAATACGCTTTATAACAAACGTTTGATTCTGAAAACATGCGTGTAGTGAACATACGAATGAATTCCATTTGGACAATGCCAAAACTAACGTATTTTGAAAAAAACGGCTTTCAAAGAAGAAGAAAATAAAACAAATTGATTTTTATTTGATATTTTGAAGATGTCCGAATAGCAACATCGAACATAAAAAATTAGTAAATTCTCACACAAAAATTTCAATTTTTACATGACACTTAGAAAATTTGAGTGTAGGCGGCATAACTTTCGTTGAAAAACTTCACATCTACTTTACATTAATAACATAACGAATTCTGTATGAATCACTGGAGATTTTAAAATATTAAGCAATGTATCGAAATGCGCTATGAAAAGCTTTCCTACATGAACCTCATGGTTAAATACGCTTTATAACAAACGTTTGATTCTGAAAACATGCGTGTAGTGAACATACGAATGAATTCCATTTGGACAATGCCAAAACTAACGTATTTTGAAAAAAACGGCTTTTAAAGAAGAAGAAAATAAAACAAATTGATTTTTATTTGATATTTTGAAGATGTCCGAATAGCAACATCGAACATCAAAAATTAGTAAATTCTCACACAAAAATTTCAATTTTTACATGACACTTAGAAAATTTGAGTGTAGGCGGCATAACTTTCGTTGAAAAACTTCACATCTACTTTACATTAATAACATAACGAATTCTGTATGAATCACTGGAGATTTTAAAATATTAAGCAATGTATCGAAATGCGCTATGAAAAGCTTTCCTACATGAACCTCATGGTTAAATTTGCTAGATAACCAATGTTTGAGTCTGAAAACATGCGTGTATTGAAGGTACGAATGAATTTTATCTGGACAATGTCAAAACTAATGTACTTTCCACAAAAATTGCCTTCAAAGCAGAAGAAAATTAAACAAATTGGTTTTTATTTGACATTTTGAAGATGTTCGAATAGCAGCATCAAACATAAGAAAATTAGTAAATTCTCACACAAATATTCAACATTTACATATCACATAGAAAATTTGAGTGCAGTAGGCATAACTTTCGTTGGAAGACTTCACAGCTACTTTACATTAATAACATGGCGAATTCTGTATGAATCACTGGAGATTTTAAAACTTTAAGCAATATCTCGAAATCCGCTATGAAAAGCTTTCCCACATGAACCTCATGGTTAGCTTTGCACGATAACATATGTTTGAGTCTGAAAACATGCGTGTAGTGAAGGTACGAATGAATTTCATTTGGACAATGTCAAAACTAACGTATTTTCCACAAAAATAGCTTTCAAAGCAGAAGAAAATAAAACAAATTGATTTTTATTTGATATTTTGAAGATGTCCGAATAGCAACATCGAACATCAAAAATTAGTAAATTCTCACACAAAAATTTCAATTTTTACATGACACTTAGAAAATTTGAGTGTAGGCGGCATAATTTTCGTTGAAAAACTTCACATCTACTTTACATTAATAACATAACGAATTCTGTATGAATCACTGGAGATTTTAAAATATTAAGCAATGTATCGAAATGCGCTATGAAAAGCTTTCCTACATGAACCTCATGGTTAAATACGCTTTATAACAAACGTTTGATTCTGAAAACATGCGTGTAGTGAACATACGAATGAATTCCATTTGGACAATGCCAAAACTAACGTATTTTGAAAAAAACGGCTTTCAAAGAAGAAGAAAATAAAACAAATTGATTTTTATTTGATATTTTGAAGATGTCCGAATAGCAAAATCGAACATAAAAAATTAGTAAATTCACACACAAAAATTTCAATTTTTACATGACACTTAGAAAATTTGAGTGTAGGCGGCATAACTTTCGTTGAAAAACTTCACATCTACTTTACATTAATAACATAACGAATTCTGTATGAATCACTGGAGATTTTAAAATATTAAGCAATGTATCGAAATGCGCTATGAAAAGCTTTCCTACATGAACCTCATGGTTAAGTACGCTTTATAACAAACGTTTGATTCTGAAAACATGCGTGTAGTGAACATACGAATGAATTCCATTTGGACAATGCCAAAACTAACGTATTTTGAAAAAAAACGGCTTTTAAAGAAGAAGAAAATAAAACAAATTGATTTTTATTTGATATTTTGAAGATGTCCGAATAGCAACATCGAACATCAAAAATTAGTAAATTCTCACACAAATATGCAAATTTTACAGAACTTCCGTTGAAAAAATGTACCTCTACTTTAGATGAAGAAGATAACGTATTCTGAATGATTCACTAGATATTTTGAAACTTTAAGCATTATCTCGAAATGCGCTATGAAAAGCTTTCCCACATGAACCTCATGGTCAAATATGCACGATAACATATGTTTGAGTCTGAAAACATGCGTGTAGTGAAGGTACGAATGAATTTCATTTGGACAATGTCAAAACTAACGTATTTTCCACAAAAATGGCTTTCAAAGCAGAAGAAAATTAAACAATTTGATTTTTATTTGATATTTTGAAGATGTCCGAATAGCAACATCGAACATAAAAAATTAGTAAATTCTCACACAAAAATTTCAATTTTTACATGACACTTAGAAAATTTGAGTGTAGGCGGCATAACTTTCGTTGAAAAACTTCACATCTACTTTACATTAATAACATAACGAATTCTGTATGAATCACTGGAGATTTTAAAATATTAAGCAATGTATCGAAATGCGCTATGAAAAGCTTTCCTACATGAACCTCATGGTTAAATACGCTTTATAACAAACGTTTGATTCTGAAAACATGCGTGTAGTGAACATACGAATGAATTCCATTTGGACAATGCCAAAACTAACGTATTTTGAAAAAAACGGCTTTCAAAGCAGAAGAAAATAAAACAAATTGATTTTTATTTGATATTTTGAAGATGTCCGAATAGCAAAATCGAACATAAAAAATTAGTAAATTCACACACAAAAATTTCAATTTTTACATGACACTTAGAAAATTTGAGTGTAGGCGGCATAACTTTCGTTGAAAAACTTCACATCTACTTTACATTAATAACATAACGAATTCTGTATGAATCACTGGAGATTTTAAAATATTAAGCAATGTATCGAAATGCGCTATGAAAAGCTTTCCTACATGAACCTCATGGTTAAATTTGCTTGATAACCAATGTTTGAGTCTGAAAACATGCGTGTAGTGAAGGTACGAATGAATTTTATCTGGACAATGTCAAAACTAATGTACTTTCCACAAAAATTACCTTCAAAGCAGAAGAAAATGAAACAAATTGGTTTTTATTTGACATTTTGAAGATGTTCGAATAGCAACATCAAACATAAGAAAATTAGTAAATTCTCACACAAATATTCAACATTTACATATTACATAGAAAATTTGAGTGCAGTAGGCATAACTTTCGTTGGAAGACTTCACAGCTACTTTACATTAATAACATGGCGAATTCTGTATGAATCACTGGAGATTTTAAAACTTTAAGCAATATCTCGAAATCCGCTATGAAAAGCTTTCCCACATGAACCTCATGGTTAACTTTGCATGAAAACAAATGTTTGAGTCTGAAAACATGCGTGTAGTTAAGGTACGAATGAATTTCATTTGGACAATGTCAAAACTAACGTATTTTCCACAAAAATGACTTTCCAAAAAAGAAGAAAATTAAACAATTTGATTTTTATTTGATATTTTGGAGATGTCCGAATAGCAACATCGAACATAAAAAATTAGTAAATTCTCACACAAATATTAAAATTTTACAGAACTTCCGTTGAAAAAATGTACCTCTACCTTAGATCAAGAAGATAACGTATTCTGAATGATTCTCTAGATATTTTGAAACTTTAAGCATTATCTCGAAATGCGCTATGAAAAGCTTTCCCACATGAACCTCATGGTCAAATATGCACGATAACATATGTTTGAGTCTGAAAACATGCGTGTAGTGAAGGTACGAATGAATTTCATTTGGACAATGTCAAAACTAACGTATTTTCCACAAAAATAGCTTTCAAAGCAGAAGAAAAGAAAACAATTTGATTTTTATTTGATATTGTGAAGATGTCCGAATAGCAACATCGAACATCAAAAATTAGTAAATTCTCACACAAAAATTTCAATTTTTACATGACACTTAGAAAATTTGAGTGTAGGCGGCATAACTTTCGTTGAAAAACTTCACATCTACTTTACATTAATAACATAACGAATTCTGTATGAATCACTGGAGATTTTAAAATATTAAGCAATGTATCGAAATGCGCTATGAAAAGCTTTCCTACATGAACCTCATGGTTAAATACGCTTTATAACAAACGTTTGATTCTGAAAACATGCGTGTAGTGAACATACGAATGAATTCCATTTGGACAATGCCAAAACTAACGTATTTTGAAAAAAACGGCTTTCAAAGCAGAAGAAAATAAAACAAATTGATTTTTATTTGATATTTTGAAGATGTCCGAATAGCAACATCGAACATCAAAAATTAGTAAATTCTCACACAAAAATTTCAATTTTTACATGACACTTAGAAAATTTGAGTGTAGGCGGCATAACTTTCGTTGAAAAACTTCACATCTACTTTACATTAATAACATAACGAATTCTGTATGAATCACTGGAGATTTTAAAATATTAAGCAATGTATCGAAATGCGCTATGAAAAGCTTTCCTACATGAACCTCATGGTTAAATACGATTTATAACAAACGTTTGATTCTGAAAACATGCGTGTATTGAACATACGAATGAATTCCCTTTGGACAATGCCAAAACTAACGTATTTTGAAAAAAACGGCTTTCAAAGAAGAAGAAAATAGAACAAATTGATTTTTATTTGATATTTTGAAGATGTCCGAACAGCAACATCGAACATCAAAAATTAGTAAATTCTCACACAAAAATTTCAATTTTTACATGACACTTAGAAAATTTGAGTGTAGGCGGCATAACTTTCGTTGAAAAACTTCACATCTACTTTACATTAATAACATAACGAATTCTGTATGAATCACTGGAGATTTTAAAATATTAAGCAATGTATCGAAATGCGCTATGAAAAGCTTTCCTACATGAACCTCATGGTTAAATACGCTTTATAACAAACGTTTGATTCTGAAAACATGCGTGTAGTGAACATACGAATGAATTCCATTTGGACAATGCCAAAACTAACGTATTTTGAAAAAAACGGCTTTTAAAGAAGAAGAAAATAAAACAAATTGATTTTTATTTGATATTTTGAAGATGTCCGAATAGCAACATCGAACATCAAAAATTAGTAAATTCTCAAACAAAAATTTCAATTTTTGCATGACACTTAGAAAATTTGAGTGTAGGCGGCATAACTTTCGTTGAAAAACTTCACATCTACTTTACATTAATAACATAACGAATTCTGTATGAATCACTGGAGATTTTAAAATATTAAGCAATGTATCGAAATGCGCTATGAAAAGCTTTCCTACATGAACCTCATGGTTAAATTTGCTAGATAACCAATGTTTGAGTCTGAAAACATGCGTGTATTGAAGGTACGAATGAATTTTATCTGGACAATGTCAAAACTAATGTACTTTCCACAAAAATTGCCTTCAAAGCAGAAGAAAATTAAACAAATTGGTTTTTATTTGACATTTTGAAGATGTTCGAATAGCAGCATCAAACATAAGAAAATTAGTAAATTCTCACACAAATATTAACTATTTACATATCACATAGAAAATTTGAGTGCAGTAGGCATAACTTTCGTTGGAA
The DNA here is from genome assembly GCA_030998225.1 of Diplolepis rosae. NCBI lineage: Eukaryota > Metazoa > Arthropoda > Insecta > Hymenoptera > Diplolepididae > Diplolepis > Diplolepis rosae. The sequence goes on along the minus strand of JAPYXD010000688.1, from coordinate 336,922 downwards.
GACTTCACAGCTACTTTACATTAATAACATGGCGAATTCTGTATGAATCACTGGAGATTTTAAAACTTTAAGCAATATCTCGAAATCCGCTATGAAAAGCTTTCCCACATGAACCTCATGGTTAGCTTTGCACGATAACATATGTTTGAGTCTGAAAACATGCGTGTAGTGAAGGTACGAATGAATTTCATTTGGACAATGTCAAAACTAACGTATTTTCCACAAAAATAGCTTTCAAAGCAGAAGAAAAGAAAACAATTTGATTTTTATTTGATATTGTGAAGATGTCCGAATAGCAACATCGAACATCAAAAATTAGTAAATTCTCACACAAAAATTTCAATTTTTACATGACACTTAGAAAATTTGAGTGTAGGCGGCATAATTTTCGTTGAAAAACTTCACATCTACTTTACATTAATAACATAACGAATTCTTCATGAATCACTGGAGATTTTAAAATATTAAGCAATGTATCGAAATGCGCTATGAAAAGCTTTCCTACATGAACCTCATGGTTAAATACGCTTTATAACAAACGTTTGATTCTGAAAACATGCGTGTAGTGAACATACGAATGAATTCCATTTGGACAATGCCAAAACTAACGTATTTTGAAAAAAACGGCTTTCAAAGAAGAAGAAAATAAAACAAATTGATTTTTATTTGATATTTTGAAGATGTCCGAATAGCAAAATCGAACATAAAAAATTAGTAAATTCACACACAAAAATTTCAATTTTTACATGACACTTAGAAAATTTGAGTGTAGGCGGCATAACTTTCGTTGAAAAACTTCACATCTACTTTACATTAATAACATAACGAATTCTGTATGAATCACTGGAGATTTTAAAATATTAAGCAATGTATCGAAATGCGCTATGAAAAGCTTTCCTACATGAACCTCATGGTTAAATTTGCTTCATAACAAACGTTTGATTCTGAAAACATGCGTGTAGTGAACATACGAATGAATTCCCTTTGGACAATGCCAAAACTAACGTATTTTGAAAAAAACGGCTTTCAAAGAAGAAGAAAATAAAACAAATTGATTTTTATTTGATATTTTGAAGATGTCCGAATAGCAACATCGAACATAAAAAATTAGTAAATTCTCACACAAATATGCAAATTTTACAGAACTTCCGTTGAAAAAATGTACCTCTACTTTAGATGAAGAAGATAACGTATTCTGAATGATTCACTAGATATTTTGAAACTTTAAGCATTATCTCGAAATGCGCTATGAAAAGCTTTCCCACATGAACCTCATGGTCAAATATGCACGATAACATATGTTTGAGTCTGAAAACATGCGTGTAGTGAAGGTACGAATGAATTTCATTTGGACAATGTCAAAACTAACGTATTTTCCACAAAAATGGCTTTCAAAGCAGAAGAAAATTAAACAATTTGATTTTTATTTGATATTTTGAAGATGTCCGAATAGCAACATCGAACATAAAAAATTAGTAAATTCTCACACAAAAATTTCAATTTTTACATGACACTTAGAAAATTTGAGTGTAGGCGGCATAACTTTCGTTGAAAAACTTCACATCTACTTTACATTAATAACATAACGAATTCTGTATGAATCACTGGAGATTTTAAAATATTAAGCAATGTATAGAAATGCGCTATGAAAAACTTTCCTACATGAACCTCATGGTTAAATACGATTTATAACAAACGTTTGATTCTGAAAACATGCGTGTATTGAACATACGAATGAATTCCCTTTGGACAATGCCAAAACTAACGTATTTTGAAAAAAACGGCTTTCAAAGAAGAAGAAAATAAAACAAATTGATTTTTATTTGATATTTTGAAGATGTCCGAACAGCAACATCGAACATCAAAAATTAGTAAATTCTCACACAAAAATTTCAATTTTTACATGACACTTAGAAAATTTGAGTGTAGGCGGCATAACTTTCGTTGAAAAACTTCACATCTACTTTACATTAATAACATAACGAATTCTGTATGAATCACTGGAGATTTTAAAATATTAAGCAATGTATCGAAATGCGCTATGAAAAGCGTTCCTACATGAACCTCATGGTTAAATACGCTTTATAACAAACGTTTGATTCTGAAAACATGCGTGTAGTGAACATACGAATGAATTCCATTTGGACAATGCCAAAACTAACGTATTTTGAAAAAAACGGCTTTCAAAGCAGAAGAAAATAAAACAAATTGATTTTTATTTGATATTTTGAAGATGTCCGAATAGCAAAATCGAACATAAAAAATTAGTAAATTCACACACAAAAATTTCAATTTTTACATGACACTTAGAAAATTTGAGTGTAGGCGGCATAACTTTCGTTGAAAAACTTCACATCTACTTTACATTAATAACATAACGAATTCTGTATGAATCACTGGAGATTTTAAAATATTAAGCAATGTATCGAAATGCGCTATGAAAAGCTTTCCTACATGAACCTCATGGTTAAATTTGCTTGATAACCAATGTTTGAGTCTGAAAACATGCGTGTAGTGAAGGTACGAATGAATTTTATCTGGACAATGTCAAAACTAATGTACTTTCCACAAAAATTGCCTTCAAAGCAGAAGAAAATTAAACAAATTGGTTTTTATTTGACATTTTGAAGATGTTCGAATAGCAGCATCAAACATAAGAAAATTAGTAAATTCTCACACAAATATTCAACATTTACATATCACATAGAAAATTTGAGTGCAGTAGGCATAACTTTCGTTGGAAGACTTCACAGCTACTTTACATTAATAACATGGCGAATTCTGTATGAATCACTGGAGATTTTAAAACTTTAAGCAATATCTCGAAATCCGCTATGAAAAGCTTTCCCACATGAACCTCATGGTTAGCTTTGCACGATAACATATGTTTGAGTCTGAAAACATGCGTGTAGTGAAGGTACGAATGAATTTCATTTGGACAATGTCAAAACTAACGTATTTTCCACAAAAATGGCTTTCAAAGCAGAAGAAAATTAAACAATTTGATTTTTATTTGATATTTTGAAGATGTCCGAATAGCAACATCGAACATAAAAAATTAGTAAATTCTCACACAAATATGCAAATTTTACAGAACTTCCGTTGAAAAAATGTACCTCTACTTTAGATGAAGAAGATAACGTATTCTGAATGATTCACTAGATATTTTGAAACTTTAAGCATTATCTCGAAATGCGCTATGAAAAGCTTTCCCACATGAACCTCATGGTCAAATATGCACGATAACATATGTTTGAGTCTGAAAACATGCGTGTAGTGAAGGTACGAATGAATTTCATTTGGACAATGTCAAAACTAACGTATTTTCCACAAAAATGGCTTTCAAAGCAGAAGAAAATTAAACAATTTGATTTTTATTTGATATTTTGAAGATGTCCGAATAGCAACATCGAACATAAAAAATTAGTAAATTCTCACACAAAAATTTCAATTTTTACATGACACTTAGAAAATTTGAGTGTAGGCGGCATAACTTTCGTTGAAAAACTTCACATCTACTTTACATTAATAACATAACGAATTCTTCATGAATCACTGGAGATTTTAAAATATTAAGCAATGTATCGAAATGCGCTATGAAAAGCTTTCCTACATGAACCTCATGGTTAAATACGCTTTATAACAAACGTTTGATTCTGAAAACATGCGTGTAGTGAACATACGAATGAATTCCATTTGGACAATGCCAAAACTAACGTATTTTGAAAAAAACGGCTTTTAAAGAAGAAGAAAATAAAACAAATTGATTTTTATTTGATATTTTGAAGATGTCCGAATAGCAAAATCGAACATAAAAAATTAGTAAATTCACACACAAAAATTTCAATTTTTACATGACACTTAGAAAATTTGAGTGTAGGCGGCATAACTTTCGTTGAAAAACTTCACATCTACTTTACATTAATAACATAACGAATTCTGTATGAATCACTGGAGATTTTAAAATATTAAGCAATGTATCGAAATGCGCTATGAAAAGCTTTCCTACATGAACCTCATGGTTAAATTTGCTTGATAACCAATGTTTGAGTCTGAAAACATGCGTGTATTGAAGGTACGAATGAATTTCATTTGGACAATGTCAAAACTAACGTATTTTCCACAAAAATGGCTTTCAAAGCAGAAGAAAATTAAACAATTTGATTTTTATTTGAGATTTTGAAGATGTTCGAATCGCAACTTGAAAGATAACGAAATTAGTTCATTCTCACACAAATATTCAAATTTTACAGAACTTCCGTTGAAAAAATGTACCTCTACTTTAGATCAAGAAGATAACGTATTCTGAATGATTCACTAGATATTTTGAAACTTTAAGCATTATCTCGAAATGCGCTATGAAAAGCTTTCCCACAGGAACCTCATGGTCAAATATGCATGATAAGAAATGTTTGAGTCTGTAAACATGCGTGTAGTGAAGGTACGAATGAATTTCATTTGGACAATGTCAAAAGTAACGTATTATAATGACGGACTCAGCGTTTAATTATTAACTTTATTAGACTTTTATAAATTATTTTAACTTATTTATTATGGTAATTATTGTCTGTTTTCATATTATTTATTTGTTATTGGTTTCATAAGATGTGTTTTTTTCAAGTGTTTTTTGTGTTTTTCAATAAAGCTTAAGCCTGATGAGGTTGGCGTACCCATGCCAACGAAACGTCGCACTTGACAACGCAACATTCTGTCTTTCGTTTCTTAATTTTATACCCTGTCTGATCGACACAAATCTTTCTAAGATTTAACCATGGAGGGTAATATTACTGATTCTAAAATACTGAGTCTTGGATCAGATACAGACTCACCATCACCATCATTGGTAACACCAAGTTTTTTCTCACGCATTGAAGACCTATTTGGATTAAAAGTGAAAAACCATCTCAAAGAATGGACCAATAACAACAGACGCTTAGCTGAAGCAACATCAAAACGAAAATTTTTAATAAGGTGCAGACAGAATGACCTAGTTCCTCAACATATTTTAGATCAAAATAATAGTAAGAAGAATGTTTCCTTCTACAGCAATTCTTGTTCAAAAGTTTTTAAAAAATTAAACAGGTATTTTTGTAAGAAACTTTTAAATTTAGAAATTAGAGATATTCATATTCACATTGAATTTTTAAATAAGTCAATTCAAAAAACAAAAAAAGACATAATGTTCTCCGATTTGGTTCCTAATACTAAAGATAGATTTTTTGAACTTAGTAAGCAAAAATTTAACTCGATTCGACAAATATGTAATGATAAACATAATAAGAAATTTGATTCACTCTTATTCAAACAACATAACCACAGTAATTTAAAAAAAGATGACTGGGTTAAGAATTTTACTGAAACAGTTATACCCAACGAAGTGATTGATATTGTTTCCCTAGGTCCTGACCATAGTATTTCGCACAAAATTTCAAAACAAAATGTCATTGACACTATTAAGAATTTAGAGTCGTCCCTCATTTCTTTAGATATCCAAGAGAATCTCAAAAATTAAATTAGAAAAAAAGTCACTGACAATATTAATAATAATCTAAAGAAACAATCTCATATTTGTAATGAAGATAGAATATTTTCCAAAAAATTAAAAACCACAAAAATTTTTTTAAAAAATTATCCGGACATTTTCTTTAAAAATGCAGATAAAGGCAATGTCACGGTATGCTTACAAAAATCTACTTACTATACAAAAATGCTCAACCTTCTTTCTGAGACTTCTACTTACATTCCAATTCAAAAAAATCCCCTAAAAAAGTTGCAAGATAACACTCACAATGTTCTTAAGGGTCTCAATGACAACAATTTTTTAAAACACAAATTTCATAATAACCAACTCACCTTAACGAATACTGTATTAGCGAAATGTTATGGTTTACCCAAAATTCACAAAATAGATTTGCCATTCCGCCCTATCATCTCGTTGATTAACAGTCCTACACATTTTTTAGCCAAAATCATATATCAGGAACTGAAAGAGATTATTAAGGGCCCTAACTCTCATATAAATAATAGTTTCGAACTAAAAAGTAAATTAACAAATGTTAACCTTGTCGATGATCATGTTTTAATCTCACTCGATGTTAGTTCATTGTTTACTAATATACCCTGTGATTTGGTTTTGGAGAGTTTAGAGCGTAGATGTCATTATATTCATAACAATTGTAATATTCCGTTTAATGAAATTATCAATTGTACTAAATTTCTTTTTAATAAAACATATTTTACATTCGACGACAAGATTTATAAACAAATTTTTGGCACCCCCATGGGTTCTCCAATTTCACCACTTTTCGCAGACATGGTAATGAATGACTTGGAAAGTGATTGCTTACGAATTTTAAAAGATAACCACAATTGCTCTCTCCTCTTTTATTACAGATACGTCGATGACACCATTTTGTGTGTACAAAAAAAACATATTGAGTTAATCATCAATACTTTTAACTCCTATCATCAAAATTTAAAATTTACTCACGAATTTCAGAAAAATAATTCAATTAATTTCTTAGATATGACTCTCATCTCTAGCGACAACCATATTATTACTAACTGGTTCCAGAAGCCAACTGCATCTGGTAGATTTATCAATTACTTTTCAAATCATCCACTACAACAGAAAAAAAATATTGTATACAACTTGATAGATAGAGCGATTTTGTTGTCTCATGAATCCTTTCATCATACCAATTTAAAAAAAGTTAAACAACTTTTAATTAACAATGTGTTACGTCAGAAACGTAACATTTCTCTTCTTAAAAGATCTCGTCGTTTTATGTCAGGATCAGAAGGATCCTCTCTAAGGGATGAGGAATAGTCAGTGATTGAGAAGGGTTAGGTATATAAAATATATTTATTGACAATTGAAATTATATCAGGTAAGCACCATGGAAATGTAAATATAGAATCGTAATTAGAAATACCCTTTTAGTTATCCTGAGTTTGAATTGATTGATGATCAATTGAGTCCAGTAAGCGAATGTGGTCAGTTGAGTGTAACTTGTAATCTTCAGATAGTTGCTGTTGTATAGTAAATTCGTAATCTGGACAGTTGATCTAGTTGATTCTTCGATCCCAGTTTCGAGAAAATTTGGAAGACGATTCCCCTTCACTTTCTAGTGTCGTTGAACTCAGCGTCGAGTTAGAATTCGGGTTGAGTAGCGGTAGTAATCTGTTGAAGCTGGACTGACTGGATTGCACTCGCGGTATAGATTCGATGGCACTGGACTGGACTCGCGTTGGTCACATTGTAGAAATCGAACGTTGACTAACTAACTGAACTCGCGGTGTAGAGATGATGGTACTGGACTGACTTCTCTTGGAACTTTCGCTTTTTATAGAACTTTGAAATGTCAAGTATGACGAGTAACATGCTATGACCAGTCGCATGTTATTACAAGTCACATGCTATTACAAGTCGCATGTTGTGACGGTAGTGTGTTGGTATTGTAGGGCTTCATTCACTTTCTCTCTGGGTCAGTCGATTTGTTATCATGTGTGGGTATTATAACGACACATGGTAATTTCATATTGATCATCCTATTGATCTGTAGATTTGTCTATAACTTGCGTCGATAAAATCACACTCGCTGTAATGCTGTCTTGATCCCTTTATTGGTTTCTTAATCTGCTTGTTACATGTGGCGGTAGAGTCGCGGGACGTGACACCTCCCCCCTTAATTCGAACGCGGGGAGTTAACGATCCGCGATCGAAACTTCGGTAGAAGATTACATTTTAAATCCAAGATGCTTACTAAATCAAGTACATATTTTTAGTTGAATTTAACAATTCATAACATAAAAAATTTCGGTTATACATAGGAATTTACATTTTAAATTATTGTTGCGAATTAAAAATTTATAACAAGTTTTTCATAAATGCATAGTAATAACAGAGGACACAATTCTGGAGATATTACAATCATTGATTACATATGTTATAGTGGTATTGGGTAATTTGACAATTTTTTTATTGAAAATATCTATTTAACTTACAACATGATGATTGTTGATGAAAAGAAGATTGAAAATTGTAAAATTTTATCGATTAGATATAAAATATTAAGGAGTAATTTCCAAGAATTACGATCGTTAAATGTGTACATTAGTAAAAATAAAATCTAAAAAGCCTTATAAATTATTGATTATACATAAAAGAAATTGACATATATAATATTAATAGAGATTAAAAATAATATTAAGATCGTTGATTACATATATGAATTAATAGACGTTGTAACTTGGTACATTGAAGAGAAAAAACTTGGTTAAATCTAAAATTGATTTCTTCTAAACATGGCATTGCTATTGCTTATTATTACTTTTACATGTTTCTAAAAATTAATTTCATGAACTTCAATTTCATTGGTATATTATTAAATGAATAAAATAATCATAAGAAAAACAATTTTACATAATAACAGGGTAATAGATTTTCCTACAATTCTTTTACTTTTAATTGTTTTTCTAATCTTTCTTGTAAAATAAATAGAGTTATTTGTGCATGAAACATATGAAGAATAGTAAATATTCAATTTGTTATTGTTGCACATTAATTTCTATTGGAAAAGCAATTTTTACATTAACAATTTTGTAACGCCATCGCACAGGTTACATTTACAGACTCAATATTTGTAGAAACTGTTCTTCCAATAGGATGGGAATCAAGAAAAGTTCCCTTGATAGAAGAAAATCAAAACTGAAATTATATTTATGATGGCACCAATTATGAAGTGCTTATTTATTCTTGTCAGATAAAGGCTTTTTTTTCATCCAAAAAAGAAGAAAAATGCAAATATTTCTATATTTTTCTTTAAGTGATAAAATCAAATGTTGATTCGAATAAAAACTAGCATTTGTCTTACTAAAAAGGTTATTAGTTTGTTTTTTAAATATTCAATGAACAAAAACAAAAATTATTGAATCAAATATAAAGAAAGTATTTATAAGAATTTTAAAGAGGTATAATTTTTGTGTGATGATATTAGATTTTTAGTTTGTGCTGAACAGAAGAGAAAACTTGAAAAACTTTGATCAATTTGGCAAATACTTGCTAGTTTAAGAAGTTTAATTTGCTCTTGAAAAAAAAGACCATGAAATATATTGAAATTTTTTCATTGCAATTTGAAGGTACAGTGAGCTTCTCGAATCTCTGAAATAGAAAAAATATGATTAGAATAAAATTTCAAAGTATCTTTTTGTTTAAAACATTTCCTGGTTTAGTTATTCTAAACGCTTTGGTTTTATTCAAAGTTTATATTATTTTAAGTTTGAATTCAAATTCAGTTAATCAATTTTGTATATTTATGTGCGATCTTTTTATTCGATTGACGTGAACTACTGTCGGTTTTCCTTTTATGTTGATTTTTACATTTCCTTTTCCTAGTACATCTAAAACTTCGTGAGGTCCTGTGTATTGATTATCCAGCTTTTTAATTTTTCCTCCTTTTAATAAAAATACATTATCCCCAATCTTCATTTCCAAGGGATTTATTTTTCTATCGTGGTACATTTTTGATTTTTCTTTTGCCTTTATGAGGTTTTCTCTTGCTTGTGTTCGCATTTCATGCAGTTGTGTGACAAAATTGATCAAATAATCATCATAGGTTTGTAATTTTTCATTTTGTGATAGAGGTTCACTAGAGGGTTCACGGGCTAATTTTCCAAAAACTAATTCGTAAGGCGTACATTTTGTGGCTTCGTGTACACTTGTGTTATATGAAAACATTGCTAATTCTAGCCAATCGTCCCATTCTGAATTTTTTGCTACAAATTGTTTCAGATATTCACCTAGGACATGATGTGATCGTTCAAGTGATCCATTGGATTGAGGGTGAAAAGCTGTGATACGAAATTGTTTGATTCTGAAGCGTTTTGCTAATCTTTTTAATAAATTGCTTAAAAAATCTCTGCCTTGATCCGTCAGTACTCCTTTTGGCGATCCAAATATGCAAATAAATTTTTTCACGAATGCGTCTGCTATTGTACCAGCTTGATGATTAGGAAGAGGTATTGCTAGAGAGTATTTTGTAAAATTATCTTGTATGGTAAGAATATACAGATTTCCAGACTTTGTTTCTGGTAGTGGACCAACAATATCCATTGATATTTTTTCGAAGGCAGTAGTGGGTGTATCAGTAATAACCATAGGATTTTTGGTTTTAACCCGAACTAATTTTTTTATTTGGCATTGTAAACAGCCTTGAATATACTTTTGAATATCGACTTTCATATTTTCCCAAAAAAATTGTTGGCGAATTCGGTTATAAGTTTTTGTGACGCCTTTATGGCCTCCTAATGCTGAGGAGTGTGTTTCTTCAATTAATTGTGATCTTTGTTCTTTTGTTGGATATTGCGTTATGCCATTACAAACTATTATTTTCGTAAGAGAATTTGCAAAAACTAAATCAAATATTAATTTTATTTCTTCCCAAGCTATATGGTTGATTTTTGAAGTCTTTGAAATACTAATTGATCGTAAATTCAATTTTTGAGATAATTCGTGTAATGAATAAATGAACAATTTTATATTATTCAAGGTTTCAGATAAATTGTCTTGAATTTCTCCTTCAATCGGAAGAGCAAAATGATAATAGTTTCCTTTTTTAATTTCTTTCGCTGTTCCCTTCTGTAAGTTTTTGAATTTTGTTAAGGTTCCACGTTTTTCTAGACTTTTTGATCCGTTGTCTCGAGGATTCCCATTTGTTGTAACAAAATATACATAATTATCTTTTCGCATTGTTAATTGATCGCGACATTCAACGATATTTTTATTCATTACAATTTGCCTGGTAGATTTTGATTTGGTTGGAGGGGGCTTCGGGGGTGGACGGTTTTCTTCGAATTCTGAATTATTATCATTTTCAACATTTTCCCTGGTTTTTATTTGTCGATTTTTGTTTATTTCAGAATTTCGTTCATAAAAAGTGTCTTCGATATTTTCATTTTCAAAAATTTCTTCAATACAAGAGCTTTCAGAGTTCTCTTCATCTTCAGGTTTCATATCACTTACTTCGTCTTCAAAAGTAGAAAAATAATTTTCGCTTTTTTCCTCTTGAGGTATAATAAATTGTTTAGGCTTTTTGCCATTTTTATTTCTTTTATTTTTTGCTTGGATTTCTTTTAAATAGTCCAAATATTCAGGATCAGAATCAGGATCAGAGTCGGAATCTGATTTTACTTTTGTTCGGCTTCCTTTTTGCATATTTATTTCTGGTAATTCATTTTCATATATTTGTTTTCTTGGTCTACCTCTCTTTCTTTTTGTTTGAGAGGGAATAATTTTTAAATTTGTAAGTAGATTTTTTCTCGGCCTACCTCGAGGTTTTCTCACAAGAGGTTTAGAAGAAAAATTTTCGTCTAATTTTTCTTGGATTTCATTTTGATTCAAATTTTCTAGATTTTTGTGCTGATTTGAATTTTTCATTTGTTCTTATTTTTACTTTTTACCCCTAGTAGTCATGGTTTTCCATGGAGAATTTTCATAGTTTATAACAGAAAGTTTTGAAGAAAGCAGTTTAAATAAATTTTTATATTTAACTATATCTTTATTAATTTTGTTAAGTAATTTCTCATTTAAGATTTCATTGAAAATATCAGATAACTTCAAATTAACATCGAATATTGTTCCTTCTCAAGTTTCACTAAAGTCATTCGCATCATCTTCGGCGAATACTGAATTAAAATACTTATTTTTCGAAGTATTTCCTTTTTTGATATTATTTTCTTGATTAATTTTTATAAAAGCATTCTCATGATTCATTTTTTCTTGAGATGTCATGAAGGTATCGTCATCATCTTCATGTAAATTTCTTGATCTTTCTTCATTAATAATCGGGTTTCTTGAAAGAGCTTCTGCATTGACATTCATTTTTCCTGCTTTGTATACTACATCAAAATCATATTCTGCGAGTTTTAACCTCCAGCGCGAAACTCGTGAGCAAGGGTCCTTAGAATTTTGAAACCAAACTAGTGGTTTATGATCAGTTACGAGGGTAAATTTTCTTCCATATAAATAAGGACGGAAATGAGTGACACAAAATATTATTGCAAGTGCTTCTTTTTCATATGTGTCATATTTTTTCTCAGTGTCACTTAAACTACGTGAGGCATATGCTATTGGCTTATCTTTGCCTATTTTGCCTTGTGATAATATACCTCGTATTGCGTATCCTGAGGCATCTGTTGTGAGAACAAAAGGTTGCGAAAAATCGGGTCGTTGTAAAAGTGGTTCTTCACATAATCTTGATTTTAAAATATCAAAAGCTGTTTGCCGTTTATCGGTCCATATGAAAGGGGTATCCTTTTTTAGAAGTTGATTAAGAGGATTGGCAATTTTGGAAAATCCTTCGATAAATCTACGATAATATCCTGCTAATCCTAAAAATTGTTTGACATTCTTTTGTGTTTTTGGAACTGGAAATTCTTTTACGGCTATTATTTTTTTGGGGTCCGGTCGAACTCCATTTTTATCAATTATATGACCTAAATATCCTATCTCAGGTCGTAGAAATTCACATTTGTCTGGTTGTAAATGAAGGTTTGCTTTTCGAAGACGTTGTATTAAATTATAAAATTTTTTCTCATGTTCTTCTAGTGTATCAGCAAATATGACTATGTCGTCAAGATATACAAAGAGTTCTGTCCCTATTAATCCAGTTAAAGTAATATCCATTAACCTTTGAAATGTTGCAGGGGCTGTTTTTAAACCAAAGGGCATTCTATCAAATTCATAATGGCCATGAGGTGTAGAAAATGCAGTTTTATGAGAGTCTTTAGGGTCCATTTTTATATGATGAAAACCAGTAGCTAAATCAAACACTGAAAAATATTTGGCAGATCCGAGTGAATGGAGTATATCGTTTATGTTAGGTAGTGGGTAAGAATCTCCAATTGTTTATTTATTAAGTTTTCTGAAGTCTAGAACCATTCGCCATTTTATTTTACCTTTAGAATCTGGTTTTTTAGGAACAATCCAAACTGGAGTGTTATACGGTGACTGTGAAGGTTTTATTATTTTATTTTTTAATAATTCGTCAACTTGTTTTGTAATTTCTTCTTTATGAATAGGGGGAAATCTATATTGTCTTGAAAAAATTGGAGAATCATCTGTGGTTGGAATTGAATGTTGCAAAACGTTAGTAGCTTCAAGTGGTTTTCCTGGGATTTGAAATCTGTCTGCACTGTTAATAATTAATCTCTCTACATGTTCGTATTCGTCTTGATTCAAATGATCCAAACGAAGAAGTTTTTTAATGTATTCTATTCTTTCTTCACCTGTTATGTTAAAAAATCTGCATGGATTGTTGAAAAAATTTTCGGTTTTTAAGAAGCTATTCAGTATTTGGTTAGATAAATCGTCATCACTTTAGTTTTTTAAATTGCTTCATTGACTTGTTACATTTTGAAAATCTCTTTCTTCAAAGTCTTCTAATGTAATAGCTGGTATTGATATCGTTACTGAAATTTCGTTTGTATTTGCAAATTTTATATAAGCTTTACCGTTGCAATTTTTTACAATTGCGTCTCCTGCATAAATTCCTTCGCCAAAATGTAGCCGAGGTACGTAACCTTCGATTTTTCCAGTATTTTCAATTGGAACATAAAATGTTGTTACTGTTCTAGCTGGAATTGTTAATATCTGTGTCGATTCATATGGATACAGTTTATTTTGTATTTCTAGACATTTTGATACATAATTTATATTGACTTTATTTTCTCGAAAAAATTCTGAACCTAGAACTCCGTCTTCATCTATTGGAACTTCATTAGGAATTATTTTCAATACTGTTGGATATCCTAGAATGTTTATTTGTATTTGTCCTATTGTAAAAAGTGGTAAATTATTTATTCCTGTAAGTTTTAACACTATTTTTTCGTCTATTGGCAAATTAGGATTTACGGAATTTTGTTTAATCAAATTACGACCAGCACCGGTATCTATCATCATCGGAGCAGGCCTTTGAAGACCGTCTGCGCATATCATTATCGATGGAATTATACTTGGTTTGGAAACGCTTATCTTTATAGCCGGTTGATCGTTAGAAGTGGATGCTTCTGGTTCTTGCCTTACGCTTTCCTCAGTGCACCCGTACTGGGGAGAGCGTTTGAGTTTTCCGAATTTTGCGATTGTTGTTTATTTAATCTAACGTTACAATTTGTTATAATATGTCCTGTTTTTTTACAATAGTTGCATATAACTTCTGATTTTTGTGGATAATTTTGATTTGGTCTACTTAATTGCTGATTTCGCATTTCTCGTTGGCTATTTTGATTTAAAAATTGTCTGTGATTTGCATATCTGTTGTGATCTAGATTTTCTTGTCTATTATCGTGATCTCTGTTTCTCGAAAAATTATTATTATTGTAATTGTGGAATCTATTGCTGTTAGGATAATTATTTCTGTTACTTGAAAAGTTATTGTAATTGTTGTTCCTGTTCCTTGAAAACTTGTTAATCGGATTGTTGTTATTATCATAATTGTTATTTCTGTTTCCTAAAAAGTGGTTATTCCGGTAATTATTTCTTGCAGAATTATTGTAAATATTTTCTCGTCGTTGGTGATTATTATTAGGCTGTTGATTTTGCATAAAAAAATTAGGATTTTGTTTTCTAGATACTGCTTTTTGTGCTTTGGTTAAATGATAACAATTTTCAGCAACATGACCTGGTTTTTTACATATTATACAATTTATGTTGTTATCTCGTGCAACATTGAACCGAGTTGTTTTATTATTTCCATTATTTATAGAATCATCCATTTTTAAATAATCTGAATTTTTATTTCTGCGTAGTGTGGATGATGCTGCCAAATCTCTTTCTACGTTGATTGTGCCATTGAAAACTTCTTTGAATGTTTCCTTTGTTTTTACTCGAATTTCTAATTCGGGACGCAGACCGCGAATAAAGCATTGAATAACATCTTTTTGAAGGTTCTGTTTGAAGGTATTATCTACTTGTCCATTATTGTTGAGTCTATGAGCGTCTTCGATTCTGTCGGCAATCTCCTTAATTCTCGCTGCGTAGGAAAGTACGTTCTCTCTTTTCCCACATATAGGTATTCCCTAATTCTCCTTGTAACTGATACACACTTTTTGCTGGGGCGTATACTCTTTTGAGTTTCTCAATTAATTCCTCCATATTATTATAAGTCGATCCAAAGATACATTTTCTCGCTTCTCCTGATAATTTACTTCTCAATAATCGTCCTAAATTTTCTTGAGCTGCGGGTGTTGGCAGCATTGCCTTTGCCTCATAACATCCTTCAATAAAATGTGATAATGGAATGTTACTTCCATCAAATAAGGGTACTACTTCTAACGCGTCGCGTAAGGATACTTGTTGATTATTAGGTAGGACCATTTCGTTGTTTCTAATTGGATTAACGTTTTCTGCAGGATTTTTTTGAACAATTTGTTCCATTTGTTCGTTGTCGGTACTATTATCGTCGCTATCGTTATTACTTAAAACTGTTTAGCGTTTAAGAGAATTTTCTGATAAATTTATTTTAGTTCTTTCTTCGACTGTGTTTTTGGGAATTATCGTTGAACTAAGTAAACTTATCTCTTCGTTGTCAATATAAGTAGTTTCGTTTTTTAATATTTCGTCCTGATCAATTGATCCACAAATAATACTTGAATTAGTTTTTGAATTTGAATTAAGCCAATTATTCGAATGAGATAAATTGCTTGTTCCGGCAGTTTCGAATTGTTCAAACGTTAAGGTTTTTTCTAAAGAAATATTATCTAATTGCAAACTGATATTTGTTTTATCCTAGTTAGAAATATTTTCAAAATTATCTTTAGTTACCTTTTCCTTTACAGTAACTGTTCTTATTGGTTTAAGGGGACCACTTTGATATTGTGCCACAATTTTTGCAAGTTCAGTATTTTTCTTAACTTGACTGCGCGTAATAGGATTTTCTTGAATTTGTGATTTCCCTAATTCACTGGGTTTGGGTCCCGACATAGGATATTATAAAATAAAATTTACTGATACGTACATGGAGACACTTTTAAAATTGCAATACATAAATATTAATTTGGATCAACAGAAATTTTTTTTCAAATATCTTTCGTTTTAAAATATTTTTGTAATCATTAAATGTGATTAATAATTTGTTATTAGAAAAGATGAATTGTCTCAATGTTCCGAGTCAGGTAAATTTATAATCATCAATCAAAATTCTTAAAATAATATGCCTTAATTCTACCAATTTCCATGTGCTTACAGAAAAAATATTTATTTAGAATTTTTGTTTCAAATTTATTCTTATTGAAACTAATTTTGGTCCTTGTCTTACCTGCGATACTTGATATGTTTTTTTTATATTAATGTTGAATGGTATAGGTCATAAATGGGTTTTAAATAATTGGTACACACACAAAAAAAAATTTTTTTTTGTAATATTTTTTTATTATACACACATAAACAAAATTATAAATTATACAGAATTTAATTAATGCAAGATTGGACAAGCTTGACTCAAGCACAACATCTTGGTCAATCTTTTGCAATTAAAAAATATTCTGTTAGTTAACAGAGTTAAAATAAAAGTTTCAAACGATACTGTATGAGCACTTGAATTTTGCCTTACTCAATTGATCGTCATCAAATGGTGACCGTTCAACGAATCTAAAAAGGACTTATAGTCTCTTGTGCTGCTATTTCTCGTATTAATTCGAATTAAAACTTAGTCAGCAATTTAGAATTAAAGAAGTACGAGATTAGACAGGCATGACTCAAGCACAAAATCCTATGTAATCTCTACGCTTTCAGAAAATCCGATAATAAAATTTCAAATAAAATAAGTCTTTTGATCACTTAGGTTAGCCTCAAGGTCAAAACCCTGCGTGAATCAATAGAATTTATTTTATTTTAACACAGTTTGTACAAAATAACATGAAATCATGAAATAAAACAATATTTCAAATAAAATAATTATTTAATCACTTAGGTTAGCCTCAAGGTCAGATCACTTTGTGATTTGATAAAATTATTTTATTTTAACAAGATATAAAGAAAATTGATTTTTATTCAACAATTTAAAGATATTCGAATCGCAACTTGAAAGATAACGAAATAGTTCATTCTCACACAAAAATTCAAATTTTACAGAACTCTCGGTGAGAAACTTCACATCTACTTTACGTTAAGAACATAACGAATTCTGTAAGATTCACTAGCTATTTTGAAACTTTAGGCAATATCTCGAAATGAGGTATGAAAAGCTTCCCCAGATGCATCTCATTGATAACTCTGCATGATCACAAATGTTTGAATCTGAAAGCATGCGTGTATTGGAGGGACGAATGAATTGTACCTGGAAAATGTCAAAACTAACGTATTTTTCACAAAAATGGCTTTCAGAACAGAATATAAAACAAATAGATTTTTATTCGACATT
Source organism: Diplolepis rosae (assembly GCA_030998225.1). Lineage (NCBI taxonomy): Eukaryota > Metazoa > Arthropoda > Insecta > Hymenoptera > Diplolepididae > Diplolepis > Diplolepis rosae. Next base: position 319,505 of record JAPYXD010000688.1, on the reverse strand, counting down.
TGGAAGATATTGGAATCGCAACTTGAAAAATAACGAAATTAGTTCATTCTCACACAAATATTCAAATTTTACAGAATTTCCGTTGAAAAACTGTACCTCTACTTTAGATCAAGAACATAACGAATTCTGTATGATACACTAGATATTTTGAAACTTTAAGCAGTATCTTGATATGCGCTACGAAAACCTTTCCCACATGAAACTCATGGATAACTGTGCATGATAACAGATGTTTGAGTTTGAAAGCATGCCTGCAGTGAACGGACGAATGAATTGTACCTGGAAAATGTCAAAACTAACGTATTTTATACAAAAATGGCTTTCAAAGCAGAAGAAATGAAACAATTTGATTTTTATTCGACAATTTAAAGATATTCGAATAGCAACTTGAAAGATAACGAAATTAGTTCATTCTCACACAAATATTCAAATTTTTCAGAACTTCCGTTGAAAAACTATACCTCTACTTTAGATCAAGAACATAATGAATTCTGTATGATTCACTAGATATTTTGAAACTTTAAGCAGTATCTTGATATGCGCTACGAAAACCTTTCCCACATGAAACTCATGGATAACTGTGCATGATAACAGATGTTTGAGTTTGAAAGCATGCCTGCAGTGAACGGACGAATGAATTGTACCTGGAAAATGTCAAAACTAACGTATTTTTCACAAAAATGGCTTTCAAAACAGAATATAAAACAAATTGATTTTTATTCGACATTTTGAAGATATTCGAATCGCAACTTGAAAAATAACGAAATTAGTTCATTCTCACACAAATATTCAAATTTTACAGAATTTCCGTTGAAAAACTGTACCTCTACTTTAGATCAAGAACATAACGAATTCTGTATGATACACTAGATATTTTGAAACTTTAAGCAGTATCTTGATATGCGCTACGAAAACCTTTCCCACATGAAACTCATGGATAACTGTGCATGATAACAGATGTTTGAGTTTGAAAGCATGCCTGCAGTGAACGGACGAATCAATTGTACCTGGAAAATGTCAAAACTAACGTATTTTTCACAAAAATCGCTTTCAAAGCAGAAGAAAATGAAGAAAATTGATTTTTATTCGACAATTTAAAGATATTCGAATAGCAACTTGAAAGATAACGAAATTAGTTCATTCTCACACAAATATTCAAATTTTACAAAACTTCCGTTGAAAAACTGTACCTCTACTTTAGATCGAGAACATAACGAATTATGTATCATTCACTAGATATTTTGAAGCTTTAAGCAGTATGATGATATGCGCTACGAAAACCTTTCCCACATGAAACTCATGGATAACTGTGCATGATAACAGATGTTTGAGTTTGAAAGCATGCCTGCAGTGAACGGACGAATGAATTGTACCTGGAAAATGTCAAAACTAACGTATTTTTCACAAAAATAGCATTCAAACCAGAAGAAAATAAAACAAATTGATTTGTATTTGACTTTTAGAAGATATTCGAATCGCAACTTGAAAGATAACAAAATTAGTTATTTCTCACACAAACATTCAAATTTTACAGAATTCTCGTTGACAACATTCACATCTACGTTACATTAAGAGCATAACGAATTCTGTATGATTCACTAGATATTTTGAAACTTTAAGCAGTATCTTGATATGCGCTACGTAAAGCTTTCCCACATGAACCTCATGGTCAACTTTGCATGATAAAAAATGTTTGAGGCTGAAAACATACGTGTAGTGAACGTACGAATGAATTTCATTTGGACAATGTCAAAAAAAACGTATTTTTTACAAAAATGGCTTTCAAAGCAGAAGAAATGAAAACAATTTGATTTTTATTTGACATTTTGAAGATATTCGGATCGCAACTCTAAAGATAACGAAATTAGTTAATTCTCACACAAATATTCACATTTTACAGAACTTCCGTTGGAAACCTTTAACTCTACATTACATTAAGGACATAACGAATTCTGTATGATTCACTAGATATTTTTAAACTTTAAGCAATATCTCGAAATGCGCTATAAAAGCTTTCCCACATGCACCTCATGGTTAACTTTGCATCATCACAAATGTTTGAGTCTGAAAGCATGCATATATTGGAGGGACGAATGAATTGTACTTGGAAAATGTCAAAACTAACATATGTTTCACAAAAATGGCTTTCAAAGCAGGAGAAAATAAAACAAAATGATTCCTGTTTGACTTTTAGAAGATATTCGAATCGCAACTTGAAACATAACAAAATTAGTTAATTCTCACACAAATAATCAAATTTTACAGAACTCTCGTTGACAACATTCACATCCACTTTACATTAAGGACATAACGAATTCTGTATGATTCACTAGATATTTTGAAACTTTAAGCAGTATCTCGAAATGCGGTATGAAAAGCTTTCCCACATGCACTTCATGGTTAACTCTGCATGAGCACAAATGTTTAAGTCTGAAAGCATGCCTGCCGTGAACGGACGAATGAATTGTACCTGGAAAATGTAAAAACTAACGTATTTTTCACAAAAATCGCTTTCAAAGCAGAAGAAAATAAAGAAAATTGATATTTATTCGACAATTTAAAGATATTCGAATAGCAACTTGAAAGATAACGAAATTAGTTCATTCTCACACAAATATTCAAATTTTACAGAACTTCCGTTGAAAAACCGTACCTCTACTTTAGATCAAGGACATAACGAATTTTGTATGATTCACTAGATATTTTGAAACTTTAAGCAGTATCTTGATACGCGCTACGTGAAGCTTACCCACATGAACCTCATGGTTAACTTTGCATGATCACAAATGTTTGAGTCTGAAAACTTGCATGTATTGGAGGGACGAATGAATTGTACCTGGAAAATGTCAAAACTAACATATGATTCACAAAAATTGCTTTCAAAGCAGAAGAAAAAAAAAACAAATTGATTTCTATTTGACTTTTAGAAGATATTCGAATCGCAACTTGAAACATAACAAAATTAGTTAATTCTCACACAAATAATCAAATTTTACAGAATTCTCGTTGACAACATTCACATCTACGTTACATTAAGAGCATAACGAATTCTGTATGATTCACTAGATATTTTGAAACTTTAAGCAGTATCTTGATATGCGCTACGTAAAGCTTTCCCACATGAACCTCATGGTCAACTTTGCATGATCACAAAAGTTTGAGTCTGAAAGCATGCGTGTATTGGAGGGACGAATGAATTGTACTTGGAAAATGTCAAAACTAACGTATTTTTCACAAAAATGGCTTTCAAAGGAGAAGAAAATAAAACAAAATGATTCCTGTTTGACTTTTAGAAGATATTCGAATCGCAACTTGAAACATAACAAAATTAGTTAATTCTCACACAAATAATCAAATTTTACAGAACTCTCGTTGACAACATTCACATCCACTTTACATTAAGGACATAACGAATTCTGTATGATTCACTAGATATTTTGAAACTTTAAGCAGTATCTCGAAATGCGGTATGAAAAGCTTTCCCACATGCACCTCATGGTTAACTCTGCATGAGCACAAATGTTTGAGTCTGAAAGCATGCCTGCAGTGAACGGAAGAATGAATTGTACCTGGAAAATGTCAAAACTAACATATGTTTCACAAAAATGGCTTTCAAAGCAGAAGAAAATAAAACAAATTGATTTCTATTTGACTTTTAGAAGATATTTGAATCGCAACTTGAAACATAACAAAATTAGGTAATTCTCACACAAATAATCGCATTTTACAGAACTCTCGTTGACAACATTCACATCCACTTTACATTAAGGACATAACGAATTCTGTATGATTGACTAGATATTTTGAAACTTTAAGCATTATCTTGATATGCGCTACGAAAACCTTTCCCACATGAAACTCATGGATAACTTTGCATGATAACAAATGTTTGAGTTTGAAAACATGCCTGCAGTGAACGGACGAATGAATTGTACCTGGAAAATGTCAAAACTAACGTATTTTCCACAAAAATGGCTTTCAAAACAGAATATAAAACAAATTGATTTTTATTCGACATTTTGAAGATATTCGAATCGCAACTTGAAAAATAACGAAATTAGTTCATTCTCACACAAATATTCAAATTTTACAGAATTTCCGTTGAAAAACTGTACCTCTACTTTAGATCAAGAACATAACGAATTCTGTATGATTCACTAGATATTTTGAAACTTTAAGCAGTATCTTGATATGCGCTACGAAAACCTTTCCCACATGAAACTCATGGATAACTGTGCATGATAACAGATGTTTGAGTTTGAAAGCATGCCTGCAGTGAACGGACGAATGAATTGTACCTGGAAAATGTCAAAACTAACGTATTTTTCACAAAAATGGCATTCAAACCAGAAGAAAATAAAACAAATTGATTTGTATTTGACTTTTAGAAGATATTCGAATCGCAACTTGAAACATAACAAAATTAGTTAATTCTCACATAAACATTCAAATTTTACAGAATTCTCATTGACAACATTCACATCTACGTTACATTAAGAGCATAACGAATTCTGTATGATTCACTAGATATTTTGAAACTTTAAGCAGTATCTTGATATGCGCTACGTAAAGCTTTCCCACATGAACCTCATGGTCAACTTTGCATGATAAAAAATGTTTGAGTCTGAAAACATACGTGTAGTGAACGTACGAATGAATTTCATTTGGACAATGTCAAAAAAAACGTATTTTTTACAAAAATGGCTTTCAAAGCAGAAGAAAGGAAAACAATTTGATTTTTATTTGACATTTTGAAGATATTCGAATCGCAACTCATAAGATAACGAAATTAGTTAATTCTCACACAAATATTCAAATTTCACAGAACTCTCGGTGACAACATTCACATCCACTTTACATTAAGGACATAACGAATTCTGTATGATTCACTAGATATTTTGAAACTTTAAGCAGTATCTTGATATGCGCTTCGTAAAGCTTTCCAACATGAATCTCATGGATAACTTTGCATGATAACAAATGTTTGAGTTTGAAAACATGCCTGCAGTGAACGGACGAATGAATTGTACCTGGAAAATGTCAAAACTAACATATGTTTCACAAAAATGGCTTTCAAAGCAGAAGAGAATAAAACAAATTGATTTGTATTTGACTTTTAGAAGATATTCGAATCGCAACTTGAAACATAATAAAATTAGTTAATTCTCACACAAATAATCAAATTTTACAGAACTCTCGTTTACAACATTCACATCCACTTTACATTAAGGACATAACGAATTCTGTATGATTGACTAGATATTTTGAAACTTTAAGCATTATCTTGATATGCGCTACGAAAACCTTTCCCACATGAAACTCATGGATAACTTTGCATGATAACAAATGTTTGAGTTTGAAAACATGCCTGCAGTGAACGGACGAATGAATTGTACCTGGAAAATGTCAAAACTAACGTATTTTCCACAAAAATGGCTTTCAAAACAGAATATAAAACAAATTGATTTTTATTCGACATTTTGAAGATATTAGAATCGCAACTTGAAAAATAACGAAATTAGTTCATTCTCACACAAATAATCAAATTTTACAGAATTTCCGTTTAAAAACTGTACCTCTACTTTAGATCAAGAACATAACGAATTCTGTATGATTCACTAGATATTTTGAAACTTTAAGCAGTATCTTGATATGCGCTAAGAAAACCTTTCCCACATGGAACTCATGGATAACTGTGCATGATAAAAGATGTTTGAGTTTGAAAGCATGCCTGCAGTGAACGGACGAAAGAATTGTACCTGGAAAATGTCAAAACTAACGTATTTTTCACAAAAATGGCTTTCAAACCAGTAGAAAATAAAACAAATTGATTTGTATTTAACTTTTAGAAGATATTCGAATCGCAACTTGAAAGATAACAAAATTAGTTAATTCTCACACAAACATTCAAATTTTACAGAATTCTCTTTGACATCATTCACATCTACGTTACATTAAGAGCATAACGAATTCTGTATGATTCACTAGATATTTTGAAACTTTAAGCAGTATCTTGATATGCGCTACGTAAAGCTTTCCCACATGAACCTCATGGTCAACTTTGCATGATAAAAAATGTTTGAGGCTGAAAACATACGTGTAGTGAAAGTACGAATGAATTTCATTTGGACAATGTCAAAACTAACGTATTTTTCACAAAAATGGGTTTCAAACAGAAGAAAATAAAACAAATTTAATTTTATTCGACATTTTGAAGATATTCGAATCGCAACTTGAAAGATAACGAAATTAGATCATTCTCACACAAATATTCAAATTTCACAGAACTCTCGGTGAGAAACTTCACATCTACTTTACATTAAGAAAATAACGAATTCTGTATGATTTACTAGCTATTTTTAAACTTTAAGCATTATCTCGAAATGCGCTATGAAAAGCTTTCCCACATGAACCTCATGGTTAACTTTGCATGATCACAAATGTTTGAGTCTGAAAGCATGCGTGTATTGGAGGGACGAATGAATTGTACTTGGAAAATGTCAAAACTAACATATGTTTCACAAAAATGGCTTTCAAAGCAGAAGAAAATAAAACAAAATGATTCCTGTTTGACTTTTAGAAGATATTCGAATCGCAACTTGAAACATAACAAAATTAGTTAATTCTCACACAAATAATCAAATTTTACAGAACTCTCGTTGACAACATTCACATCCACTTTACATTAAGGACATAACGAATTCTGTATGATTCACTAGATATTTTGAAACTTTAAGCAGTATCTCGAAATGCGGTATGAAAAGCTTTCCCACATGCACCTCATGGTTAACTCTGCATGAGCACAAATGTTTGAGTCTGAAAGCATGCCTGCAGTGAACGACGAATGAATTGTACCTGGAAAATGTCAAAACTAGCAAATGTGTCAAAAAAATTCAGATCAAAGCAGGAGAAAATAAAACAAAATTATTCCTGTTTGACTTTTAGAAGATATTCGAAGTGCAACTTGAATCATAACAAAATTAGTTAATTCTCACTCAATTAATCAAATTTTACAGAACTCTCGTTGACAACCTTCACATCTACTTTACATTAAGAACATAACGAATTCTGTATGATTCACTAGATATTTTGAAACTTTAAGCAGTATCTTGATATGCGCTACGAAAACCTTTCCCACATGAAACTCATGGATAACTGTGCATGATAACAGATGTTTGAGTTTGAAAGCATGCCTGCAGTGAACGACGAATGAATTGTACATGGGAAATGTCAAAACTAACGTATTTTTCACAAAAATCGCTTTAAAAGCAGAAGAAAATAAAGCAAGTTGATTTTTATTCGACAATTTGAAGATATTCGAATGGCAACTTGAAAGATAACGAAACTAGTTCATTCTCACACAAATATTCAAATTTTACAGAACTTCCGTTGAAAAACTGTACCTCTACTTTAGATCAAGAACATAACGAATTCTGTATGATTCACTAGTTATTTTGAAACTTTAAGCAGTATCTTGATATGCGCTACGAAAACCTTTCCCAAATGAAACTCATGGATAACTTTGCATGATAACAAATGTTTGAGTTTGAAAACATGCGGGTAGTAAGCGGACGAATGAATTGTACTGGGACAATGTCAAAACTAACGTATTTTCCATAAAAATCGCTTTCAAAGCAGAAGAAAATAAAGCAAATTGATTTTTATTCGACAATTTGAAGATATTCGATTCGCAACTTGCAAGATAACAAAATTAGTTAATTCTCACATAAATATTCAAATTTTACAGAACTTTCGTTGAAAAACTGTACTTCTACTTAACATCAAGAACATAACGAATTCTGTATGATTCACTAGATATTTTGAAACTTTAAGCATTATCTCGAAATGCGCTATGAAAAGCTTTCCCACATGAACCTCATGGTTAACTTAGCACGATAACAAATGTTTGAGTCTGAAAACATGCGTGTAGTGAACGGACGAATGAAGTGTACTGGGGCAATGTCAAAACTAACGTATTTTCCATAAAAATCGCTTTCAAAGCAGAAGAAAATAAACAAATTGATATGTATTTGACTTTTAGAAGATATTCGAATCGCAACTTGAAACATAACAAAATTAGGTAATTCTCACATAAACATTCAAATTTTACAGAATTCTCATTGATAACATTCACATCTACGTTACATTAAGAGCATAACGAATTCTGTATGATTCACTAGATATTTTGAAACTTTAAGCAATATCTCGAAATGCGCTACGTAAAGCTTTCCCACATGCACCACATGGTCAACTTTGCATGATCACAAATGTTGGAGTCTGAAAACATGCCTGCAGTAAACGGACGAATGAATTGTACCTGGAAAATGTCAAAACTTTCATATGTTTCACAAAAATGGCTTTCAAAGCAGAAGAAAATAAAACAAAATTATTCCTGTTTGACTTTTAGAAGATATTCGAATCGCAACTTGAAACATAACAAAATTAGTTAATTCTCACACAAATAATCAAATTTTACAGAACTCTCGTTGACAACATTCACATCCACTTTACATTAAGGACATAACGAATTCTGTATGATTCACTAGATATTTTGAAACTTTAAGCAGTATCTCGAAATGCGGTATGAAAAGCTTTCCCACATGCACCTCATGGTTAACTCTGCATGAGCACAAATGTTTGAGTCTGAAAGCATGCCTGCAGTGAACGGACGAATGAATTGTACCTGGAAAATGTCAAAACTAACATATGATTCACAAAATTTGCTTTCAAAGCAGAAGAAAATAAAACAAAATGATTCCTGTTTGACTTTTAGAAGATATTCGAATTGCAACTTGAAACATAACAAAATTAGTTAATTCTCACACAATTAATCAAATTTTACAGAACTCTCGTTGACAACATTCACATCCGCTTTACATTAAGGACATAACGAATTCTGTATGATTCACTAGATATTTTGAAACTTTAAGCAGTATTTTGATATGCAATAGGAAAACCTTTCCCACATGAAACTCATGGATAACTTTGCATGATAACAAATGGTTGAGTCTGAAAGCATGCGTGTATGGGAGGGACGAATGAATTGTACTTGGAAAATGTCAAAACTAACGTATTTTTCACAAAAATGGCTTTCAAAAAAGAAGATAATATCCAAAATTGATTCCTGTTTGACTTTTAGAAGATATTCGCATCGCAACTTGAAACATAACAAAATTAGTTAATTCACAAACAAATAATCAAATTTTACAGAACTCTCGTTGACAACATTCACATCTACTTTACATTAAGAGCATAACGAATTCTGTATGATTCACTAGATATTTTGAAACTTTAAGCAGTATCTCGAAATGCGGTATGAAAAGCTTTCCCACATGCACCTCATGGTTAACTCTGCATGAGCACAAATGTTTGAGTCTGAAAGCATGCCTGCAGTGAACGGACGAATGAATTGTACCTGGAAAATGTCAAAACTAACATATGTTTCACAAAAATGGCTTTCAAAGCAGAAGAAAATAAAACAAATTGATTTCTATTTGACTTTTAGAAGATATTTGAATCGCAACTTGAAACATAACAAAATTAGGTAATTCTCACACAAATAATCACATTTTACAGAACTCTCGTTTACAACATTCACATCTACTTTACATTAAGGACATAACGAATTCTGTATGATTCACTAGATATTTTGAAACTTTAAGCAGTATCTCGAAATGCGGTATGAAAAGCTTTCCCACATGCACCTCATGGTTAACTCTGCATGAGCACAAATGTTTGAGTCTGAAAGCATGCCTGCAGTGAACGGACGAATGAATTGTACCTGGAAAATGTCAAAACTAACATATGTTTCACAAAAATGGCTTTCAAAGCAGAAGAAAATAAAAAAAATTGATTTTTATTCGACATTTTAAAGATATTCGAATCGCAACTTGAAAGATAACAAAATTAGTTAATTCTCACACAAATAATCAAATTTTACAGAACTCTCGTTGACAACATTCACATCCACTTTACATTAAGGACATAACGAATTCTGTATGATTGACTAGATATTTTGAAACTTTAAGCATTATCTTGATATGCGCTACGAAAACCTTTCCCACATGAAACTCATGGATAACTTTGCATGATAACAAATGTTTGAGTTTGAAAACATGCCTGCAGTGAACGGACGAATGAATTGTACCTGGAAAATGTCAAAACTAACGTATTTTCCACAAAAATGGCTTTCAAAACAGAATATAAAACAAATTGATTTTTATTCGACATTTTGAAGATATTCGAATCGCAACTTGAAAAATAACGAAATTAGTTCATTCTCACACAAATATTCAAATTTTACAGAATTTCCGTTGAAAAACTGTACCTCTACTTTAGATCAAGAACATAACGAATTCTGTATGATACACTAGATATTTTGAAACTTTAAGCAGTATCTTGATATGCGCTACGAAAACCTTTCCCACATGAAACTCATGGATAACTGTGCATGATAACAGATGTTTGAGTTTGAAAGCATGCCTGCAGTGAACGGACGAATGAATTGTACCTGGAAAATGTCAAAACTAACGTATTTTATACAAAAATGGCTTTCAAAGCAGAAGAAATGAAACAATTTGATTTTTATTCGACAATTTAAAGATATTCGAATAGCAACTTGAAAGATAACGAAATTAGTTCATTCTCACACAAATATTCAAATTTTTCAGAACTTCCGTTGAAAAACTATACCTCTACTTTAGATCAAGAACATAATGAATTCTGTATGATTCACTAGATATTTTGAAACTTTAAGCAGTATCTTGATATGCGCTACGAAAACCTTTCCCACATGAAACTCATGGATAACTGTGCATGATAACAGATGTTTGAGTTTGAAAGCATGCCTGCAGTGAACGGACGAATGAATTGTACCTGGAAAATGTCAAAACTAACGTATTTTTCACAAAAATGGCATTCAAAACAGAATATAAAACAAATTGATTTTTATTCGACATTTTGAAGATATTAGAATCGCAACTTGAAAAATAACGAAATTAGTTCATTCTCACACAAATAATCAAATTTTACAGAATTTCCGTTTAAAAACTGTACCTCTACTTTAGATCAAGAACATAACGAATTCTGTATGATTCACTAGATATTTTGAAACTTTAAGCAGTATCTTGATATGCGCTACGAAAACCTTTCCCACATGAAACTCATGGATAACTGTGCATGATAACAGATGTTTGAGTTTGAAAGCATGCCTGCAGTGAACGGACGAATCAATTGTACCTGGAAAATGTCAAAACTAACGTATTTTTCACAAAAATCGCTTTCAAAGCAGAAGAAAATGAAGAAAATTGATTTTTATTCGACAATTTAAAGATATTCGAATAGCAACTTGAAAGATAACGAAATTAGTTCATTCTCACACAAATATTCAAATTTTACAAAACTTCCGTTGAAAAACTGTACCTCTACTTTAGATCGAGAACATAACGAATTATGTATCATTCACTAGATATTTTGAAGCTTTAAGCAGTATGATGATATGCGCTACGAAAACCTTTCCCACATGAAACTCATGGATAACTGTGCATGATAACAGATGTTTGAGTTTGAAAGCATGCCTGCAGTGAACGGGCGAATGAATTGTACCTGGAAAATGTCAAAACTAACGTATTTTTCACAAAAATAGCATTCAAACCAGAAGAAAATAAAACAAATTGATTTGTATTTGACTTTTAGAAGATATTCGAATCGCAACTTGAAAGATAACAAAATTAGTTATTTCTCACACAAACATTCAAATTTTACAGAATTCTCGTTGACAACATTCACATCTACGTTACATTAAGAGCATAACGAATTCTGTATGATTCACTAGATATTTTGAAACTTTAAGCAGTATCTTGATATGCGCTACGTAAAGCTTTCCCACATGAACTTCATGGTCAACTTTGCATGATAAAAAATGTTTGAGGCTGAAAACATACATGTAGTGGACGTACGAATGAATTTCATTTGGACAATGTCAAAAAAAACGTATTTTTTACAAAAATGGCTTTCAAAGCAGAAGAAAGGAAAACAATTTGATTTTTATATGACATTTTGAAGATATTCGAGACGCAACTCAAAAGATAACGAAATTAGTTAATTCTCACACAAATATTCACATTTTACAGAACTTCCGTTGGAAACCTTTAACTCTACATTACATTAAGGACATAACGAATTCTGTATGGTTCACTAGATATTTTGAAACTTTAAGCAATATCTCGAAATGCGCTATGAAAAGCTATCCCACATGAACCTCATGGTCAACTTTGCATGATAACAAATGTTAGAGTCTGAAAGCATGCATGTATTGGAGGGACGAATGAATTGTACTTGGAAAATGTCAAAACTAACATATGTTTCACAAAAATGGCTTTCAAAGCAGGAGAAAATAAAACAAAATGATTCCTGTTTGACTTTTAGAAGATATTCGAATCGCAACTTGAAACATAACAAAATTAGTTAATTCTCACACAAATAATCAAATTTTACAGAACTCTCGTTGACAACATTCACATCCACTTTACATTAAGGACATAACGAATTCTGTATGATTCACTAGATATTTTGAAACTTTAAGCAGTATCTCGAAATGCGGTATGAAAAGCTTTCCCACATGCACTTCATGGTTAACTCTGCATGAGCACAAATGTTTAAGTCTGAAAGCATGCCTGCCGTGAACGGACGAATGAATTGTACCTGGAAAATGTCAAAACTAACGTATTTTTCACAAAAATCGCTTTCAAAGCAGAAGAAAATAAAGAAAATTGATATTTATTCGACAATTTAAAGATATTCGAATAGCAACTTGAAAGATAACGAAATTAGTTCATTCTCACACAAATATTCAAATTTTACAGAACTTCCGTTGAAAAACCGTACCTCTACTTTAGATCAAGGACATAACGAATTTTGTATGATTCACTAGATATTTTGAAACTTTAAGCAGTATCTTGATACGCGCTACGTGAAGCTTACCCACATGAACCTCATGGATAACTTTGCTTCATAACAAATGTTTGAGTCTGAAAACTTGCCTGCAGTGAACGGACGAATGAATTGTACCTGGAAAATGTCAAAACTAACATATGATTCACAAAAATTGCTTTCAAAGCAGAAGAAAAAAAAAACAAATTGATTTCTATTTGACTTTTAGAAGATATTCGAATCGCAAATTGAAACATAACAAAATTAGTTAATTCTCACACAAATAATCAAATTTTACAGAACTCTCGTTGACAACATTCACATCTACGTTACATTAAGAGCATAACGAATTCTGTATGATTCACTAGATATTTTGAAACTTTAAGCAGTATCTTGATATGCGCTACGTAAAGCTTTCCCACATGAACCTCATGGTCAACTTTGCATGATCACAAAAGTTTGAGTCTGAAAGCATGCGTGTATTGGAGGGACGAATGAATTGTACTTGGAAAATGTCAAAACTAACATATGATTCACAAAAATGGCTTTCAAAGCAGAAGAAAATAAAACAAAATGATTCCTGTTTGACTTTTAGAAGATATTCGAATCGCAACTTGAAACATAACAAAATTAGTTAATTCTCACACAAATAATCAAATTTTACAGAACTCTCGTTGACAACATTCACATCCACTTTACATTAAGGACATAACGAATTCTGTATGATTCACTAGATATTTTGAAACTTTAAGCAGTATCTCGAAATGCGGTATGAAAAGCTTTCCCACATGCACCTCATGGTTAACTCTGCATGAGCACAAATGTTTGAGTCTGAAAGCATGCCTGCAGTGAACGGAAGAATGAATTGTACCTGGAAAATGTCAAAACTAACATATGTTTCACAAAAATGGCTTTCAAAGCAGAAGAAAATAAAACAAATTGATTTCTATTTGACTTTTAGAAGATATTTGAATCGCAACTTGAAACATAACAAAATTAGGTAATTCTCACACAAATAATCGCATTTTACAGAACTCTCGTTGACAACATTCACATCCACTTTACATTAAGGACATAACGAATTCTGTATGATTGACTAGATATTTTGAAACTTTAAGCATTATCTTGATATGCGCTACGAAAACCTTTCCCACATGAAACTCATGGATAACTTTGCATGATAACAAATGTTTGAGTTTGAAAACATGCCTGCAGTGAACGGACGAATGAATTGTACCTGGAAAATGTCAAAACTAACGTATTTTCCACAAAAATGGCTTTCAAAACAGAATATAAAACAAATTGATTTTTATTCGACATTTTGAAGATATTAGAATCGCAACTTGAAAAATAACGAAATTAGTTCATTCTCACACAAATAATCAAATTTTACAGAATTTCCGTTTAAAAACTGTACCTCTACTTTAGATCAAGAACATAATGAATTCTGTATGATTCACTAGATATTTTGAAACTTTAAGCAGTATCTTGATATGCGCTACGAAAACCTTTCCCACATGAAACTCATGGATAACTGTGCATGATAACAGATGTTTGAGTTTGAAAGCATGCCTGCAGTGAACGGACGAATGAATTGTACCTGGAAAATGTTAAAACTAACGTATTTTTCACAAAAATGGCATTCAAACCAGAAGAAAATAAAACAAATTGATTTGTATTTGACTTTTAGAAGATATTCGAATCGCAACTTGAAAGATAACAAAAGTAGTTAATTCTCACATAAACATTCGAATTTTACAGAATTCTCATTGACAACATTCACATCTACGTTACATTAAGAGCATAACGAATTCTGTATGATTCACTAGATATTTTGAAACTTTAAGCAGTATCTTGATATGCGCTACGTAAAGCTTTCCCACATGAACCTCATGGTCAACTTTGCATGATAAAAAATGTTTGAGTCTGAAAACATACGTGTAGTGAACGTACGAATGAATTTCATTTGGACAATGTTAAAAAAAAACGTATTTTTTACAAAAATGGCTTTCAAAGCAGTAGAAAGGAAAACAATTTGATTTTTATTTGACATTTTGAAGATATTCGAATCGCAACTTGAAAGATAACGAAATTAGATCATTCTCACACAAATATTCAAATTTCACAGAACTCTCGGTGACAACCTTCACATCTACTTTACATTAAGAACATAACGAATTCTGTATGATTCACTAGATATTTTGAAACTTTAAGCAGTATCTTGATATGCGCTTCGTAAAGCTTTCCAACAGGAATCTCATGGATAACTTTGCATGATAACAAATGTTTGAGTTTGAAAACATGCCTGCAGTGAACGGACGAATGAATTGTACCTGGAAAATGTCAAAACTAACATATGTTTCACAAAAATGGCTTTCAAAGCAGAAGAGAATAAAACAAATTGATTTGTATTTGACTTTTAGAAGATATTCGAATCGCAACTTGAAACATAATAAAATTAGTTAATTCTCACACAAATAATCGCATTTTACAGAACTCTCGTTGACAACATTCTCATCCACTTTACATTAAGGACATAACGAATTCTGTATGATTGACTAGATATTTTGAAACTTTAAGCATTATCTTGATATGCGCTACGAAAACCTTTCCCACATGAAACTCATGGATAACTTTGCATGATAACAAATGTTTGAGTTTGAAAACATGCCTGCAGTGAACGGACGAATGAATTGTACCTGGAAAATGTCAAAACTAACGTATTTTCCACAAAAATGGCTTTCAAAACAGAATATAAAACAAATTGATTTTTATTCGACATTTTGAAGATATTAGAATCGCAACTTGAAAAATAACGAAATTAGTTCATTCTCACACAAATAATCAAATTTTACAGAATTTCCGTTTAAAAACTGTACCTCTACTTTAGATCAAGAACATAACGAATTCTGTATGATTCACTAGATAATTTGAAACTTTAAGCAGTATCTTGATATGCGCTACGAAAACTTTTCCCACATGAAACTCATGGATAACTTTGCATGATAAAAGATGTTTCAGTTTGAAAGCATGCCTGCAGTGAACGGACGAATGAATTATACCTGGAAAATGTCAAAACTAACGTATTTTTCACAAAAATGGCTTTCAAACCAGAAGAAAATAAAACAAATTGATTTGTATTTGACTTTTAGAAGATATTCGAATCGCAACTTGAAAGATAACAAAATTAGTTAATTCTCACACAAACATTCAAATTTTACAGAATTCTCATTGACAACATTCACATCTACGTTACGTTAAGAGCATAACGAATTCTGTATGATTCACTAGATATTTTGAAACTTTAAGCAGTATCTTGATATGCGCTACGTAAATCATTCCCACATGAACCTCATGGTCAACTTTGCATGATAAAAAATGTTTGAGGCTGAAAACATACGTGTAGTGAAAGTACGAATGAATTTCATTTGGACAATGTCAAAACTAACGTATTTTTCACAAAAATGGGTTTCAAACAGAAGAAAATAAAACAAATTTAATTTTATTCGACATTTTGAAGATATTCGAATCGCAACTTGAAAGATAACGAAATTAGATCATTCTCACACAAATATTCAAATTTCACAGAACTCTCGGTGAGAAACTTCACATCTACTTTACATTAAGAAAATAACGAATTCTGTATGATTTACTAGCTATTTTTAAACTTTAAGCAATATCTCGAAATGCGCTACGTAAAGCTTTCCCACATGCACCACATGGTCAACTTTGCATGATCACAAATGTTAGAGTCTGAAAACATGCGTGTATTGGAGGGACGAATGAATTGTACTTGGAAAATGTCAAAACTAACGTATTTTTCACAAAAATGGCTTTCAAAGCAGAAGAAAATAAAACAAAATGATTTCTATTTGACTTTTAGAAGATATTCGAATCGCAACTTGAAACATAACAAAATTAGTTAATTCTCACACAAATAATCAAATTTTACAGAACTCTCGTTGACAACATTCACATCCACTTTACATTAAGGACATAACGAATTCTGTATGATTCACTAGATATTTTGAAACTTTAAGCAGTATCTCGAAATGCGGTATGAAAAGCTTTCCCACATGCACCTCATGGTTAACTCTGCATGAGCACAAATGTTTGAGTCTGAAAGCATGCCTGCAGTGAACGGACGAATGAATTGTACCTGGAAAATGTCAAAACTAACATATGTTTCACAAAAATGGCTTTCAAAGCAGAAGAAAATAAAACAAAATTATTCCTGTTTGACTTTTAGAAGATATTCGAAGTGCAACTTGAATCATAACGAAATTAGTTAATTCTCACACAAATAATCAAATTTTACAGAATTCTCGTTGACAACATTCACATCTACGTTACATTAAGAGCATAACGAATTCTGTATGATTCACTAGATATTTTGAAACTTTAAGCAGTATCTTGATATGCGCTACGAAAACCTTTCCCACATGAAACTCATGGATAACTGTGCATGATAACAGATGTTTGAGTTTGAAAGCATGCCTGCAGTGAACGGACGAATGAATTGTACCTGGAAAATGTCAAAACTAACGTATTTTTCACAAAAATCGCTTTCAAAGCAGAAGAAAATAAAGCAAATTGATTTTTATTCGACAATTTGAAGATATTCGAATCGCAACTTGAAAGATAACGAAACTAGTTCATTCTCACACAAATATTCAAATTTTACAGAACTTCCGTTGAAAAACTGTACCTCTACTTTAGATCAAGAACATAACGAATTCTGTATGATTCACTAGTTATTTTGAAACTTTAAGCAGTATCTTGATATGCGCTACGAAAACCTTTCCCAAATGAAACTCATGGATAACTTTGCATGATAACAAATGTTTGAGTTTGAAAACATGCGGGTAGTAAGCGGACGAATGAATTGTACTGGGACAATGTCAAAACTAACGTATTTTCCATAAAAATCGCTTTCAAAGCAGAAGAAAATAAAGCAAATTGATTTTTATTCGACAATTTGAAGATATTCGATTCGCAACTTGCAAGATAACAAAATTAGTTAATTCTCACATAAATATTCAAATTTTACAGAACTTTCGTTGAAAAACTGTACTTCTACTTAACATCAAGAACATAACGAATTCTGTATGATTCACTAGATATTTTGAAACTTTAAGCATTATCTCGAAATGCGCTATGAAAAGCTTTCCCACATGAACCTCATGGTTAACTTAGCACGATAACAAATGTTTGAGTCTGAAAACATGCGTGTAGTAAACGGACAAATGAATTGTACTGTGACAATGTCAAAACTAACGTATTTTCCATAAAAATCGCTTTCAAAGCGGAAGAATATAAAGCAAATTGATATGTATTTGACTTTTAGAAGATATTCGAATCGCAGCTTGAAAGATAACGAAATTAGTTCATTCTCACACAAACATTCAAATTTTACAGAACTCTCGTTGATAAAATTTACATCTACTTTACATTAAGAACATAACGAATTCTGTATGATTCACTAGCTATTTTGAAACTTTAAGCAATATCTCGAAATGCGGTATGAAAAGCTTTCCCACATGCACCTCATGGTTAACTCTGCATGAGCACAAATGTTTGAGTCTGAAAGCATGCCTGCAGTGAACGGACGAATGAATTGTACCTGGAAAATGTCAAAACTAACATATGTTTCACAAAAATGGCTTTCAAAGCAGAAGAAAATAAAACAAATTGATTTCTGTTTGACTTTTAGAAGATATTCGAATCGCAACTTGAAACATAACAAAATTAGTTAATTCTCACACAAATAATCAAATTTTACAGAACTCTCGTTGACAACATTCACATCCACTTTACATTAAGGACATAACGAATTCTGTATGATTCACTAGATATTTTGAAACTTTAAGCAGTATCTCGAAATGCGGTATGAAAAGCTTTCCCACATGCACCTCATGGTTAACTCTGCATGAGCACAAATGTTTGAGTCTGAAAGCATGCCTGCAGTGAACGGACGAATGAATTGTACCTGGAAAATGTCAAAACTAACGTATTATTCACAAAAATCGTTTTCAAAGCAGAAGAAAATAAAACAAAATGATTCCTGTTTGACTTTTAGAAGATATTCGAATCGCAACTTGAAACATAACAAAATTAGTTAATTCTCACACAAATAATCAAATTTTACAGAACTCTCGTTGACAACATTCACATCCATTTTACATTAAGGACATAACGAATTCTGTATGATTCACTAGATATTTTGAAACTTTAAGCAGTATTTTGATATGCAATAGGAAAACCTTTCCCACATGAAACTCATGGATAACTTTGCATGATAACAAATGGTTGAGTCTGAAAGCATGCGTGTATGGGAGGGACGAATGAATTGTACTTGGAAAATGTCAAAACTAACGTATTTTTCACAAAAATGGCTTTCAAAAAAGAAGAAAATAAAACAAATTGATTCCTGTTTGACTTTTAGAAGATATTCGCATCGCAACTTCAAACATACCAAAATTAGTTAATTCTCAAACAAATAATCAAATTTTACAGAACTCTCGTTGACAACATTCACATCCACTTTACATTAAGGACATAACGAATTCTGTATGATTCACTAGATATTTTGAAACTTTAAGCAGTATCTCGAAATGCGGTATGAAAAGCTTTCCCACATGCACCTCATGGTTAACTCTGCATGAGCACAAATGTTTGAGTCTGAAAGCATGCCTGCAGTGAACGGACGAATGAATTGTACCTGGAAAATGTCAAAACTAACATATGTTTCACAAAAATGGCTTTCAAAGCAGAAGAAAATAAAACAAATTGATTTCTATTTGACTTTTAGAAGATATTCGAATCGCAACTTGAAACATAACAAAATTAGTTAATTCTCACACAAATAATCAAATTTTACAGAACTCTCGTTTACAACATTCACATCTACTTTACGTTAAGAACATAACGAATTCTGTATGATTCACTAGCTATTTTGAAACTTTAAGCAATATCTCGAAATGCGGTATGAAAAGCTTTTCCACATGCACCTCATGGTTAACTCTGCATGAGCACAAATGTTTGAGTCTGAAAGCATGCCTGCAGTGAACGGACGAATGAATTGTACCTGGAAAATGTCAAAACTAACGTATTTTTCACAAAAATGGCTTTCAAAGCAGAAGAAATTGAAACAAATTGATTTTTATTCGACATTTTGGAGATGTTCGATTCGCAACTTGCAACATAACAAAATTAGTTAATTCTCACACAAATATTCAAATTTTACAGAACTCTCGTTGACAACATTCACATCCATTTTACATTAAGGACATAACGAATTCTGTATGATTCACTAGATATTTTGAAACTTTAAGCAGTATCTTGATATGCGCTACGAAAACCTTTCCCACATGAAACTCATGGATAACTTTGCATGATAACAAATGTTTGAGTTTGAAAACATGCCTGCAGTGAACGGACGAATGAATTGTACCTGGAAAATGTCAAAACTAACGTATTTTTCACAAAAATGGCATTCAAAACAGAATATAAAACAAATTGATTTTTATTCGACATTTTGAAGATATTCGAATCGCAACTTGAAAAATAACGAAATTAGTTCATTCTCACACAAATAATCAAATTTTACAGAATTTCCGTTTAAAAACTGTACCTCTACTTTAGATCAAGAACATAATGAATTCTGTATGATTCACTAGATATTTTGAAACTTTAAGCAGTATCTTGATATGCGCTACGAAAACCTTTCCCAAATGAAACTCATGGTTAACTCTGCATGAGCACAAATGTTTGAGTCTGAAAGCATGCCTGCAGTGAACGACGAATGAATTGTACCTGGAAAATGTCAAAACTAACGTATTTTTCACAAAAATCGCTTTCAAAGCAGAAGAAAATAAAGAAAATTGATTTTTATTCGACAATTTAAAGATATTCGAATAGCAACTTGAAAGATAACGAAATTAGTTCATTCTCACACAAATATTCAAATTTTTCAGAACTTCCGTTGAAAAACTATACCTCTACTTTAGATCAAGAACATAATGAATTCTGTATGATTCACTAGATATTTTGAAACTTTAAGCAGTATCTTGATATGCGCTACGAAAACCTTTCCCACATGAAACTCATGGATAACTGTGCATGATAACAGATGTTTGAGTTTGAAAGCATGCCTGCAGTGAACGGACGAATGAATTGTACCTGGAAAATGTTAAAACTAACGTATTTTTCACAAAAATGGCATTCAAACCAGAAGAAAATAAAACAAATTGATTTGTATTTGACTTTTAGAAGATATTCGAATCGCAACTTGAAAGATAACAAAAGTAGTTAATTCTCACACAAATATTCAAATTTTACAGAACTGCAGTTGAAAAACTGTACCTCTACTTTAGATCAAGAACGTAACGAATTCTGTATGATTCACTAGATATTTTGAAACTTTAAGCAGTATTTTGATATGCGCTACGAAATCCTTTCCCACATGAAACTCATTGATAACTTTGCATGATAACAAATGTTTTAGTTTCAAAACATGCCTGCAGTGATCGAACGAGTGAATTGTACCTGGGAAATGTCAAAACTAACATATGTTTCACAAAAATGGCTTTCAAAGCAGAAGCAAATAAAACAAATTGATTTGTATTTGACTTTTAGTAGATATTCGAATGGCAGCTTAAAAGGTAACGAAACTAGTTCATTCTCACACATATATTCAAATTTTACAGAACTTCCGTTGAAAAACTGTACCTCTACTTTAGATCAAGAACATAACGAATTCTGTATGATTCACTAGATATTTTGAAACATTAAGCAGTATCTTGATATGCGCTACGAAAAATTTTCCCACATGAAACTCATGGATAACTTTGCATGATAATAAATGTTTGAGT
Organism: Diplolepis rosae; assembly: GCA_030998225.1. Taxonomy (NCBI): domain Eukaryota; kingdom Metazoa; phylum Arthropoda; class Insecta; order Hymenoptera; family Diplolepididae; genus Diplolepis; species Diplolepis rosae. The sequence goes on along the minus strand of JAPYXD010000688.1, from coordinate 297,702 downwards.
TTGAAAACATGCCTGCAGTGAACGGACGAATGAATTGTACCTGGAAAATGTCAAAACTAACGTATTTTTCACAAAAATGGCTTTCAAAACAGAAGAAAATGAAACAAATTGATTTTTATTCGACAATTTGAAGATATTCGAATCGCAGCTTGAAAGATAACGAAATTAGTTCATTCTCACACAAACATTCAAATTTTACAGAACTCTCGTTGATAAAATTTACATCTACTTTACATTAAGAACATAACGAATTCTGTATGACTCACTAGATATTTTGAAACTTTAAGCAGTATCTTGATATGCGCTACGAAAAATTTTCCCACATGAAACTCATGGATAACTTTGCATGATAACAAATGTTTGAGTTTGAAAACATGCCTGCAGTGAACGGACGAGTGAATTGTACATGGAAAATGTAAAACTAACGTATTTTTCACAAAAATGGCTTTCAAAACAGAATATAAAACAAATTGATTTTTATTCGACATATTGAAGATATTCGAATCGCAACTTGAAAGATAACGAAATTAGTTCATTCTCACACAAATATTCAAATTTTACAGAACTTCAGTTGAAAAACTGTACCTCTACTTTAGATCAAGAACATAACGAATTCTGTATGATTCACTAGATATTTTGAAACTTTAAGCAGTATTTTGATATGCGCTACGAAATCCTTTCCCACATGAAACTCATGGATAACTTTGCATGATAACAAATGTTTGAGTTTGAAAACATGCCTGCAGTGAACGGACGAATGAATTGTACCTGGAAAATGTCAAAACTAACGTATTTTCCACAAAAATGGCTTTCAAAACAGAATATAAAACAAATTGATTTTTATTCGACATATTGAAGATATTCGAATCGCAACTTGAAAGATAACGAAATTAGTTCATTCTCACACAAATATTCAAATTTTACAGAACTTCAGTTGAAAAACTGTACCTCTACTTTAGATCAAGAACATAACGAATTCTGTATGATTCACTAGATATTTTGAAACTTTAAGCAGTATCTTGATATGCGCTACGAAAACTTTTCCCACATGAAACTCATGGATAACTTTGCATGATAACAAATGTTTGAGTTTGAAAACATGCCTGCAGTGAACGGACGAATGAATTGTACCTGGAAAATGTCAAAACTAACGTATTTTTCACAAAAATGGCTTTCAAAGCAGAAGAAATTGAAACAAATTGATTTTTATTCGACAATTTGAAGATATTCGAATCGCAACTTGAAAGATAACGAAATTAGTTCATTCTCACACAAATATTCAAATTTTACAGAACTCTCGGTGACAACCTTCACATCTACTTTACATTAAGAACATAACGAATTCTGTATGACTCACTAGATATTTTGAAACTTTAAGCAGTATCTTGATATGCGCTACGAAAAATTTTCCCACATGAAACTCATGGATGTTGCATGATAACAAATGTTTGAGTTTGAAAACATGCATGCAGAGAACGGACGAATGAATTGTACATGGAAAATGTCAAAACTAACGTATTTTTCACAAAAATCGCTTTAAAAGCAGAAGAAAATAAAGCAAATTGATTTTTATTCGACAATTTGAAGATATTCGAATGGCAACTTGAAAGATAACGAAACTAGTTCATTCTCACACAAATATTCAAATTTTACAGAACTTCCATTGAAAAACTGTACCTCTACTTTAGATCAAGAACATAACGAATTCTGTATGATTCACTAGTTATTTTGAAACTTTAAGCAGTATCTTGATATGCGCTACGAAAACCTTTCCCAAATGAAACTCATGGATAACTTTGCATGATAACAAATGTTTGAGTTTGAAAACATGCGGGTAGTAAGCGGACGAATGAATTGTACTGGGACAATGTCAAAACTAACGTATTTTCCATAAAAATCGCTTTCAAAGCAGAAGAATATAAAGCAAATTGATTTTTATTCGACAATTTGAAGATATTCGATTCGCAACTTGCAAGATAACAAAATTAGTTAATTCTCACACAAATATTCAAATTTTACAGAACTTTCGTTGAAAAACTGTACTTCTACTTAACATCAAGAACATAACGAATTCTGTATGATTCACTAGATATTTTGAAACTTTAAGCATTATCTCGAAATGCGCTATGAAAAGCTTTCCCACATGAGCCTCATGGTTTACTTAGCACGATAACAAATGTTTGAGTCTGAAAACATGCCTGCAGTGAACGGACGAATGAATTGTACCTGGAAAATGTCAAAACTAACGTATTTTCCACAAAAAAGGCTTTCTCAGCATGAGAAAATAAAAAAAAATTGATATGTATTTGACTTTTAGAAGATATTCGAATCACAACGTGCAAGATAAAAAAATTAGTTAATTCTCACAAAAATATTCAAATTTGACATATTTTCCGTGGAAAAACTTTACCTCTACTTTAGATCAAGAACATAACGAATTCTGGATGATTCACTAGGTATTATGAAACTTCAAGCAGTATATTGATATGCGCTACGAAAACCTTTCCCACATGAAACTCATGGATTACTTTGCATGATAACAAATGTTTGAGTTTGAAAACATGCCTGCAGCGAACGGAAGAATGAATTGTACCTGGAAAATGTCAAAAATAACATATGTTTCACAAAAATGGCTTTCAAAGCAGAAGAAAATAAAACAAATTGATTTCTGTTTGACTTTTAGAAGATATTCGAATCACAACTTGAAACATAACAAAATTAGTTAATTCTCACACAAATAATCAAATTTTACAGAACTCTCGTTGACAACATTCACATCTACTTTACATTAAGAACATAAAGACTTCTGTGTGATTCACTAGATATTTTGAAACTTTAAGCAGTATCTTGATATGCGCTTCGTAAAGCTTTCCAACATGAATCTCATGGATAACTTTGCATGATAACAAATGTTTGAGTTTGAAAACATGCCTGCAGTGAACGGACGAATGAATTGTACATGGAAAATGTCAAAACTAACGTATTTTTCACAAAAATGGCTTTCAAAACAGAAGAAAATGAAACAAATTGATTTTTATTCGACATATTGAAGATATTCGAATCGCAACTTGAAAGATAAAGAAATTAGTTCATTCTCACACAAATATTCAAATTTTACAGAACTTCAGTTGAAAAATTGTACTTCTACTTAACATCAAGAACATAACGAATTCTGTATGATTCACTAGATATTTTGAAACTTTAAGCAGTATCTTGATATGCGCTACGAAAACTTTTCCCACATGAAACTCATGGATAACTTTGCACGATAACAAATGTTTGAGTTTGAAAACATGCCTGCAGTGAACGAACGAATGAATTGTACCTGGAAAATGTCAAAACTAACGTATTTTCCACAAAAATGGCTGTCAAAACAGAATATAAAACAAATTGATTTTTTTTTCGACATTTTTGAAGATATTCGAATCGCAACTTGAAAAATAAAGAAATTAGTTCATTCTCACTCAAATATTCAAATTTTACAGAATTTCCATTGAAAAACTGTACCTTTCCTTTAGATCAAGAACATAACGAATTCTGTATGACTCACTAGATATTTTGAAACTTTAAGCAGTATCTTGATATGCGCTACGAAAAATTTTCCCACATGAAACTCATGGATAACTTTGCATGATAATAAATGTTTGAGTTTGAAATCATGCCTGCAGTGAACGGTAGAATGAAATGTACCTGGAAAATGTCAAAACTAACGTATTTTTCACAAAAATCGCTTTCAAAGCAGAAGAAAATAAAAAAAATGATTTTTATTCAACAATTTAAAGATATTCGAATAGCAACTTGAAAGATAACGAAATTAGTTCATTCTCAAACAAATATTCAAATTTTACAGAACTCTCGTTGACAACCTTCACATCTACTTTACATTAAGAACATAACGAATTCAGTATGATTCACTAGCTATTTTGAAACTTTAAGCAATATCTCGAAATGCGGTATGAAAAGCTATCCCACATGAAACTCATGTTCATCTTTGCATGATCACAAATGTGAGAGTCTTAAAACTTGCTTGTAGTTAACGTACGAATGAATTGTACCTGGAAAATGTCAAAACTAACGTATTTTTCACAAAAATCGCTTTCAAAGCATAAGAAAATAAAAAAAATGATTTTTTATTCGACAATTTAAAGATATTCGAATAGCAACTTGAAAGATAACGAAACTAGTTCATTCTCAAACAAATAATCAAATTTTACAGAACTCTCGTTGACAACATTCACATCTACTTTACATTAAGAACATAACGAATTCTGTATGATTCACTAGTTATTTTGAAACTTTAAGCAGTATCTTGATATGCGCTACGAAAACCTTTCCCACATGAAACTCATGGATAACTTTGCATGATAACAAATGTTTGAGTTTGAAAACATGCCTGCAGTGAACGGACGAATGAATTGTACCTGGAAAATGTCAAAACTAACGTATTTTTCACAAAAATGGCTTTCAAAACAGAATATAAAACAAATTGATTTTTATTCGACATATTGAAGATATTCGAATCGCAACTTGAAAGATAACGAAATTAGTTCATTCTCACACAAATATTCAAATTTTACAGAACTTCAGTTGAAAAACTGTACCTCTACTTTAGATCAAGAACATAACGAATTCTGTATGATTCACTAGATATTTTGAAACTTTAAGCAGTATTTTGATATGCGCTACGAAATCCTTTCCCACATGAAACTCATGGATAACTTTGCATGATAACAAATGTTTGAGTTTGATAACATGCCTGCAGTGAACGGAAGAATGAATTGTACCTGGAAAATGTCAAAACTAACGTATTTTTCACAAAAATGGCTTTCAAAGCAGAAGAAAATAAAGCAAATTGATTTTTATTCGACAATTTGAAGATATTCGAATCGCAACTTGAAAGATAACGAAATTAGTTCATTCTCACACAAATATTCAAATTTTACAGAACTCTCGGTGACAACCTTCACATCTATTTTTACATTAAGAACATAACGAATTCTGTATGATTCACTAGATATTTTGAAACTTTAAGCAGTATCTTGATATGCGCTACGAATAGCTTTCACACATGAAACTCATGGATAACTTTGCTTCATAACAAATGTTTGAATCTGAAATCATGCGTGCAGTGAACGGACGAATGAATTGTGCCTGGAAAATGTCAAAACTAACGTATTTTTCACAAAAATCGCTTTCAAAGCAGAAGAAAATAAAAAAAATGATTTTTATTCAACAATTTAAAGATATTCGAATAGCAACTTGAAAGATAACGAAATTAGTTCATTCTCAAACAAATATTCAAATTTTACAGAACTCTCGTTGACAACCTTCACATCTACTTTACATTAAGAACATAACGAATTCTGTATGATTCACTAGTTATTTTGAAACTTTAAGCAGTATCTTGATATGCGCTACGAAAACCTTTCCCAAATGAAAGTCATGGATATCTTTGCTTCATAACAAATGTTTGATTCTGAAATCATGCGTGCAGTCAACGGACGAATGAATTGTACCTGGAAAATTTCAAAAATAAAGTATTTTTCACATAAATCGATTTAAAAGAAGAAGAAAATAAAAGAAATGATTTTTATTCAACAATTCAAAGATATTCGAAACGCAACTTGAAAGATAACGAAATTAGTTCATTCTCACACAAATATTCAAATTTTACAGAACTTTCGATGAAAAATTGTACTTCTACTTAACATCAAGAACATAACGAATTCTGTATGATTCACTAGATATTTTGAAACTTTAAGCAGTATCTTGATATGCGCTACGAAAACTTTTCCCACATGAAACTCATGGATAACTTTGCACGATAACAAATGTTTGAGTTTGAAAACATGCCTGCAGTGAACGGACGAATGAATTGTACCTGGAAAATGTCAAAACTAACGTATTTTTCACAAAAATGGCTTTCAAAGCAGAAGAAAATGAAACAAATTGATTTTTATTCGACATATTGAAGATATTCGAATCGCAACTTGAAAGATAACGAAATTAGTTCATTCTCACACAAATATTCAAATTTTACAGAACTCTCGGTGACAACCTTCACATCTATTTTTACATTAAGAACATAACGAATTCTGTATGATTCACTAGATATTTTGAAACTTTAAGCAGTATCTTGATATGCGCTACGAATAGCTTTCACACATGAAACTCATGGATAACTTTGCTTCATAACAAATGTTTGAATCTGAAATCATGCGTGCAGTGAACGGACGAATGAATTGTGCCTGGAAAATTTCAAAACTAACGTATTTTTCACATAAATCGCTTTCAAAGCAGAAGAAATTGAAACAAATTGATTTTTATTCGACATTTTGGAGATGTTCGATTCGCAACTTGCAACATAACAAAATTAGTTAATTCTCACAAAAATATTCAAATTTTACAGAACTTTCGATGAAAAATTGTACTTCTACTTAACATCAAGAACATAACGAATTCTGTATGATTCACTAGATATTTTGAAACTTTAAGCATTATCTCGAAATGCGCTATGAAAAGCTTTCCCTCATGAACCTCATGGTTAGAGTTGCATGATAACAAATGTCTGAGTCTGAAAACATGCCTGCATTGAACTGACGAATGAATTGTACCTGGAAAATGTCTGAACTAACGTATTTTTCACAAAAATCGCTTTCAAAGCAGAAGAATATAAAGCAAATTGATTTTTATTCGACAATTTGAAGATATTCGATTCGCAACTTGCAAGATAACAAAATTAGTTAATTCTCACACAAATATTCAAATTTTACAGAACTTTCGTTGAAAAACTGTACTTCTACTTAACATCAAGAACATAACGAATTCTGTATGATTCACTAGATATTTTGAAACTTTAAGCATTATCTCGAAATGCGCTATGAAAAGCTTTCCCACATGAACCTCATGGTTAACTTAGCACGATAACAAATGTTTGAGTCTGAAAACATGCGTGTAGTAAACGGACAAATGAATTGTACTTAGACAATGCCAAAACTAACGTATTTTTCACAAAAATGGTTTTCAAACAGAAGAAAATAAAACAAATTTATTTTTATTTGACATTTTAAAGATATTAGAATCGCAACTTGAAAGATAACGAAATTAGATCATTCTCACACAAATATTCAAATTTCACAGAACTCTCGGTGAGAAACTTCACATCTACTTTACATTAAGAAAATAACGAATTCTGTATGATTCACTAGCTATTTCTAAACTTTAAACAATATCCTGATATGCGCTACGAAAAGCTTTCCCACATTAAACTCATGGATAACGTTGCATGGTAACAAATGTTTGAGTTTGAAAACATGCATGAAGAGAACGGACGAATGAATTGTACATGGAAAATGTCAAAACTAACGTATTTTTCACAAAAATCGCTTTAAAAGCAGAAGAAAATAAAGCAAATTGATTTTTATTCGACAATTTGAAGATATTCGAATCGCAACTTGAAAGATAACGAAATTAGTTCATTCTCACACAAATATTCAAATTTTACAGAACTTCAGTTGAAAAACTTTACCTCTACTTTAGATCAAGAACATAACGAATTCTGTATGATTCACTAGGTATTATGAAACTTCAGGCAGTATATTGATATGCGCTACGAAAACCTTTCCCACATGAAACTCATGGATAACTTTGCATGATAACAAATGTTTGAGTTTGAAAACATGCCTGCAGCGAACGGAAGAATGAATTCTACCTGGAAAATGTCAAAACTATCGTATTTTTCACAAAAATCGCTTTCAGAGCAGAAGAAAATAAAGCAAATTGATTTTTATTCGACAATTTGAAGATATTCGAATCGCAACTTGAAAGATAACGAAATTAGTTCATTCTCACACAAATATTCAAATTTTACAGAACTTCCGTTGAAAAACTGTACCTCTACTTTAGATCAAGAACATAACGAATTCTGTATGATTCACTAGATATTTTGAAACATTAAGCAGTATCTTGATATGCGCTACGAATAGCTTTCACACATGAACCTCATGGTTAACTTAGCATGATAACAAATGTCTGAGTCTGAAAACATGCGTGTAGTAAACGGACAAATGAATTGTACTTGTTCACTGTCAAAACTAACTTATTTTCCACAAAAATGGCTTTCTCAGAATGAGAAAATAAAAAAAAATTGATATGTATTTGACTTTTAGAAGATATTCGAATCGCAACGTGCAAGATAAAAAAATTAGTTAATTCTCACACAAATATTCAAATTTGACATATTTTCCGTGGAAAAACTTTACCTCTACTTTAGATCAAGAACATAACGAATTCTGGATGATTCACTAGGTATTATGAAACTTCAGGCAGTATATTGATATGCGCTACGAAAACCTTTCCCACATGAAACTCATGGATAACTTTGCATGATAACAAATGTTTGAGTTTGAAAACATGCCTGCAGTGAACGGACGAATGAATTGTACCTGGAAAATGTCAAAACTAACGTATTTTTCACAAAAATGGCTTTCAAAACAGAAGAAAATGAAACAAATTGATTTTTATTCGACATATTGAAGATATTCGAATCGCAACTTGAAAGATAACGAAATTAGTTCATTCTCACACAAATATTCAAATTTTACAGAACTTCAGTTGAAAAACTGTACCTCTACTTTAGATCAAGAACATAACGAATTCTGTATGATTCACTAGATATTTTGAAACTTTAAGCAGTATCTTGATATGCGCTACGAAAACCTTTCCCACATGAAACTCATGGATAACTTTGCATGATAACAAATGTTTGAGTTTGAAAACATGCCTGCAGTGAACGGACGAATGAATTGTACCTGGAAAATGTCAAAACTAACGTATTTTCCACAAAAATGGCTTTCAAAACAGAATATAAAACAAATTGATTTTTATTCGACATATTGAAGATATTCGAATCGCAACTTGAAAGATAACGAAATTAGTTCATTCTCACACAAATATTCAAATTTTACAGAACTTCAGTTGAAAAACTGTACCTCTACTTTAGATCAAGAACATAACGAATTCTGTATGATTCACTAGATATTTTGAAACTTTAAGCAGTATCTTGATATGCGCTACGAAAAATTTTCCCACATGAAACTCATGGATAACTTTGCATGATAACAAATGTTTGAGTTTGAAAACATGCATGCAGAGAACGGACGAATGAATTGTACCTGGAAAATGTCAAAACTAACGTATTTTTCACAAAAATGGCTTTCAAAACAGAATATAAAACAAATTGATTTTTATTCGACATTTTGGAGATGTTCGATTCGCAACTTGAAAGATAACGAAATTAGTTCATTCTCACACAAATATTCAAATTTTTCAGAACTTCCGTTGAAAAACTGTACCTCTACTTTAGATCAAGAACATAACGAATTCTGTATGATTCACTAGTTATTTTGAAACTTTAAGCAGTATCTTGATATGCGCTACGAAAACCTTTCCCAAATGAAACTCATGGATAACTTTGCATGATAACAAATGTTTGAGTTTGAAAACATGCGGGTAGTAAGCGGACGAATGAATTGTACTGGGACAATGTCAAAACTAACGTATTTTCCATAAAAATCGCTTTCAAAGCAGAAGAATATAAAGCAAATTGATTTTTATTCGACAATTTGAAGATATTCGATTCGCAACTTGCAAGATAACAAAATTAGTTAATTCTCACACAAATATTCAAATTTTACAGAACTTTCGTTGAAAAACTGTACTTCTACTTAACATCAAGAACATAACGAATTCTGTATGATTCACTAGATATTTTGAAACTTTAAGCATTATCTCGAAATGCGCTATGAAAAGCTTTCCCACATGAGCCTCATGGTTTACTTAGCACGATAACAAATGTTTGAGTCTGAAAACATGCGTGTAGTAAACGGACAAATGAATTTTACTTGTTCAATGTCAAAACTAACGTATTTTCCACAAAAATGGCTTTCTCAGCATGAGAAAATAAAAAAAAATTGATATGTATTTGACTTTTAGAAGATATTCGAATCGCAACGTGCAAGATAAAAAAATTAGTTAATTCTCACACAAATATTCAAATTTGACATATTTTCCGTGGAAAAACTTTACCTCTACTTTAGATCAAGAACATAACGAATTCTGGATGATTCACTAGGTATTATGAAACTTCAAGCAGTATATTGATATGCGCTACGAAAACCTTTCCCACATGAAACTCATGGATAACTTTGCATGATAACAAATGTTTGAGTTTGAAAACATGCCTGCAGCGAACGGAAGAATGAATTGTACCTGGAAAATGTCAAAAATAACATATGTTTCACAAAAATGGCTTTCAAAGCAGAAGAAAATAAAACAAATTGATTTCTGTTTGACTTTTAGAAGATATTCGAATCACAACTTGAAACATAACAAAATTAGTTAATTCTCACACAAATAATCAAATTTTACAGAACTCTCGTTGACAACATTCACATCTACTTTACATTAAGAACATAAAGACTTCTGTGTGATTCACTAGATATTTTGAAACTTTAAGCAGTATCTTGATATGCGCTTCGTAAAGCTTTCCAACATGAATCTCATGGATAACTTTGCATGATAACAAATGTTTGAGTTTGAAAACATGCCTGCAGTGAACGGACGAATGAATTGTACCTGGAAAATGTCAAAACTAACGTATTTTTCACAAAAATGGCTTTCAAAACAGAAGAAAATGAAACAAATTGATTTTTATTCGACATATTGAAGATATTCGAATCGCAACTTGAAAGATAAAGAAATTAGTTCATTCTCACACAAATATTCAAATTTTACAGAACTTCAGTTGAAAAACTGTACCTCTACTTTAGATCAAGAACATAACGAATTCTGTATGATTCACTAGTTATTTTGAAACTTTAAGCAGTATCTTGATATGCGCTACGAAAACCTTTCCCAAATGAAACTCATGGATAACTTTGCATGATAACAAATGTTTGAGTTTGAAAACATGCGGGTAGTAAGCGGACGAATGAATTGTACTGGGACAATGTCAAAACTAACGTATTTTCCATAAAAATCGCTTTCAAAGCAGAAGAAAATAAAGCAAATTGATTTTTATTCGAAAATTTGAAGTCATTCGAATCGCAACTTGAAAGATAACGAAACTAGTTCATTCTCACACAAACATTCAAATTTTACAGAACTCTCGTTGACAACCTTCACATCTACTTTACTTTAAGAACATAACGAATTCTGTATGATTCACTAGCTATTTTGAAACTTTAAGCAATATCTCGAAATGCGGTATGAAAAGCTATCCCACATGAAACTCATGTTCATCTTTGCATGATAACAAATGTGAGAGTCTTAAAACTTGCTTGTAGTTAACGTACGAATGAATTCCATATGGACAATGCCAAAACTAACGTATTTTTCACAAAAATGGTTTTCAAACAGAAGAAAATAAAACAAATTTATTTTTATTCGACATTTTGAAGATATTCGAAACGCAACTTGAATGATAACGAAATTAGATCATTCTCACACAAATGTTCAAATTTCACAGAACTCTCGGTGAGAAACTTCACATCTACTTTACATTAAGAAAATAACGAATTCTGTATGATTCACTAGCTATTTCTAAACTTTAAACAATATCCTGATATGCGCTACGAAAAGCTTTCCCACATTAAACTCATGGATAACGTTGCATGATAACAAATGTTTGAGTTTGAAAACATGCCTGCAGCGAACGGAAGAATGAATTGTATCTGGAAAATGTCAAAACTAACATATGTTTCACAAAAATGGCTTTCAAAACAGAATATAAAAAAAATTGATTTTTATTCGACATATTGAAGATATTCGAATCGCAACTTGAAAGATAACGAAATTAGTTCATTCTCACACAAATATTCAAATTTTACAGAATTTCCATTGAAAAACTGTACCTTTCCTTTAGATCAAGAACATAACGAATTCTGTATGATTCACTAGATATTTTGAAACTTTAAGCAGTATCTTGATATGCGCTACGAAAACTTTTCCCACATGAAACTCATGGATAACTTTGCACGATAACAAATGTTTGAGTTTGAAAACATGCCTGCAGTGAACGGACGAATGAATTGTACCTGGAAAATGTCAAAACTAACGTATTTTTCACAAAAATGGCTTTCAAAACAGAATATAAAACAAATTGATTTTTATTCGACATTTTGAAGATATTAGAATCGCAACTTGAAAAATAAAGAAATTAGTTCATTCTCACTCAAATATTCAAATTTTACAGAATTTCCATTGAAAAACTGTACCTTTCCTTTAGATCAAGAACATAACGAATTCTGTATGATTCACTAGATATTTTGAAACATTAAGCAGTATCTTGATATGCGCTACGAAAAATTTTCCCACATGAAACTCATGGATAACTTTGCATGATAATAAATGTTTGAGTTTGAAAACATGCGGGTAGTAAGCGGACGAATGAATTGTACTGGGACAATGTCAAAACTAACGTATTTTCCATAAAAATCGCTTTCAAAGCAGAAGAATATAAAGCAAATTGATTTTTATTCGACAATTTGAAGATATTCGATTCGCAACTTGCAAGATAACAAAATTAGTTAATTCTCACACAAATATTCAAATTTTACAGAACTTTCGTTGAAAAACTGTACTTCTACTTAACATCAAGAACATAACGAATTCTGTATGATTCACTAGATATTTTGAAACTTTAAGCATTATCTCGAAATGCGCTATGAAAAGCTTTCCCACATGAGCCTCATGGTTTACTTAGCACGATAACAAATGTTTGAGTCTGAAAACATGCGTGTAGTAAACGGACAAATGAATTGTACTTGTTCAATGTCAAAACTAACGTATTTTCCACAAAAAAGGCTTTCTCAGCATGAGAAAATAAAAAAAAATTGATATGTATTTGACTTTTAGAAGATATTCGAATCGCAACGTGCAAGATAAAAAAATTAGTTAATTCTCACACAAATATTCAAATTTGACATATTTTCCGTGGAAAAACTTTACCTCTACTTTAGATCAAGAACATAACGAATTCTGGATGATTCACTAGGTATTATGAAACTTCAAGCAGTATATTGATATGCGCTACGAAAACCTTTCCCACATGAAACTCATGGATAACTTTGCATGATAACAAATGTTTGAGTTTGAAAACATGCCTGCAGCGAACGGAAGAATGAATTGTACCTGGAAAATGTCAAGACTAACATATGTTTCACAAAAATGGCTTTCAAAGCAGAAGAGAATAAAACAAATTTATTTTTATTTGACATTTTAAAGATATTAGAATCGCAACTTGAAACATAACAAAATTAGTTAATTCTCACACAAATAATCAAATTTTACAGAACTCTCGTTGACAACATTCACATCTACTTTACATTAAGAACATAAAGACTTCTGTGTGTTTCACTAGATATTTTGAAACTTTAAGCAGTATCTTGATATGCGCTTCGTAAAGCTTTCCAACATGAATCTCATGGATAACTTTGCATGATAACAAATGTTTGAGTTTGAAAACATGCCTGCAGTGAACGGACGAATGAATTGTACCTGGAAAATGTCAAAACTAACGTATTTTTCACAAAAATGGCTTTCAAAACAGAAGAAAATGAAACAAATTGATTTTTATTCGACATATTGAAGATATTCGAATCGCAACTTGAAAGATAAAGAAATTAGTTCATTCTCACACAAATATTCAAATTTTACAGAACTTCAGTTGAAAAACTGTACCTCTACTTTAGATCAAGAACATAACGAATTCTGTATGATTCACTAGTTATTTTGAAACTTTAAGCAGTATCTTGATATGCGCTACGAAAACCTTTCCCAAATGAAACTCATGGATAACTTTGCATGATAACAAATGTTTGAGTTTGAAAACATGCGGGTAGTAAGCGGACGAATGAATTGTACTGGGACAATGTCAAAACTAACGTATTTTCCATAAAAATCGCTTTCAAAGCAGAAGAAAATAAAGCAAATTGATTTTTATTCGAAAATTTGAAGTCATTCGAATCGCAACTTGAAAGATAACGAAACTAGTTCATTCTCACACAAATATTCAAATTTTACAGAACTCTCGTTGACAACCTTCACATCTACTTTACTTTAAGAACATAACGAATTCTGTATGATTCACTAGCTATTTTGAAACTTTAAGCAATATCTCGAAATGCGGTATGAAAAGCTATCCCACATGAAACTCATGTTCATCTTTGCATGATAACAAATGTGAGAGTCTTAAAACTTGCTTGTAGTTAACGTACGAATGAATTCCATTTGGACAATGCCAAAACTAACGTATTTTTCACAAAAATGGTTTTCAAACAGAAGAAAATAAAACAAATTTATTTTTATTCGACATTTTGAAGATATTCGAAACGCAACTTGAATGATAACGAAATTAGATCATTCTCACACAAATGTTCAAATTTCACAGAACTCTCGGTGAGAAACTTCACATCTACTTTACATTAAGAAAATAACGAATTCTGTATGATTCACTAGCTATTTCTAAACTTTAAACAATATCCTGATATGCGCTACGAAAAGCTTTCCCGCATTAAACTCATGGATAACGTTGCATGATAACAAATGTTTGAGTTTGAAAACATGCCTGCAGCGAACGGAAGAATGAATTGTACCTGGAAAATTTCAAAACTAACGTATTTTTCACATAAATCGCTTTCAAAACAGACTAAATTTAAAAAAATTGATTTTTATTCGACATATTGAAGATATTCGAATCGCAACTTGAAAGATAAAGAAATTAGTTCATTCTCACACAAATATTCAAATTTTACAGAATTTCCATTGAAAAACTGTACCTTTCCTTTAGATTAAGAACATAACGAATTCTGTATGACTCACTAGATATTTTGAAACTTTAAGCAGTATCTTGATATGCGCTACGAAAAATTTTCCCACATGAAACTCATGGATGTTGCATGATAACAAATGTTTGAGTTTGAAAACATGCCTGCAGAGAACGGACGAATGAATTGTACATGGAAAATGTCAAAACTAACGTAATATTCACAAAAATGGCTTTCAAAACAGAATATAAAACAAATTGATTTTTTTTTCGACATTTTGAAGATATTCGAATCGCAACTTGAAAAATAAAGAAATTAGTTCATTCTCACTCAAATATTCAAATTTTACAGAATTTCCATTGAAAAACTGTACCTTTCCTTTACATCAAGAACATAACGAATTCTGTATGACTCACTAGATATTTTGAAACTTTAAGCAGTATCTTGATATGCGCTACGAAAAATTTTCCCACATGAAACTCATGGATAACTTTGCATGATAATAAATGTTTGAGTTTGAAATCATGCCTGCAGTGAACGGTAGAATGAAATGTACCTGGAAAATGTCAAAACTAACGTATTTTTCACAAAAATCGCTTTCAAAGCAGAAGAAAATAAAAAAAATGATTTTTATTCAACAATTTAAAGATATTCGAATAGCAACTTGAAAGATAACGAAAGTAGTTCATTCTCAAACAAATATTCAAATTTTACAGAACTCTCGTTGACAACCTTCACATCTACTTTACATTAAGAACATAACGAATTCAGTATGATTCACTAGCTATTTTGAAACTTTAAGCAATATCTCGAAATGCGGTATGAAAAGCTATCCCACATGAAACTCATGTTCATCTTTGCATGATAACAAATGTGAGAGTCTTAAAACTTGCTTGTAGTTAACGTACGAATGAATTCCATTTGGACAATGCCAAAACTAACGTATTTTTCACAAAAATGGTTTTCAAACAGAAGAAAATAAAACAAATTTATTTTTATTCGACATTTTGAAGATATTCGAAACGCAACTTGAAAGATAACGAAATTAGATCATTCTCACACAAATGTTCAAATTTCACAGAACTCTCGGTGAGAAACTTCACATCTACTTTACATTAAGAAAATAACGAATTCTGTATGATTCACTAGCTATTTCTAAACTTTAAACAATATCCTGATATGCGCTACGAAAAGCTTTCCCGCATTAAACTCATGGATAACGTTGCATGATAACAAATGTTTGAGTTTGAAAACATGCCTGCAGCGAACGGAAGAATGAATTGTACCTGGAAAATTTCAAAACTAACGTATTTTTCACAAAAATGGATTTCAAAACAGAAAATAAAAAAAATGATTTTTATTCGACAATTTAAAGATATTCGAATAGCAACTTGAAAGATAACGAAACTAGTTCATTCTCAAACAAATATTCAAATTTTACAGAACTCTCGTTGAAAACCTTCACATCTACTTTTAATTAAGGACATAACGAATTCTGTATGATTCAATAGATATTTAAAAACTTTAAGCAATATCTCGAAATGCTCTATGACAAGCTATCCCACATGAACCTCATGGTCAACTTTGCATGATAACAAATGTTAGAGTCTGAAAACTTGCTTGTAGTGAACGTACGAATGAATTCCATTTGGACAATGCCAAAACTAACGTATTTTTCACAAAAATGGTTTTCAAACAGAAGAAAATAAAACAAATTTATTTTTATTTGACATTTTAAAGATATTAGAATCGCAACTTGAAAGATAACGAAATTAGATCATTCTCACACAAATATTCAAATTTCACAGAACTCTCGGTGAGAAACTTCACATCTACTTTACATTAAGAAAATAACGAATTCTGTATGATTCACTAGCTATTTCTAAACTTTAAACAATATCCTGATATGCGCTACGAAAAGCTTTCCCGCATTAAACTCATGGATAACGTTGCATGATAACAAATGTTTGAGTTTGAAAACATGCCTGCAGCGAACGGACGAATGAATTGTACCTGGAAAATGTCAAAACTAACGTATTTTCCACAAAAATGGCTTTCAAAACAGAATATAAAACAAATTGATTTTTATTCGACTTTTAGAAGATATTCGAATCGCAACTTGAAAGATAACGAAATTAGTTCATTCTCACACAAATATTCAAATTTTACAGAATTTCCATTGAAAAACTGTACCTTTCCTTTAGATCAAGAACTTATCGAATTCTGTATGACTCACTAGATATTTTGAAACTTTAAGCAGTATCTTGATATGCGCTACGAAAACTTTTCCCACATGAAACTCATGGATAACTTTGCATGATAACAAATGTTTGAGTTTGAAAACATGCCTGCAGTGAACGGACGAATGAATTGTACCTGGAAAATGTCAAAACTAACGTATTTTTCACAAAAATGGCTTTCAAAACAGAATATAAAACAAATTGATTTTTATTCGACATTTTGAAGATATTAGAATCGCAACTTGAAAAATAAAGAAATTAGTTCATTCTCACTCAAATATTCAAATTTTACAGAATTTCCATTGAAAAACTGTACCTTTCCTTTAGATCAAGAACTTAACGAATTCTGTATGATTCACTAGATATTTTGAAACTTTAAGCAGTATCTTGATATGCGCTACGAAAAATTTCCCACATGTAACTCATGGATAACTTTGCATGATAATAAATGTTTGAGTTTGAAAACATGCCTGCAGTGAACGGACGAATGAAATGTACATGGAAAATGACAATACTAACGTATTTTTCACAAAAATGGGTTTCAAAGCATAAGAAAATAAAAAATGATTTTTATTCGACAATTTAAAGATATTCGAATTGCAAATTGAAAGATAACGAAACTACTTCATTCTCACACAAATATTCAAATTTTACAGAACTCTCGTTGAAAACATTCACATCCACTTTAGATTCTGGACATGACGAATTCTGTATGATTCACTAGCTATTTTGAAAATTTAAGCAATATCTCGAAATGCGGTATGAAAAGCTATCCCACATGAAACTCATGTTCATCTTTGCATGATAACAAATGTGAGAGTCTTAAAACTTGCTTGTAGTGAACGTACGAATGAATTCCATTTGGACAATGCCAAAACTAACGTATTTTTCACAAAAATGGTTTTCAAACAGAAGAAAATAAAACAAATTTAATTTTATTCGACATTTTGAAGATATTCTAATCGCAACTTGAAAGATAACGAAATTAGATCATTCTCACACAAATATTCAAATTGCGCAGAACTCTCGGTGAGAAACTTCACATCTACTTTACATTAAGAAAATAACGAATTCTGTATGATTCACTAGCTATTTCTAAACTTTAAACAATATCCTGATATGCGCTACGAAAAGCTTTCCCACATTAAACTCATGGATAACGTTGCATGATAACAAATGTTTGAGTTTGAAAACATGCCTGCATTGAACTGACGAATGAATTGTACCTGGAAAATGTCAAAACTAACGTATTTTTCACAAAAATGGCTTTCAAAACAGAATATAAAACAAATTGATTTTTATTCGACATATTGAAGATATTCGAATCGCAACTTGAAAGATAACGAAATTAGTTCATTCTCACACAAATATTCAAATTTTACAGAACTTCAGTTGAAAAACTGTACCTCTACTTTAGATCAAGAACGTAACGAATTCTGTATGATTCACTAGATATTTTGAAACTTTAAGCAGTATTTTGATATGCGCTACGAAATCCTTTCCCACATGAAACTCATTGATAACTTTGCATGATAACAAATGTTTTAGTTTCAAAACATGCCTGCAGTGATCGAACGAGTGAATTGTACCTGGGAAATGTCAAAACTAACATATGTTTCACAAAAATGGCTTTCAAAGCAGAAGCAAATAAAACAAATTGATTTGTATTCAACAATTCAAAGATATTCTAATCGCAACTTGAAAGATAACGAAATTAGATCATTCTCACACAAATATTCAAATTTCACAGAACTCTCGGTGAGAAACTTCACATCTACTTTACATTAAGTACATAACGAATTCTGTATGATTCACTAGATATTTTGAAACTTTAAGCAGTATCTTGATATGCGCTACGAAAACCTTTCCCACATGAAACTCATGGATAACTTTGCATGATAACAAATGTTTGAGTTTGAAAACATGCCTGCAGTGAACGGAAGAATGAATTGTACCTGGAAAATGTCAAAACTATCGTATTTTTCACAAAAATCGCTTTCAAAGCAGAAGAAAATAAAGCAAATTGATTTTTATTCGACAATTTGAAGATATTCGAATCGCAACTTGAAAGATAACGAAATTAGTTCATTCTCACACAAATATTCAAATTTTACAGAACTTCAGTTGAAAAACTGTACCTCTACTTTAGATCAAGAACATAACGAATTCTGTATGATTCACTAGATATTTTGAAACTTTAAGCATTATCTCGAAATGCGCTATGAAAAGCTTTCCCACATGAACCTCATGGTTAACTTAGCATGATAACAAATGTCTGAGTCTGAAAACATGCGGGTAGTAAGCGGACGAATGAATTGTACTGGGACAATGTCAAAACTAACGTATTTTCCATAAAAATCGCTTTCAAAGGAGAAGAAAATAAAGCAAATTGATTTTTATTCGACAATTTGAAGATATTCGATTCGCAACTTGCAAGATAACAAAACTAGTTAATTCTCACACAAATATTCAAATTTTACAGAACTTTCGTTGACAAACTGTACTTCTACTTTACATCAAGAACATAACGAATTCTGTATGATTCACTAGATATTTTGAAACTTTAAGCATTATCTCGAAATGCGCTATGAAAAGCTTTCCCACATGAACCTCATGGTTAACTTAGCATGATAACAAATGTCTGAGTCTGAAAACATGCCTGCAGCGAACGGAAGAATGAATTGTACCTGGAAAATGTCAAAACTATCGTATTTTTCACAAAAATCGCTTTCAAAGCAGAAGAAAATAAAGCAAATTGATTTTTATTCGACAATTTGAAGATATTCGATTCGCAACTTGCAAGATAACAAAATTAGTTAATTCTCACACAAATATTCAAATTTTACAGAACTTTCGTTGAAAAACTGTACTTCTACTTAACATCAAGAACATAACGAATTCTGTATGATTCACTAGATATTTTGAAACTTTAAGCATTATCTCGAAATGCGCTATGAAAAGCTTTCCCACATGAACCTCATGGTACTTTTTCAATGCCAAAACTAACGTATTTTTCACAAAAATGGTTTTCAAACAGAAGAAAATAAAACAAATTGATTTTTATTCGACATATTGAAGATATTCGAATCGCAACTTGAAAGATAACGAAATTAGATCATTCTCACACAAATATTCAAATTTCACAGAACTCTCGGTGAGAAACTTCACATCTACTTTACATTAAGAAAATAACGAATTCTGTATGATTCACTAGCTATTTCTAAACTTTAAACAATATCCTGATATGCGCTACGAAAAGCTTTCCCACATTAAACTCATGGATAACGTTGCATGGTAACAAATGTTTGAGTTTGAAAACATGCATGAAGAGAACGGACGAATGAATTGTACATGGGAAATGTCAAAACTAACGTATTTTTCACAAAAATCGCTTTAAAAGCAGAAGAAAATAAAGCAAGTTGATTTTTATTCGACAATTTGAAGATATTCGAATCGCAACTTGAAAGATAACGAAATTAGTTCATTCTCACACAAATATTCAAATTTTACAGAACTTCAGTTGAAAAACTTTACCTCTACTTTAGATCAAGAACATAACGAATTCTGGATGATTCACTAGGTATTATGAAACTTCAAGCAGTATATTGATATGCGCTACGAAAACCTTTCCCACATGAAACTCATGGATAACTTTGCATGATAACAAATGTTTGAGTTTGAAAACATGCCTGCAGCGAACGGAAGAATGAATTGTACCTGGAAAATGTCAAAACTATCGTATTTTTCACAAAAATCGCTTTCAGAGCAGAAGAAAATAAAGCAAATTGATTTTTATTCGACAATTTGAAGATATTCGAATCGCAACTTGAAAGATAACGAAATTAGTTCATTCTCACACAAATATTCAAATTTTACAGAACTTCCGTTGAAAAACTGTACCTCTACTTTAGATCAAGAACATAACGAATTCTGTATGATTTATATATGCGCTATGAAAAGCTTTCCCACATGAACCTCATGGTTAACTTAGCATGATAACAAATTTCTGAGTCTGAAAACATGTGTGTAGTAAACGGACAAATGAATTGTACTTGTTCAATGTCAAAACTAACGTATTTTCACAAAAATGGCTTTCTCGGCATGAGAAAATAAAAAAAAATTGATTTGTATTTGACTTTTAGAAGATATTCGAATCGCAACTTGCAAGATAAAAAAATTAGTTAATTCTCACACAAATATTCAAATTTGACATATTTTCCGTGGAAAAACTTTACCTCTACTTTAGATCAAGAACATAACGAATTCTGGATGATTCACTAGGTATTATGAAACTTCAAGCAGTATATTGATATGCGCTACGAAAACCTTTCCCACATGAAACTCATGGATAACTTTGCATGATAACAAATGTTTGAGTTTGAAAACATGCCTGCAGTGAACGGACGAATGAATTGTACCTGGAAAATGTCAAAACTAACGTATTTTTCACAAAAATGGCTTTCAAAACAGAAGAAAATGAAACAAATTGATTTTTATTCGACATATTGAAGATATTCGAATCGCAACTTGAAAGATAACGAAATTAGTTCATTCTCACACAAATATTCAAATTTTACAGAACTTCCGTTGAAAAACTGTACCTCTACTTTAGATCAAGAACATAACGAATTCTGTATGATTTATATATGCGCTATGAAAAGCTTTCCCACATGAACCTCATGGTTAACTTAGCATGATAACAAATGTCTGAGTCTGAAAACATGCGTGTAGTAAACGGACAAATGAATTGTACTTGTTCAATGTCAAAACTAACGTATTTTCACAAAAATGGCTTTCTCGGCATGAGAAAATAAAAAAAAATTGATATGTATTTGACTTTTAGAAGATATTCGAATCGCAACTTGCAAGATAAAAAAATTAGTTAATTCTCACACAAATATTCAAATTTGACATTTTTTCCGTGGAAAAACTTTACCTCTACTTTAGATCAAGAACATAACGAATTCTGGATGATTCACTAGGTATTATGAAACTTCAAGCAGTATATTGATATGCGCTACGGAAAGCTTTCCCACATGAAACTCATGGATAACTTTGCATGATAACAAATGTTTGAGTTTGAAAACATGCCTGCAGTGAACGGACGAATGAATTGTACCTGGAAAATGTCAAAACTAACGTATTTTTCACAAAAATGGCTTTCAAAACAGAAGAAAATGAAACAAATTGATTTTTATTCGACATATTGAAGATATTCGAATCGCAACTTGAAAGATAACGAAATTAGTTCATTCTCACACAAATATTCAAATTTTACAGAACTTCAGTTGAAAAACTGTACCTCTACTTTAGATCAAGAACATAACGAATTCTGTATGATTCACTAGATATTTTGAAACTTTAAGCAGTATCTTGATATGCGCTACGAAAACTTTTCCCACATGAAACTCATGGATAACTTTGCATGATAACAAATGTTTGAGTTTGAAAACATGCCTGCAGTGAACGGACGAATGAATTGTACCTGGAAAATGTCAAAACTAACGTATTTTCCACAAAAATGGCTTTCAAAACAGAATATAAAACAAATTGATTTTTATTCGACATATTGAAGATATTCGAATCGCAACTTGAAAGATAACGAAATTAGTTCATTCTCACACAAATATTCAAATTTTACAGAACTTCAGTTGAAAAACTGTACCTCTACTTTAGATCAAGAACATAACGAATTCTGTATGATTCACTAGATATTTTGAAACTTTAAGCAGTATTTTGATATGCGCTACGAAATCCTTTCCCACATGAAACTCATGGATAACTTTGCATGATAACAAATGTTTGAGTTTGATAACATGCCTGCAGTGAACGGAAGAATGAATTGTACCTGGAAAATGTCAAAACTAACGTATTTTTCACAAAAATGGCTTTCAAAGCAGAAGAAACTAATACAACTTGATTTTTATTCGAAGATTTGAAGTCATTCGAATCGCAACTTGAAAGATAACGAAATTAGTTCATTCTCACACAAATATTCAAATTTTACAGAACTCTCGGTGACAACCTTCACATCTATTTTTACATTAAGAACATAACGAATTCTGTATGATTCACTAGATATTTTGAAACTTTAAGCAGTATCTTGATATGCGCTACGAAATCCTTTCCCACATGAATCTCATGGATAACTTTGCATGATAACAAATGTTTGAGTTTGAAAACATGCCTGCAGTGAATGGACGAATGAATTGTACATGGAAAATGTCAAAACTAACGTATTTTTCACAAAAATCGCTTTAAAAGCAGAAGAAAATAAAGCAAATTGATTTTTATTCGACAATTTGAAGATATTCGAATCGCAACTTGAAAGATAACGAAACTAGTTCATTCTCACACAAATATTCAAATTTTACAGAACTTCCGTTGAAAAACTGTACCTCTACTTTAGATCAAGAACATAACGAATTCTGTATGATTCACTAGTTATTTTGAAACTTTAAGCAGTATCTTGATATGCGCTACGAAAACCTTTCCCAAATGAAACTCATGGATAACTTTGCATGATAACAAATGTTTGAGTTTGAAAACATGCGGGTAGTAAGCGGACGAATGAATTGTACTGGGACAATGTCAAAACTAACGTATTTTCCATAAAAATCGCTTTCAAAGCAGAAGAATATAAAGCAAATTGATTTTTATTCGACAATTTGAAGATATTCGATTCGCAACTTGCAAGATAACAAAATTAGTTAATTCTCACACAAATATTCAAATTTTACAGAACTTTCGTTGAAAAACTGTACTTCTACTTAACATCAAGAACATAACGAATTCTGTATGATTCACTAGATATTTTGAAACTTTAAGCATTATCTCGAAATGCGCTATGAAAAGCTTTCCCACATGAGCCTCATGGTTTACTTAGCACGATAACAAATGTTTGAGTCTGAAAACATGCCTGCAGTGAACGGACAAATGAATTGTACTTGTTCAATGTCAAAACTAACGTATTTTCCACAAAAAAGGCTTTCTCAGCATGAGAAAATAAAAAAAAATTGATATGTATTTGACTTTTTAGAAGATATTCGAATCGCAACGTGCAAGATAAAAAAATTAGTTAATTCTCACACAAATATTCAAATTTGACATATTTTCCGTGGAAAAACTTTACCTCTACTTTAGATCAAGAACATAACAAATTCTGGATGATTCACTAGGTATTATGAAACTTCAAGCAGTATATTGATATGCGCTACGAAAACCTTTCCCACATGAAACTCATGGATAACTTTGCATGATAACAAATGTTTGAGTTTGAAAACATGCCTGCAGCGAACGGAAGAATGAATTGTACCTGGAAAATGTCAAAAATAACATATGTTTCACAAAAATGGCTTTCAAAGCAGAAGAAAATAAAACAAATTGATTTCTGTTTGACTTTTAGAAGATATTCGAATCACAACTTGAAACATTAAAATTTTAGTTTATTCTAAAACAAATAATCAAATTTTACAGAACTCTCGTTGACAACATTCACATCTACTTTACATTAAGAACATAAAGACTTCTGTGTGATTCACTAGATATTTTGAAACTTTAAGCAGTATCTTGATATGCGCTTCGTAAAGCTTTCCAACATGAATCTCATGGATAACTTTGCATGATAACAAATGTTTGAGTTTGAAAACATGCCTGCAGTGAACGGACGAATGAATTGTACCTGGAAAATGTCAAAACTAACGTATTTTTCACAAAAATGGCTTTCAAAACAGAAGAAAATGAAACAAATTGATTTTTATTCGACATATTGAAGATATTCGAATCGCAACTTGAAAGATAAAGAAATTAGTTCATTCTCACACAAATATTCAAATTTTACAGAACTTCAGTTGAAAAACTGTACCTCTACTTTAGATCAAGAACATAACGAATTCTGTATGATTCACTAGTTATTTTGAAACTTTAAGCAGTATCTTGATATGCGCTACGAAAACCTTTCCCAAATGAAACTCATGGATAACTTTGCATGATAACAAATGTTTGAGTTTGAAAACATGCGGGTAGTAAGCGGACGAATGAATTGTACTGGGACAATGTCAAAACTAACGTATTTTCCATAAAAATCGCTTTCAAAGCAGAAGAATATAAAGCAAATTGATTTTTATTCGACAATTTGAAGATATTCGAATCGCAACTTGAAAGATAACGAAATTAGTTCATTCTCAAACAAATATTCAAATTTTACAGAACTCTCGTTGACAACCTTCACATCTACTTTACTTTAAGAACATAACGAATTCTGTATGATTCACTAGCTATTTTGAAACTTTAAGCAATATCTCGAAATGCGGTATGAAAAGCTATCCCACATGAAACTCATGTTCATCTTTGCATGATAACAAATGTGAGAGTCTTAAAACTTGCTTGTAGTTAACGTACGAATGAATTCCATTTGGACAATGCCAAAACTAACGTATTTTTCACAAAAATGGTTTTCAAACAGAAGAAAATAAAACAAATTTATTTTTATTCGACATTTTGAAGATATTCGAAACGCAACTTGAATGATAACGAAATTAGATCATTCTCACACAAATGTTCAAATTTCACAGAACTCTCGGTGAGAAACTTCACATCTACTTTACATTAAGAAAATAACGAATTCTGTATGATTCACTAGCTATTTCTAAACTTTAAACAATATCCTGATATGCGCTACGAAAAGCTTTCCCACATTAAACTCATGGATAACGTTGCATGGTAACAAATGTTTGAGTTTGAAAACATGCGGGTAGTAAGCGGACGAATGAATTGTACCTGGAAAATGTCAAAACTAACGTATTTTTCACAAAAATGGCTTTCAAAACAGAATATAAAACAAATTGATTTTTATTCGACATATTGAAGATATTCGAATCGCAACTTGAAAGATAACGAAATTAGTTCATTCTCACACAAATATTCAAATTTTACAGAATTTCCATTGAAAAACTGTACCTTTCCTTTAGATCAAGAACATAACGAATTCTGTATGATTCACTAGATATTTTGAAACTTTAAGCAGTATCTTGATATGCGCTACGAAAACTTTTCCCACATGAAACTCATGGATAACTTTGCATGATAACAAATGTTTGAGTTTGAAAACATGCCTGCAGTGAACGGACGAATGAATTGTACCTGGAAAATGTCAAAACTAACGTATTTTTCACAAAAATGGCTTTCAAAACAGAATATAAAACAAATTGATTTTTTTTCGACATTTTGAAGATATTCGAATCGCAACTTGAAAAATAAAGAAATTAGTTCATTCTCACTCAAATATTCAAATTTTACAGAATTTCCATTGAAAAACTGTACCTTTCCTTTACATCAAGAACATAACGAATTCTGTATGACTCACTAGATATTTTGAAACTTTAAGCAGTATCTTGATATGCGCTACGAAAAATTTTCCCACATGAAACTCATGGATAACTTTGCATGATAATAAATGTTTGAGTTTGAAATCATGCCTGCAGTGAACGGTAGAATGAAATGTACCTGGAAAATGTCAAAACTAACGTATTTTTCACAAAAATCGCTTTCAAAGCAGAAGAAAATAAAAAAAATGATTTTTATTCAACAATTTAAAGATATTCGAATAGCAACTTGAAAGATAACGAAAGTAGTTCATTCTCAAACAAATATTCAAATTTTACAGAACTCTCGTTGACAACCTTCACATCTACTTTACATTAAGAACATAACGAATTCAGTATGATTCACTAGCTATTTTGAAACTTTAAGCAATATCTCGAAATGCGGTATGAAAAGCTATCCCACATGAAACTCATGTTCATCTTTGCATGATAACAAATGTGAGAGTCTTAAAACTTGCTTGTAGTTAACGTACGAATGAATTCCATTTGGACAATGCCAAAACTAACGTATTTTTCACAAAAATGGTTTTCAAACAGAAGAAAATAAAACAAATTTATTTTTATTCGACATTTTAAAGATATTAGAATCGCAACTTGAAAGATAACCAAATTAGATCATTCTCACACAAATATTCAAATTTCACAGAACTCTCGGTGAGAAACTTCACATCTACTTTACATTAAGAAAATAACGAATTCTGTATGATTCACTAGCTATTTCTAAACTTTAAACAATATCCTGATATGCGCTACGAAAAGCTTTCCCACATTAAACTCATGGATAACGTTGCATGATAACAAATGTTTGAGTTTGAAAACATGCCTGCAGTGAACGGACGAATGAATTGTACCTGGAAAATGTCAAAACTAACGTATTTTTCACAAAAATGGCTTTCAAAACAGAAGAAAATAAAACAAATTGATTTTTATTCGACATATTGAAGATATTCGAATCGCAACTTAAAGATAACGAAATTAGTTCATTCTCACACAAATATTCAAATTTTACAGAATTTCCATTGAAAAACTGTACCTTTCCTTTAGATCAAGAACTTATCGAATTCTGTATGACTCACTAGATATTTTGAAACATTAAGCAGTATCTTGATATGCGCTACGAAAAATTTTCCCACATGAAACTCATGGATAACTTTGCATGATAACAAATGTTTGAGTTTGAAAACATGCCTGCAGTGAACGGACGAATGAATTGTACCTGGAAAATGTCAAAACTAACGTATTTTTCACAAAAATGGCTTTCAAAACAGAATATAAAACAAATTGATTTTTATTCGACATTTTGAAGATATTAGAATCGCAACTTGAAAAATAAAGAAATTAGTTCATTCTCACTCAAATATTCAAATTTTACAGAATTTCCATTGAAAAACTGTACCTTACCTTTAGATCAAGAACATAACGAATTCTGTATGATTCACTAGTTATTTTGAAACTTTAAGCAGTATCTTGATATGCGCTACGAAAACCTTTCCCAAATGAAACTCATGGATAACTTTGCATGATAACAAATGTTTGAGTTTGAAAACATGCGGGTAGTAAGCGGACGAATGAATTGTACTGGGACAATGTCAAAACTAACGTATTTTTCACAAAAATCGCTTTCAAAGCAGAAGAATATAAAGCAAATTGATTTTTATTCGACATATTGAAGATATTCGAATCGCAACTTGAAAGATAACGAAATTAGTTCATTCTCAAACAAATATTAAAATTTTACAGAACTCTCGTTGACAACCTTCACATCTACTTTACTTTAAGAACATAACGAATTCTGTATGATTCACTAGCTATTTTGAAACTTTAAGCAATATCTCGAAATGCGGTATGAAAAGCTATCCCACATGAA
Source organism: Diplolepis rosae (assembly GCA_030998225.1). Taxonomy (NCBI): domain Eukaryota; kingdom Metazoa; phylum Arthropoda; class Insecta; order Hymenoptera; family Diplolepididae; genus Diplolepis; species Diplolepis rosae. The sequence goes on along the minus strand of JAPYXD010000688.1, from coordinate 269,387 downwards.
ACTCATGTTCATCTTTGCATGATAACAAATGTGAGAGTCTTAAAACTTGCTTGTAGTTAACGTACGAATGAATTCCATATGGACAATGCCAAAACTAACGTATTTTTCACAAAAATGGTTTTCAAACAGAAGAAAATAAAACAAATTTATTTTTATTCGACATTTTGAAGATATTCGAAACGCAACTTGAATGATAACGAAATTAGATCATTCTCACACAAATGTTCAAATTTCACAGAACTCTCGGTGAGAAACTTCACATCTACTTTACATTAAGAAAAAAACCGAATTCTGTATGATTCACTAGCTATTTCTAAACTTTAAACAATATCCTGATATGCGCTACGAAAAGCTTTCCCACATTAAACTCATGGATAACGTTGCATGATAACAAATGTTTGAGTTTGAAAACATGCGGGTAGTAAGCGGACGAATGAATTGTACCTGGAAAATGTCAAGACTAACGTATTTTTCACAAAAATGGCTTTCAAAACAGAATATAATAAAAATTGATTTTTATTCGACATATTGAAGATATTCGAATCGCAACTTGAAAGATAACGAAATTAGTTCATTCTCACACAAATATTCAAATTTTACAGAATTTCCATTGAAAAACTGTACCTTTCCTTTAGATCAAGAACATAACGAATTCTGTATGATTCACTAGATATTTTGAAACTTTAAGCAGTATCTTGATATGCGCTACGAAAACTTTTCCCACATGAAACTCATGGATAACTTTGCATGATAACAAATGTTTGAGTTTGAAAACATGCCTGCAGTGAACGGACGAATGAATTGTACCTGGAAAATGTCAAAACTAACGTATTTTTCACAAAAATGGCTTTCAAAACAGAATATAAAACAAATTGATTTTTATTCGACATTTTGAAGATATTAGAATCGCAACTTGAAAAATAACGAAATTAGTTCATTCTCACTCAAATATTCAAATTTTACAGAATTTCCATTGAAAAACTGTACCTTTCCTTTACATCAAGAACATAACGAATTCTGTATGACTCACTAGATATTTTGAAACTTTAAGCAGTATCTTGATATGCGCTACGAAAAATTTTCCCACATGAAACTCATGGATAACTTTGCATGATAATAAATGTTTGAGTTTGAAATCATGCCTGCAGTGAACGGTAGAATGAAATGTACCTGGAAAATGTCAAAACTAACGTATTTTTCACAAAAATCGCTTTCAAAGCAGAAGAAAATAAAAAAAATGATTTTTATTCAACAATTTAAAGATATTCGAATAGCAACTTGAAAGATAACGAAAGTAGTTCATTCTCAAACAAATATTCAAATTTTACAGAACTCTCGTTGACAACCTTCACATCTACTTTACATTAAGAACATAACGAATTCAGTATGATTCACTAGCTATTTTGAAACTTTAAGCAATATCTCGAAATGCGGTATGAAAAGCTATCCCACATGAAACTCATGTTCATCTTTGCATGATAACAAATGTGAGAGTCTTAAAACTTGCTTGTAGTTAACGTACGAATGAATTCCATTTGGACAATGCCAAAACTAACGTATTTTTCACAAAAATGGTTTTCAAACAGAGGAAAATAAAACAAATTTATTTTTTATTCGACATTTTGAAGATATTCGAAACGCAACTTGAAAGATAACGAAATTAGATCATTCTCACACAAATGTTCAAATTTCACAGAACTCTCGGTGAGAAACTTCACATCTACTTTACATTAAGAAAATAACGAATTCTGTATGATTCACTAGCTATTTCTAAACTTTAAACAATATCCTGATATGCGCTACGAAAAGCTTTCCCACATTAAACTCATGGATAACGTTGCATGATAACAAATTTTTGAGTTTGAAAACATGCCTGCATTGAACTGACGAATGAATTGTACCTGGAAAATGTCAAAACTAACGTATTTTTCACAAAAATGGCTTTCAAAACAGAAAATAAAAAAAATGATTTTTATTCAACAATTTAAAGATATTCGAATAGCAACTTGAAAGATAACGAAATTAGTTCATTCTCAAACAAATATTCAAATTTTACAGAACTCTCGTTGACAACCTTCACATCTACTTTACTTTAAGAACATAACGAATTCTGTATGATTCACTAGCTATTTTGAAACTTTAAGCAATATCTCGAAATGCGGTATGAAAAGCTATCCCACATGAAACTCATGTTCATCTTTGCATGATAACAAATGTGAGAGTCTTAAAACTTGCTTGTAGTTAACGTACGAATGAATTCCATTTGGACAATGCCAAAACTAACGTATTTTTCACAAAAATGGTTTTCAAACAGAAGAAAATAAAACAAATTTAATTTTATTCGACATTTTGAAGATATTCTAATCGCAACTTGAAAGATAACGAAATTAGATCATTCTCACACAAATGTTCAAATTTCACAGAACTCTCGGTGAGAAACTTCACATCTACTTTACATTAAGAAAAAAACCGAATTCTGTATGATTCACTAGCTATTTCTAAACTTTAAACAATATCCTGATATGCGCTACGAAAAGCTTTCCCACATTAAACTCATGGATAACGTTGCATGATAACAAATGTTTGAGTTTGAAAACATGCCTGCAGTAAACGGACGAATGAATTGTACCTGGAAAATGTCAAAACTAACGTATTTTCCACAAAAATGGCTTTCAAAACAGAATATAAAACAAATTGATTTTTATTCGACATTTTGGAGATGTTCGATTCGCAACTTGAAAGATAACGAAATTAGTTCATTCTCACACAAATATTCAAATTTTTCAGAACTTCCATTGAAAAACTGTACCTTTCCTTTAGATCAAGAACTTATCGAATTCTGTATGACTCACTAGATATTTTGAAACTTTAAGCAGTATCTTGATATGCGCTACGAAAACTTTTCCCACATGAAACTCATGGATAACTTTGCATGATAACAAATGTTTGAGTTTGAAAACATGCCTGCAGTGAACGGACGAATGAATTGTACCTGGAAAATGTCAAAACTAACGTATTTTTCACAAAAATGGCTTTCAAAACAGAATATAAAACAAATTGATTTTTATTCGACATTTTGAAGATATTAGAATCGCAACTTGAAAAATAAAGAAATTAGTTCATTCTCACTCAAATATTCAAATTTTACAGAATTTCCATTGAAAAACTGTACCTTTCCTTTAGATCAAGAACTTAACGAATTCTGTATGATTCACTAGATATTTTGAAACTTTAAGCTGTTTCTTGATATGCGCTACGAAAAATTTTCCCACATGAAACTCATGGATAACTTTGCATGATAATAAATGTTTGAGTTTGAAAACATGCCTGCAGTGAACGGACGAATGAAATGTACCTGGAAAATGTCAAAACTAACGTATTTTTCACAAAAATCGCTTTCAAAGCAGAAGAAAATAAAAAAAATGATTTTTATTCAACAATTTAAAGATATTCGAATAGCAACTTGAAAGATAACGAAAGTAGTTCATTCTCAAACAAATATTCAAATTTTACAGAACTCTCGTTGACAAACTTCACATCTACTTTACATTAAGAAAATAACGAATTCTGTATGATTTACTAGCTATTTTTAAACTTTAAGCAATATCTCGAAATGCGGTATGAAAAGCTATCCCACATGAAACTCATGTTCATCTTTGCATGATAACAAATGTGAGAGTCTTAAAACTTGCTTGTAGTTAACGTACGAATGAATTCCATTTGGACAATGCCAAAACTAACGTATTTTTCACAAAAATGGTTTTCAAACAGAAGAAAATAAAACAAATTTATTTTTATTCGACATTTTGAAGATATTCGAAACGCAACTTGAAAGATAACGAAATTAGATCATTCTCACACAAATGTTCAAATTTCACAGAACTCTCGGTGAGAAACTTCACATCTACTTTACATTAAGAAAATAACGAATTCTGTATGATTCACTAGCTATTTCTAAACTTTAAACAATATCCTGATATGCGCTACGAAAAGCTTTCCCGCATTAAACTCATGGATAACGTTGCATGATAACAAATGTTTGAGTTTGAAAACATGCCTGCAGTGAACGGACGAATGAATTGTACCTGGAAAATGTCAAAACTAACGTATTTTTCACAAAAATGGCTTTCAAAACAGAAGAAAATGAAACAAATTGATTTTTATTCGACATATTGAAGATATTCGAATCGCAACTTGAAAGATAACGAAATTAGTTCATTCTCACACAAATATTCAAATTTTACAGAACTTCAGTTGAAAAACTGTACCTCTACTTTAGATCAAGAACGTAACGAATTCTGTATGATTCACTAGATATTTTGAAACTTTAAGCAGTATTTTGATATGCGCTACGAAATCCTTTCCCACATGAAACTCATGGATAACTTTGCATGATAACAAATGTTTGAGTTTGATAACATGCCTGCAGTGAACGGAAGAATGAATTGTACCTGGAAAATGTCAAAACTAACGTATTTTTCACAAAAATCGCTTTCAAAGCAGAAGAAAATAAAGCAAATTGATTTTTATTCGACAATTTGAAGATATTCGAATCGCAGCTTGAAAGATAACGAAATTAGTTCATTCTCACACAAACATTCAAATTTTACAGAACTCTCGTTGACAACCTTCACATCTACTTTACATTAAGAACATAACGAATTCTGTATGATTCACTAGATATTTTGAAACTTTAAGCAGTATCTTGATATGCGCTACGAATAGCTTTCACACATGAAACTCATGGATAACTTTGCTTCATAACAAATGTTTGAATCTGAAATCATGCGTGCAGTGAACGGACGAATGAATTGTACCTGGAAAATGTCAAAACTAACGTATTTTTCACAAAAATCGCTTTCAAAGCAGAAGAAAATAAAAAAAATGATTTTTATTCAACAATTTAAAGATATTCGAATAGCAACTTGAAAGATAACGAAATTAGTTCATTCTCAAACAAATATTCAAATTTTACAGAACTCTCGTTGACAACCTTCACATCTACTTTACATTAAGAACATAACGAATTCTGTATGATTCACTAGTTATTTTGAAACTTTAAGCAGTATCTTGATATGCGCTACGAAAACCTTTCCCAAATGAAACTCATGGATAACTTTGCTTCATAACAAATGTTTGAATCTGAAATCATGCGTGCAGTGAACGGACGAATGAATTGTGCCTGGAAAATTTCAAAACTAACGTATTTTTCACATAAATCGCTTTCAAAGCAGAATAAAATGAAGCAAATTGATTTTTATTCGACAATTTGAAGATATTCGAATCGCAACTTGAAAGATAACGAAATTAGTTCATTCTCACACAAATATTCAAATTTTACAGAACTTCCGTTGAAAAACTGTACCTCTACTTTAGATCAAGAACATAACGAATTCTGTATGATTCACTAGATATTTTGAAACATTAAGCAGTATCTTGATATGCGCTACGAATAGCTTTCACACATGAAAGTCATGGATATCTTTGCTTCATAACAAATGTTTGATTCTGAAATCATGCGTGCAGTGAACGGACGAATGAATTGTACCTGGAAAATTTCAAAACTAACGTATTTTTCACATAAATCGCTTTCAAAGCAGAAGAAAATAAAGCAAATTGATTTTTATTCGACAATTTGAAGATATTCGAATCGCAACTTGAAAAATAACGAAATTAGTTCATTCTCACACAAATATTCAAATTTTACAGAACTCTCGGTGACAACCTTCACATCTACTTTACATTAAGAACATAACGAATTCTGTATGATTCACTAGGTATTATGAAACTTCAAGCAGTATATTGATATGCGCTACGGAAAGCTTTCCCACATGAAACTCATGGATAACTTTGCATGATAACAAATGTTTGAGTTTGAAAACATGCCTGCAGTGAACGGAAGAATGAATTGTACCTGGAAAATGTCAAAACTATCGTATTTTTCACAAAAATCGCTTTCAAAGCAGAAGAAAATAAAGCAAATTGATTTTTATTCGACATTTTGGAGATGTTCGATTCGCAACTTGCAACATAACAAAATTAGTTAATTCTCACACAAATATTCAAATTTTACAGAACTTTCGATGAAAAATTGTACTTCTACTTAACATCAAGAACATAACGAATTCTGTATGATTCACTAGATATTTTGAAACTTTAAGCAGTATCTTGATATGCGCTATGAAAAGCTTTCCCACATGAAACTCATGGATAACTTTGCATGATAACAAATGTTTGAGTTTGATAACATGCCTGCAGTGAACGGAAGAATGAATTGTACCTGGAAAATGTCAAAACTATCGTATTTTTCACAAAAATCGCTTTCAAAGCAGAAGAAAATAAAGCAAATTGATTTTTATTCGACAATTTGAAGATATTCGAATCGCAACTTGAAAAATAACGAAATTAGTTCATTCTCACACAAATATTCAAATTTTACAGAACTCTCGGTGACAACCTTCACATCTACTTTACATTAAGAACATAACGAATTCTGTATGATTCACTAGATATTTTGAAACTTTAAGCAGTATCTTGATATGCGCTTCGTAAAGCTTTCCCACATGAACCTCATAGATAACTTTGCATGATAACAAATGTTTGAGTTTGAAAACATGCGGGTAGTAAGCGGACGAATGAATTGTACTGGGACAATGTCAAAACTAACGTATTTTCCATAAAAATCGCTTTCAAAGCAGAAGAAAATAAAGCAAATTGATTTTTATTCGACAATTTGAAGATATTCGATTCGCAACTTGCAAGATAACAAAATTAGTTAATTCTCACATAAATATTCAAATTTTACAGAACTTTCGTTGAAAAACTGTACTTCTACTTAACATCAAGAACATAACGAATTCTGTATGATTCACTAGATATTTTGAAACTTTAAGCATTATCTCGAAATGCGCTATGAAAAGCTTTCCCACATGAACCTCATGGTTAACTTAGCACGATAACAAATGTTTGAGTCTGAAAACATGCGTGTAGTAAACGGACAAATGAATTGTACTTGTTCAATGTCAAAACTAACGTATTTTCTACACAAATGGCTTTCTCAGCATGAGAAAATAAAAAAAATTGATATGTATTTGACTTTTAGAAGATATTCGAATCGCAACGTGCAAGATAAAAAAATTAGTTAATTCTCACACAAATATTCAAATTTGACATATTTTCCGTGGAAAAACTTTACCTCTACTTTAGATCAAGAACATAACGAATTCTGTATGATTCACTAGGTATTATGAAACTTCAGGCAGTATATTGATATGCGCTACGAAAACCTTTCCCACATGAAACTCATGGATAACTTTGCATGATAACAAATGTTTGAGTTTGAAAACATGCCTGCAGCGAACGGAAGAATGAATTGTACCTGGAAAATGTCAAAACTATCGTATTTTTCACAAAAATCGCTTTCAAAGCAGAAGAAAATAAAGCAAATTGATTTTTATTCGACAATTTGAAGATATTCGAATCGCAACTTGAAAGATAACGAAATTAGTTCATTCTCACACAAATATTCAAATTTTACAGAACTCTCGGTGATAAAATTTACATCTACTTTACATTAAGAACATAACGAATAACATAACCTGGAAAATGTCAAAACTAACGTATGCTTCACAAAAATGGCTTTCAAAGCAGAAGAGAATAAAACAAATTGATTTGTATTTGACTTTTAGAAGATATTCGAATCGCAACTTGAAACATAACAAAATTAGGTAATTCTCACACAAATAATCACATTTTACAGAACTCTCGTTGACAACATTCACATCCACTTTACATTAAGGACATAACGAATTCTGTATGATTGACTAGATATTTTGAAACTTTAAGCATTATCTTGATATGCGCTACGAAAACCTTTCCCACATGAAACTCATGGATAACTTTGCATGATAACAAATGTTTGAGTTTGAAAACATGCCTGCAGTGAACGGACGAATGAATTGTACCTGGAAAATGTCAAAACTAACGTATTTTTCACAAAAATGGCTTTCAAAACAGAATATAAAACAAATTGATTTTTATTCGACATTTTGAAGATATTAGAATCGCAACTTGAAAAATAACGAAATTAGTTCATTCTCACACAAATAATCAAATTTTACAGAATTTCCGTTTAAAAACTGTACCTCTACTTTAGATCAAGAACATAACGAATTCTGTATGATTCACTAGATATTTTGAAACTTTAAGCAGTATCTTGATATGCGCTACGAAAACCTTTCCCACATGAAACTCATGGATAACTGTGCATGATAACAGATGTTTGAGTTTGAAAGCATGCCTGCAGTGAACGGACGAATGAATTGTACCTGGAAAATGTCAAAACTAACGTATTTTTCACAAAAATGGCATTCAAACCAGAAGAAAATAAAACAAATTGATTTGTATTTGACTTTTAGAAGATATTCGAATCGCAACTTGAAAGATAACAAAATTAGTTAATTCTCACATAAACATTCAAATTTTACAGAATTCTCATTGACAACATTCACATCTACGTTACATTAAGAGCATAACGAATTCTGTATGATTCACTAGATATTTTGAAACTTTAAGCAGTATCTTGATATGCGCTACGTAAAGCTTTCCCACATGAACCTCATGGTCAACTTTGCATGATAAAAAATGTTTGAGGCTGAAAACATACGTGTAGTGAAAGTACGAATGAATTTCATTTGGACAATGTCAAAACTAACGTATTTTTCACAAAAATGGGTTTCAAACAGAAGAAAATAAAACAAATTTAATTTTATTCGACATTTTGAAGATATTCGAATCGCAACTTGAAAGATAACGAAATTAGATCATTCTCACACAAATATTCAAATTTCACAGAACTCTCGGTGAGAAACTTCACATCTACTTTACATTAAGAAAATAACGAATTCTGTATGATTTACTAGCTATTTTTAAACTTTAAGCAATATCTCGAAATGCGGTATGAAAAGCTTTTCCACATGCACCTCATGGTTAACTCTGCATGATCACAAATGTTTGAGTCTGAAAGCATGCGTGTATTGGAGGGACGAATGAATTGTACTTAGACAATGTCAAAACTAACGTATTTTTCACAAAAATGGTTTTCAAACAGAAGAAAATAAAACAAAATGATTCCTGTTTGACTTTTAGAAGATATTCGAATCGCAACTTGAAACAGAACAACATTAGTTAATTCTCAGACAAATAATCAAATTTTACAGAACTCTCGTTGACAACATTCACATCTACTTTACATTAAGGACATAACGAATTCTGTATGATTCACTAGATATTTTTAAACTTTAAGCAGTATCTCGAAATGCGGTATGAAAAGCTTTCCCACATGCACCTCATGGTAAACTCTGCATGAGCACAAATGTTTGAGTCTGAAAGCATGCCTGCAGTGAACGGACGAATGAATTGTACCTGGAAAATTTCAAAACTAACGTATGATTCACAAAAATTGCTTTCAAAAAAGAAGAAAATAAAACAAATTGATTCCTGTTTGACTTTTAGAAGATATTCGCATCGCAACTTCAAACATACCAAAATTAGTTAATTCTCAAACAAATAATCAAATTTTACAGAACTCTCGTTGACAACATTCACATCTACGTTACATTAAGGACATAACGAATTCCGTATGATTCACTAGATATTTTGAAACTTTAAGCAGTATCTCGAAATGCGGTATGAAAAGCTTTCCCACATGCACCTCATGGTAAACTCTGCATGATAACAAATGTTTGAGTTTGAAAACATGCCTGCAGTGAACGGACGAATGAATTGTACCTGGAAAATGTCAAAACTAACATATGTTTCACAAAAATTGCTTTCAAAGCAGAAGAAAAAAAAAACAAATTGATTTCTATTTGACTTTTAGAAGATATTCGAATCGCAAATTGAAACATAACAAAATTAGTTAATTCTCAAACAAATAATCAAATTTTACAGAACTCTCGTTGACAACATTCACATCCACTTTACATTAAGGACATAACGAATTGTGTATGATTCACTAGATATTTTGAAACTTTAAGCAGTATCTCGAAATGCGCTACGAAAACCTTTCCCAAATGAAACTCATGGATAACTTTGCATTATAACAAATGTTTGAGTTTGAAAACATGCCTGCAGTGAACGGACAAATCAATTGTACCTGGAAAATGTCAAAACTAACGTATTTTTCACAAAAATGGCTTTCAAAACAGAATATAATACAAATTGATTTTTATTCGACATTTTGAAGATATTCGAATCGCAACTTGAAAGATAACGAAATTAGTTCATTCTCACACAAATATTCAAATTTTTCAGAACTTCCGTTGAAAAACTATACCTCTACTTTAGATCAAGAACATAATGAATTCTGTATGATTCACTAGATATTTTGAAACTTTAAGCAGTATCTTGATATGCGCTACGAAAACCTTTCCCACATGAAACTCATGGATAACTGTGCATGATAACAGATGTTTGAGTTTGAAAGCATGCCTGCAGTGAACGGACGAATGAATTGTACCTGGAAAATGTCAAAACTAACGTATTTTTCACAAAAATGGCATTCAAACCAGAAGAAAATAAAAATAATTGATTTGTATTTGACTTTTAGAATATATTCTAATCGCAACTTGAAAGATAGCGAAACTAGTTCATTCTCACACAAACATTCAAATTTTACAGAACTCTCGTTGATAAAATTTACATCTACTTTACATTAAGAACATAACGAATTCTGTATGACTCACTAGATATTTTGAAACTTTAAGCAGTATCTTGATATGCGCTACGAAAAATTTTCCCACATGAAACTCATGGATAACTTTGCATGATAACAAATGTTTCAGTCTGAAAACATGCCTGCAGTGAACGGACGAATGAATTGTACCTGGAAAATGTCAAAACTAACGTATTTTTCACAAAAATGGCTTTCGAAGCAGATGAAAATAAAACAAATTGATTTGTATTTCACTTTTAGAAGATATTCGAATCGCAACTTGCAAGATGAAAAAATTAGTTAATTATCACACAAATATTCAATTTTTGCAGAACTTCCGTTGAAAAAAATTACCTCTACTTTACATTAAGAACATAACGACTTCTGTATGATTCAATAGATATTTTGAAACTTTAAGCAAATTCTCGAAATGCGCTATGAAAAGCTTTCCTACATCAACCTTATGTTTAAATTTGCTTCATAACAAATGTTTGATTCTGAAAACATGCGTGCAGTGAATGGACGAATGAATTGTACTTGGACAATGTCAAAACTAACGTATCCTCCACAAAAATGGCATTCAAAGCAAAAGAAAATAAAACAAATTGATTTGTATTTGACTTTTTGAAGCTATTTGAATCGCAACTTGAAAGTGAACGAAATTAGATAATTCTCACACAAATATTCAAATTTTACAGAACTTCCGTTGAAAAACTTTACCTCTGCTTTACATTAAGAACATAACGAATTCTGTATGATTCAATAGATATTTTGAAACTTTAAGAAATATCTCGTAATGCGCTATGAAAAGCTATTCCTCATGAACCGCATATTTAAATTTGCTTGATATCAAATGCTTCCGACTGAAAACATGCGTGCAGTGAACGGACGAATGAATTGTACTTGGGCAATGTCAAAACTAACGTATTTTCCACAAAAATGGCTTTCAAAGCAGAAGAAAATAAAGCTAATTGATTTTTATTCGACATTTTGAAGATATTCGAATCGCAACTTGAAAGATAACGAAATTAGTTCATAATCACACAAATATTCAATTTTTACAGAACTTCCGTTGAAAAACTTTACCTCTGCTTTACATTAAGAACATAACGAATTCTGTATGATGCAATAGATATTTTGAAACTTTAAGAAATATCTCGAAATGCGCTATGAAAAGCTATTCCTCATGAACCGCATATTTAAATTTGCTTGATATCAAATGCTTCCGACTGAAAACATGCTTGCAGTGAACGGACGAATGAATTGTACTTGGACAACGTCAAAACTAACGTATTTTCCACAAAAATGGCTTTCAAAGCAGAAGAAAATAAAGCAAATTGATTTGTATTTAACTTTGTGTAGATATTCGAATCGCAACTTGAAAGTAAACGAAATTAGATAATTCTCACACAAATATTCAAATTTCACAGAAAATCCGTTGAAAAACTTTACCTCTGCTTTACATTAAGAACATAACGAATTCTGTATGATTCAATAGATATTTTGAAACTTTAAGCAATATCTCGTAATGCGCTATAAAAAGCTTTCCTACAACAACCTCATTGTTAAATTTGCTTCATAACAAATGTTTGATTCTGAAAACATGCGTGTAGTGGAAGTACAAATCAACTTCATGTGGACAATGTAAAAACTAACGTAGTTTCCACAAAAACGGCTTTCAAAGCAGAAGAAAATAATACAAATTGATTTTTATTCGACATTTTGAAGATATTCGAATCGCAAATTGGAAGAGAACGAAATTAGTTAATTCTCACACAAATATTCAAATTTTACGGAACTTCCGTTGAAAAACTTTACCTCTGCTTTACATTAAGAACATAACGAATTCTGTATGATTCAATAGATATTTTGAAACTTTAAGCAATATCTCGTAATGCGCTATGAAAAGCTTTCCTACATGAACCTTATGTTTAAATTTGCTTCATAACAAATGTTTGATTCTGAAAACATGCGTGTAGTGAACGTACACATGAAATTCAGGTGGACAATGTCAAAACTAACGTAGTTTCCACAAAAGCGGCTGTCAGAGCAGAAGAAAATAAAACAAAATGATTTTTATTTGACATTATGTAGACTTTCGGATCGCAACTTTAAAGATAACGAAATTTTTCAATTCTCACACAAATATTCAATTTTTACAGAACTTCAGATGAAAAACTGTACCTCTACTTCACTTTAAGAACATAACGAATTCTGTATGATTCACTAGATATTTTGAAAGTTTAGGCAAATTCTCGAAATGCGCTATGAAAAGCTTTCCTACATGAACGTTATGTTTAAATTTGCTTCATAACAAATGTTTGATTCTGAAAACATGCGTGCAGTGAACGTACAAATGAAATTCATTTGGATAATGTAAAAGCTAACGTATTTTCCACAAAAACGGCTTTCAAAACAGAATATAAAACAAATTGATTTTTATTCGACATATTGAAGATATTCGAATCGCAACTTGAAAGATAACGAAATTAGTTCATTCTCACACAAATATTCAAATTTTACAGAATTTCCATTGAAAAACTGTACCTTTCCTTTAGATCAAGAACTTATCGAATTCTGTATGATTCACTTGATATTTTGAAACTTTAAGCAGTATCTTGATATGCGCTACGAAAACTTTTCCCACATGAAACTCATGGATAACTTTGCATGATAACAAATGTTTGAGTTTGAAAACATGCCTGCAGTGAACGGACGAATGAATTGTACCTGGAAAATGTCAAAACTAACGTATTTTTCACAAAAATGGCTTTCAAAACAGAATATAAAACAAATTGATTTTTTTTTCGACATTTTGAAGATATTCGAATCGCAACTTGAAAAATAAAGAAATTAGTTCATTCTCACTCAAATATTCAAATTTTACAGAATTTCCATTGAAAAACTGTACCTTTCCTTTAGATCAAGAACATAACGTATTCTGTATGACTCACTAGATATTTTGAAACTTTAAGCAGTATCTTGATATGCGCTACGAAAAATTTTCCCACATGTAACTCATGGATAACTTTGCATGATAATAAATGTTTGAGTTTGAAATCATGCCTGCAGTGAACGGAAGAATGAAATGTACCTGGAAAATGTCAAAACTAACGTATTTTTCACAAAAATCGCTTTCAAAGCAGAAGAAAATAAAAAAAATGATTTTTATTCAACAATTTAAAGATATTCGAATAGCAACTTGAAAGATAACGAAAGTAGTTCATTCTCAAACAAATATTCAAATTTTACAGAACTCTCGTTGACAACCTTCACATCTACTTTACATTAAGAACATAACGAATTCAGTATGATTCACTAGCTATTTTGAAACTTTAAGCAATATCTCGAAATGCGGTATGAAAAGCTATCCCACATGAAACTCATGTTCATCTTTGCATGATAACAAATGTGAGAGTCTTAAAACTTGCTTGTAGTTAACGTACGAATGAATTCCATTTGGACAATGCCAAAACTAACGTATTTTTCACAAAAATGGTTTTCAAACAGAAGAAAATAAAACAAATTTATTTTTATTCGACATTTTGAAGATATTCGAAACGCAACTTGAAAGATAACGAAATTAGATCATTCTCACACAAATGTTCAAATTTCACAGAACTCTCGGTGAGAAACTTCACATCTACTTTACATTAAGAAAATAACGAATTCTGTATGATTCACTAGCTATTTCTAAACTTTAAACAATATCCTGATATGCGCTACGAAAAGCTTTCCCACATTAAACTCATGGATAACGTTGCATGATAACAAATGTTTGAGTTTGAAAACATGCCTGCATTGAACGGACGAATGAATTGTACCTGGAAAATGTCAAAACTAACGTATTTTTCACAAAAATGGCTTTCAAAACAGAAGAAAATGAAACAAATTGATTTTTATTCGACATATTGAAGATATTCGAATCGCAACTTGAAAGATAACGAAATTAGTTCATTCTCACACAAATATTCAAATTTTACAGAACTTCAGTTGAAAAACTGTACCTCTACTTTAGATCAAGAACGTAACGAATTCTGTATGATTCACTAGATATTTTGAAACTTTAAGCAGTATTTTGATATGCGCTACGAAATCCTTTCCCACATGAAACTCATGGATAACTTTGCATGATAACAAATGTTTGAGTTTGAAAACATGCCTGCAGTGAACGGACGAATGAATTGTACCTGGAAAATGTCAAAACTAACGTATTTTTCACAAAAATGGCTTTCAAAGCAGAAGAAATTGAAACAAATTGATTTTTATTCGACAATTTGAAGATATTCGAATCGCAACTTGAAAAATAACGAAATTAGTTCATTCTCACACAAATATTCAAATTTTACAGAACTTCAGTTGAAAAACTGTACCTCTACTTTAGATCAAGAACATAACGAATTCTGTATGATTCACTAGATATTTTGAAACTTTAAGCAGTATCTTGATATGCGCTACGAAAAATTTTCCCACATGAAACTCATGGATAACTTTGCATGATAATAAATGTTTGAGTTTGAAATCATGCCTGCAGTGAACGGTAGAATGAAATGTACCTGGAAAATGTCAAAACTAACGTATTTTTCACAAAAATCGCTTTCAAAGCAGAAGAAAATAAAAAAAATGATTTTTATTCAACAATTTAAAGATATTCGAATAGCAACTTGAAAGATAACGAAATTAGTTCATTCTCAAACAAATATTCAAATTTTACAGAACTCTCGTTGACAACCTTCACATCTACTTTACATTAAGAACATAACGAATTCTGTATGATTCACTAGTTATTTTGAAACTTTAAGCAGTATCTTGATATGCGCTACGAAAACCTTTCCCAAATGAAACTCATG
The DNA here is from genome assembly GCA_030998225.1 of Diplolepis rosae. Classification (NCBI taxonomy): domain Eukaryota; kingdom Metazoa; phylum Arthropoda; class Insecta; order Hymenoptera; family Diplolepididae; genus Diplolepis; species Diplolepis rosae. Next base: position 253,823 of record JAPYXD010000688.1, on the reverse strand, counting down.
GATAACTTTGCTTCATAACAAATGTTTGAATCTGAAATCATGCGTGCAGTGAACGGACGAATGAATTGTGCCTGGAAAATTTCAAAACTAACGTATTTTTCACATAAATCGCTTTCAAAGCAGAAGAAAATAAAGCAAATTGATTTTTATTCGACAATTTGAAGATATTCGAATCGCAACTTGAAAGATAACGAAATTAGTTCATTCTCACACAAATATTTAAATTTTACAGAACTTCCGTTGAAAAACTGTACCTCTACTTTAGATCAAGAACATAACGAATTCTGTATGATTCACTAGATATTTTGAAACATTAAGCAGTATCTTGATATGCGCTACGAATAGCTTTCACACATGAAAGTCATGGATATCTTTGCTTCATAACAAATGTTTGATTCTGAAATCATGCGTGCAGTGAACGGACGAATGAATTGTACCTGGAAAATGTCAAAACTAACGTATTTTTCACAAAAATGGCTTTCAAAGCAGAAGAAAATAAAACAAATTGATTTTTATTCGACAATTTGAAGATATTCGAATCGCAGCTTGAAAGATAACGAAATTAGTTCATTCTCACACAAACATTCAAATTTTACAGAACTCTCGTTGATAAAATTTACATCTACTTTACATTAAGAACATAACGAATTCTGGATGATTCACTAGGTATTATGAAACTTCAAGCAGTATATTGATATGCGCTACGGAAAGCTTTCCCACATGAAACTCATGGATAACTTTGCATGATAACAAATGTTTGAATCTGAAATCATGCGTGCAGTGAACGGACGAATGAATTGTACCTGGAAAATTTCAAAACTAAAGTATTTTTCACATAAATCGCTTTCAAAGCAGAAGAAAATAAAGCAAATTTATTTTTATTCGACATTTTGGAGATGTTCGATTCGCAACTTGCAACATAACAAAATTAGTTAATTCTCACACAAATATTCAAATTTTACAGAACTTTCGATGAAAAATTGTACTTCTACTTAACATCAAGAACATAACGAATTCTGTATGATTCACTAGATATTTTGAAACTTTAAGCAGTATCTCGAAATGCGCTACGTAAAGCTTTCCCACATGAACCTCATGGTCAACTTTGCATGATAACAAATGTTTGAGTTTGAAAACATGCCTGCAGTGAACGGAAGAATGAATTGTACCTGGAAAATGTCAAAACTATCGTATTTTTCACAAAAATCGCTTTCAAAGCAGAAGAAAATAAAGCAAATTGATTTTTATGCGACAATTTGAAGATATTCCAATCGCAACTTGAGAGATAACGAAATTAGTTCATTCTCACACAAATACTCAAATTTTACAGAACTCTCGGTGACAACCTTCACATCTACTTTACATTAAGAACATAACGAATTCTGTATGATTCACTAGATATTTTGAAACTTTAAGCAGTATCTTGATATGCGCTACGAAAAGCTTTCCCGCATTAAACTCATGGATAACTTTGCATGATAACAAATGTTTGAGTTTGAAAACATGCGGGTAGTAAGCGGACGAATGAATTGTACTGGGACAATGTCAAAACTAACGTATTTTCCATAAAAATCGCTTTCAAAGCAGAAGAAAATAAAGCAAATTGATTTTTATTCGACAATTTGAAGATATTCGATTCGCAACTTGCAAGATAACAAAATTAGTTAATTCTCACATAAATATTCAAATTTTACAGAACTTTCGTTGAAAAACTGTACTTCTACTTAACATCAAGAACATAACGAATTCTGTATGATTCACTAGATATTTTGAAACTTTAAGCATTATCTCGAAATGCGCTATGAAAAGCTTTCCCACATGAACCTCATGGTTAACTTAGCACGATAACAAATGTTTGAGTCTGAAAACATGCGTGTAGTAAACGGACAAATGAATTGTACTTGTTCAATGTCAAAACTAACGTATTTTCCACAAAAATGGCTTTCTCAGCATGAGAAAATAAAAAAAATTGATATGTATTTGACTTTTAGAAGATATTCGAATCGCAACGTGCAAGATAAAAAAATTAGTTAATTCTCACACAAATATTCAAATTTGACATATTTTCCGTGGAAAAACTTTACCTCTACTTTAGATCAAGAACATAACGAATTCTGTATGATTCACTAGGTATTATGAAACTTCAGGCAGTATATTGATATGCGCTACGAAAACCTTTCCCACATGAAACTCATGGATAACTTTGCATGATAACAAATGTTTGAGTTTGAAAACATGCCTGCAGCGAACGGAAGAATGAATTGTACCTGGAAAATGTCAAAACTATCGTATTTTTCACAAAAATCGCTTTCAAAGCAGAAGAAAATAAAGCAAATTGATTTTTATTCGACAATTTGAAGATATTCGAATCGCAACTTGAAAGATAACGAAATTAGTTCATTCTCACACAAATATTCAAATTTTACAGAACTCTCGGTGATAAAATTTACATCTACTTTACATTAAGAACATAACGAATAACATAACCTGGAAAATGTCAAAACTAACGTATTTTCCACAAAAATGGCTTTCAAAGCAGAAGAGAATAAAACAAATTGATTTGTATTTGACTTTTAGAAGATATTCGAATCGCAACTTGAAACAACAAAATTAGGTAATTCTCACACAAATAATCACATTTTACAGAACTCTCGTTGACAACATTCACATCCACTTTACATTAAGGACATAACGAATTCTGTATGATTGACTAGATATTTTGAAACTTTAAGCATTATCTTGATATGCGCTACGAAAACCTTTCCCACATGAAACTCATGGATAACTTTGCATGATAACAAATGTTTGAGTTTGAAAACATGCCTGCAGTGAACGGACGAATGAATTGTACCTGGAAAATGTCAAAACTAACGTATTTTCCACAAAAATGGCTTTCAAAACAGAATATAAAACAAATTGATTTTTATTCGACATTTTGAAGATATTAGAATCGCAACTTGAAAAATAACGAAATTAGTTCATTCTCACACAAATAATCAAATTTTACAGAATTTCCGTTTAAAAACTGTACCTCTACTTTAGATCAAGAACATAACGAATTCTGTATGATTCACTAGATATTTTGAAACTTTAAGCAGTATCTTGATATGCGCTACGTAAAGCTTTCCCACATGAACCTCATGGATAACTGTGCATGATAAAAGATGTTTGAGTTTGAAAGCATGCCTGCAGTGAACGGACGAAAGAATTGTACCTGGAAAATGTCAAAACTAACGTATTTTTCACAAAAATGGCTTTCAAACCAGTAGAAAATAAAACAAATTGATTTGTATTTAACTTTTAGAAGATATTCGAATCGCAACTTGAAAGATAACAAAATTAGTTAATTCTCACACAAACATTCAAATTTTACAGAATTCTCGTTGACAACATTCACATCTACGTTACATTAAGAGCATAACGAATTCTGTATGATTCACTAGATATTTTGAAACTTTAAGCAGTATCTTGATATGCGCTACGTAAAGCTTTCCCACATGAACCTCATGGTCAACTTTGCATGATAAAAAATGTTTGAGGCTGAAAACATACGTGTAGTGAAAGTACGAATGAATTTCATTTGGACAATGTCAAAACTAACGTATTTTTCACAATAATTGGTTTCAAACAGACGAAAATAAAACAAATTTAATTTTATTCGACATTTTAAAGATATTAGAATCGCAACTTGAAAGATAACGAAATTAGATCATTCTCACACAAATATTCAAATTTCACAGAACTCTCGGTGAGAAACTTCACATCTACTTTACATTAAGAAAATAACGAATTCTGTATGATTTACTAGCTATTTTTAAACTTTAAGCAATATCTCGAAATGCGGTATTAAAAGCTTTTCCACATGCACCTCATGGTTAACTCTGCATGATCACAAATGTTTGTGTCTGAAAGCATGCGTGTATTGGAGGGACGAATGAATTGTACTTAGACAATGTCAAAACTAACGTATTTTTCACAAAAATGGTTTTCAAACAGAAGAAAATAAAACAAATTTATTCCTGTTTGACTTTTAGAAGATATTCGAATCGCAACTTGAAACAGAACAACATTAGTTAATTCTCAGACAAATAATCAAATTTTACAGAACTCTCGTTGTCAACATTCACATCCACTTTACCTTAAGGACATAACGAATTCTGTATGATTCACTAGATATTTTTAAACTTTAAGCAGTATCTCGAAATGCGGTATGAAAAGCTTTCCCACATGCACCTCATGGTAAACTCTGCATGAGCACAAATGTTTGAGTCTGAAAGCATGCCTGCAGTGAACGGACGAATGAATTGTACCAGGGAAATGTCAAAACTAACATATGATTCACAAAAATGGCTTTCAAAGCAGAAGAAAATAAAACAAAATGATTCCTGTTTGACTTTTAGAAGATATTTGAATCGCAACTTGAAACATAACAAAATTAGGTAATTCTCACACAAATAATCGCATTTTACAGAACTCTCGTTGACAACATTCACATCCACTTTACATTAAGGACATAACGAATTCTGTATGATTGACTAGATATTTTGAAACTTTAAGCAATATCTCGAAATGCGGTATGAAAAGCTTTCCCACATGCACCTCATGGTCAACTCTGCATGATCACAAATGTTGGAGTCTGAAAACATGCCTGCAGTGAACGGACGAATGAATTGTACCTGGAAAATGTCAAAACTTTCATATGTTTCACAAAAATGGCTTTCAAAGCAGAAGAAAATAAAACAAATTGATTTCTATTTGACTTTTAGAAGATATTTGAATCGCAACTTGAAACATAACAAAATTAGGTAATTCTCACACAAATAATCACATTTTACAGAACTCTCGTTGACAACATTCACATCCACTTTACATTAAGGACATAACGAATTCTGTATGATTGACTAGATATTTTGAAACTTTTAGCATTATCTTGATATGCGCAACGAAAACCTTTCCCACATGAAACTCATGGATAACTTTGCATGATAACAAATGTTTGAGTTTGAAAACATGCCTGCAGTGAACGGACGAATGAATTGTACCTGGAAAATGTCAAAACTAACGTATTTTTCACAAAAATGGCATTCAAAACAGAATATAATACAAATTGATTTTTATTCGACATTTTGAAGATATTCGAATTGCAACTTGAAAAATAACGAAATTAGTTCATTCTCACACAAATATTCTAATTTGTAAGAACTTCCGTTGAAAAACTAGACTTCTACTTAACATCAAGAACATAACGAATTCTGTATGATTCACTAGATATTTTGAAACTTTAAGCAGTATCTTGATATGCGCTACGAAAACCTATCCCACATGAAACTCATGGATAACTGTGCATGATAACAGATGTTTGAGTTTGAAAGCATGCCTGCAGTGAACGGACGAATGAATTGTACCTGGAAAATGTCAAAACTAACGTATTTTTTACAAAAATGGCTTTCAAAGCAGAAGAAATGAAAACAATTTGATTTTTATTTGACATTTTGAAGATATTCGAATCGCAGCTTGAAAGATAAAGAAACTAGTTCATTCTCACACAAACATTCAAATTTCACAGAACTCTCGGTGAGAAACTTCACATCTACTTTACATTAAGAACATAACGAATTCTGTATGACTCACTAGATATTTTGAAACTTTAAGCAGTATCTTGATATGCGCTACGAAAAATTTTCCCACATGAAACTCATGGATGTTGCATGATAACAAATGTTTCAGTCTGAAAACATGCCTGCAGTGAACGGACGAATGAATTGTACCTGGAAAATGTCAAAACTAACGTATTTTTCACAAAAATGGCTTTCGAAGCAGATGAAAATAAAACAAATTGATTTGTATTTCACTTTTAGAAGATATTCGAATCGCAACTTGCAAGATGAAAAAATTAGTTAATTATCACACAAATATTCAATTTTTGCAGAACTTCCGTTGAAAAAAATTACCTCTGCTTTACATTAAGAACATAACGAATTCTGTATGATTCACTAGATATTTTGAAACTTTAAGCAATATCTCGTAATGCGCTATAAAAAGCTTTCCTACATCAACCTTATGTTTAAATTTGCTTCATAACAAATGTTTGATTCTGAAAACATGCGTGCAGTGAATGGACGAATGAATTGTACTTGGACAATGTCAAAACTAACGTATCCTCCACAAAAATGGCATTCAAAGCAGAAGAAAATAAAACAAATTTATTTGTATTTGACTTTTTGAATATATTCGAATCGCAACTTGAAAGTGAACGATATTAGATAATTCTCACACAAATATTCAATTTTTACAGAACATCCGTTGAAAAACTTTACCTCTGCTTTACATTAAGAACATAACGAATTCTGTATGATTCAATAGATATTTTGAAACTTTAAGAAATATCTCGTAAAGCGCTGTGAAAAGCTATTCCTCATGAACCGCATATTTAAATTTGCTTGATATCAAATGCTTCCGACTGAAAGCATGCGTGTATTGGAGGGACGAATGAATTGTACTTGAAAAATGTCAAAACTAACGTATTTTTTACAAAAATGGCTTTCAAAGCAGAAGAAAAAAAAAACAAATTGATTTTTATTCGACATTTTGAAGATAGTCGAATCGCAACTTGAAAGATAACGAAATTAGTTAATTCTCACACAAATAATCAAATTTTACAGAACATCCGTTGAAAAACTTTACCTCTGCTTTACATTAAGAACATAACGAATTCTGTATGATTCAATAGATATTTTGAAACTTTAAGAAATATCTCGAAATGCGCTATGAAAAGCTATTCCTCATGAACCGCATATTTAAATTTGCTTGATATCAAATGCTTCCGACTGAAAACATGCTTGCAGTGAACGGACGAATGAATTGTACTTGGACAACGTCAAAACTAACGTATTTTCCACAAAAATGGCTTTCAAAGCAGAAGAAAATAAAGCAAATTGATTTGTATTTAACTTTGTGTAGATATTCGAATCGCAACTTGAAAGTAAACGAAATTAGATAATTCTCACACAAATATTCAAATTTCACAGAACTTCCGTTGAAAACATTTACCTCTGCTTTACATTAAGAACATAACGAATTCTGTATGATTCAATAGATATTTTGAAACTTTAAGCAATATCTCGTAATGCGCTAAAAAAAGCTTTTCCTACAACAACCTAATTGTTAAATTTGCTTCATAACAAATGTTTGATTCTGAAAACATGCGTGTAGTGGACGTACAAATGAAATTCATTTGGGCAATGTTAAAACTAACGTATTTTCCACAAAAACGACTTACAAAGCAGAAGAAAATAATACAAATTGATTTTTATTCGACATTTTGAAGATATTCGAATCGCAAATTGGAAGAGAACGAAATTAGTTAATTCTCACACAAATATTCAAATTTCACAGAAAATCCGTTGAAAAACTTTACCTCTGCTTTACATTAAGAACATAACGAATTCTGTATGATTCAATAGATATTTTGAAACTTTAAGCAATATCTCGTAATGCGCTATGAAAAGCTTTCCTACATGAACCTTATGTTTAAATTTGCTTCATAACAAATGTTTGATTCTGAAAACATGCGTGTAGTGAACGTACAAATGAAATTCATTTGGAAAATGTCAAAACTAACGTAGTTTCCACAAAAACGGCTTTGAAAGCAGAAGAAAATAATACAAATTGATTTTTATTTGACATTATGAAGACGTTCGGATCGCAGCTTGAAAGATAACGAAATTTGTTAATTCTCACACAAATATTCAAATTTTACAGAACTTCCGTTGAAAAAATTTACCTCTACATCACATTAAGAACATAACGACTTCTGTATGATTCAATAGATATTTTGAAAGTTTAGGCAAATTCTCGAAATGCGCTATGAAAAGCTTGCCTACATGAACGTTATGTTTAAATTTGCTTCATAACAAATGTTTGATTCTGAAAACATGCGTGCAGTGAACGTACAAATGAAATTCATTTGGATAATGTAAAAGCTAACGTATTTTCCACAAAAACGGCTTACAAAGCAGAAGAACATAATACAAATTGATTTGTATTTGACTTTTGAAGATATTCGAATCGCAACTTGAATGATAACGAAATTAGTTCATTCTCACACAAATATTCAAATTTTACAGAACTGCCGTTGAAAACTTTACCTCTACTTTACATTAAGAACATGACGAATTCTGTATGATTCAACAGATATTTTGAAACTTTAAGCAAATTCTCGAAATGCGCAATGAAAAGCTTTCCTACATGAACGTTATGTTTAAATTTGCTTCATAACAAATGTTTCAGTCTGAAAACATGCGTGCAGTGAACGGACGAATGAATTGAATTTGGACAATGTCAAAACTAACGTAGTTTCCAAAAAATGGCTTTCAAAGCAGAAGAAAATAATACAAATTGATTTTTATTTGACATTTTAAAGATATTCGAATCGCAACTTGAAAGTGAACGAAATTAGATAATTCTCAAACAAATATTTAAATTTTACAGAACTTCCGTTGAAAAAAATTACCTCTACTTTACATTAAGAACATAACGACTTCTGTATGATTCAATAGATATTTTGAAACTTTAAGAAATATCTCGAAATGCGCTATGAAAAGCTATTCCTCATGAACCGCATATTTAAATTTGGTTGATATCAAATGCTTCCGACTGAAAACATGCGTGCAGTGAACGGACGAATGAATTGGACTTGGGCAATGTCAAAACTAACGTATTTTCCACAAAAATGGCTTTCAAAGCAGAAGAAAATAAAGCAAATTGATTTTTATTCGACATTTTGAAGATATTCGAATCGCAACTTGAAAGAGAACGAAATTAGTTAATTCTCACACAAATATTCAAATTTTACAGAACTTCCGATGAAAAACTGTACCTCTACTTCACATTAAGAACATAACGAATTTTGTATGATTCACTAGATATTTTGAAACTTTAAGCAATATCTCGAAATACGTTATGAAAAGCTTTCCCACATGAATCTCATTGCTAACTTTGCATGATAACAAATTTTTCAGTCTGAAAACATGCGTGCAGTGAACGGACGAATGAATTGTACTTGGACAATGTCAAAACTAAAGTATCTTCCACAAAAATGGCTTTCAAAGCAGAAGAAAATAATACAAATTGATTTGTATTTGACTTTTTGAATATATTCGAATCGCAACTTGAAAGTGAACGAAATTAGTTAATTCTCACACAAATATTCAAATTATACAGAACATCCGTTGAAAAAAATTACCTCTACTTTACATTAAGAACATAACGACTTCTGTATGGTTCAATAGATATTTTGAAACTTTAAGCAAATTCTCGAAATGCGCTATGAAAATCTTTCCTACATGAACGTTATGTTTAAATTTCCTTCATAACAAATGTTTGATTCTGAAAACATGCGTGCAGTGAACGTACAAATGAAATGCATTTGGACAATGTCAAAACTAACGTAGTTTCCACAAAAACGGCTTTCAAAGCAGAAGAAAATAAAGCAAATTGATTTGTATTTGACTTTTTGAATATATTCGAATCGCAACATGAAAGTGAACGATATTAGATAATTCTCACACAAATATTCAAATTTTACAGAACTGCCGTTGAAAACTTTACCTCTACTTTACATTAAGAACATGACGAATTCTGTATGATTCAACAGATATTTTGAAACTTTAAGCAAATTCTCGAAATGCGCAATGAAAAGCTTTCCTACATGAACGTTATGTTTAAATTTGCTTCATAACAAATGTTTGATTCTGAAAAAATGTTTGCAGTGAACGGACGAATGAATTGAACTTGGACAATGTCAAAACTAACGTATTTTCCACAAAAATGGCTTTCAAAGCAAAAAGAAAATAATACAAATTGATTTGTATTTGAATTTTTGAAGATATTCGAATCGCAATTTGAAAGTGAACGATATTAGATAATTCTCACACAAATATTCAAATTATACAGAACTTCCGTTGAAAAAAATTACCTCTACTTTACATTAAGAACATAACGACTTCTGTATGATTCAATAGATATTTTGAAACTTTAAGAAATATCTCGAAATGCGCTATGAAAAGCTATTCCTCATGAACCGCATATTTAAATTTGGTTGATATCAAATGCTTCCGACTGAAAACATGCGTGCAGTGAACGGACGAATGAATTGTACTTGGGCAATGGCAAAACTAACGTAGTTTCCACAAAAATGGCTTTCAAAGCAGAAGAAAATAATACAAATTGATTTGTATTTGACTTTTTGAATATATTCGAATCGCAACTTGAAAGTGAACGAAATTAGTTAATTCTCACACAAATATTCAAATTATACAGAACATCCGTTGAAAAAAATTACCTCTACTTTACATTAAGAACATAACGACTTCTGTATGGTTCAATAGATATTTTGAAACTTTAAGCAAATTCTCGAAATGCGCTATGAAAAGCTTTCCTACATGAACGATATGTTTAAATTTGCTTCATAACAAATGTTTGATTCTGAAAACATGCGTGCAGTGAACGTACAAATGAAATTCATTTGGACAATGTCAAAACTAACATAGTTTTCACAAAAACGGCTTACAAAGCAGAAGAAAATAATACAAATTGATTTGTATTTGACTTTTTGAAGATATTCGAATCGCAACTTGAAAGTAAAGGATATTAGATAATTCTCACACAAATATTCAAATTTCACAGAACATCCGTTGAAAAACTTTACCTCTGCTTTACATTAAGAACATAACGAATTCTGTATGATTCACTAGATATTTTGAAACTTTAAGCAATATCTCGTAATGCGCTATGAAAAGCTATTCCTCATGAACCGCATATTTAAATTTGCTTGATATCAAATGCTTCCGACTGAAAACATGCGTGCAGTGAACGGACGAATGAATTGTACTTGGGCAATGTCAAAACTAACGTATTTTCCACAAAAGTGGCTTTCAAAGCAGAAGAAAATAAAGCAAATTGATTTTTATTCGACATTTTAAAGATATTCGAATCGCAACTTGAAAGTTAACGAAATGAGATAATTATCACACAAATATTCCAATTTCACAGAACATCCGTTGAAAAACTTTACCTCTGCTTTACATTAAGAACATAACGAGTTCTGTATGATTCAATAGATATTTTGAAACTTTAAGCAATATCTCGTAATGCGCTATGAAAAGCTTTCCTACAACAACCCCATTGTTAAATTTGCTTCATAACAAATGGTTGATTCTGAAAACATGCGTGTAGTGAACGTACAAATGAAATTCATTTGGATAATGTAAAAGCTAACGTATTTTCCACAAAAACGGCTTACAAAGCAGAAGAACATAATACAAATTGATTTGTATTTGACTTTTGAAGATATTCGAATCGCAACTTGAATGATAACGAAATTAGTTCATTCTCACACAAATATTCAAATTTTACAGAACTGCCGTTGAAAACTTTACCTCTACTTTACATTAAGAACATGACGAATTCTGTATGATTCAACAGATATTTTGAAACTTTAAGCAAATTCTCGAAATGCGCAATGAAAAGCTTTCCTACATGAACGTTATGTTTAAATTTGCTTCATAACAAATGTTTGATTCTGAAAAAATGCATGCAGTGAACGGACGAATGAATTGAACTTGGACAATGTCAAAACTAACGTATTTTCCACAAAAATGGCTTTCAAAGCAGAAGAAAATAATACAAATTGATTTGTATTTGCATTTTTGAAGATATTCGAATCGCAACTTGAAAGTGAACGATATTAGATAATTCTCACACAAATATTCAAATTATACAGAACTTCCGTTGAAAAAAATTACCTCTACTTTACATTAAGAACATAACGACTTCTGTATGATTCAATAGATATTTTGAAACTTTAAGAAATATCTCGAAATGCGCTATGAAAAGCTATTCCTCATGAACCGCATATTTAAATTTGGTTGATATCAAATGCTTCCGACTGAAAACATGCGTGCAGTGAACGGACGAATGAATTGAACTTGGACAATGTCAAAACTAACGTATTTTCCACAAAAATGGCTTTCAAAGCAGAAGAAAATAATACAAATTGATTTGTATTTAACTTTTTAAAGATATTCGAATCGCAACTTGAAAGTGAACGAAATTAGATAATTCTCACACAAATATTCAAATTATACAGAACTGCCGTTGAAAACTTCACATCTACTTCAAATTAAGAACATAACGAATTTTGTATGATTCACTAGATATTTTAAACTTTAAGCATTATCTCGAAATAAGTAATGAAAAGCTTTCCCACATGAATCTCATTGCTAACTTTGCATGACAACAAATGTTTCAGTCTGAAAACATGCGTGCAGTGAACGGACGAATGAATTGTACTTGGACAATGTCAAAACTAACGTATCTTCCCCAAAAATGGCTTTCAAAGCAGAAGAAAATAATACAAATTGATTTGTATTTGACTTTTTGAATATATTCGAATCGCAACTTGAAAGTGAACGAAATTAGTTAATTCTCACACAAATATTCAAATTATACAGAACATCCGTTGAAAAAAATTACCTCTACTTTACATTAAGAACATAACGACTTCTGTATGGTTCAATAGATATTTTGAAACTTTAAGCAAGTTCTCGAAATGCGCTATGAAAATCTTTCCTACATGAACGTTATGTTTAAATTTCCTTCATAACAAATGTTTGATTCTGAAAACATGCGTGCAGTGAACGTACAAATGAAATGCATTTGGACAATGTCAAAACTAACGTAGTTTCCACAAAAACGGCTTTCAAAGCAGAAGAAAATAAAGCAAATTGATTTGTATTTGACTTTTTGAATATATTCGAATCGCAACTTAAAAGTGAACGATATTAGATAATTCTCACACAAATATTCAATTTTTACAGAACTTCCGTTGAAAAACTTTACCTCTGCTTTACATTAAGAACATAACGACTTCTGTATGGTTCAATAGATATTTTGAAACTTTAAGCAAATTCTCGAAATGCGCTATGAAAAGCTTTCCTACATGAACGATATGTTTAAATTTGCTTCATAACAAATGTTTGATTCTGAAAACATGCGTGCAGTGAACGTACAAATGAAATTCATTTGGATAATGTCAAAGCTAATGTATTTTCCACAAAAACGGCTTACAAAGCAGAAGAAAATAATACAAATTGATTTGTATTTGACTTTTTGAAGATATTCGAATCGCAACTTGAAAGTGAACGATATTAGATAATTCTCACACAAATATTCAATTTTTACAGAACTTGCGTTGAAAAACTTAACCTCTACTTTACATTAAGAACATAACGACTTCTGTATGATTCAATAGATATTTTGAAACTTTCAGCAATATCTCGTAATGCGCTAAAAAAAGCTTTCCAACAACAACCTCATTGTTAAATTTGCTTCATAACAAATGTTGGTTCTGAAAACATGCGTGTGGTGAACGTACAAATGAAATTCATTTGGACAATGTCAAAGCTAACGTATTATCCACAAAAACGGCTTACCAAGCAGAAGAAAATAAGACAAATTTATTTGTAATTAAATTTTTTGAAGATATTCGAATCGCAACTTGAAAGTGAACGTTATTAGATAATTCTCACACAAATATTCAAATATTCAAATTTCTCAGAACATCCGTTGAAAAACTTTACCTCTGCTTTACATTAAGAACATAACGAATTCTGTATGATTCAATAGATATTTTGAAACTTTAAGAAATATCTCGAAATGCGCTATGAAAAGCTATTCCTCATGAACCGCATATTTAAATTTGCTTGATATCAAATGCTTCCGACTGAAAACATGCGTGCAGTGAACGGCCGAATGAATTGTACTTGGGCAATGTCAAAACTAACGTATTTTCCACAAAAATGGCTTTCAAAGCAGAAGAAAATAAAGCAAATTGATTTTTATTCGACATTTTGAAGATATTCGAATCGCAACTTGAAAGATGACGAAATTAGTTCATAATCACACAAATATTCAAATTTTACAGAACATCTGTTGAAAAACTGTACCTCTACTTTAGATCAAGAACATAACGAATTCTGTATGATTCAATAGATATTTTGAAACTTTAAGCATTATCTCGAAATACGTTATGCAAAGCTTTCCCACATGAAACTCATGGCTAACTTTGCATGATAACAAATGTTTCAGTCTGAAAACATGCTTGCAGTGAACGGACGAATGAATTGTACTTGGACAACGTCAAAACTAAAGTATTTTCCACAAAAATGGCTTTCAAAGCAGAAGAAAATAAAGCAAATTGATTTGTATTTAACTTTGTGAAGATATTCGAATCGCAAATTGAAAGAGAACGAAATTAGTTAATTCTCACACAAATATTCAAATTTCACAGAACATCCGTTGAAAAACTTTACCTCTGCTTTACATTAAGAACATAACGAATTCTGTATGATTCAATAGATATTTTGAAACTTTAAGCAATATCTCGTAATGCGCTATGAAAAGCTTTCCTACATGAACCTTATGTTTAAATTTGCTTCATAACAAATGTTTGATTCTGAAAACATGCGTGTAGTGAACGTACAAATGAAATTCATTTGGACAATGTCAAAACTAACGTAATTTCCACAAAAACGGCTTTCAAAGCAGAAGAAAATAATACAAATTGATTTGTATTTAACTTTTTGAAGATATTCGAATCGCAACTTGAAAGAGAACGAAATTAGTTAATTCTCACACAAATATTCAAATTTTACAGAACTTCCGTTGAAAAACTTTACCTCTGCTTTACATTAAGAACATAACGAATTCTGTATGATTCAATAGATATTTTGAAACTTTAAGCAATATCTCGTAATGCGCTATGAAAAGCTTTCCTACATGAACCTTATGTTTAAATTTGCTTCATAACAAATGTTTGATTCTGAAAACATGCGTGTAGTGAACGTACAAATGAAATTCATTTGGACAATGTCAAAACTAACGTAGTTTCCGCAAAAACGGCTTATAAAGCAGAAGAAAATAAAACAAAATGATTTTTATTTGACATTATGAAGACGTTCGGATCGCAACTTGAAAGATAACGAAATTTGTTAATTCTCACACAAATATTCAAATTTTACAAAACTTCCGTTGAAAAAATTTACCTCTACTTTACATTAAGAACATAACGAATTCTGTATGATTCAATAGATATTTTGAAACTTTAAGCAATATCTCGTAATGCGCTATAAAAAGCTTTCCTACAACAACCCCATTGTTAAATTTGCTTCATAACAAATGGTTGATTCTGAAAACATGCGTGTAGTGAACGTACAAATGAAATTCATTTGGACAATGTAAAAACTAACGTAGTTTCCACAAAAACGGCTTTCAAAGCAGAAGAAAATAATACAAATTTATTTTTATTTGACATTTTAAAGATATTCGAATCGCAACTTGAAAGATAACGAAATTAGTTAATTCTCACACAAATATTCAAATTTTACAGAACATCCGTTGAAAAACTTTACCTCTGCTTTACATTAAGTACATAACGAATTCTGTATGATTCACTAGATATTTTGAAACTTTAAGCAATATCTCGTAATGAGCTATGAAAAGCTTTCCTACATCAACCTTATGTTTAAATTTGCTTCATAACAAATGTTTGATTCTGAAAACATGCGAGTAGTGAACGTACATGTGAAATTCATTTGGAGAATGTCCAAACTAACGTAGTTTCCACAAAAGCGGCTTTCAAAGCAGAAGAAAATAAAACAAATTGATTTTTATTTGACATTATGAAGACGTTCGGATCGCAACTTGTAAGATAACGAAATTTTTTAATTCTCACACAAATATTAAATTTTACAGAACTTCCGATGAAAAACTGTACCTCTACTTCACATTAAGAACAGACTTCTGTATGATTCAATAGATATTTTGAAAGTTTAGGCAAATTCTCGAAATGCGCTATGAAAAGCTTTCCTACATGAACGTTATGTTTAAATTTGCTTCATAACAAATGTTTGATTCTGAAAACATGCGTGTAGTGAACGTACAAATGAAATTCAGTTGGACAATGTCAAAACTAACGTAGTTTCCACAAAAACTGCTTTCAAAGCAGAAGAAAATAATACAAATTTATTTTTATTTGACATTTTAAAGATATTCAAATGATTTAACTTTTTGAAGATATTCGAATCGCAACTTGAATGATAACGAAATTAGTTCATTCTCACACAAATATTCAAATTTTACAGAACTGCCGTTGAAAACTTTACCTCTACTTTACATTAAGAACATGACGAATTCTGTATGATTCAACAGATATTTTGAAACTTTAAGCAAATTCTCGAAATGCGCAATGAAAAGCTTTCCTACATGAACGTTATGTTTAAATTTGCTTCATAACAAATGTTTGATTCTGAAAAAATGCGTGCAGTGAACGGACGAATGAATTGAACATGGACAATGTCAAAACTAACGTATTTTCGACAAAAATGGCTTTCAAAGCAGAAGAAAATAATACAAATTGATTTGTATTTAACTTTTTAAAGATATTCGAATCGCAACTTGAAAGTGAACGAAATTAGATAATTCTCACACAAATATTCAAATTTTACAGAACTTCCGTTGAAAAAAATTACCTCTACTTTACATTAAGAACATAACGACTTCTGTATGATTCAATAGATATTTTGAAACTTTAAGAAATATCTCGAAATGCGCTATGAAAAGCTATTCCTCATGAACCGCATATTTAAATTTGGTTGATTTCAAATGCTTCCGACTGAAAACATGCGTGCAGTGAACGGACGAATGAATTGGACTTGGGCAATGTCAAAACTAACGTATTTTCCACAAAAATGGCTTTCAAAGCAGAAGAAAATATAGCAAATTGATTTTTATTCGACATTTTGAAGATATTCGAATCGCAACTTGAAAGAGAACGAAATTAGTTAATTCTCACACAAATATTCAAATTTTACAGAACTTCCGATGAAAAACTGTACCTCTACTTCACATTAAGAACATAACGAATTTTGTATGATTCACTAGATATTTTGAAACTTTAAGCAATATCTCGAAATGCGTTATGAAAAGCTTTCCCACATGAATCTCATTGCTAACTTTGCATGACAACAAATGTTTCAGTCTGAAAACATGCGTGCAGTGAACGGACGAATGAATTGTACTTGGACAATGTCAAAACTAAAGTATCTTCCACAAACATGGCTTTCAAAGCAGAAGAAAATAATACAAATTGATTTGTATTTGACTTTTTGAATATATTCGAATCGCAACTTGAAAGTGAACGAAATTAGTTAATTCTCACACAAATATTCAAATTATACAGAACATCCGTTGAAAAAAATTACCTCTACTTTACATTAAGAACATAACGACTTCTGTATGGTTCAATAGGTATTTTGAAACTTTAAGCAAATTCTCGAAATGCGCTATGAAAATCTTTCCTACATGAACGTTATGTTTAAATTTCCTTCATAACAAATGTTTGATTCTGAAAACATGCGTGCAGTGAACGTACAAATGAAATGCATTTGGACAATGTCAAAACTAACGTAGTTTCCACAAAAACTGCTTTCAAAGCAGAAGAAAATAAAGCAAATTGATTTGTATTTGACTTTTTGAATATATTCGAATCGCAACTTAAAAGTGAACGATATTAGATAATTCTCACACAAATATTCAATTTTTACAGAACTTCCGTTGAAAAACTTTACCTCTACTTTACATTAAGAACATAACGAATTTTGTATGATTCACTAGATATTTTGAAACTTTAAGCAAATTCTCGAAATGCGCTATGAAAAGCTTTCCTACATGAACGTTATGTTTAAATTTGATTCATAACAAATGTTTGATTCTGAAAACATGCGTGCAGTGAACGTACAAATTATACAATTTAACGTTACAAAAATTATAATGTCAAAGCTAACGTATTTTCCACAAAAACGGCTTACAAAGCAGAAGAAAATAATACAAATTGATTTGTATTTGACTTTTGAAGATATTCGAATCGCAACTTGAAAGTGAACGATATTAGATAATTCTCACACAAATATTCAATTTTTACAGAACTTGCGTTGAAAAACTTAACCTCTACTTTACATTAAGAACATAACGACTTCTGTATGATTCAATAGATATTTTGAAACTTTAAGCAAATTCTAAAATGCGCTATGAAAAGCTTTCCTACATGAACGTTATGTTTAAATTTGCTTCATAACAAATGTTTGATTCTGAAAACATGCGTGCAGTGAACGTACAAATGAAATTCATTTGGATAATGTCAAAGCTAATGTATTTTCCACAAAAACGGCTTACAAAGCAGAAGAAAATAATACAAATTGATTTTTATTCGACATTTTGAAGATATTCGAATCGCAAATTGAAAGAGAACGAAATTAGTTAATTCTCACACAAATATTCAATTTTTACAGATCTTGCGTTGAAAAAAATTACCTCTACTTTACATTAAGAACATAACGACTTCTGTATGATTCAATAGATATTTTGAAACTTTAAGCAAATTCTCGAAATGCGCTATGAAAAGCTTTCCTACATGAACCTTATGTTTAAATTTGCTTCATAACAAATGTTTGATTCTGAAAACATGCGTGCAGTGAACGGACGAATGAATTGTACTTGGACAATGTCAAAACTAACGTAGTTTCCACAAAAATGGCATTCAAAGCAGAAGAAAATAAAGCAAATTGATTTGTATTTGACTTTTTGAAGCTATTTGAATCGCAACTTGAAAGTGAACGAAATTAGATAATTCTCACACAAATATTCAAATTTTACAGAACTTCCGTTGAAAAACTTTACCTCTGCTTTACATTAAGAACATAACGAATTCTGTATGATTCAATAGATATTTTGAAACTTTAAGCAATATCTCGTAATGCGCTATGAAAAGCTTTCCTCATGAACCGCATATTTAAATTTGCTTGATATCAAATGCTTCCGACTGAAAACATGCGTGCAGTGAACGGACGAATGAATTGTACTTGGGCAATGTCAAAACTAACGTATTTTCCACAAAAATGGCTTTCAAAGCAGAAGAAAATAAAGCAAATTGATTTTTATTCGACATTTTGAAGATATTCGAATCGCAACTTGAAAGATAACGAAATTAGTTCATAATCACACAAATATTCAATTTTTACAGAACTTCCGTTGAAAAACTTTACCTCTGCTTTACATTAAGAACATAACGAATTCTGTATGATTCAATAGATATTTTGAAACTTTAAGAAATATCTCGAAATGCGCTATGAAAAGCTATTCCTCATGAACCGCATATTTAAATTTGCTTGATATCAAATGCTTCCGACTGAAAACATGCTTGCAGTGAACGGACGAATGAATTGTACTTGGACAACGTCAAAACTAACGTATTTTCCACAAAAATGGCTTTCAAAGCAGAAGAAAATAAAGCAAATTGATTTGTATTTAACTTTGTGTAGATATTCGATTAGCATTTTGAAAGAGAACGAAATTAGTTAATTCTCACACAAATATTCAAATTTTACAGAACTTCCGTTGAAAAAATTTACCTCTACTTTACATTAAGAACATAACGAATTCTGTATGATTCAATAGATATTTTGAAACTTTAAGCAATATCTCGTAATGCGCTATGAAAAGCTTTCCTACAACAACCTCATTTTTAAATTTGCTTCATAACAAATTTTTGATTCTGAAAACATGCGTGTAGTGAACGTACAAATGAAATTCATTTGGGCAATGTTAAAACTAACGTATTTTCCACAAAAACGGCTTACAAAGCAGAAGAAAATAATACAAATTGATTTTTATTCGACATTTTGAAGATATTCGAATCGCAAATTGGAAGAGAACGAAATTAGTTAATTCTCACACAAATATTCAAATTTTACAGAACATCCGTTGAAAAACTTTACCTCTGCTTTACATTAAGAACATAACGAATTCTGTATGATTCAATAGATATTTTGAAACTTTAAGCAATATCTCGTAATGCGCTATGAAAAGCTTTCCTACATGAACCTTATGTTTAAATTTGCTTCATAACAAATGTTTGATTCTGAAAACATGCGTGTAGTGAACGCACATGTGAAATTCATTTGGAGAATGTCCAAACTAACGTAGTTTCCACAAAAGCGGCTTTCAAAGCAGAAGAAAATAAAACAAATTGATTTTTATTTGACATTATGAAGACGTTCGGATCGCAACTTGTAAGATAACGAAATTTTTTAATTCTCACACAAATATTAAATTTTACAGAACTTCCGATGAAAAACTGTACCTCTACTTCACATTAAGAACATAACGACTTCTGTATGATTCAATAGATATTTTGAAAGTTTAGGCAAATTCTCGAAATGCGCTATGAAAAGCTTTCCTACATGAACGTTATGTTTAAATTTGCTTCATAACAAATGTTTGATTCTGAAAACATGCGTGCAGTGAACGTACAAATGAAATTCATTTGGATAATGTAAAAGCTAACGTATTTTCCACAAAAACGGCTTACAAAGCAGAAGAACATAATACAAATTGATTTGTATTTGACTTTTGAAGATATTCGAATCGCAACTTGAATGATAACGAAATTAGTTCATTCTCACACAAATATTCAAATTTTACAGAACTGCCGTTGAAAACTTTACCTCTACTTTACATTAAGAACATAACTAATTCTTTATGATTAAATAGATATTTTTAATCTTTAATAAATATCTCGAAATGCGCTATGAAAAGCTATTCCTCATGAACCGCATATTTAAATTTGCTTGATATCAAATGCTTCCGACTGAAAGCATGCGTGTATTGGAGGGACGAATGAATTGTACTTGAAAAATGTCAAAACTAACGTATTTTTTACAAAAATGGCTTTCAAAGCAGAAGAAAAAAAAAACAAATTGATTTTTATTCGACATTTTGAAGATAGTCGAATCGCAACTTGAAAGATAACGAAATTAGTTAATTCTCACACAAATAATCAAATTTTACAGAACTCTCGTTGAAAAACTTTACCTCTGCTTTACATTAAGAACATAACGAATTCTGTATGATTCAATAGATATTTTGAAACTTTAAGAAATATCTCGAAATGCGCTATGAAAAGCTATTCCTCATGAACCGCATATTTAAATTTGCTTGATATCAAATGCTTCCGACTGAAAACATGCTTGCAGTGAACGGACGAATGAATTGTACTTGGACAACGTCAAAACTAACGTATTTTCCACAAAAATGGCTTTCAAAGCAGAAGAAAATAAAGCAAATTGATTTGTATTTAACTTTGTGAAGATATTCGAATCGCAAATTGAAAGAGAACGAAATTAGATAATTCTCACACAAATATTCCAATTTCACAGAACATCCGTTGAAAAACTTTACCTCTGCTTTACATTAAGAACATAACGAATTCTGTATGATTCAATAGATATTTTGAAACTTTAAGCAATATCTCGTAATGCGCTATGAAAAGCTTTCCTACAACAACCCAATTGTTAAATTTGCTTCATAACAAATGTTTGATTCTGAAAACATGCGTGTAGTGAACGTACAAATGAAATTCATTTGGGCAATGTTAAAACTAACGTATTTTCCACATAAACGGCTGTCAAAGCAGAAGAAAATAAGACAAACTGATTTTTATTCGACATTTTGAAGATATTCGAATCGCAAATTGGAAGAGAACGAAATTAGTTAATTCTCACACAAATATTCAAATTTTACAGAATTTCCGTTGAAAAACTTTACCTCTGCTTTACATTAAGAACATAACGAATTCTGTATGATTCAATAGATATTTTGAAACTTTAAGCAATATCTCGTAATGCGCTATGAAAAGCTTTCCTACATGAACCTTATGTTTAAATTTGCTTCATAACAAATGTTTGATTCTGAAAACATGCGTGTAGTGAACGTACAAATGAAATTCATTTGGACAATGTCAAAACTAACGTAGTTTCCACAAAAACGGCTTTGAAAGCAGAAGAAAATAAAACAAATTGATTTTTATTTGACATTATGAAGACGTTCGGATCGCAACTTGAAAGATAACGAATTTTGTTAATTCTCACACAAATATTCAAATTTTACAGAACTTCAGATGAAAAACTGTACCTCTACTTCACATTAAGAACATAACGACTTCTGTATGATTCAATAGATATTTTGAAAGTTTAGGCAAATTCTCGAAATGCGCTATGAAAAGCTTTCCTACATGAACGTTATGTTTAAATTTGCTTCATAACAAATGTTTGATTCTGAAAACATGCGTGCAGTGAACGTACAAATGAAATTCATTTGGATAATGTAAAAGCTAACGTATTTTCCACAAAAACGGCTTACAAAGCAGAAGAACATAATACAAATTGATTTGTATTTGACTTTTGAAGATATTCGAATCGCAACTTGAATGATAACGAAATTAGTTCATTCTCACACAAATATTCAAATTTTACAGAACTGCCGTTGAAAACTTTACCTCTACTTTACATTAAGAACATGACGAATTCTGTATGATTCAACAGATATTTTTGAAACTTTAAGCAAATTCTCGAAATGCGCAATGAAAAGCTTTCCTACATGAACGTTATGTTTAAATTTGCTTCATAACAAATGTTTGATTCTGGAAAAATGCGTGCAGTGAACGGATGAATGAATTGAACTTGGACAATGTCAAAACTAACGTATTTTCCACAAAAATGGCTTTCAAAGCAGAAAGAAAATAATACAAATTGATTTGTATTTGAATTTTTGAAGATATTCGAATCGCAACTTGAAAGTGAACGATATTAGATAATTCTCACACAAATATTCAAATTATACAGAACTTCCGTTGAAAAAAATTACCTCTACTTTACATTAAGAACATAACGACTTCTGTATGATTCAATAGATATTTTGAAACTTTAAGAAATATCTCGAAATGCGCTATGAAAAGCTATTCCTCATGAACCGCATATTTAAATTTGGTTGATATCAAATGCTTCCGACTGAAAACATGCGTGTAGTGAACGGACGAATGAATTGGACTTGGACAATGTCAAAACTAACGTATCTTCCACAAAAAGGGCTTTCAAAGCAGAAGAAAATAAAGCAAATTGATTTTTATTCGACATTTTGAAGATATTCGAATCGCAACTTGAAAGAGAACGAAATTAGTTAATTCTCACACAAATATTCAAATTTTACAGAACTTCCGATGAAAAACTGTACCTCTACTTCACATTAAGAACATAACGAATTTTGTATGATTCACTAGATATTTTGAAACTTTAAGCAATATCTCGAAATACGTTATGAAAAGCTTTCCTACATGAATCTCATTGCTAACTTTGCATGATAACAAATTTTTCAGTCTGAAAACATGCGTGCAGTGAACGGACGAATGAATTGTACTTGGACAATGTCAAAACTAACGTATCTTCCACAAAAATGGCTTTCAAAGCAGAAGAAAATAATACAAATTGATTTGTATTTGACTTTTTGAAGATATTCGAATCGCAACTTGAAAGTGAACGAAATTAGTTAATTCTCATACAAATATTCAAATTATACAGAACTTCCGTTGAAAAAAAATTACCTCTACTTTACATTAAGAACATAACGACTTCTGTATGATTCAATAGATATTTTGAAACTTTAAGCAAATTCTCGAAATGCGCTATGAAAATCTTTCCTACATGAACGTTATGTTTAAATTTCCTTCATAACAAATGTTTGATTCTGAAAACATGCGTGTAGTGAACGCACATGTGAAATTCATTTGGAGAATGTCCAAACTAACGTAGTTTCCACAAAAGCGGCTTTCAAAGCAGAAGAAAATAAAACAAATTGATTTTTATTTGACATTATGAAGACGTTCGGATCGCAACTTGTAAGATAACGAAATTTTTTAATTCTCACACAAATATTAAATTTTACAGAACTTCCGATGAAAAACTGTACCTCTACTTCACATTAAGAACATAACGACTTCTGTATGATTCAATAGATATTTTGAAAGTTTAGGCAAATTCTCGAAATGCGCTATGAAAAGCTTTCCTACATGAACGTTATGTTTAAATTTGCTTCATAACAAATGTTTGATTCTGAAAACATGCGTGCAGTGAACGTACAAATGAAATTCATTTGGATAATGTAAAAGCTAACGTATTTTCCACAAAAACGGCTTACAAAGCAGAAGAACATAATACAAATTGATTTGTATTTGACTTTTGAAGATATTCGAATCGCAACTTGAATGATAACGAAATTAGTTCATTCTCACACAAATATTCAAATTTTACAGAACTGCCGTTGAAAACTTTACCTCTACTTTACATTAAGAACATGACGAATTCTGTATGATTCAACAGATATTTTGAAACTTTAAGCAAATTCTCGAAATGCGCAATGAAAAGCTTTCCTACATGAACGTTATGTTTAAATTTGCTTCATAACAAATGTTTGATTCTGGAAAAATGCGTGCAGTGAACGGATGAATGAATTGAACATGGACAATGTCAAAACTAACGTATTTTCCACAAAAATGGCTTTCAAAGCAGAAGAAAATAATACAAATTGATTTGTATTTGACTTTTTAAAGATATTCGAATCGCAACTTGAAAGTGAACGAAATTAGATAATTCTCAAACAAATATTCAAATTTTACAGAACTTCCGTTGAAAAAATTTACCTCTGCTTTACATTAAGAACATAACGACTTCTGTATGATTCAATAGATATTTTGAAACTTTAAGAAATATCTCGAAATGCGCTATGAAAAGCTATTCCTCATGAACCGCATATTTAAATTTGGTTGATATCAAATGCTTCCGACTGAAAACATGCGTGCAGTGAACGGACGAATGAATTGGACTTGGGCAATGTCAAAACTAACGTATTTTCCACAAAAATGGCTTTCAAAGCAGAAGAAAATAAATCAAATTGATTCTTATTCGACATTTTGAAGATATTCGAATCGCAACTTGAAAGAGAACGAAATTAGTTAATTCTCACACAAATATTCAAATTTTACAGAACTTCCGATGAAAAACTGTACCTCTACTTCACATTAAGAACATAACGAATTTTGTATGATTCACTAGATATTTTGAAACTTTAAGCATTATCTCGAAATACGTTATGAAAAGCTTTCCCACATGAATCTCATTGCTAACTTTGCATGATAACAAATTTTTCAGTCTGAAAACATGCGTGCAGTGAACGGACGAATGAATTGTACTTGGACAATGTCAAAACTAACGTATTTTCCACAAAAACTGCTTACAAAGCAGAAGAAAATAATACAAATTGATTTGTATTTGACTTTTTGAATATATTCGAATCGCAACTTGAAAGTGAACGAAATTAGTTAATTCTCACACAAATATTCAAATTATACAGAACATCCGTTGAAAAAAATTACCTCTACTTTACATTAAGAACATAACGACTTCTGTATGGTTCAATAGATATTTTGAAACTTTAAGCAAATTCTCGAAATGCGCTATGAAAATCTTTCCTACATGAACGTTATGTTTAAATTTCCTTCATAACAAATGTTTGATTCTGAAAACATGCGTGCAGTGAACGTACAAATGAAATGCATTTGGACAATGTCAAAACTAACGTAGTTTCCACAAAAACGGCTTTCAAAGCAGAAGAAAATAAAGCAAATTGATTTGTATTTGACTTTTTGAATATATTCGAATCGCAACATGAAAGTGAACGATATTAGATAATTCTCACACAAATATTCAAATTTTACAGAACTGCCGTTGAAAACTTTACCTCTACTTTACATTAAGAACATGACGAATTCTGTATGATTCAACAGATATTTTGAAACTTTAAGCAAATTCTCGAAATGCGCAATGAAAAGCTTTCCTACATGAACGTTATGTTTAAATTTGCTTCATAACAAATGTTTGATTCTGAAAACATGCGTGCAGTGAATGGACGAATGAATTGTACTTGGACAATGTCAAAACTAACGTATCCTCCACAAAAATGGCATTCAAAGCAAAAGAAAATAAAACAAATTTATTTGTATTTGAATTTTTGAAGATATTCGAATCGCAACTTGAAAGTGAACGATATTAGATAATTCTCACACAAATATTCAAATTATACAGAACTTCCGTTGAAAAAAATTACCTCTACTTTACATTAAGAACATAACGACTTCTGTATGATTCAATAGATATTTTGAAACTTTAAGAAATATCTCGAAATGCGCTATGAAAAGCTATTCCTCATGAACCGCATATTTAAATTTGGTTGATATCAAATGCTTCCGACTGAAAACATGCGTGCAGTGAACGGACGAATGAATTGTACTTGGGCAATGTCAAAACTAACGTATTTTCCACAAAAACTGCTTACAAAGCAGAAGAAAATAATACAAATTGATTTGTATTTGACTTTTTGAATATATTCGAATCGCAACTTGAAAGTGAACGAAATTAGTTAATTCTCACACAAATATTCAAATTATACAGAACATCCGTTGAAAAAAATTACCTCTACTTTACATTAAGAACATAACGACTTCTGTATGGTTCAATAGATATTTTGAAACTTTAAGCAAATTCTCGAAATGCGCTATGAAAAGCTTTCCTACATGAACGATATGTTTAAATTTGCTTCATAACAAATGTTTGATTCTGAAAACATGCGTGCAGTGAACGTACAAATGAAATTCATTTGGATAATGTCAAAGCTAATGTATTTTCCACAAAAACGGCTTACAAAGCAGAAGAAAATAATACAAATTGATTTGTATTTGACTTTTTGAAGATATTCGAATCGCAACTTGAAAGTGAACGATATTAGATAATTCTCACACAAATATTCAATTTTTACAGAACTTGCGTTGAAAAACTTAACCTCTACTTTACATTAAGAACATAACGACTTCTGTATGATTCAATAGATATTTTGAAACTTTAAGCAAATTCTCGAAATGCGCTATGAAAAGCTTTCCTACATGTACGTTATGTTTAAATTTGCTTCATAACAAATGTTTGATTCTGAAAACATGCGTGCAGTGAACGTACAAATGAAATTCATTTGGACAATGTCAAAACTAACGTAGTTTCCGCAAAAACGGCTTACAAAGCAGAAGAAAATAATACAAATTGATTTGTATTTGACTTTTTGAAGATATTCGAATCGCAACTTGAAAGTAAAGGATATTAGATAATTCTCACACAAATATTCAAATTTCACAGAACATCCGTTGAAAAACTTTACCTGTGCTTTACATTAAGAACATAACGACTTCTGTATGATTCAATAGATATTTTGAAACTTTAAGAAATATCTCGAAATGCGCTATGAAAAGCTATTCCTCATGAACCGCATATTTAAATTTGGTTGATATCAAATGCTTCCGACTGAAAACATGCGTGCAGTGAACGGACGAATGAATTGGACTTGGGCAATGTCAAAACTAACGTATTTTCCACAAAAATGGCTTTCAAAGCAGAAGAAAATATAGCAAATTGATTTTTATTCGACATTTTGAAGATATTCGAATCGCAACTTGAAAGAGAACGAAATTAGTTAATTCTCACACAAATATTCAAATTTTGCAGAACTTCCGATGAAAAACTGTACCTCTACTTCACATTAAGAACATAACGAATTTTGTATAATTCACTAGATATTTTAAACTTTAAGCATTATCTCGAAATACGTTATGAAAAGCTTTCCCACGTGAATCTCATGGCTAACTTTGCAGGACAACACATGTTTCAGTCTGAAAACATCCGTGCAGTGAACGGACGAATGAATTGTACTTGGACAATGTCAAAACTAACGTATCTTCCCCAAAAATGGCTTTCAAAGCAGAAGAAAATAATACAAATTGATTTGTATTTGACTTTTTGAATATATTCGAATCGCAACTTGAAAGTGAACGAAATTAGTTAATTCTCACACAAATATTCAAATTATACAGAACATCCGTTGAAAAAAATTACCTCTACTTTACATTAAGAACATAACGACTTCTGTATGGTTCAATAGATATTTTGAAACTTTAAGCAAATTCTCGAAATGCGCTATGAAAAGCTTTCCTACATGAACGATATGTTTAAATTTTCTTCATAACAAATGTTTGATTCTGAAAACATGCGTGCAGTGAACGTACAAATGAAATGCATTTGGACAATGTCAAAACTAACGTAGTTTCCACAAAAACGGCTTTCAAAGCAGAAGAAAATAATACAAATTGATTTTTATTTGAATTTTTTAATATATTATAATCGCAACTTGAAAGTTAACGATATTAGATAATTCTCACACAAATATTCAATTTTTACAGAACTTGCGTTGAAAAACTTAACCTCTACTTTACATTAAGAACATAACGACTTCTGTATGATTCAATAGATATTTTGAAACTTTAAGCAAATTCTCGAAATGCGCTATGAAAAGCTTTCCTACATGTACGTTATGTTTAAATTTGCTTCATAACAAATGTTTGATTCTGAAAACATGCGTGCAGTGAACGTACAAATGAAATTCATTTGGTTAATGTCAAAGCTAACGTATTTTCCACAAAAACGGCTTACAAAGCAGAAGAAAATAATACAAATTGATTTGTATTTGACTTTTTGAAGATATTCGAATCGCAACTTGAAAGTAAAGGAAATTAGATAATTCTCACACAAATATTCAAATTTCACAGAACATCCGTTGAAAAACTGTACCTCTACTTCACATTAAGAACATAACGAATTCTGTATGATTCAACAGATATTTTGAAACTTTCAGCAATATCTCGTAATGCGCTAAAAAAAGCTTTCCAACAACAACCTCATTGTTAAATTTGCTTCATAACAAATGTTGGTTCTGAAAACATGCGTGTAGTGAACGTACAAATGAAATTCATTTGGACAATGTCAAAGCTAACGTATTTTCCACAAAAACGGCTTACCAAGCAGAAGAAAATAATACAAATTTATTTGTATTTAACTTTTTGAAGATATTCGAATCGCAACTTGAAAGTGAACGAAATTAGATAATTCTCACACAAATATTCAAATTTTACAGAACTTCCGTTGAAAATCTTTACCTCTGCTTTACATTAAGAACATAACGAATTCTGTATGATTCACTAGATATTATGAAAATTTAAGAAATGTCTCGAAATGCGCTATGAAAAGCTATTCCTCATGAACCGCATATTTCAATTTGCTTGATATCAAATGCTTCCGACTGAAAACATGCGTGCCGTGAACGGCCGAATGAATTGTACTTGGGCAATGTCAAAACTAACGTATTTTCCACAAAAATGGCTTTCAAAGCAGAAGAAAATAAAGCAAATTGATTTTTATTCGACATTTTGAAGATATTCGAATCGCAACTTGAAAGATGACGAAATTAGTTCATAATCACACAAATATTCAAATTTTACAGAACATCTGTTGAAAAACTGTACCTCTACTTTAGATCAAGAACATAACGAATTCTGTATGATTCAATAGATATTTTGAAACTTTAAGCATTATCTCGAAATACGTTATGCAAAGCTTTCCCACATGAAACTCATGACTAACTTTGCATGATAACAAATGTTTCAGTCTGAAAACATGCTTGCAGTGAACGGACGAATGAATTGTACTTGGACAACGTCAAAACTAAAGTATTTTCCACAAAAATGGCTTTCAAAGCAGAAGAAAATAAAGCAAATTGATTTGTATTTAACTTTGTGAAGATATTCGAATTGCAACTTGAAAGTAAACGAAATTAGATAATTCTCACACAAATATTCAAATTTCACAGAACATCCGTTGAAAAACTTTACCTCTGCTTTACATTAAGAACATAACGAATTCTGTATGATTCAATAGATATTTTGAAACTTTAAGCAATATCTCGTAATGCGCTATGAAAAGCTTTCCTACATGAACCTTATGTTTAAATTTGCTTCATAACAAATGTTTGATTCTGAAAACATGCGTGTAGTGAACGTACAAATGAAATTCATTTGGACAATGTCAAAACTAACGTAGTTTCCACAAAAACGGCTTTCAAAGCAGAAGAAAATAATACAAATTGATTTGTATTTAACTTTTTGAAGATATTCGAATCGCAACTTGAAAGAGAACGAAATTAGTTAATTCTCACACAAATATTCAAATTTTACAGAACTTCCGTTGAAAAAATTTACCTCTACTTTACATTAAGAACATAACGAATTCTGTATGATTCAATAGATATTTTGAAACTTTAAGCAATATCTCGTAATGCGCTATGAAAAGCTTTCCTACATGAACCTTATGTTTAAATTTGCTTCATAACAAATGTTTGATTCTGAAAACATGCGTGTAGTGAACGTACAAATGAAATTCATTTGGACACTGACAAAACTACCGAAGGGTCCACATAAGCGGCTTTCAAAGCAGAAGAAAATAAAACAAATTGATTTTTATTTGACATTATGAAGACGTTCGAATCGCAACTTGAAAGATAACGAAATTTTTTAATTCTCACACAAATATTCAAATTTTACAGAACTTCCGATGAAAAACTGTACCTCTACTTCACATTAAGAACATAACGAATTCTGTATGATGCAATAGAGATTTTGAAACTTTAAGCAATATCTCGCAATGCGCTATAAAAAGCTTTCCTACAACAACCTCATTGTTAAATTTGCTTCATAACAAATGTTTGATTCTGAAAACATGCGTGTAGTGAACGTACAAATGAAATTCATTTGGACAATGTCAAAACTAACGTAGTTTCCACAAAAACGGCTTTCAAAGCAGAAGAAAATAATACAAATTTATTTTTATTTGACATTTTAAAGATATTCGAATCGCAACTTGAAAGTTAACGAAATTAGATAATTCTCACACAAATATTCCAATTTCACAGAACATCCGTTGAAAAACTTTACCTCTGCTTTACATTAAGAACATAACGAATTCTGTATGATTCAATAGATATTTTGAAACTTTAAGCAATATCTCGTAATGCGCTATGAAAAGCTTTCCTACATGAACCTTATGTTTAAATTTGCTTCATAACAAATGTTTGATTCTGAAAACATGCGTGTAGTGAACGTACAAATGAAATTCATTTGGACAATGTCAAAACTAACGTAGTTTCCACAAAAACGGCTTTCAAAGCAGAAGAAAATAATACAAATTGATTTGTATTTAACTTTTTGAAGATATTCGAATCGCAACTTGAAAGAGAACGAAATTAGTTAATTCTCACACAAATATTCAAATTTTACAGAACTTCCGTTGAAAAAATTTACCTCTACTTTACATTAAGAACATAACGAATTCTGTATGATTCAATAGATATTTTGAAACTTTAAGCAATATCTCGTAATGCGCTATGAAAAGCTTTCCTACATGAACCTTATGTTTAAATTTGCTTCATAACTAATTTTTGATTCTGAAAACATGCGTGTAGTGAACGCACATGTGAAATTCATTTGGAGAATGTCCAAACTAACGTAGTTTCCACAAAAGCGGCTTTCAAAGCAGAAGAAAATAAAACAAATTGATTTTTATTTGACATTATGAAGACGTTCGGATCGCAACTTGAAAGATAACGAAATTTTTCAATTCTCACACAAATATTCAAATTTTACAGAACTTCAGATGAAAAACTGTACCTCTACTTCACATTAAGAACATAACGAATTCTGTATGATTCAATAGATATTTTGAAACTTTAAGCAATATCTCGTAATGCGCTATGAAAAGCTTTCCTACATGAACCTTATGTTTAAATTTGCTTCATAACAAATGTTTGATTCTGAAAACATGCGTGTAGTGAACGTACAAATGAAATTCATTTGGACAATGTCAAAACTAACATAGTTTCCACAAAAACGGCTTACAAAGCAGAAGAAAATAATACAAATTGATTTGTATTTGACTTTTTGAAGATATTCGAATCGCAACTTGAAAGTAAAGGAAATTAGATAATTCTCACACAAATATTCAAATTTCACAGAACATCCGTTGAAAAACTTTACCTCTACTTCACATTAAGAACATAACGAATTTTGTATGATTCACTAGACATTTTGAAACTTTAAGCAAATTCTCGAAATGCGCTATGAAAAGCTTTCCTACATGAACGTTATGTTTAAATTTGCTTCATAACAAATGATTGATTCTGAAAACATGCGTGTAGTGAACGTACAAATGAAATTCATTTGGACAATGTCAAAACTAACATAGTTTCCACAAAAACGGCTTACAAAGCAGAAGAAAATAATACAAATTGATTTGTATTTGACTTTTTGAAGATATTCGAATCGCAACTTGAAGGATAACGAAATTAGTTCATTCTCACACAAATATTCAAATTTTACAGAACTGCCGTTGAAAACTTTACCTCTACTTTACATTAAGAACATAACGAATTCTGTATGATTCAATAGATATTTTGAAACTTTAAACAAATTCTCGTAATGCGCTAAAAAAAGCTTTCCAACAACAACCTCATTGTTAAATTTGCTTCATAACAAATGTTGGTTCTGAAAATATGCGTGTAGTGAACGTACAAATGAAATTCATTTGAACAATGTCAAAGCTAACGTATTTTCCACAAAAACGGCTTACCAAGCAGAAGAAAATAATACAAATTTATTTGTATTTAACTTATTGAAGATATTCGAATCGCAACTTGAAAGTAAAGGATATTAGATAATTCTCACACAGATATTCAATTTTTATAGAACTTCCGTTGAAAAACTTTACCTCTGCTTTACATTAAGAACATAACGAATTCTGTATGATTCAATAGATATTTTGAAACTTTAAGCAAATTCTCGAAATGCGCAATGAAAAGCTTTCCTACATGAACGTTATGTTTAAATTTGCTTCATAACAAATGTTTGATTCTGAAAAAATGCGTGCAGTGAACGTACAAATGAAATTCATTTGGTTAATGTCAAAACTAACGTATCTTCCACAAAAACGGCTTTCAAAGCAGAAGAAAATAAAACAAATTTATTTTTATTCGAAAATTTGAAGATATTCGAATCGCAACTTGAAAGTAAACGATATTAGATAATTCTCACACAGATATTCAATTTTACAGAATTGATTTTTATTCGACATTTTGAAGGTATTCGAATCGCAACTTGAAAGATGACGAAATTAGTTCATAATCACACAAATATTCAAATTTTACAGAACATCTGTTGAAAAACTGTACCTCTACTTTAGATCAAGAACATAACGAATTCTGTATGATTCAATAGATATTTTGAAACTTTAAGCAAATTCTCGAAATGCGCAATGAAAAGCTTTCCTACATGAACGTTATGTTTAAATTTGCTTCATAACAAATGTTTGATTCTGAAAACATGCGTGTAGTGAACGTACATGTGAAATTCATTTGGAGAATGTCCAAACTAACGTAGTTTCCACAAAAGCGGCTTTCAAAGCAGAAGAAAATAAAACAAATTGATTTTTATTTGACATTATGAAGACGTTCGGATCGCAACTTGTAAGATAACGAAATTTTTTAATTCTCACACAAATATTAAATTTTACAAAACTTCCGATGGAAAACTGTACCTCTACTTCACATTAAGAACATAACGAATTTTGAATGATTCAATAGATGTTTTGAAACTTTAAGCAATATCTCGTAATGCGCTATAAAAATGCTTTCCTACAACAACCTCATTGTTAAATTTGCTTCATAACAAATGTTTGATTCTGAAAACATGCGTGTAGTGAACGTACAAATGAAATTCATTTGGGCAATGTTAAAACTAACGTATTTTCCACAAAAACTGCTTACAAAGCAGAAGAAGATAATACAAATTGATTTGTATTTGACTTTTTGAAGATATTCGAATCGCAACTTGAAAGTGAACGATATTAGATAATTCTCACACAAATATTCAATTTTTACAGAACTTGCGTTGAAAAACTTAACCTCTACTTTACATTAAGAACATAACGACTTCTGTATGATTCAATAGAGATTTTGAAAGTTTAGGCAAATTCTCGAAATGCGCTATGAAAAGCTTTCCTACATGAACGTTATGTTTAAATTTGCTTCAGAACAAATGTTTGATTCTGAAAACATGCGTGCAGTGAACGTAAAAATGAAATTCATTTGGACAATGTCAAAACTAACGTATTTTCCACAAAAACGGCTTAAAAAGCAGAAGAAAATGATACAAATTGAATTGTATTTGAGTTTTTGAAGATATTCCAATCGCAACTTGAGAGTGAACGAAATTAGATAATTCTCACACAAATATTCAAATTTTACAGAACTTCCGTTGAAAACTTTAACTCTACTTTACATTAAGAACATAACGAATTCTGTATGATTCAATAGATATTTTGAAACTTTAAGCAAATTCTCAAAAATGCGCAATGAAAAGCTTTCCTACATGAACGTTATGTTTAAATTTGCTTCATAACAAATGTTTGATTCCGAAAAAATGCGTGCAGTGAACGTACAAATGAAATTCATTTGGTTAATGTCAAAGCTAACGTATTTTCCACAAAAACGGCTTACAAAGCAGAAGAAAATAATACAAATTGCTTTGTATTTGACTTTTTGAAGATATTCGAATCGCAACTTGAAAGATAACGAAATTAGTTCATTCTCACACAAACATTCAAATTTTACAGAACTCTCGTTGAAAAACTTTACCTCTACTTTACATTAAGAACATAACGAATTCTGTATGATTCAATAGATATTTTGAAACTTTAAGCAATATCTCGTAATGCGCTATGACAAGCTGTCCTACAACAACCTCATTGTTAAATTTACTTCATAACAAATGTTGGTTCTGAAAACATGCGTGTAGTGAACGTACAAATGAAATTCATTTGGTTAATGTCAAAGCTAACGTATTTGCCACAAAAACGGCTTACAAAGCAGAAGAAAATAATACAAATTGCTTTGTATTTGACTTTTTGAAGATATTCGAATCGCGACTTGAAAGTAAACGAAATTAGTTAACTCTCACACAAATATTCAAATTTCACAGAACATCCGTTGAAAAACTTTACCTCTGCTTTACATTAAGAACATAACGAATTCTGTATGATTCAATAGATATTTTGAAACTTTAAGCAATATCTCGTAATGCGCTATGAAAAGCTTTCCTACAACAACCCCATTGTTAAATTTGCTTCATAACAAATGGTTGATTCTGAAAACATGCGTGTAGTGAACGTACAAATGAAATTCATTTGGACAATGTCAAAACTAACGTAGTTTCCGCAAAAACGGCTTACAAAGCAGAAGAAAATAATACAAATTGATTTGTATTTGACTTTTTGAAGATATTCGAATCGCAACTTGAAAGTAAAGGATATTAGATAATTCTCACACAAATATTCAAATTTCACAGAACATCCGTTGAAAAACTTTACCTCTGCTTTACATTAAGAACATAACGAATTCTGTATGATTCAATAGATATTTTGAAAATATAACCAATAAAAACTAATGCGCTATAAAAATCTATCCTACATGAAACTTATGTTTGAATTTGCTTCATTACAAATGTTTGATTCTGAAAAAATGCGTGCAGTGAACGTACAAATGAAATTCATTTGGTTAATGTCAAAACTAACGTAGTTTCCACATAAACGGCTTTCAAAGCAGAAGAAAATAAAACAAATTTATTTTTATTCGAAAATTTGAAGCTATTCGAATCGCAACTTGAAAGTAAACGAAATTAGATAATTCTCACACAAATATTCAAATTTCACAGAACATCCGCTGAAAAACTTTACCTCTGCTTTACATTAAGAACATAACGAATTCTGTATGATTCAATAGATATTTTGAAACTTTAAGCAATATCTCGAAATGCGCTATGAAAAGCTATTCCTCATGAACCGCATATTTAAATTTGCTTGATATCAAATGCTTCCGACTGAAAACATGCCTGCAGTGAACGGACGAATGAATTGTACTTAGACAATGTCAAAACTAACGTATTTTTCACAAAAATGGTTTTCAAACAGAAGAAAATAAAACAAATTTATTTTTATTTGACATTTTAAAGATATTAGAATCGCAACTTGAAAGATAACGAAATTAGTTCATAATCACACAAATATTCAAATTTTACAGAACATCTGTTGAAAAACTGTACCTCTACTTTAGATCAAGAACATAACGAATTCTGTATGATTCAATAGTTATTTTGAAACTTTAAGCATTATCTCGAAATACGTTATGCAAGGCTTTCCCACATGAAACTCATGGCTAACTTTGCATGATAACAAATGTTTGAGTCTGAAAACATGCGGGCAGTGAACGGACGAATGAATTGTACTGGGACCTTGTCAAAACTAACGTATTTTCCACAAAAACTGCTTACAAAGCAGAAGAAACTAATACAACTTGATTTTTATTCGAAAATTTGAAGTCATTCGAATCGCAACTTGAAAGATAACGAAACTAGTTCATTCTCACACAAACATTCAAATTTTACAGAACTCTCGTTGAAAAACTGTACGTCTACTTTACATTAAGAACATAACGAATTCTGTATGATTCAATAGATATTTTGAAACATTATACAATATCTCGAAATGCGCTATGAAAAGCTTTCCTACAACAACCTGATTGTTAAATTTGCTTCATAACAAATGTTGGTTCTGAAAACATGCGTGTAGTGAACGTACAAATGAAATTCATTTGGACAATGTCAAAACTAACGCATCTTCCACAAAAACGGCTTTCAAAGCAGAAGAAAATAATACAAATTGATTTGTATTTGACTTTTGAAGATATTCAAATCGCAACTTGAAAGTGAACGATATTAGATAATTCTCACACAAATATTCAAATTATACAGAACTTCCGTTGAAAAAAATTACCTCTACTTTACATTAAGAACATAACGACTTCCGTATGATTCAATAGATATTTTGAAACTTTAAGCAAATTCTCGAAATGCGCTATGAAAAGCTTTCCTACAATAACCTCATTGTTAAATTTGCTTTATAACAAATGTTGGTTCTGAAAACATGCGTGTAGTGAACGTACAAATGAAATTCATTTGGACAATGTGAAAGCTATCGTAGTTTCCACAAAAACGGCTTTCAAAGCAGAAGAAAATAATACAAATTGATTTGTATTTAACTTTGTGAAGATATTCGAATCGCAAATTGAAAGAGAACGAAATTAGTTAATTCTCACACAAATATTCAAATTTCACAGAACATCCGTTGAAAGACTTTACCTCTGCTTTACATTAAGAACATAACGAATTCTGTATGATTCACTAGATATTTTGAAACTTTAAGCAATATCTCGTAATGCGCTATGAAAAGCTTTCCTACATGAACCTTATGTTTAAATTTGCTTCATAACAAATGTTTGATTCTGAAAACATGCGTGTAGTGAACGTACAAATGAAATTCATTTGGACAATGTCAAAACTAACGTAGTTTCCACAAAAACGGCTTTCAAAGCAGAAGAAAATAATACAAATTTATTTTTATTTGACATTTTAAAGATATTCGAATCGCAACTTGAAAGTTAACGAAATTAGATAATTCTCACACAAATATTCAAATTTTACAGAACTTCCGTTGAAAAAATTTACCTCTACTTTACATTAAGAACATAACGAATTCTGTATGATTCACTAGATATTTTGAAACTTTAAGCAATATCTCGTAATGCGCTATGAAAAGCTTTCCTACATGAACCTTATGTTTAAATTTGCTTCATAACAAATGTTTGATTCTGAAAACATGCGTGTAGTGAACGCACATGTGAAATTCATTTGGAGAATGTCCAAACTAACGTAGTTTCCACAAAAGCGGCTTTCAAAGCAGAAGAAAATAAAACAAATTGATTTTTATTTGACATTATGAAGACGTTCGGATCGCAACTTGAAAGATAACGAAATTTTTCAATTCTCACACAAATATTCAAATTTCACAGAACATCCGTTGAAAAACTGTACCTCTACTTCACATTAAGAACATAACGAATTTTGTATGATTCACTAGACATTTTGAAACTTCAAGCATTATCTCGAAATACGTTATGAAAAGCTTTCCTACATGAATCTCATGGCTAACTTTGCATGACAACAAATGTTTCAGTCTGAAAACATGCGTGCAGTGAACGGACGAATGACTTGTACTAGGACAATGTCAAAACTAAAGTATCTTCCACAAAAATGGCTTTCAAAGCAGAAGAAAATAATACAAATTGATTTGTATTTGACTTTTTGAAGATATTCGAATCGCAACTCGAAAGTGAACGATATT
This sequence comes from Diplolepis rosae, assembly GCA_030998225.1. NCBI lineage: Eukaryota > Metazoa > Arthropoda > Insecta > Hymenoptera > Diplolepididae > Diplolepis > Diplolepis rosae. Next base: position 215,607 of record JAPYXD010000688.1, on the reverse strand, counting down.
AGATAATTCTCACACAAATATTCAATTTTTACAGAACTTGCGTTGAAAAACTTAACCTCTACTTTACATTAAGAACATAACGACTTCTGTATGATTCAATAGATATTTTGAAACTTTAAGCAAATTCTCGAAATGCGCTATGAAAAGCTTTCCTACATGTACGTTATGTTTAAATTTGCTTCATAACAAATGTTTGATTCTGAAAACATGCGTGCAGTGAACGTAAAAATGAAATTCATTTGGACAATGTCAAAACTAACGTATTTTCCACAAAAACGGCTTAAAAAGCAGAAGAAAATGATACAAATTGAATTGTATTTGAGTTTTTGAAGATATTCGAATCGCAACTTGAAGGATAACGAAATTAGTTCATTCTCACACAAATATTCAAATTTTACAGAACTGCCGTTGAAAACTTTACCTCTACTTTACATTAGGAACATAACGAATTCTGTATGATTCAATAGATATATTGAAACTTTAAGCAAATTCTCGAAATGCGCAATGAAAAGCTTTCCTACATGAACGTTATGTTTAAATTTGCTTCATAACAAATGTTTGATTCTGAAAAAATGCGTGCAGTGAACGGACGAATGAATTGAACTTGGACACGTTCAAAACTAACGTATTTTCCACAAAAATGGCTTTCAAAGCAGAAGAAAATAAAACAAATTTATTTTTATTCGAAAATTTGAAGTTATTCGATTTGCAAATTGAAAGAGATGGAATAAGATAATTCGCACACAAATATTCAAATTTCACAGAACATCCGTTGAAAGACTTTACCTCTGCTTTACATTAAGAACATAACGAATTCTGTATGATTCAATAGATATTTTGAAACTTTAAGCAATATCTCGTAATGCGCTATGAAATGCTTTCCTACATGAAACACAGGGCTAACTTTTCATGATAACAAATGTTTCAGTCTGAAAACATGCGTGCAGTTAACGGACGAATGAAATTCATTTGGACATTGTCAAAACTAACGTATTTTCCAAAAAATGGCTTTCAAAGCAGAAGAAAATAAAGCAAATTGATTTGTATTTAACTTTTTGAAAATATTCGAATTGCAACTTGAAAGAGAACGAAATTAGTTAATTCTCACACAAATATTCAAATTTCACAGAACTTCCGTTGAAAAACTTTACCTCTTCTTTTCATTAAGAACATAACGAATTCTGTATGATTCAATAGATATTTTGAAACTTTAAGCAATATCTCGTAATGCGCTATGAAAAGCTTTCCTACATGAACCTTATGTTTAAATTTGCTTCATAACAAATGTTTGATTCTGAAAACATGCGTGTAGTGAACGTACAAATGAAATTCATTTGGACAATGTCAAAACTAACGTAGTTTCCACAAAAACGGCTTTCAAAGCAGAAGAAAATAATACAAATTTATTTTTATTTGACATTTTAAAGATATTCGAATCGCAACTTGAAAGAGAACGAAATTAGTTAATTCTCACACAAATATTCAAATTTTACAGAACTTCCGTTGAAAAAATTTACCTCTACTTTACATTAAGAACATAACGAATTCTGTATGATTCACTAGATATTTTGAAACTTTAAGCAATATCTCGTAATGCGCTATGAAAAGCTTTCCTACATGAACCTTATGTTTAAATTTGCTTCATAACAAATGTTTGATTCTGAAAACATGCGTGTAGTGAACGTACAAATTAAATTCATTTGGACAATGTCAAAACTAACGTAGTTTCCACATAAAGGGCTTTAAAAGCAGAAGAAAATAAAACAAACTGATTTTTATTTGACATTATGAAGACGTTCGGATCGCAACTTGAAAGATAACGAAATTTTTCAATTCTCACACAAATATTCAAATTTTGCAGAACTTCCGATGAAAAACTGTACCTCTACTTCACATTAAGAACATAACGAATTTTGTATGATTCAATAGATGTTTTGAAACTTTAAGCAATATCTCGAAATACGTTATGAAAAGCTTTCCTACATGAATCTCATGGCTAACTTTGCATGACAACAAATGTTTCAGTCTGAAAACATGCGTGCAGTGAACGGACGAATGAATTGTACTTGGAAAATGTCAAAACTAACGTATCTTCCACAAAAATGGCTTTCAAAGCAGAAGAAAATAATACAAATTGATTTGTATTTGACTTTTTGAAGATATTCGAATCGCAACTTGAAAGTGAACGATATTAGATAATTCTCACACAAATATTCAATTTTTACAGAACTTGCGTTGAAAAACTTAACCTCTACTTTACATTAAGAACATAACGACTTCTGTATGATTCAATAGATATTTTGAAACTTTAAGCAAATTCTCGAAATGCGCTATGAAAAGCTTTCCTACATGTACGTTATGTTTAAATTTGCTTCATAACAAATGTTTGATTCTGAAAACATGCGTGCAGTGAACGTAAAAATGAAATTCATTTGGACAATGTCAAAACTAACGTATTTTCCACAAAAACGGCTTAAAAAGCAGAAGAAAATAATACAAATTGATTTGTATTTGACTTTTTGAAGATATTCCAATCGCAACTTGAATGTAAACGAAATTAGATAATTCTCACACAAATATTCAAATTTTACAGAACTTCCGTTGAAAACTTTACCTCTACTTTACATTAGGAACATAACGAATTCTGTATGATTCAATAGATATATTGAAACTTTAAGCAAATTCTCGAAATGCGCAATGAAAAGCTTTCCTACATGAACGTTATGTTTAAATTTGCTTCATAACAAATGTTTGATTCTGAAAAAATGCGTGCAGTGAACGGACGAATGAATTGAACTTGGACACGTTCAAAAATAACGTATCTTCCAGAAATATGGCTTTCAAATCAGGAGAAAATATAACAAATTTATTTTTATTCGAAAATTTGAAGTTATTCGATTTGCAAATTGAAAGAGATGGAATTAGTTAATTCGCACACAAATATTCAAATTTTACAGAACTTCCGTTGAAAAACTTTACCTCTTCTTTACATTAAGAACATAACGAATTCTGTATGATTCAATAGATATTTTGAAACTTTAAGCAAATTCTCGAAATGCGCTATGAAAAGATTTCCTACATGAAACACAGGGCTAACTTTTCATGATAACAAATGTTTCAGTCTGAAAACATGCGTGCAGTGAACGGACGAATGAAATTCATTTGGACAATGTCAAAACTAACGTAGTTTCCAAAAAATGGCTTTCAAAGCAGAAGAAAATAATACAAATTGATTTGTATTTAACATTTTAAAGATATTCGAATCGCAACTTGAAAGAGAACGAAATTAGTTAATTCTCACACAAATATTCAAATTTTACAAAACTTCCGTTGAAAAAATTTACCTCTACTTTACATTAAGAACATACAGAATTCTGTATGATTCAATAGATATTTTGAAACTTTATGCAAATTCTCGAAATGCGCTATAAAAAGCTTTCCTACAACAACCTCATTGTTAAATTTGCTTCATAACAAATGTTTGATTCTGAAAACATGCGTGTAGTGAACGTACAAATGAAATTCATTTGGACAATGTCAAAACTAACGTAGTTTCCACAAAAACAGCTTACAAAGCAGACGAAAATAATACAAATTGATTTGTATTTGACTTTTTGAAGATATTCGAATTGCAACTTGAAAGAGAACGAAATTAGTTAATTCTCAAACAAATATTCAAATTTTACAGAACTTCCGTTGAAAAAATTTACCTCTACTTTACATTAAGAACATAACGAATTCTGTATGATTCACTAGATATTATGAAAATTTAAGCAATATCTCGTAATGCGCTATAAAAAGCTTTCCTACAACAACCTCATTGTTAAATTTGCTTCATAACAAATGTTTGATTCTGAAAACATGCGTGTAGTGAACGTACAAATGAAATTCATTTGGACAATGTCAAAACTAACGTAGTTTCCACAAAAACGGCTTTTAAAGCAGAAGAAAATAATACAAATTGATTTGTATTTGACTTTTTGAAGATATTCGAATCGCAACTTGAAAGTGAACGAAATTAGATAATTCTCAAACAAATATTCAAATTTTACAGAACTTCCGTTGATAAAATTTACCTCTACTTTACATTAAGAACATAACGAATTCTGTATGATTCAATAGATATTTTGAAAATTTAAGCAATATCTCGAAATGCGCTATGTAAAGCTTTCCTACATGAACCTTATGTTTAAATTTGCTTCATAACAAATGTTTGATTCTGAAAACATGCGTGTAGTGAACGTACAAATGAAATTCATTTGGACAATGTCAAAACTAACGTAGTTTCCACATAAACGGCTTTCAAAGCAGAAGAAAATAAAACAAAATGATTTTTATTTGACATTATGAAGACGTTCGGATCGCAACTTTAAAGATAACGAAATTTTTCAATTCTCACACAAATATTCAAATTTTACAGAACTTCAGATGAAAAACTGTACCTCTACTTCACATTAAGAACATAACGAATTCTGTATGATTCACTAGATATTTTGAAACTTTAAGCAATATCTCGTAATGCGCTATGAAAAGCTTTCCTACATGAACCTTATGTTTAAATTTGCTTCATAACAAATGTTTGATTCTGAAAACATGCGTGTAGTGAACGTACAAATGAAATTCATTTGGACAATGTCAAAACTAACGTAGTTTCCACAAAAACGGCTTTCAAAGCAGAAGAAAATAATACAAATTTATTTTTATTTGACATTTTAAAGATATTCGAATCGCAACTTGAAAGTGAACGAAATTAGATAATTCTCACACAAATATTCAAATTTTACAGAACTTCCGTTGAAAAACTGTACCTCTACTTTACATTAAGAACATTACGAATTCTTTATGATTCAATAGAGATTTTGAAAATTTAAGCAATATCTCGAAATGCGCTATGAAAAGCTTTCCTACATGAACCTTATGTTTAAATTTGCTTCATAACAAATGTTTGATTCTGAAAACATGCGTGTAGTGAACGTACAAATGAAATTCAGTTGGACAATGTCAAAACTAACGTAGTTTCCACATAAACGGCTTTCAAAGCATAAGAAAATAAAACAAACTGATTTTTATTTGACATTATGAAGACGTTCGGATCGCAACTTGAAAGATAACGAAATTTTTCAATTCTCACACAAATATTCAAATTTTACAGAACTTCCGATGAAAAACTGTACCTCTACTTCACATTAAGAACATAACGAATTTTGTATGATTCAATAGATGTTTTGAAACTTTAAGCAATATCTTGAAATGCGCTATGAAAAGCTTTCCTACATGAACCTTATGTTTAAATTTGCTTCATAACAAATGTTTGATTCTGAAAACATGCGAGTAGTGGACGTACAAATGAAATTCATTTGGACCATGTCAAAACTAACGTATTTTCCACAAAAACGGCTTAAAAAGCAGAAGAAAATAATACAAATTTATTTTTATTTGACATTTTAAAGATATTCGAATCGCAACTTGAAAGAGAACGAAATTAGTTAATTCTCACACAAATATTCAAATTTTACAGAACTTCCGTTGAAAAAATTTACCTCTACTTTACATTAAGAACATAACGAATTCTGTATGATTCACTAGATATTTTGAAACTTTAAGCAATATCTCGTAATGCGCTATGAAAAGCTTTCCTACATGAACCTTATGTTTAAATTTGCTTCATAACAAATTTTTGATTCTGAAAACATGCGTGTAGTGAACGCACATGTGAAATTCATTTGGAGAATGTCCAAACTAACGTAATTTCCACAAAAGCGGCTTTCAAAGCAGAAGAAAATAAAACAAACTGATTTTTATTTGACATTATGAAGACGTTCGGATCGCAACTTGAAAGATAACGAAATTTTTCAATTCTCACACAAATATTCAAATTTTACAGAACTTCCGATGAAAAACTGTACCTCTACTTCACATTAAGAACATAACGAATTCTGTATGATTCAATAGATATTTTGAAACTTTAAGCAAATTCTCGAAATGCGCAATGAAAAGCTTTCCTACATGAACGTTATGTTTAAATTTGCTTCATAACAAATGATTGATTCTGAAAACATGCGTGCAGTGAACGTAAAAATGAAATTCATTTGGATAATGTCAAAGCTAACGTATTTTCCACAAAAACGGCTTACAAAGCAGAAGAAAATAATACAAATTGATTTGTAGTTGACTTTTTTGAAGATATTCGAATCGCAACTTGAAGGATAACGAAATTAGTTCATTCTCACACAAATATTCAAATTTTACAGAACTGCCGTTGAAAACTTTACCTCTACTTTACATTAAGAACATAACGAATTCTGTATGATTCAATAGATATTTTGAAACTTTAAGCAAATTCTCGAAATGCGCAATGAAAAGCTTTCCTACATGAACGTTATGTTTAAATTTGCTTCATAACAAATGTTTGATTCTGAAAACATGCGTGCAGTGAACGGACGAATGAATTGAACATGGACAATGTCAAAACTAACGTATTTTCCACAAAAATGGCTTCCAAAGCAGAAGAAAATAAAGCAAATTGATTTGTATTTAACTTTTTGAAGATATTCGAATCGCAACTTGAAGGATAACGAAATTAGTTAATTCTCACACAAATATTCAAATTTTACAGAACTTCCGTTGAAAACTTTACCTCTACTTTACATTAAGAACATAACGAATTCTGTATGATTCAATCGATATTTTGAAACTTTAAGCATTATCTCGAAATACGTTATGCAAAGCTTTCCCACATGAAACTCATGGCTAACTTTGCATGATAACAAATCTTTCAGTCTGAAAACATGCGTGCAGTGAACGGACGATTCAATTGTACTTGGACAATGTCAAAACAACCGCATCTTCCCCAAAAATGGCTTTCAAAGCAGAAGAAAATAAAACAAATTTATTTTTATTTGAAAATTTGAAGTTATTCGAATCGCAACTTGAAAGAGCACGAAATTAGTTAATTCTCAAACAAATATTCAAATTTTACAGAACTTCCGTTGAAAAAATTTACCTCTGCTTTACATTATGAACATAACGAATTCTGTATGATTCAATAGAGATCTTGAAACTTTAATCAATATCTCGAAATGCGCTATGAAAAGCTTTCCTACATGAACCTTATGGTCAAATTTGCTTCATAACAAATGTTTGATTCTGAAATCATGCGTGTATTGAACGCACATGTGAAATTCATTTGGAGAATGTCCAAACTAACGTAATTTCCACAAAAGCGGCTTTCAAAGCAGAAGAAAATAAAACAAATTGATTTTTATTTGACATTATGAAGACGTTCGGATCGCAACTTGAAAGATAACGAAATTTTTTAATTCTCACACAAATATTCAAATTTTACAGAACTTCCGATGAAAAACTGTACCTCTACTTCACATTAAGAACATAACGAATTCTGTATGATTCAATAGATATTTTGAAACTTTAAGCAATATCTCGAAATGCGCAATGAAAAGCTTTCCTACATGAACGTTATGTTTAAATTTGCTTCATAACAAATGTTTGATTCTGAAAACATGCGTGCAGTGAACGTAAAAATGAAATTCATTTGGACAATGTCAAAACTAACGTATTTTCCACAAAAACGGCTTAAAAAGCAGAAGAAAATGATACAAATTGATTTGTAGTTGACTTTTTGAAGATATTCGAATCGCAACTTGAAGGATAACGAAATTAGTTCATTCTCACACAAATATTCAAATTTTACAGAACTGCCGTTGAAAACTTTACCTCTACTTTACATTAAGAACATAACGAATTCTGTATGATACAATATATATATTGAAACATTAAGCAAAATCTCGAAATGCGCAATGAAAAGCTATCCTACATGAACCTAATGTTTAAATTTGCTTCATAACAAATGTTTGATTCTGAAAACATGCGTGCAGTGAACGGACGAATGAATTGTACTTGGACAATGTCAAAACTAACGTATTTTGAAAAAAATGGCTTTCAAAGCAGAAGAAAATAATACAAATTGATTTGTATTTAACTTTTTGAAGATATTCTAATCTCAACTTGAAAGATAACGAAATTAGTTAATTCTCGCAAAATATTCAAATTTTACAAAACTTCCGTTGAAAAACTGTACCTCTACTTTACATTAAGAACATAACGAATTCTGTATGATTCAATAGATATTTTGAAAATTGAAGCAATATCTCGAAATGCGCTATGAAAAGCTTTCCTACATGAACCTTATGGTCAAATTTGCTTCATAACAAATGTTTGATTCTGAAAACATGCGTGTAGTGAACGTACAAATGAAATTCATTTGGACAATGTCAAAACTAACGTAGTTTCCACAAAAACGGCTTACAAAGCAGAAGAAAATAATACAAATTGATTTGTATTTGACTTTTTGAAGATATTCGAATCGCAACTTGAAAGAGAACAAAATTAGTTAATTCTCACACAAATATTCAAATTTTACAGAACTTCCGTTGAAAAAATTTACCTCTGCTTTACATTAAGAACATAACGAATTCTGTATGATTCACTAGATATTTTGAAACTTTAAGCAATATCTCGTAATGCGCTATAAAAAGCTTTCCTACAACAACCTCATTGTTAAATTTGCTTCATAACAAATGTTTGATTCTGAAAACATGCGTGTAGTGAACGTACAAATGAAATTCATTTGGACAATGTCAAAACTAACGTAGTTTCCACAAAAATGGCTTTGAAAGCAGAAGAAAATAAAACAAATTGATTTTTATTTGACATTATGAAGACGTTCGGATCGCAACTTGAAAGATAACGAAATTTTTCAATTCTCACACAAATATTCAAATTTTACAGAACATGCGTTGAAAAACTTTACCTCTACTTTACATTAAGAACATAACGAATTCTGTATGATTCAATCGATATTATGAAACTTTAAGCAAATTCTCGAAATGCGCTATGAAAATCTTTCCTACATGAACGTTATGTTTAAATTTGCTTCATAACAAATGTTTGATTCTAAAAAAATGCGTGCAGTGAACAGAAGAATGCATTGTACTTGGACAATGTCAAAACTAACGTAGTTTCCACAAAAACGGCTTCCAAAGCAGAAGAAAATAAAGCAAATTGATTTGTATTTAACTTTTTGAAGATATTCGAATCGCAACTTGAAGGATAACGAAATTAGTTAATTCTCACACAAATATTCAAATTTTACAGAACTTCCGTTGAAAACTTTACCTCTACTTTACATTAAGAACATAACGAATTCTGTATGATTCAATCGATATTTTGAAACTTTAAGCATTATCTCGAAATACGTTATGCAAAGCTTTCCCACATGAAACTCATGGCTAACTTTGCATGATAACAAATCTTTCAGTCTGAAAACATGCGTGCAGTGAACGGACGATTCAATTGTACTTGGACAATGTCAAAACAACCGCATCTTCCACAAAAATGGCTTTCAAAGCAGAAGAAAATAAAACAAATTTATTTTTATTTGAAAATTTGAAGATATTCGAATCGCAACTTGAAAGAGAACGAAATTAGTTAATTCTCACACAAATATTCAAATTTTACAGAACTTCCGTTGAAAAAATTTACCTCTACTTTACATTATGAACATAACGAATTCTGTATGATTCAATAGATATTTTGAAAATTTAAGCAATATCTCGAAATGCGCTATGTAAAGCTTTCCTACATGAACCTTATGTTTAAATTTGCTCCATAACAAATTTTTGATTCTGAAAACATGCGTGTAGTGAACGTACAAATGAAATTCATTTGGACAATGTCAAAACTAACGTAGTTTCCACATAAACGGCTTTCAAAGCAGAAGAAAATAAAACAAACTGATTTTTATTTGACATTATGAAGACGTTCGGATCGCAACTTGAAAGATAACGAAATTTTTCAATTCTCACACAAATATTCAAATTTTACAGAACTTCCGATGAAAAACTGTACCTCTACTTCACATTAAGAACATAACGAATTCTGTATGATTTAATAGATATTTTGAAACTTGAAGCAATATCTCGAAATGCGCTATGAAAAGCTTTCCTACATGAACCTTATGGTCAAATTTGCTTCATAACAAAAGCTTGATTCTGAAAACATGCGTGTAGTGAACGTACAAATGAAATTCATTTGGACAATGTCAAAACTAACGTAGTTTCCACAAAAATGGCTTTGAAAGCAGAAGAAAATAAAACAAACTGATTTTTATTTGACATTATGAAGACGTTCGGATCGCAACTTGAAAGATAACGAAATTTTTCAATTCTCACACAAATATTCAAATTTTACAGAACATGCGTTGAAAAACTTTACCTCTACTTTACATTAAGAACATAACGAATTCTGTATGATTCAATAGAGATTTTGAAACTTTAAGCAATATCTCGAAATGCGCTATGAAGAGCTTTCCTACATGAACCTTATGGTCAAATTTGCTTCATAACAAAAGTTTGATTCTGAAAACATGCGTGTAGTGAACGTACAAATGAAATTCAGTTGGACAATGTCAAAACTAACGTATTTTCCACAAAAACGGCTTAAAAAGCAGAAGAAAATAATACAAATTGATTTGTATTTGACTTTTTGAAGATATTCGAATTGCAACTTGAAAGAGAACGAAATTAGTTAATTCTCAAACAAATATTCAAATTTTACAGAACTTCCGTTGAAAAAATTTACCTCTACTTTACATTAAGAACATAACGAATTCTGTATGATTCACTAGATATTATGAAAATTTAAGCAATATCTCGTAATGCGCTATAAAAAGCTTTCCTACAACAACCTCATTGTTAAATTTGCTTCATAACAAATGTTTGATTCTGAAAACATGCGTGTAGTGAACGTACAAATGAAATTCATTTGGACAATGTCAAAACTAACGTAGTTTCCACAAAAACGGCTTACAAAGCAGAAGAAAATAATACAAATTGATTTGTATTTAACTTTTTGAAGATATTCGAATCGCAACTTGAAAGAGAACGAAATTAGTTAATTCTCACACAAATATTCAAATTTTACAGAACTTCCGTTGAAAAAATTTACCTCTACTTTACATTAAGAACATAACGAATTCTGTATGATTCAATAGATATTTTGAAAATTTAAGCAATATCTCGAAATGCGCTATGTAAAGCTTTCCTACATGAACCTTATGTTTAAATTTGCTTCATAACAAATTTTTGATTCTGAAAACATGCGTGTAGTGAACGTACAAATGAAATTCATTTGGACAATGTCAAAACTAACGTAGTTTCCACATAAACGGCTTTCAAAGCAGAAGAAAATAAAACAAACTGATTTTTATTTGACATTATGAAGACGTTCGGATCGCAACTTTAAAGATAACGAAATTTTTCAATTCTCACACAAATATTCAAATTTTACAGAACTTCAGATGAAAAACTGTACCTCTACTTTACCTTAAGAACATTACGAATTCTTTATGATTTAATAGATATTTTGAAACTTGAAGCAATATCTCGAAATGCGCTATGAAAAGCTTTCCTACATGAACCTTATGGTCAAATTTGCTTCATAACAAATGTTTGATTCTGAAAACATGCGTGTAGTGAACGTACAAATGAAATTCATTTGGACAATGTCAAAACTAACGTAGTTTCCACAAAAATGGCTTTCAAAGCAGAAGAAAATAAAACAAACTGATTTTTATTTGACATTATGAAGACGTTCGGATCGCAACTTGAAAGATAACGAAATTTTTCAATTCTCACACAAATATTCAAATTTTACAGAACATGCGTTGAAAAACTTTACCTCTACTTTACATTAAGAACATAACGAATTCTGTATGATTCAATAGAGATTTTGAAACTTTAAGCAATATCTCGAAATGCGCTATGAAGAGCTTTCCTACATGAACCTAATGGTCAAATTCGCTTCATAAAAAAAGTTTGATTCTGAAAACATGCGTGTAGTAAACGTACAAATGAAATTCACTTGGACAATGTCAAAACTAACGTAGTTTCCACAAAAACGGCATTTAAAGCAGAAGAAAATAATACAAATTGATTTGTATTTAACTTATTGAAGATATTCGAATCGCAACTTGAAAGAGAACGAAATTAGATAATTCTCAAACAAATATTCAAATTTTACAGAACTTCCGTTGATAAAATTTACCTCTACTTTACATTAAGAACATAACGAATTCTGTATGATTCACTAGATATTATGAAACTTTAAGCAATATCTTGAAATGCGCTATAAAAAGCTTTCCTACAACAACCTCATTGTTAAATTTGCTTCATAACAAATGTTTGATTCTGAAAACATGCGTGTAGTGAACGTACAAATGAAATTCATTTGGACAATGTCAAAACTAACGTATTTTCCACAAAAACTGCTTACAAAGCAGAAGAAAATAATACAAATTGATTTGTATTTAACTTTTTGAAGATAATCGAATCGCAACTTGAAAGAGAACAAAATTAGTTAATTCTCACACAAATATTCAAATTTTATAGAACTTCAGATGAAAAACTGTACCTCTACTTTACATTAAGAACATAACGAATTCTGTATGATTTAATAGATATTTTGAAACTTTAAGCAATATCTCGAAATGCGCTATGAAAAGCTTTCCTACATGAACCTTATGGTCAAATTTGCTTCATAACAAATGTTTGATTCTGAAAACATGCGTGTAGTGAACGTACAAATGAAATTCATTTGGACAATGTCAAAACTAACGTAGTTTCCACAAAAACGGCATTTAAAGCAGAAGAAAATAATACAATTTGATTTGTATTTGACTTTTTGAAGATATTCGAATCGCAACTTGAAAGTGAACGAAATTCGATAATTCTCACACAAATATTCAAATTTTACAGAACTTCCGTTGAAAAAATTTACCTCTACTTTACATTAAGAACATAACGAATTCTGTATGATTCACTAGATATTTTGAAACTTTAAGCAATATCTCGAAATGCGCTATGAAAAGCTTTCCTACATGAACCTTATGTTTAAATTTGCTTCATAACAAATGTTTGATTCTGAAAACATGCGTGTAGTGAACGTACAAATGAAATTCATTTGGACAATGTCAAAACTAACGTAGTTTCCACATAAACGGCTTTCAAAGCAGAAGAAAATAAAACAAACTGATTTTTATTTGACATTATGAAGACGTTCGGATCGCAACTTGAAAGATAACGAAATTTTTCAATTCTCACACAAATATTCAAATTTTACAGAACTTCCGATGAAAAACTGTACCTCTACTTCACATTAAGAACATTACGAATTCTTTATGATTTAATAGATATTTTGAAACTTTAAGCAATATCTCGAAATGCGCTATGAAAAGCTTTCCTACATGAACCTTATGGTCAAATTTGCTTCATAACAAATGTTTGATTCTGAAAACATGCGTGTAGTGAACGTACAAATGAAATTCATTTGGACAATGTCAAAACTAACGTAGTTTCCACATAAACGGCTTTCAAAGCAGAAGAAAATAAAACAAACTGATTTTTATTTGACATTATGAAGACGTTCGGATCGCAACTTGAAAGATAACGAAATTTTTCAATTCTCACACAAATATTCAAATTTTACAGAACATGCGTTGAAAAACTTTACCTCTACTTTACATTAAGAACATAACGAATTCTGTATGATTCAATAGAGATTTTGAAACTTTAAGCAATATCTCGAAATGCGCTATGAAGAGCTTTCCTACATGAACCTAATGGTCAAATTCGCTTCATAAAAAAAGTTTGATTCTGAAAACATGCGTGTAGTGAACGTACAAATGAAATTCATTTGGACAATGTCAAAACTAACGTATTTTCCACAAAAACTGCTTACAAAGCAGAAGAAAATAATACAAATTGATTTGTATTTAACTTTTTAAAGATATTCGAATCGCAACTTGAAAGAGAACGAAATTAGTTAATTCTCACACAAATATTCAAATTTCACAGAACATCCGTTGAAAAACTTTACCTCTGCTTTACATTAAGAACATAACGAATTCTGTATGATTCACTAGATATTTTGAAACTTTAAGCAATATCTCGTAATGCGCTATGAAAAGCTTTCCTACATGAACCTTATGGTCAAATTTGCTTCATAACAAATGTTTGATTCTGAAAACATGCGTGTAGTGAACGTACAAATGAAATTCATTTGGACAATGTCAAAACTAACGTAGTTTCCACAAAAACGGCTTTGAAAGCAGAAGAAAATAAAACAAACTGATTTTTATTTGACATTATGAAGACGTTCGGATCGCAACTTGAAAGATAACGAAATTTTTCAATTCTCACACAAATATTCAAATTTTACAGAACATGCGTTGAAAAACTTTACCTCTACTTTACATTAAGAACATAACGAATTCTGTATGATTCAATCGATATTTTGAAACTTTAAGCAAATTCTCGAAATGCGCTATGAAAATCTTTCCTACATGAACGTTATGTTTAAATTTGCTTCATAACAAATGTTTGATTCTAAAAAAATGCGTGCAGTGAACAGAAGAATGCATTGTACTTGGACAATGTCAAAACTAACGTAGTTTCCGCAAAAACGGCTTATAAAGCAGAAGAAAATAAAACAAAATGATTTTTATTTGACATTATGAAGACGTTCGGATCGCAACTTTAAAGATAACGAAATTTTTCAATTCTCACACAAATATTCAAATTTTACAGAACTTCAGATGAAAAACTGTACCTCTACTTCACATTAAGAACATAACGAATTCTGTATGATTCACTAGATATTTTGAAACTTTAAGCAATATCTCGAAATGCGCTATGAAAAGCTTTCCTACATGAACCTTATGTTTAAATTTGCTTCATAACAAATGTTTGATTCTGAAAACATGCGTGTAGTGAACGTACAAATGAAATTCATTTGGACAATGTCAAAACTAACGTAGTTTCCATATAAACGGCTTTCAAAGCAGAAGAAAATAAAACAAACTGATTTTTATTTGACATTATGAAGACGTTCGGATCGCAACTTGAAAGATAACGAAATTTTTCAATTCTCACACAAATATTCAAATTTTACAGAACTTCCGATGAAAAACTGTACCTCTACTTCACATTAAGACCATAACGACTTCTTTATGATTTAATAGATATTTTGAATCTTGAAGCAATATCTCGAAATGCGCTATGAAAAGCTTTCCTACATGAACCTTATGGTCAAATTTGCTTCATAACAAATGTTTGATTCTGAAAACATGCGTGTAGTGAACGTACAAATGAAATTCATTTGGACAATGTCAAAACTAACGTAGTTTCCACATAAACGGCTTTCAAAGCAGAAGAAAATAAAACAAACTGATTTTTATTTGACATTATGAAGACGTTCGGATCGCAACTTGAAAGATAACGAAATTTTTCAATTCTCACACAAATATTCAAATTTTACAGAACATGCGTTGAAAAACTTTACCTCTACTTTACATTAAGAACATAACGAATTCTGTATGATTCAATAGAGATTTTGAAACTTTAAGCAATATCTCGAAATGCGCTATGAAGAGCTTTCCTACATGAAAGTTATGGTCAAATTTGCTTCATAACAAAAGTTTGATTCTGAAAACATGCGTGTAGTGAACGTACAAATGAAATTCATTTGGACAATGTCAAAACTAACGTATTTTCCACAAAAACTGCTTACAAAGCAGAAGAAAATAATACAAATTGATTTGTATTTAACTTTTTGAAGCTATTTGAATCGCAACTTGAAAGAGAACGAAATTAGTTAATTCTCACACAAAAATTCAAATTTTACAGAACTAAAATTGAAAAAATTTACCTCTGCTTTACATTAAGAACATAACGAATTCCGCATGATTCACTAGATATTTTGAAACTTTAAGCAATATCTCGTAATGCGCTATGAAAAGCTTTCCTACATGAACCTTATGGTCAAATTTGCTTCATAACAAATGTTTGATTCTGAAAACATGCGTGTAGTGAACGTACAAATGAAATTCATTTGGACAATGTCAAAACTAACGTATTTTCCACAAAAACTGCTGTCAAAGCAGAAGAAAATAAAACAAACTGATTTTTATTTGACATTATGAAGACGTTCGGATCGCAACTTGAAAGATAACGAAATTTTTCAATTCTCACACAAATATTCAAATTTTACAGAACATGCGTTGAAAAACTTTACCTCTACTTTACATTAAGAACATAACGAATTCTGTATGATTCACTAGATATTTTGAAACTTTAAGCAAATTCTCGAAATGCGCTATGAAAAGCTTTCCTACATGAAACTTATGTTTAAATTTGCTTCATAACAAATGTTTGACTCTGACAACATGCGTGCAGTGAACAGACGAATGAATTGTACTTGGACAATGTCAAAACTAACGTAGTTTCCACATAAACGGCTTACAAAGCAGAAGAAAATAAAACAAAATGATTTTTATTTGACATTATGAAGACGTTCGGATCGCAACTTGAAAGATAACGAAATTTTTCAATTCTCACACAAATATTCAAATTTTACAGAACTTCCGATGAAAAACTGTACCTCTACTTTACATTAAGAACATTACGAATTCTATATGATTTAATAGATATTTTGAAACTTGAAGCAATATCTCGAAATGCGCTATGAAAAGCTTTCCTACATGAACCTTATGGTCAAATTTGCTTCATAACAAATGTTTGATTCTGAAAACATGCGTGTAGTGAACGTACAAATGAAATTCATTTGGACAATGTCAAAACTAACGTAGTTTCCACAAAAATGGCTTTGAAAGCAGAAGAAAATAAAACAAACTGATTTTTATTTGACATTATGAAGACGTTCGGATCGCAACTTGAAAGATAACGAAATTTTTCAATTCTCACACAAATATTCAAATTTTACAGAACTTCCGATGAAAAACTGTACCTCTACTACACATTAAGAACATAACGAATTCTTTAGGATTTAATAGAGATTTTGCAACTTTAAGCAATATCTCGAAATGCGCTATGAAAAGCTTTCCTACATGAACCTTATGGTCAAATTTGCTTCATAACAAATGTTTGATTCTGAAAACATGCGTGTAGTGAACGTACAAATGAAATTTATTTGGACAATGTCAAAACTAACGTAGTTTCCACAAAAACGGCTTACAAAGCAGAAGAAAATAATACAAATTGATTTGTATTTGACTTTTTGAAGATATTCGAATCGCAACTTGAAAGTAAACGAAATTAGATAATTCTCACACAAATATTCAAATTTTACAGAACTTCCGTTGAAAAACTGTACCTCTACTTCACATTAAGTACATAATGAATTTTGTATGATTCAATAGATACTTTGAAAATTTAAGCAATATCTCGTAATGCGCTATGAAAAGCTTTCCTACATGAACCTTATGTTTAAATTTGCTTCATAACAAATGTTTGATTCTGAAAACATGCGTGTAGTGAACGTACAAATGAAATTCATTTGGACAATGTCAAAACTAACGTAGTTTCCACAAAAACGGCTTACAAAGCAGAAGAAAATAATACAAATTGATTTGTATTTGACTTTTTGAAGATATTCGAATCGCAACTTGAAAGTGAACGAAATTAGATAATTCTCACACAAATATTCAAATTTTACAGAACTTCCGTTGAAAAACTGTACCTCTACTTCACATTAAGTACATAACGAATTCTGTATGATTCAATAGATATTTTGAAACTTTAAGCAATATCTCGTAATGCGCTATGAAAAGCTTTCCTACATGAACCTTATGTTTAAATTTGCTTCATAACAAATGTTTGATTCTGAAAACATGCGTGTAGTGAACGTACAAATGAAATTCATTTGGACAATGTCAAAACTAACGTAGTTTCCACAAAAACTGCTTCAAAAGCAGAAGAAAATAATACAAATTGATTCGTATTTGACTTTTTGAAGATATTCTAATCGCAACTTGAAAGTAAACGAAATTTTTCAATTCTCACACAAATATTCAAATTTCACAGAACATCCGATGAAAAACTGTACCTCTGCTTTACATTAAGAACATAACGAATTCTGTATGATTCAATAGATATTTTGAAACTTTAAGCAATATCTCGAAATGCGCTATGAACAGCATTCCTACATGAACCTTATGGTCAAATTTGCTTCATAACAAATGTTTGATTCTGAAAACATGCGTGTAGTGAACGTACAAATGAAATTCACTTGGACAATGTCAAAACTAACGTAGTTTCCACAAAAATGGCTTTGAAAGCAGAAGAAAATAAAAGAAATTGATTTTAATTTGACATTATAAAGACGTTCGGATCGCAACTTGAAAGAGCACGAAATTAGTTAATTCTCAAACAAATATTCAAATTTTACAGAACTTCCGTTGAAAAACTTTACCTCTACTTTACATTAAGAACATTACGAATTCTTTATGATTCAATAGAGATTTTGAAACTTTGAGCAATATCTCGAAATGCGCTATGAAAAGCTTTCCTACATGAACCTTATGGTCAAATTTGCTTCATAACAAATGTTTGATTCTGAAAACATGCGTGTAGTGAACGTACAAATGAAATTCACTTGGACAATGTCAAAACTAACGTAGTTTCCACAAAAATGGCTTTGAAAGCAGAAGAAAATAAAACAAACTGATTTTTATTTGACATTATGAAGACGTTCGGATCGCAACTTGAAAGATAACGAAATTTTTCAATTCTCACACAAATATTCAAATTTTACAGAACTTCCGATGAAAAACTGTACCTCTACTTCACATTAAGAACATAACGAATTTTGTATGATTTAATAGATATTTTGAAACTTTAAGCAATATCTCGAAATGCGCTATGAAAAGCTTTCCTACATGAACCTTATGGTCAAATTTGCTTCATAACAAATGTTTGATTCTGAAAACATGCGTGTAGTGAACGTACAAATGAAATTCATTTGGACAATGTCAAAACTAACGTAGTTTCCACAAAAATGGCTTTGAAAGCAGAAGAAAATAAAACAAATTGATTTTAATTTGACATTATAAAGACGTTCGGATCGCAACTTGAAAGATAACGAAATTAGATAATTCTCACACAAATATTCAAATTTTACAGAACTTCCGATGAAAAACTGTACCTCTACTTCACATTAAGAACATTACGAATTCTTTAAGATTTAATAGATATTTTGAAACTTGAAGCAATATCTCGAAATGCGCTATGAACAGCATTCCTACATGAACCTTATGGTCAAATTTGCTTCATAACAAATGTTTGATTCTGAAAACATGCGTGTAGTGAACGTACAAATGAAATTCACTTGGACAATGTCAAAACTAACGTAGTTTCCACAAAAATGGCTTTGAAAGCAGAAGAAAATAAAACAAATTGATTTTAATTTGACATTATAAAGACGTTCGGATCGCAACTTGAAAGATAACGAAATTTTTCAATTCTCACACAAATATTCAAATTTTACAGAACATGCGTTGAAAAACTGTACCTCTACTTTACATTAAGAACATAACGAATTCTGTATGATTCAATAGAGATTTTGAAACTTTAAGCAATATCTCGAAATGCGCTATGAAAAGCTTTCCTACATGAACCTTATGGTCAAATTTGCTTCATAACAAATGTTTGATTCTGAAAACATGCGTGTAGTGAACGTACAAATGAAATTCATTTGGACAATGTCAAAACTAACGTATCTTCCACAAAAATGGCATTCAAAGCAGAAGAAAATAAAACAAATTTATTTTTTTTTGACATTTTAATGATTTTCGAATCGCAACTTGAAAGATAACGAATTTTTTCAATTCTCACACAAATATTCAAATTTTACAGAACATGCGTTTAAAAACTGTACCTCTACTTTACATTAAGAACATTACGAATTCTTTATGATTTAATAGATATTTTGAATCTTGAAACAATATCTCGAAATGCGCTAAGAAAAGCTTTCCTACATGAACCTAATGGTCAAATTCGCTTCATAAAAAAAGTTTGATTCTGAAAACATGCGTGTAGTGAACGTACAAATGAAATTCAGTTGGACAATGTCAAAACTAACGTAGTTTCCACATAAACGGCTTTTAAAGCAGAAGAAAATAAAACAAACTGATTTTTATTTGACATTATGAAGACGTTCGGATCGCAACTTGAAAGATAACGAAATTTTTCAATTCTCACACAAATATTCAAATTTTACAGAACATGCGTTGAAAAACTTTACCTCTACTTTACATTAAGAACATAACGAATTCTGTATGATTCAATAGAGATTTTGAAACTTTAAGCAATATCTCGAAATGCGCTATGAAGAGCTTTCCTACATGAACCTAATGGTCAAATTATCTTCATAAAAAAGTTTGATTCTGAAAACATGCGTGTAGTGAACGTACAAATGAAATTCATTTGGACAATGTCAAAACTAACGTATTTTCCACAAAAACTGCTTACAAAGCAGAAGAAAATAATACAAATTGATTTGTATTTAACTTTTTAAAGATATTCGAATCGCAACTTGAAAGTGAACGAAATTAGATAATTCTCACACAAATATTCAAATTTTACAGAACTTCCGTTGAAAAACTGTACCTCTACTTCACATTAAGTACATAATGAATTTTGTATGTATCAATAGAAATTTTGAAACTTTAAGCAATATCTCGTAATGCGCTATAAAAAGCTTTCCTACAACAACCCCATTGTTAAATTTGCTTCATAACAAATGGTTGATTCTGAAAACATGCGTGTAGTGAACGTACAAATGAAATTCAGTTGGACAATGTCAAAACTAACGTATTTTCCACAAAAACGGCTTAAAAAGCAGAAGAAAATAATACAAATTGATTTGTATTTGACTTTTTGAAGATATTCGAATCGCAACTTGAAAGAGAACGAAATTAGTTAATTCTCACACAAATATTCAAATTTTACAGAACTTCCGTTGAAAAAATTTACCTCTACTTTACATTAAGAACATAACGAATTCTGTATGATTCACTAGATATTTTGAAACATTAAGCAATATCTCGTAATGCGCTATGAAAAGCTTTCCTACATGAACCTTATGTTTAAATTTGCTTCATAACAAATGTTTGATTCTGAAAACATGCGTGTAGTGAACGTACAAATGAAATTCATTTGGACAATGTCAAAACTAACGTAATTTCCACAAAAACGGCTTTCAAAGCAGAAGAAAATAATACAAATTGATTTGTATTTAACTTATTGAAGATATTCGAATCGCAACTTGAAAGAGAACGAAATTAGATAATTCTCAAACAAATATTCAAATTTTACAGAACTTCCGTTGATAAAATTTACCTCTACTTTACATTAAGAACATAACGAATTCTGTATGATTCACTAGATATTTTGAAACTTTAAGCAATATCTCGTAATGCGCTATGAAAAGCTTTCCTACATGAACCTTATGGTCAAATTTGCTTCATAACAAAAGTTTGATTCTGAAAACATGCGTGTAGTGAACGTACAAATGAAATTCACTTGGACAATGTCAAAACTAACGTATTTTCCACAAAAACGGCTTACGAAGCAGAAGAAAATAATACAAATTGATTTGTATTTAACTTTTTGAAGATATTCGAATCGCAACTTGAAAGTGAACGAAATTAGATAATTCTCACACAAATATTCAAATTTTACAGAACTTCCGTTGAAAAACTGTACCTCTACTTCACATTAAGTACATAACGAATTTTGTATGTATCAATAGAAATTTTGAAACTTTAAGCAATATCTCGTAATGCGCTATAAAAAGCTTTCCTACAACAACCCCATTGTTAAATTTGCTTCATAACAAATGGTTGATTCTGAAAACATGCGTGTAGTGAACGTACAAATGAAATTCAGTTGGACAATGTCAAAACTAACGTATTTTCCACAAAAACGGCTTAAAAAGCAGAAGAAAATAATACAAATTGATTTGTATTTGACTTTTTGAAGATATTCGAATCGCAACTTGAAAGTAAACGAAATTAGATAATTCTCAAACAAATATTCAAATTTTACAGAACTTCCGTTGATAAAATTTACCTCTACTTTACATTAAGAACATAACGAATTCTGTATGATTCACTAGATATTTTGAAACTTTAAGCAATATCTCGTAATGCGCTATGAAAAGCTTTCCTACATGAACCTTATGGTCAAATTTGCTTCATAACAAAAGCTTGATTCTGAAAACATGCGTGTAGTGAACGTACAAATGAAATTCATTTGGACAATGTCAAAACTAACGTAGTTTCCACAAAAACGGCTTTCAAAGCAGAAGAAAATAATACAAATTGATTTGTATTTAACTTTTTGAAGATATTCGAATCGCAACTTGAAAGAGAACGAAATTAGTTAATTCTCACACAAATATTCAAATTTTACAGAACTTCCGTTGAAAAAATTTACCTCTACTTTACATTAAGAACATAACGAATTCTGTATGATTCACTAGATATTTTGAAACTTTAAGCAATATCTCGTAATGCGCTATGAAAAGCTTTCCTACATGAACCTTATGTTTAAATTTGCTTCATAACAAATGTTTGATTCTGAAAACATGCGTGTAGTGAACGTACAAATGAAATTCATTTGGACAATGTCAAAACTAACGTAGTTTCCACAAAAACGGCTTTCAAAGCAGAAGAAAATAATACAAATTTATTTTTATTTGACATTTTAAAGATATTCGAATCGCAACTTGAAAGATAACGAAATTTTTTAATTCTCACACAAATATTCAAATTTTACAGAACTTCCGATGAAAAACTGTACCTCTACTTCACATTAAGAACATAACGAATTTTGTATGATTCAATAGATATTTAGAAACTTTAAGCAATATCTCGAAATACGTTATGAAAAGCTTTCCTACATGAATCTCATGGCTAACTTTGCATGACAAAAAATGTTTCAGTCTGAAAACATGCGTGCAGTGAACGGACGAATGAATTGTACTTGGGCAATGTCAAAACTAACGTATCTTCCACAAAAATGGCATTCAAAGCAGAAGAAAATAAAACAAATTTATTTTTATTCGAAAATTTGAAGTTATTCTAATTGCAACTTGAAAGAGAACGAAATTAGTTAATTCTCACACAAATATTCAAATTTTACAGAACTTCCGTTGATAAAATTCACCACTACTTCACATTAAGAACATAACGAATTCTGTATGATTCACTAGATATTTTGAAACTTTAAGCAATATCTCGTAATGCGCTATGAAAAGCTTTCCTACATGAACCTTATGGTCAAATTTGCTTCATAACAAAAGCTTGATTCTGAAAACATGCGTGTAGTGAACGTACAAATGAAATTCACTTGGACAATGTCAAAACTAACGTATTTTCCACAAAAACGGCTTACGAAGCAGAAGAAAATAATATAAATTGATTTGTATTTGACTTTGTGAAGACGTTCGGATCGCAACTTGAAAGATAACGAAATTTGTTAATTCTCGCAAAATAATCAAATTTTACAAAACTTCCGATGGAAAACTGTACCTCTACTTCACATTAAGAACATAACGAATTCTGTATGATTCAATAGATGTTTTGAAACTTTAAGCAATATCTCGAAATACGTTATGAAAAGCTTTCCTACATGAATCTCATGGCTAACTTTGCATGACAACAAATGTTTCAGTCTGAAAACATGCGTGCAGTGAACAGACGAATGAATTGTACTTGGACAATGTCAAAACTAACGTATCTTCCACAAAAATGGCATTCAAAGGAGAAGAAAATAAAACAAATTTATTTTTATTCGAAAATTTTAAGTTATTCTAATTGCAACTTGAAAGAGATGGAATTAGATAATTCTCACACAAATATTTAAATTTCACAGAACATCCGTTGAAAAACTTTACCTCTGCTTTACATTAAGAACATAACGAATTCTGTATGATTCACTAGATATTTTGAAACTTTAAGCAATATCTCGTAATGCGCTATAAAAAGCTTTCCTACAACAACCTCATTGTTAAATTTGCTTCATAACAAATGTTTGATTCTGAAAACATGCGTGTAGTGAACGTACAAATGAAATTCATTTGGACAATGTCAAAACTAACGTATTTTCCACAAAAACTGCTTACAAAGCAGAAGAAAATAATACAAATTGATTTGTATTTAACTTTTTGAAGATATTCGAATCGCAACTTGAAAGTGAACGAAATTAGATAATTCTCACACAAATATTCAAATTTTACAGAACTTCCGTTGAAAAAATTTACCTCTGCTTTACATTAAGAACATAACGAATTCTGTATGATTCACAAGATATTTTGAAACTTTAAGCAATATCTCGTAATGCGCTATAAAAAGCTTTCCTACAACAACCTCATTGTTAAATTTGCTTCATAACAAATGTTTGATTCTGAAAACATGCGTGTAGTGAACGTACAAATGAAATTC
Organism: Diplolepis rosae; assembly: GCA_030998225.1. Classification (NCBI taxonomy): domain Eukaryota; kingdom Metazoa; phylum Arthropoda; class Insecta; order Hymenoptera; family Diplolepididae; genus Diplolepis; species Diplolepis rosae. Next base: position 191,228 of record JAPYXD010000688.1, on the reverse strand, counting down.
ATTTGGACCATGTCAAAACTAACGTAGTTTCCACAAAAACGGCTTACAAAACAGAAGAAAATAATACAAATTGATTTGTATTTGACTTTTTGAAGATATTCGAATTGCAACTTGAAAGAGAACGAAATTCGATAATTCTCAAACAAATATTCAAATTTTACAGAACTTCCGTTGATAAAATTTACCTCTACTTTACATTAAGAACATAACGAATTCTGTATGATTCACTAGATATTATGAAACTTTAAGCAATATCTCGCAATGCGCTATAAAAAGCTTTCCTACAACAACCTCATTGTTAAATTTGCTTCATAACAAATGTTTGATTCTGAAAACATGCGTGTAGTGAACGTACAAATGAAATTCATTTGGACAATGTCAAAACTAACGTAGTTTCCACAAAAACGGCTTTTAAAGAAGAAGAAAATAATACAATTTGATTTGTATTTGACTTTTTGAAGATATTCGAATCGCAACTTGAAAGTGAACGAAATTCGATAATTCTCACACAAATATTCAAATTTTACAGAACTTCCGTTGAAAAAATTTACCTCTACTTTACATTATGAACATAACGAATTCTGTATGATTCAATAGATATTTTGAAAATTTAAGCAATATCTCGAAATGCGCTATGTAAAGCTTTCCTACATGAACCTTATGTTTAAATTTGCTTCATAACAAATTTTTGATTCTGAAAACATGCGTGTAGTGAACGTACAAATGAAATTCATTTGGACAATGTCAAAACTAACGTATTTTCCACAAAAACTGCTTACAAAGCAGAAGAAAATAATACAAATTGATTTGTATTTAACTTTTTTAAGATATTCGAATCGCAACTTGAAAGAGAACGAAATTAGTTAATTCTCACACAAATATTCAAATTTTACAGAACTTCCGTTGAAAAAATTTACCTCTACTTTACATTATGAACATAACGAATTCTGTATGATTCAATAGATATTTTGAAAATTTAAGCAATATCTCGAAATGCGCTATGTAAAGCTTTCCTACATGATCCTTATGTTTAAATTTGCTTCATAACAAATTTTTGATTCTGAAAGCATGCGTTTAGTGAACGTACAAATGAAATTCATTTGGACAATGTCAAAACTAACGTATTTTCCACAAAAACTGCTTACAAAGCAGAAGAAAATAATACAAATTGATTTGTATTTAACTTTTTAAAGATATTCGAATCGCAACTTGAAAGTGAACGAAATTAGATAATTCTCACACAAATATTCAAATTTTACAGAACTTCCGTTGAAAAACTGTACCTCTACTTCACATTAAGTACATAATGAATTTTGTATGATTCAATAGATACTTTGAAAATTTAAGCAATATCTCGAAATGCGCTATGAAAAGCTTTCCTACATGAACCTTATGTTTAAATTTGCTTCATAACAAATGTTTGATTCTGAAAACATGCGTGTAGTGAACGTACAAATGAAATTCATTTGGACAATGTCAAAACTAACGTAGTTTCCACAAAAACGGCTTACAAAGCAGAAGAAAATAATACAAATTGATTTGTATTTAACTTATTGAAGATATTCGAATCGCAACTTGAAAGAGAACGAAATTAGATAATTCTCAAACAAATATTCAAAATTTACAGAACTTCCGTTGAAGAAATTTACCTCTACTTTACATTAAGAACATTACGAATTCTTTATGATTTAATAGATATTTTGAAAATTTAAGCAATATCTCGAAATGCGCTATGAAGAGCTTTCCTACATGAACCTAATGGTCAAATTCGCTTCATAAAAAAAGTTTGATTCTGAAAACATGCGTGTAGTGAACGTACAAATGAAATTCATTTGGAAAATGTCAAAACTAACGTATTTTCCACAAAAACGGCTTAAAAAGCAGAAGAAAATAATACAAATTGATTTGTATTTGACTTTTTGAAGATATTCGAATCGCAACTTGAAAGTAAACGAAATTAGATAATTCTCACACAAATATTCAAATTTCACAGAACATCCGTTGAAAAACTTTACCTCTGCTTTACATTAAGAACATAACGAATTCTGTATGATTCAATAGATATTTTGAAACTTTAAGCAATATCTCGAAATGCGCTATGAAAAGCTTTCCTACATGAACCTTATGGTCAAATTTGCTTCATAACAAATGTTTGATTCTGAAAACATGCGTGTAGTGAACGTACAAATGAAATTCATTTGGACAATGTCAAAACTAACGTAGTTTCCACAAAAACGGCTTTCAAAGCAGAAGAAAATAATACAAATTGATTTGTATTTAACTTTTTGAAGATATTCGAATCGCAACTTGAAAGAGAACGAAATTAGTTAATTCTCACACAAATATTCAAATTTTACAAAACTTCCGTTGAAAAACTGTACCTCTACTTTACATTAAGAACATAACGAATTCTGTATGATTCAATAGAGATTTTGAAACTTTAAGCAATATCTCGAAATGCGCTATGAAAAGCTTTCCTACATGAACCTTATGGTCAAATTTGCTTCATAACAAAAGTTTGATTCTGAAAACATGCGTGTAGTGAACGTACAAATGAAATTCACTTGGACAATGTCAAAACTAACGTAGTTTCCACAAAAATGGCTTTGAAAGCAGAAGAAAATAAAACAAATTTATTTTTACTTGACATTTTAAAGATATTCGAATCGCAACTTGAAAGTGAACGAAATAAGATAATTCGCACACAAATATTCAAATTTCACAGAACATCAGTTGAAAGACTTTACCTCTGCTTTACATTAAGAACATTACGAATTCTGTATGATTCAAAAGATATTTTGAAACTTTAAGCAATATCTCGTAATGCGCTATAAAAAGCTTTCCTACAACAACCTCATTGTTAAATTTGCTTCATAACAAATGTTTGATTCTGAAAACATGCGTGTAGTGAACGTACAAATGAAATTAATTTGGACAATGTCAAAACTAACGTATTTTCCACAAAAACTGCTTACAAAGCAGAAGAAAATAATACAAATTGATTTGTATTTAACTTTTTGAAGATATTCGAATCGCAACTTGAAAGAGAACAAAATTAGTTAATTCTCACACAAATATTCAAATTTTACAGAACTTCCGTTGATAAAATTTACCTCTACTTTACATAAAGAACATTACGAATTCTTTATGATTCACCAGATATTTTGAAACTTTAAGCAATATCTCGTAATGCGCTATAAAAAGCTTTCCTACAACAACCTCATTGTTAAATTTGCTTCATAACAAATGTTTGATTCTGAAAACATGCGTGTAGTGAACGTACAAATGAAATTCATTTGGACCATGTCAAAACTAACGTAATTTCCACAAAAACGGCTTTCAAAGCAGAAGAAAATAATACAAATTGATTTGTATTTGACTTTTTAAAGATATTCGAATCGCAACTTGAAAGAGAACGAAATTAGTTAATTCTCACACAAATATTCAAATTTTACAGAACTTCCGTTGAAAAACTGTACCTCTACTTCACATTAAGTACATAATGAATTTTGTATGATTCAATAGATACTTTGAAAATTTAAGCAATATCTCGTAATGCGCTATGAAAAGCTTTCCTACATGAATCTCATGGCTAACTTTGCATGACAACAAATGTTTCAGTCTGAAAACATGCGTGCAGTGAACGGACGAATGAATTGTACTTGGACAATGTCAAAACTAACGTATCTTCCACAAAAATGGCATTCAAAGCAGAAGAAAATAAAACAAATTTATTTTTATTCGAAAATTTGAAGTTATTCTAATTGCAACTTGAAAGAGAACTAAATTAGATAATTCTCACACAAATATTTAAATTTCACAGAACATCCGTTGAAAAACTTTACCTCTGCTTTACATTAAGAACATAACGAATTCTGTATGATTCACTAGATATTTTGAAACTTTAAGCAATATCTCGTAATGCGCTATAAAAAGCTTTCCTACAACAACCTCATTGTTAAATTTGCTTCATAACAAATGTTTGATTCTGAAAACATGCGTGTAGTGAACGTACAAATGAAATTCATTTGGACAATGTCAAAACTAACGTAGTTTCCACAAAAACGGCTTACAAAGCAGAAGAAAATAATACAAATTGATTTGTATTTGACTTTTTGAAGATATTCGAATTGCAACTTGAAAGAGAACGAAATTAGTTAATTCTCAAACAAATATTCAAATTTTACAGAACTTCCGTTGATAAAATTTACCTCTACTTTACATTAAGAACATAACGAATTCTGTATGATTCACTAGATATTATGAAACTTTAAGCAATATCTCGTAATGCGCTATAAAAAGCTTTCCTACAACAACCTCATTGTTAAATTTGCTTCATAACAAATGTTTGATTCTGAAAACATGCGTGTAGTGAACGTACAAATGAAATTCATTTGGACAATGTCAAAACTAACGTAGTTTCCACAAAAACGGCTTTTAAAGCAGAAGAAAATAATACAAATTGATTTGTATTTGACTTTTTGAAGATATTCGAATTGCAACTTGAAAGAGAAAGAAATTAGTTAATTCTCAAACAAATATTCAAATTTTACAGAACTTCCGTTGATAAAATTTACCTCTACTTTACATTAAGAACATAACGAATTCTGTATGATTCAATAGATATTTTGAAAATTTAAGCAATATCTCGAAATGCGCTATGTAAAGCTTTCCTACATGAACCTTATGTTTAAATTTGCTTCATAACAAATTTTTGATTCTGAAAACATGCGTGTAGTGAACGTACAAATGAAATTCATTTGGACAATGTCAAAACTAACGTATTTTCCACAAAAACTGATTACAAAGCAGAAGAAAATAATACAAATTGATTTGTATTTAACTTTTTAAAGATATTCGAATCGCAACTTGAAAGTGAACGAAATTAGATAATTCTCACACAAATATTCAAATTTTACAGAACTTCCGTTGAAAAACTGTACCTCTACTTCACATTAAGTACATAACGAATTCTGTATGATTCAATAGATATTTTGAAACTTTAAGCAATATCTCGTAATGCGCTATGAAAAGCTTTCCTACATGAACCTTATGTTTAAATTTGCTTCATAACAAATTTTTGATTCTGAAAACATGCGTGTAGTGAACGTACAAATGAAATTCATTTGGACAATGTCAAAACTAACGTATTTTCCACAAAAACGGCTTTCAAAGCAGAAGAAAATAAAACAAATTGATTTTTATTTGATATTATGAAGATATTCGAATCGCAACTTGAAAGTAAACGAAATTAGATAATTCTCACACAAATATTCAAATTTCACAGAACATCCGTTGAAAAACTTTACCTCTGCTTTACATTAAGAACATAACGAATTCTGTATGATTCAATAGAGATTTTGAAACTTTAAGCAATATCTCGAAATGCGCTATGAAAAGCTTTCCTACATGAACCTAATGGTCAAATTTGCTTCATAACAAAAGTTTGATTCTGAAAACATGCGTGTAGTGAACGTACAAATGAAATTCACTTGGACAATGTCAAAACTAACGTAGTTTCCACAAAAATGGCTTTCAAAGCAGAAGAAAATAAAACAAATTTATTTTTACTTGACATTTTAAAGATATTCGAATCGCAACTTGAAAGTGAACGAAATAAGATAATTCGCACACAAATATTCAAATTTCACAGAACATCCGTTGAAAGACTTTACCTCTACTTTACATTAAGAACATTACGAATTCTATATGATTTAATAGATATTTTGAAACTTGAAGCAATATCTCGAAATGCGCTATGAAAAGCTTTCCTACATGAACCTTATGGTCAAATTTGCTTCATAACAAATGTTTGATTCTGAAAACATGCGTGTATTGAACGTACAAATTAAATTAATTTGGACTATGTCAAAAATAACTTATTTTCCACAAAAACTGCTTACAAAGCTGAAGAAAATAATACAAATTTATTTGTATTTAACTTTTTGAACATATACGAATCGCAACTTGAAAGAGAACAAAATTAGTTAATTCTCACACAAATATTCAAATTTTACAGAACTTCCGTTGATAAAATTTACCTCTCCTGTACCTTCAGAACATAACGAATTCTGTATGATTCACTAGATATTATGAAAATTTAAGCAATATCTCGTAATGCGCTATAAAAAGCTTTCCTACAACAACCTCATTGTTAAATTTGCTTCATAACAAATTTTTGATTCTGAAAACATGCGTGTAGTGAACGTACAAATGAAATTCATTTGGAAAATGTCAAAACTAACGTATTTTCCACAAAAACTGCTTACAAAGCAGAAGAAAATAATACAATTTGATTTGTATTTGACTTTTTGAAGATATTCGAATCGCAACTTGAAAGTGAACGAAATTCGATAATTCTCACACAAATATTCAAATTTTACAGAACTTCCGTTGAAAAAATTTACCTCTACTTTACATTATGAACATAACGAATTCTGTATGATTCAATAGATATTTTGAAAATTTAAGCAATATCTCGAAATGCGCTATGTAAAGCTTTCCTACATGAACCTTATGTTTAAATTTGCTTCATAACAAATTTTTGATTCTGAAAACATGCGTGTAGTGAACGTACAAATGAAATTCATTTGGACAATGTCAAAACTAACGTAATTTCCACAAAAACGGCTTTCAAAGCAGAAGAAAATAATACAAATTGATTTGTATTTAACTTTTTAAAGATATTCGAATCGCAACTTGAAAGAGAACGAAATTAGTTAATTCTCACACAAATATTCAAATTTTACAGAACTTCCGTTGAAAAAATTTACCTCTGCTTTACATTAAGAACATAACGAATTCTGTATGATTCACTAGATATTTTGAAACATTAAGCAATATCTCGTAATGCGCTATGAAAAGCTTTCCTACAACAACCTCATTGTTAAATTTGCTTCATAACAAATGTTTGATTCTGAAAACATGCGTGTAGTGAACGTACAAATGAAATTCATTTGGACAATGTCAAAACTAACGTATTTTCTACAAAAACTGCTTAAAAAGCAGAAGAAAATAATACAAATTGATTTGTATTTAACTTTTTGAAGATATTCGAATCGCAACTTGAAAGAGAACGAAATTAGTTAATTCTCACACAAATATTCAAATTTTACAGAACTTCCGTTGAAAAAAATTTAACTCTTCTTTACATTAAGAACATAACGAATTCTGTATGATTCACTAGATATTTTGAAACTTTAAGCAATATCTCGTAATGCGCTATGAAAAGCTTTCCTACATGAACCTTATGTTTAAATTTGCTTCATAACAAATGTTTGATTCTGAAAACATGCGTGTAGTGAACGTACAAATGAAATTCATTTGGACAATGTCAAAACTAACGTATTTTCCACAAAAACGGCTTTCAAAGCAGAAGAAAATAATACAAATTGATTTGTATTTAACTTATTGAAGATATTCGAATCGCAACTTGAAAGAGAACGAAATTAGTTAATTCTCACACAAATATTCAAATTTTACAGAACTTCCGTTGAAAAAATTTACCTCTGCTTTACATTAAGAACATAACGAATTCTGTATGATTCACTAGATATTTTGAAACTTTAAGCAATATCTCGTAATGCGCTATAAAAAGCTTTCCTACAACAACCTCATTGTTAAATTTGCTTCATAACAAATGTTTGATTCTGAAAACATGCGTGTAGTGAACGTACAAATGAAATTTATTTGGACAATGTCAAAACTAACGTATTTTCTACAAAAACTGCTTAAAAAGCAGAAGAAAATAATACAAATTGATTTGTATTTAACTTTTTGAAGATATTCGAATCGCAACTTGAAAGAGAACAAAATTAGTTAATTCTCACACAAATATTCAAATTTTACAGAACTTCCGTTGAAAAAATTTACCTCTACTTTACATTATGAACATAATGAATTCTGTATGATTCAATAGATATTTTGAAAATTTAAGCAATATCTCGAAATGCGCTATGTAAAGCTTTCCTACATGAACCTTATGTTTAAATTTGCTTCATAACAAATTTTTGATTCTGAAAACATGCGTGTAGTGAACGTACAAATGAAATTCATTTGGACAATGTCAAAACTAACGTAGTTTCCACAAAAACGGCTTACAAAGCAGAAGAAAATAATACAAATTGATTTGTATTTGACTTTTTAAAGATATTCGAATCGCAACTTGAAAGAGAACAAAATTAGTTAATTCTCAAACAAATATTTAAATTTTACAGAACTTCCGTTGAAAAACTGTACCTCTACTTCACATTAAGTACATAACGAATTTTGTATGTATCAATAGAAATTTTGAAACTTTAAGCAATATCTCGTAATGCGCTATAAAAAGCTTTCCTACAACAACCCCATTGTTAAATTTGCTTCATAACAAATAGTTGATTCTGAAAACATGCGTGTAGTGAACGTACAAATGAAATTCACTTGGACAATGTCAAAACTAACGTATTTTCCACAAAAACGGCTTACGAAGCAGAAGAAAATAATATAAATTGATTTGTATTTAACTTTTTGAAGATATTCGAATCGCAACTTGAAAGAGAACGAAATTAGATAATTCTCACACAAATATTCAAATTTTACAGAACTTCCGTTGAAAAACTGTACCTCTTATTTACATTAAGAACATAACGAATTCTGTATGATTCACTAGATATTTTGAAACTTTAAGCAATATCTCGTAATGCGCTATGAAAAGCTTTCCTACATGAACCTTATGTTTAAATTTGCTTCATAACAAATGTTTGATTCTGAAAACATGCGTGTAGTGAACGTACAAATGAAATTCATTTGGACAATGTCAAAACTAACGTAATTTCCACAAAAACGGCTTTCAAAGCAGAAGAAAATAATACAAATTGATTTGTATTTAACTTATTGAAGATATTCGAATCGCAACTTGAAAGAGAACGAAATTAGTTAATTCTCACACAAATATTCAAATTTTACAGAACTTCCGTTGAAAAAATTTACCTCTACTTTACATTAAGAACATAACGAATTCTGTATGATTCACTAGATATTTTGAAACATTAAGCAATATCTCGTAATGCGCTATGAAAAGCTTTCCTACAACAACCTCATTGTTAAATTTGCTTCATAACAAATGTTTGATTCTGAAAACATGCGTGTAGTGAACGTACAAATGAAATTTATTTGGACAATGTCAAAACTAACGTATTTTCTACAAAAACTGCTTACGAAGCAGAAGAAAATAATACAAATTGATTTGTATTTAACTTTTTAAAGATATTCGAATCGCAACTTGAAAGAGAACAAAATTAGTTAATTCTCACACAAATTTTACAGAACTTCCGTTGAAAAAATTTACCTCTGCTTTACATTAAGAACATAACGAATTCTGTATGATTCACTAGATATTTTGAAACTTTAAGCAATATCTCGTAATGCGCTATAAAAAGCTTTCCTACAACAACCTCATTGTTAAATTTGCTTCATAACAAATGTTTGATTCTGAAAACATGCGTGTAGTGAACGTACAAATGAAATTCATTTGGACAATGTCAAAACTAACGTAGTTTCCACAAAAACTGCTTACAAAGCAGAAGAAAATAATACAAATTGATTTGTATTTAACTTTTTAAAGATATTCGAATCGCAACTTGAAAGTGAACGAAATTAGATAATTCTCACACAAATATTCAAATTTTACAGAACTTAAGTTGAAAAACTGTACCTCTACTTCACATTAAGTACATAACGAATTTTGTATGTATCAATAGAAATTTTGAAAATTTAAGCAATATCTCGAAATGCGCTATGAAAAGCTTTCCTACATGAACCTTATGTTTAAATTTGCTTCATAACAAATGTTTGATTCTGAAAACATGCGTGTAGTGAACGTACAAATGAAATTCATTTGGACAATGTCAAAACTAACGTAGTTTCCACAAAAACAGCTTACAAAGCAGAAGAAAATAATACAAATTGATTTGTATTTGACTTTTTGAAGATATTCGAATTGCAACTTGAAAGAGAACGAAATTAGTTAATTCTCAAACAAATATTCAAATTTTACAGAACTTCCGTTGATAAAATTTACCTCTACTTTACATTAAGAACATTACGAATTCTATATGATTTAATAGATATTTTGAAACTTGAAGCAATATCTCGAAATGCGCTAAGAAAAGCTTTCCTACATGAACCTTATGGTCAAATTTGCTTCATAACAAATGTTTGATTCTGAAAACATGCGTGTAGTGAACGTACAAATGAAATTCATTTGGACAATGTCAAAACTAACGTAGTTTCCACATAAACGGCTTTCAAAGCAGAAGAAAATAAAACAAATTGATTTTTATTTGATATTATGAAGATATTCGAATCGCAACTTGAAAGTAAACGAAATTAGATAATTCTCACACAAATATTCAAATTTCACAGAACATCCGTTGAAAAACTTTACCTCTGCTTTACATTAAGAACATAACGAATTCTGTATGATTCAATAGATATTTTGAAACTTTAAGCAATATCTCGTAATGCGCTATGAAAAGCTTTCCTACATGAACCTTATGGTCAAATTTGCTTCATAACAAAAGTTTGATTCTGAAAACATGCGTGTAGTGAACGTACAAATGAAATTCACTTGGACAATGTCAAAACTAACGTAGTTTCCACAAAAATGGCTTTGAAAGCAGAAGAAAATAAAACAAACTTATTTTTATTTGACATTTTAAAGATTTTCGAATCGCAACTTGAAAGATAACGAAATTAGTTAATTCTCAAACAAATATTCAAATTTTACAGAACTTCCGTTGAAGAAATTTACCTCTACTTTACATTAGGAACATAACGAATTCTGTATGATTCAATAGATATTTTGAAAATTTAAGCAATATCTCGAAATGCGCTACGTAAAGCTTTCCTACATGAACCTTATGTTTAAATTTGCTTCATAACAAATTTTTGATTCTGAAAACATGCGTGTAGTGAACGTACAAATGAAATTCATTTGGACAATGTCAAAACTAACGTATTTTCCACAAAAACTGCTTACAAAGCAGAAGAAAATAATACAAATTGATTTGTATTTAACTTTTTAAAGATATTCGAATCGCAACTTGAAAGTGAACGAAATTAGATAATTCTCACACAAATATTCAAATTTTACAGAACTTCCGTTGAAAAAATTTACCTCTACTTTACATTAAGAACATAACGAATTCTGTATGATTCAATAGAGATTTTGAAACTTTAAGCAATATCTCGAAATGCGCTATGAAAAGCTTTCCTACATGAACCGTAAAGTCAAATTTTCTTCATAACAAAAGTTTGATTCTGAAAACATGCGTGTAGTGAACGTACAAATGAAATTCACTTGGACAATGTCAAAACTAACGTATTTTAAACAAAAACGGCTTAAAAAGCAGAAGAAAATAATACAAATAGATTTGTATTTGAGTTTTTGAAGATATTCGAATCGCAACTTGAAAGTAAACGAAATTAGATAATTCTCACACAAATATTCAAATTTTACAGAACTTCCGTTGAAAAAATTTACCTCTACTTTACATTATGAACATAACGAATTCTGTATGATTCAATAGATATTTTGAAAATTTAAGCAATATCTCGAAATGCGCTATGTAAAGCTTTCCTACATGAACCTTATGTTTAAATTTGCTTCATAACAAATTTTTGATTCTGAAAACATGCGTGTAGTGAACGTACAAATGAAATTCATTTGGACAATGTCAAAACTAACGTATTTTCCACAAAAACTGCTTACAAAGCAGAAGAAAATAATACAAATTGATTTGTATTTGACTTTTTAAAGATATTCAAATCGCAACTTGAAAGAGAACAAAATTAGTTAATTCTCACACAAATTTCACAGAACATCCGTTGAAAAACTTTACCTCTGCTTTACATTAAGAACATAACGAATTCTGTATGATTCACTAGATATTTTGAAACTTTAAGCAATATCTCGTAATGCGCTATGAAAAGCTTTCCTACATGAACCTTATGTTTAAATTTGCTTCATAACAAATGTTTGATTCTGAAAACATGCGTGTAGTGAACGTACAAATGAAATTCATTTGGACAATGTCAAAACTAACGTAGTTTCCACAAAAACGGCTTACAAAGCAGAAGAAAATAATACAAATTGATTTGTATTTAACTTTTTGAAGATATTCGAATCGCAACTTGAAAGAGAACAAAATTAGTTAATTCTCACACAAATTTCACAGAACATCCGTTGAAAAACTTTACCTCTGCTTTACATTAAGAACATAACGAATTCTGTATGATTCACTAGATATTTTGAAACTTTAAGCAATATCTCGTAATGCGCTATGAAAAGCTTTCCTACATGAACCTTATGTTTAAATTTGCTTCATAACAAATGTTTGATTCTGAAAACATGCGTGTAGTGAACGTACAAATGAAATTCATTTGGACAATGTCAAAACTAACGTAGTTTCCACAAAAACGGCTTTCAAAGCAGAAGAAAATAATACAAATTGATTTGTATTTAACTTTTTGAAGATATTCGAATCGCAACTTGAAAGAGAACGAAATTAGTTAATTCTCACACAAATATTCAAATTTTACAGAACTTCCGTTGAAAAAATTTACCTCTGCTTTACATTAAGAACATAACGAATTCTGTATGATTCACAAGATATTTTGAAACTTTAAGCAATATCTCGTAATGCGCTATAAAAAGCTTTCCTACAACAACCTCATTGTTAAATTTGCTTCATAACAAATGTTTGATTCTGAAAACATGCGTGTAGTGAACGTACAAATGAAATTCATTTGGACAATGTCAAAACTAACGTATTTTCCACAAAAACTGCTTACAAAGCAGAAGAAAATAATACAAATTGATTTGTATTTAACTTTTTGAAGATATTCGAATCGCAACTTGAAAGAGAACGAAATTAGTCAATTCTCACACAAATATTCAAATTTCACAGAACATCCGTTGAAAAACTTTACCTCTGCTTTACATTAAGAACATAACGAATTCTGTATGATTCACTAGATATTTTGAAACTTTAAGCAATATCTCGTAATGCGCTATAAAAAGCTTTCCTACAACAACCTCATTGTTAAATTTGCTTCATAACAAATGTTTGATTCTGAAAACATGCGTGTAGTGAACGTACAAATGAAATTCATTTGGACAATGTCAAAACTAACGTATTTTCCACAAAAACTGCTTACAAAGCAGAAGAAAATAATACAAATTGATTTGTATTTAACTTTTTGAAGATATTCGAATCGCAACTTGAAAGAGAACGAAATTAGTTAATTCTCACACAAATATTCAAATTTTACAGAACTTCCGTTGAAAAACTTTACCTCTGCTTTACATTAAGAACATAACGAATTCTGTATGATTCACTAGATATTTTGAAACTTTAAGCAATATCTCGTAATGCGCTATGAAAAGCTTTCCTACATGAACCTTATGTTTAAATTTGCTTCATAACAAATGTTTGATTCTGAAAACATGCGTGTAGTGAACGTACAAATGAAATTCATTTGGACAATGTCAAAACTAACGTAGTTTCCACAAAAACGGCTTTCAAAGCAGAAGAAAATAATACAAATTGATTTGTATTTAACTTTTTGAAGATATTCGAATCGCAACTTGAAAGAGAACGAAATTAGTTAATTCTCAAACAAATTTTACAGAACTTCCGTTGAAAAAATTTACCTCTACTTTACATTAAGAACATAACGAATTCTGTATGATTCACTAGATATTTTGAAACTTTAAGCAATATCTCGTAATGCGCTATGAAAAGCTTTCCTACATGAACCTTATGTTTAAATTTGCTTCATAACAAATGTTTGATTCTGAAAACATGCGTGTAGTGAACGTACAAATGAAATTCATTTGGACAATGTCAAAACTAACGTAGTTTCCACAAAAACGGCTTTCAAAGCAGAAGAAAATAATACAAATTGATTTGTATTTAACTTTTTGAAGATATTCGAATCGCAACTTGAAAGAGAACGAAATTAGTTAATTCTCACACAAATATTCAAATTTTACAGAACTTCCGTTGAAAAAATTTACCTCTGCTTTACATTAAGAACATAACGAATTCTGTATGATTCACAAGATATTTTGAAACTTTAAGCAATATCTCGTAATGCGCTATAAAAAGCTTTCCTACAACAACCTCATTGTTAAATTTGCTTCATAACAAATGTTTGATTCTGAAAACATGCGTGTAGTGAACGTACAAATGAAATTTATTTGGACAATGTCAAAACTAACGTAGTTTCCACAAAAACGGCTTACAAAGCAGAAGAAAATAATACAAATTGATTTGTATTTGACTTTTTAAAGATATTCGAATCGCAACTTGAAAGAGAACAAAATTAGTTAATTCTCACACAAATATTCAAATTTTACAGAACTTCCGTTGAAAAAATTTACCTCTGCTTTACATTAAGAACATAACGAATTCTGTATGATTCACAAGATATTTTGAAACTTTAAGCAATATCTCGTAATGCGCTATAAAAAGCTTTCCTACAACAACCTCATTGTTAAATTTGCTTCATAACAAATGTTTGATTCTGAAAACATGCGTGTAGTGAACGTACAAATGAAATTCATTTGGACAATGTCAAAACTAACGTATTTTCCACAAAAACGGCTTACAAAGCAGAAGAAAATAATACAAATTGATTTGTATTTGACTTTTTAAAGATATTCGAATCGCAACTTGAAAGAGAACAAAATTAGTTAATTCTCACACAAATATTCAAATTTTACAGAGCTTCCGTTGAAAAACTTTACCTCTGCTTTACATTAAGAACATAACGAATTCTGTATGATTCACAAGATATTTTGAAACTTTAAGCAATATCTCGTAATGCGCTATAAAAAGCTTTCCTACAACAACCTCATTGTTAAATTTGCTTCATAACAAATGTTTGATTCTGAAAACATGCGTGTAGTGAACGTACAAATGAAATTCATTTGGACAATGTCAAAACTAACGTAGTTTCCACAAAAACGGCTTACAAAACAGAAGAAAATAATACAAATTGATTTGTATTTGACTTTTTGAAGATATTCGAATTGCAACTTGAAAGAGAACAAAATTATTTAATTCTCAAACAAATATTCAAATTTTACAGAACTTCCGTTGATAAAATTTACCTCTACTTTACATTAAGAACATAACGAATTCTGTATGATTCACTAGATATTATGAAACTTTAAGCAATATCTCGCAATGCGCTATAAAAAGCTTTCCTACAACAACCTCATTGTTAAATTTGCTTCATAACAAATGTTTGATTCTGAAAACATGCGTGTAGTGAACGTACAAATGAAATTCATTTGGACAATGTCAAAACTAACGTAGTTTCCACAAAAACGGCTTTTATAGCAGAAGAAAATAATACAATTTGATTTGTATTTGACTTTTTGAAGATATTCGAATCGCAACTTGAAAGTGAACGAAATTCGATAATTCTCACACAAATATTCAAATTTTACAGAACTTCCGTTGAAAAAATTTACCTCTACTTTACATTATGAACATAACGAATTCTGTATGATTCAATAGATATTTTGAAAATTTAAGCAATATCTCGAAATGCGCTATGTAAAGCTTTCCTACATGAACCTTATGTTTAAATTTGCTTCATAACAAATTTTTGATTCTGAAAACATGCGTGTAGTGAAAGTACAAATGAAATTCATTTGGACAATGTCAAAACTAACGTATTTTCCACAAAAACTGCTTACAAAGCAGAAGAAAATAATACAAATTGATTTGTATTTAACTTTTTGAAGATATTCGAATCGCAACTTGAAAGAGAACGAAATTAGTTAATTCTCACACAAATATTCAAATTTTACAGAACTTCCGTTGAAAAAATTTACCTCTACTTTACATTATGAACATAACGAATTCTGTATGATTCAATAGATATTTTGAAAATTTAAGCAATATCTCGAAATGCGCTATGTAAAGCTTTCCTACATGAACCTTATGTTTATATTTGCTTCATAACAAATTTTTGATTCTGAAAACATGCGTGTAGTGAACGTACAAATGAAATTCATTTGGACAATGTCAAAACTAACGTATTTTCCACAAAAACTGCTTACAAAGCAGAAGAAAATAATACAAATTGATTTGTATTTAACTTTTTGAAGATATTCGAATCGCAACTTGAAAGAGAACGAAATTAGATAATTCTCACACAAATATTCAAATTTTACAGAACTTCCGTTGAAAAAATTTACCTCTACTTTACATTATGAACATAACGAATTCTGTATGATTCAATAGATATTTTGAAAATTTAAGCAATATCTCGAAATGCGCTATGTAAAGCTTTCCTACATGAACCTTATGTTTAAATTTGCTTCATAACAAATTTTTGATTCTGAAAACATGCGTGTAGTGAACGTACAAATGAAATTCATTTGGACAATGTCAAAACTAACGTATTTTCCACAAAAACTGCTTACAAAGCAGAAGAAAATAATACAAATTGATTTGTATTTAACTTTTTGAAGATATTCGAATCGCAACTTGAAAGAGAACAAAATTAGTTAATTCTCACACAAATATTCAAATTTTACAGAACTTCCGTTGAAAAAATTTACCTCTGCTTTACATTAAGAACATAACGAATTCTGTATGATTCACAAGATATTTTGAAACTTTAAGCAATATCTCGTAATGCGCTATAAAAAGCTTTCCTACAACAACCTCATTGTTAAATTTGCTTCATAACAAATGTTTGATTCTGAAAACATGCGTGTAGTGAACGTACAAATGAAATTCATTTGGACAATGTCAAAACTAACGTATTTTCCACAAAAACTGCTTACAAAGCAGAAGAAAATAATACAAATTGATTTGTATTTAACTTTTTAAAGATATTCGAATCGCAACTTGAAAGTGAACGAAATTAGATAATTCTCACACAAATATTCAAATTTTACAGAACTTCCGTTGAAAAACTTTACCTCTGCTTTACATTAAGAACATAACGAATTCTGTATGATTCACTAGATATTTTGAAACTTTAAGCAATATCTCGTAATGCGCTATAAAAAGCTTTCCTACAACAACCTCATTGTTAAATTTGCTTCATAACAAATGTTTTATTCTGAAAACATGCGTGTAGTGAACGTACAAATGAAATTCATTTGGACCATGTCAAAACTAACGTATTTTCCACAAAAACGGCTTACAAAACAGAAGAAAATAATACAAATTGATTTGTATTTGACTTTTTGAAGATATTCGAATTGCAACTTGAAAGAGAACGAAATTATTTAATTCTCAAACAAATATTCAAATTTTACAGAACTTCCGTTGATAAAATTTACCTCTACTTTACATTAAGAACATAACGAATTCTGTATGATTCACTAGATATTATGAAACTTTAAGCAATATCTCGCAATGCGCTATAAAAAGCTTTCCTACAACAACCTCATTGTTAAATTTGCTTCATAACAAATGTTTGATTCTGAAAACATGCGTGTAGTGAACGTACAAATGAAATTCATTTGGACAATGTCAAAACTGACGTAGTTTCCACAAAAACGGCTTTTATAGCAGAAGAAAATAATACAATTTGATTTGTATTTGACTTTTTGAAGATATTCGAATCGCAACTTGAAAGAGAACGAAATTAGTTAATTCTCACACAAATTTTACAGAACTTCCGTTGAAAAAATTTACCTCTGCTTTACATTAAGAACATAACGAATTCTGTATGATTCACTAGATATTTTGAAACTTTAAGCAATATCTCGTAATGCGCTATAAAAAGCTTTCCTACAACAACCTCATTGTTAAATTTGCTTCATAACAAATGTTTGATTCTGAAAACATGCGTGTAGTGAACGTACAAATGAAATTCATTTGGACAATGTCAAAACTAACGTATTTTCCACAAAAACTGCTTACAAAGCAGAAGAAAATAATACAAATTGATTTGTATTTAACTTTTTGAAGATATTCGAATCGCAACTTGAAAGAGAACGAAATTAGTTAATTCTCACACAAATATTCAAATTTTACAGAACTTCCGTTGAAAAAATTTACCTCTACTTTACATTATGAACATAACGAATTCTGTATGATTCAATAGATATTTTGAAAATTTAAGCAATATCTCGAAATGCGCTATGTAAAGCTTTCCTACATGAACCTTATGTTTAAATTTGCTTCATAACAAATTTTTGATTCTGAAAACATGCGTGTAGTGAACGTACAAATGAAATTCATTTGGAAAATGTCAAAACTAACGTATTTTTCACAAAAATCGCTTTCAAAGCAGAAGAAAATGAAGAAAATTCATTTTTATTTGACATTTTAAAGATATTCGAATAGCAACTTGAAAGTGAACGAAATTAGATAATTCTCACACAAATATTCAAATTTTACAGAACTTCCGTTGAAAAACTGTACCTCTACTTCACATTAAGTACATAACGAATTTTGTATGTATCAATAGAAATTTTGAAACTTTAAGCAATATCTCGTAATGCGCTATAAAAAGCTTTCCTACAACAACCCCATTGTTGAATTTGCTTCATAACAAAAGTTTGATTCTGAAAACATGCGTGTAGTGAACGTACAAACGAAATTCACTTGGACAATGTCAAAACTAACGTAGTTTCCACAAAAACGGCTTTCAAAGCAGAAGAAAATAATACAAATTGATTTGTATTTAACTTATTGAAGATATTCGAATCGCAACTTGAAAGAGAACGAAATTAGTTAATTCTCACACAAATATTCAAATTTTACAGAACTTCCGTTGAAAAAATTTACCTCTACTTTACATTAAGAACATAACGAATTCTGTATGATTCACTAGATATTTTGAAACTTTAAGCAATATCTCGTAATGCGCTATGAAAAGCTTTCCTACATGAACCTTATGTTTAAATTTGCTTCATAACAAATGTTTGATTCTGAAAACATGCGTGTAGTGAACGTACAAATGAAATTCATTTGGACAATGTCAAAACTAACGTAGTTTCCACAAAAACGGCTTTCAAAGCAGAAGAAAATAATACAAATTGATTTGTATTTAACTTTTTGAAGATATTCGAATCGCAACTTGAAAGAGAACGAAATTAGTTAATTCTCACACAAATATTCAAATTTTACAGAACTTCCGTTGAAAAAATTTACCTCTGCTTTACATTAAGAACATAACGAATTCTGTATGATTCACTAGATATTTTGAAACTTTAAGCAATATCTCGTAATGCGCTATAAAAAGCTTTCCTACAACAACCTCATTGTTAAATTTGCTTCATAACAAATGTTTGATTCTGAAAACATGCGTGTAGTGAACGTACAAATGAAATTCACTTGGACAATGTCAAAACTAACGTATTTTCCACAAAAACTGGTTACAAAGCAGAAGAAAATAATACAAATTGATTTGTATTTAACTTTTTGAAGATATTCGGATCGAAACTTGAAAGAGAACAAAATTAGTTAATTCTCACACAAATTTTACAGAACTTCCGTTGAAAATATTTAAATATGCTTTACATTAAGAACATCACGAATTCTGTATGATTCACTAGATATTTTGAAACTTTAAGCAATATCTCGTAATGCGCTATAAAAAGCTTTCCTACAACAACCTCATTGTTAAATTTGCTTCATAACAAATGTTTGATTCTGAAAACATGCGTGTAGTGAACGTACAAATGAAATTCATTTGGACAATGTCAAAACTAACGTATTTTCCACAAAAAACGGCTTACAAAGCAGAAGAAAATAATACAAATTGATTTGTATTTGACTTTTTAAAGATATTCGAATCGCAACTTGAAAGAGAACAAAATTAGTTAATTCTCACACAAATATTCAAATTTTACAGAACTTCCGTTGAAAAACTGTACCTCTGCTTTACATTAAGAACATAACGAATTCTGTATGATTCACTAGATATTTTGAAACTTTAAGCAATATCTCGTAATGCGCTATAAAAAGCTTTCCTACAACAACCTCATTGTTAAATTTGCTTCATAACAAATGTTTGATTCTGAAAACATGCGTGTAGTGAACGTACAAATGAAATTAATTTGGACAATGTCAAAACTAACGTAGTTTCCACAAAAACGGCTTACAAAGCAGAAGAAAATAATACAAATTGATTTGTATTTGACTTTTTGAAGATATTCGAATCGCAACTTGAAAGTAAACGAAATTAGATAATTCTCACACAAATATTCAAATTTTACAGAACTTCCGAAGAAAAAATTTACCTCTACTTTACATTATGAACATAACGAATTCTGTATGATTCAATAGATATTTTGAAAATTTAAGCAATATCTCGAAATGCGCTATGAAAAGCTTTCCTACATGAACCTTATGTTTAAATTTGCTTCATAACAAATTTTTGATTCTGAAAACATGCGTGTAGTGAACGTACAAATGAAATTCATTTGGACAATGTCAAAACTAACGTAATTTCCACAAAAACGGCTTTCAAAGCAGAAGAAAATAATACAAATTGATTTGTATTTAACTTATTGAAGATATTCGAATCGCAACTTGAAAGAGAACGAAATTAGTTAATTCTCACACAAATATTCAAATTTTACAGAACTTCCGTTGAAAAAATTTACCTCTGCTTTACATTAAGAACATAACGAATTCTGTATGATTCACAAGATATTTTGAAACTTTAAGCAATATCTCGTAATGCGCTATAAAAAGCTTTCCTACAACAACCTCATTGTTAAATTTGCTTCATAACAAATGTTTGATTCTGAAAACATGCGTGTAGTGAACGTACAAATGAAATTCATTTGGACAATGTCAAAACTAACGTATTTTCCACAAAAACTGCTTACAAAGCAGAAGAAAATAATACAAATTGATTTGTATTTAACTTTTTGAAGATATTCGAATCGCAACTTGAAAGAGAACAAAATTAGTTAATTCTCACACAAATTTTACAGAACTTCCGTTGAAAAACTTTACCTCTGCTTTACATTAAGAACATAACGAATTCTGTATGATTCACTAGATATTTTGAAACTTTAAGCAATATCTCGTAATGCGCTATGAAAAGCTTTCCTACATGAACCTTATGTTTAAATTTGCTTCATAACAAATGTTTGATTCTGAAAACATGCGTGTAGTGAACGTACAAATGAAATTCATTTGGACAATGTCAAAACTAACGTATTTTTCACAAAAATCGCTTTCAAAGCAGAAGAAAATGAAGAAAATTTATTTTTATTTGACATTTTAAAGATATTCGAATCGCAACTTGAAAGTGAACGAAATTAGATAATTCTCACACAAATATTCAAATTTTACAGAACTTCCGTTGAAAAACTGTACCTCTACTTCACATTAAGTACATAACGAATTTTGTATGTATCAATAGAAATTTTGAAACTTTAAGCAATATCTCGTAATGCGCTATAAAAAGCTTTCCTACAACAACCCCATTGTTAAATTTGCTTCATAACAAATGGTTGATTCTGAAAACATGCGTGTAGTGAACGTACAAATGAAATTCACTTGGACAATGTCAAAACTAACGTAGTTTCCACAAAAACGGCTTTCAAAGCAGAAGAAAATAATACAAATTGATTTGTATTTAACTTTTTGAAGATATTCGAATCGCAACTTGAAAGAGAACGAAATTAGTTAATTCTCACACAAATATTCAAATTTTACAGAACTTCCGTTGAAAAAATTTACCTCTACTTTACATTAAGAACATAACGAATTCTGTATGATTCACTAGATATTTTGAAACATTAAGCAATATCTCGTAATGCGCTATGAAAAGCTTTCCTACATGAACCTTATGTTTAAATTTGCTTCATAACAAATGTTTGATTCTGAAAACATGCGTGTAGTGAACGTACAAATGAAATTCATTTGGACAATGTCAAAACTAACGTAGTTTCCACAAAAACGGCTTTCAAAGCAGAAGAAAATAATACAAATTGATTTGTATTTAACTTTTTGAAGATATTCGAATCGCAACTTGAAAGAGAACGAAATTAGTTAATTCTCACACAAATATTCAAATTTTACAGAACTTCCGTTGAAAAAATTTACCTCTGCTTTACATTAAGAACATAACGAATTCTGTATGATTCACTAGATATTTTGAAACTTTAAGCAATATCTCGTAATGCGCTATAAAAAGCTTTCCTACAACAACCTCATTGTTAAATTTGCTTCATAACAAATGTTTCATTCTGAAAACATGCGTGTAGTGAACGTACAAATGAAATTCATTTGGACAATGTCAAAACTAACGTATTTTCCACAAAAACTGGTTACAAAGCAGAAGAAAATAATACAAATTGATTTGTATTTAACTTTTTGAAGATATTCGGATCGAAACTTGAAAGAGAACAAAATTAGTTAATTCTCACACAAATTTTACAGAACTTCCGTTGAAAAAATTTACATCTGCTTTACATTAAGAACATAACGAATTCTGTATGATGCAATAGAGATTTTTAAACTTTAAGCAATATCTTGAAATGCGCTATAAAAAGCTTTCCTACAACAACCTCATTGTTAAATTTGCTTCATAACAAATGTTTGATTCTGAAAACATGCGTGTAGTGAACGTACAAATGAAATTCATTTGGACAATGTCAAAACTAACGTATTTTCCACAAAAACTGCTTACAAAGCAGAAGAAAATAATACAAATTGATTTGTATTTGACTTTTTAAAGATATTCGAATCGCAACTTGAAAGAGAACAAAATTAGTTAATTCTCACACAAATATTCAAATTTTACAGAGCTTCCGTTGAAAAACTTTACCTCTGCTTTACATTAAGAACATAACGAATTCTGTATGATTCACAAGATATTTTGAAACTTTAAGCAATATCTCGTAATGCGCTATAAAAAGCTTTCCTACAACAACCTCATTGTTAAATTTGCTTCATAACAAATGTTTGATTCTGAAAACATGCGTGTAGTGAACGTACAAATGAAATTCATTTGGACAATGTCAAAACTAACGTAGTTTCCACAAAAACGGCTTACAAAGCAGAAGAAAATAATACAAATTGATTTGTATTTGACTTTTTGAAGATATTCGAATCGCAACTTGAAAGTAAACGAAATTAGATAATTCTCACACAAATATTCAAATTTTACAGAACTTCCGAAGAAAAAATTTACCTCTACTTTACATTATGAACATAACGAATTCTGTATGATTCAATAGATATTTTGAAAATTTAAGCAATATCTCGAAATGCGCTATGAAAAGCTTTCCTACATGAACCTTATGTTTAAATTTGCTTCATAACAAATGTTTGATTCTGAAAACATGCGTGTAGTGAACGTACAAATGAAATTCATTTGGACAATGTCAAAACTAACGTAATTTCCACAAAAACGGCTTTCAAAGCAGAAGAAAATAATACAAATTGATTTGTATTTAACTTATTGAAGATATTCGAATCGCAACTTGAAAGAGAACGAAATTAGTTAATTCTCACACAAATATTCAAATTTTACAGAACTTCCGTTGAAAAAATTTACCTCTGCTTTACATTAAGAACATAACGAATTCTGTATGATTCACAAGATATTTTGAAACTTTAAGCAATATCTCGTAATGCGCTATAAAAAGCTTTCCTACAACAACCTCATTGTTAAATTTGCTTCATAACAAATGTTTGATTCTGAAAACATGCGTGTAGTGAACGTACAAATGAAATTCATTTGGACAATGTCAAAACTAACGTATTTTCCACAAAAACTGCTTACAAAGCAGAAGAAAATAATACAAATTGATTTGTATTTAACTTTTTGAAGATATTCGAATCGCAACTTGAAAGAGAACAAAATTAGTTAATTCTCACACAAATTTTACAGAACTTCCGTTGAAAAAATTTACCTCTGCTTTACATTAAGAACATAACGAATTCTGTATGATTCACTAGATATTTTGAAACTTTAAGCAATATCTCGTAATGCGCTATAAAAAGCTTTCCTACAACAACCTCATTGTTAAATTTGCTTCATAACAAATGTTTGATTCTGAAAACATGCGTGTAGTGAACGTACAAATGAAATTCATTTGGACAATGTCAAAACTAACGTATTTTCCACAAAAACTGCTTACAAAGCAGAAGAAAATAATACAAATTGATTTGTATTTAACTTTTTAAAGATATTCGAATCGCAACTTGAAAGAGAACAAAATTAGTTAATTCTCACACAAATATTCAAATTTTACAGAACTTCCGTTGAAAAAATTTACCTCTGCTTTACATTAAGAACATAACGAATTCTGTATGATTCACAAGATATTTTGAAACTTTAAGCAATATCTCGTAATGCGCTATAAAAAGCTTTCCTACAACAACCTCATTGTTAAATTTGCTTCATAACAAATGTTTGATTCTGAAAACATGCGTGTAGTGAACGTACAAATGAAATTCATTTGGACAATGTCAAAACTAACGTAGTTTCCACAAAAACGGCTTACAAAGCAGAAGAAAATAATACAAATTGATTTGTATTTGACTTTTTGAAGATATTCGAATCGCAACTTGAAAGTGAACGAAATTAGATAATTCTCACACAAATATTCAAATTTTACAGAACTTCCGTTGAAAAAATTTACCTCTACTTTACATTATGAACATAACGAATTCTGTATGATTCAATAGATATTTTGAAAATTTAAGCAATATCTCGAAATGCGCTATGTAAAGCTTTCCTACATGAACCTTATGTTTAAATTTGCTTCATAACAAATTTTTGATTCTGAAAACATGCGTGTAGTGAACGTACAAATGAAATTCATTTGGACAATGTCAAAACTAACGTATTTTCCACAAAAACTGCTTACAAAGCAGAAGAAAATAATACAAATTGATTTGTATTTGACTTTTTGAAGATATTCGAATTGCAACTTGAAAGAGAACAAAATTAGTTAATTCTCACACAAATATTCAAATTTTACAGAACTTCCGTTGAAAAAATTTACCTCTGCTTTACATTAAGAACATAACGAATTCTGTATGATTCACAAGATATTTTGAAACTTTAAGCAATATCTCGTAATGCGCTATAAAAAGCTTTCCTACAACAACCTCATTGTTAAATTTGCTTCATAACAAATGTTTGATTCTGAAAACATGCGTGTAGTGAACGTACAAATGAAATTCATTTGGACAATGTCAAAACTAACGTATTTTCCACAAAAACTGCTTACAAAGCAGAAGAAAATAATACAAATTGATTTGTATTTGACTTTTTGAAGATATTATAATTGCCACTTGAAAGAGAACAAAATTAGTTAATTCTCACACAAATATTCAAATTTTACAGAACTTCCGTTGAAAAAATTTACCTCTGCTTTACATTAAGAACATAACGAATTCTGTATGATTCACAAGATATTTTGAAACTTTAAGCAATATCTCGTAATGCGCTATAAAAAGCTTTCCTACAAAAACCTCATTGTTAAATTTGCTTCATAACAAATGTTTGATTCTGAAAACATGCGTGTAGTGAACGTACAAATGAAATTCATTTGGACAATGTCAAAACTAACGTATTTTCCACAAAAACTGCTTACAAAGCAGAAGAAAATAATACAAATTGATTTGTATTTAACTTTTTGAAGATATTCGAATCGCAACTTGAAAGAGAACAAAATTAGTTAATTCTCACACAAATTTTACAGAACTTCCGTTGAAAAAATTTACCTCTGCTTTACATTAAGAACATAACGAATTCTGTATGATTCACTAGATATTTTGAAACTTTAAGCAATATCTCGTAATGCGCTATAAAAAGCTTTCCTACAACAACCTCATTGTTAAATTTGCTTCATAACAAATGTTTGATTCTGAAAACATGCGTGTAGTGAACGTACAAATGAAATTCATTTGGACAATGTCAAAACTAACGTATTTTCCACAAAAACTGCTTACAAAGCAGAAGAAAATAATACAAATTGATTTGTATTTAACTTTTTGAAGATATTCGAATCGCAACTTGAAAGAGAACAAAATTAGTTAATTCTCACACAAATATTCAAATTTTACAGAACTTCCGTTGAAAAAATTTACCTCTGCTTTACATTAAGAACATAACGAATTCTGTATGATTCACAAGATATTTTGAAACTTTAAGCAATATCTCGTAATGCGCTATAAAAAGCTTTCCTACAACAACCTCATTGTTAAATTTGCTTCATAACAAATGTTTGATTCTGAAAACATGCGTGTAGTGAACGTACAAATGAAATTCATTTGGACAATGTCAAAACTAACGTAGTTTCCACAAAAACGGCTTACAAAGCAGAAGAAAATAATACAAATTGATTTGTATTTGACTTTTTGAAGATATTCGAATCGCAACTTGAAAGTAAACGAAATTAGATAATTCTCACACAAATATTCAAATTTTACAGAACTTCCGTTGAAAAAATTTACCTCTACTTTACATTATGAACATAACGAATTCTGTATGATTCAATAGATATTTTGAAAATTTAAGCAATATCTCGAAATGCGCTATGAAAAGCTTTCCTACATGAACCTTATGTTTAAATTTGCTTCATAACAAATTTTTGATTCTGAAAACATGCGTGTAGTGAACGTACAAATGAAATTCATTTGGACAATGTCAAAACTAACGTATTTTCCACAAAAACTGCTTACAAAGCAGAAGAAAATAATACAAATTGATTTGTATTTGACTTTTTGAAGATATTCGAATTGCAACTTGAAAGAGAACAAAATTAGTTAATTCTCACACAAATATTCAAATTTTACAGAACTTCCGTTGAAAAAATTTACCTCTGCTTTACATTAAGAACATAACGAATTCTGTATGATTCACAAGATATTTTGAAACTTTAAGCAATATCTCGTAATGCGCTATAAAAAGCTTTCCTACAACAACCTCATTGTTAAATTTGCTTCATAACAAATGTTTGATTCTGAAAACATGCGTGTAGTGAACGTACAAATGAAATTCATTTGGACAATGTCAAAACTAACGTATTTTCCACAAAAACGGCTTACAAAGCAGAAGAAAATAATACAAATTGATTTGTATTTAACTTTTTGAAGATATTCGAATCGCAACTTGAAAGAGAACAAAATTAGTTAATTCTCACACAAATATTCAAATTTTACAGAGCTTCCGTTGAAAAACTTTACCTCTGCTTTACATTAAGAACATAACGAATTCTGTATGATTCACAAGATATTTTGAAACTTTAAGCAATATCTCGTAATGCGCTATAAAAAGCTTTCCTACAACAACCTCATTGTTAAATTTGCTTCATAACAAATGTTTGATTCTGAAAACATGCGTGTAGTGAACGTACAAATGAAATTCATTTGGACAATGTCAAAACTAACGTAGTTTCCACAAAAACGGCTTACAAAGCAGAAGAAAATAATACAAATTGATTTGTATTTGACTTTTTGAAGATATTCGAATTGCAACTTGAAAGAGAACGAAATTATTTAATTCTCAAACAAATATTCAAATTTTACAGAACTTCCGTTGATAAAATTTACCTCTACTTTACATTAAGAACATAACGAATTCTGTATGATTCACTAGATATTATGAAACTTTAAGCAATATCTCGAAATGCGCTATGAAAAGCTTTCCTACATGAACCTTATGGTCAAATTTGCTTCATAACAAAAGTTTGATTCTGAAAACATGCGTGTAGTGAACGTACAAATGAAATTCACTTGGACAATGTCAAAACTAACGTATTTTCCACAAAAACGGCTTAAAAAGCAGAAGAAAATAATACAAATTGATTTGTATTTGAGTTTTTGAAGATATTCGAATCGCAACTTGAAAGTAAACGAAATTAGATAATTCTCACACAAATATTCAAATTTTGCAGAACTTCCGATGAAAAACTGTACCTCTACTTCACATTAAGAACATAACGAATTTTGTATGTATCAATAGAAATTTTGAAACTATAAGCAGTATCTCGTCATGCGCTATGAAAAGCTTTCCTACTTTGCATGACAACAAATGTTTCAGTCTTAAAACATGCGTGCAGTGAACGGTCGAATGAATTGTAATTGGACAATGTCAAAACTAACGTATCTTACACAAAAATGGCTTTCAAAGCAGAAGAAAATAAAACAAATGTATTTTTATTCGAAAATTTGAAGTTATTCGAATTGCAACTTGAAAGAGATGGAATTAGATAATTCTCACACAAATATTCAAATTTCACAGAACATCCGTTGAAAAACTTTACCTCTGCTTTACATTAAGAACATAACGAATTCTGTATGATTCAATATAGATTTTGAAACTTTAAGCAATATCTCGAAATGCGCTATGAAAAGCTTTCCTACATGAACCTTAAAGTCAAATTTTCTTCATAACAAAAGTTTGATTCTGAAAACATGCGTGTAGTGAACGTACAAATGAAATTCACTTGGACAATGTCAAAACTAACGTATTTTCCACAAAAACGGCTTAAAAAGCAGAAGAAAATAATACAAATTGATTTGTATTTGAGTTTTTGAAGATATTCGAATCGCAACTTGAAAGAGAACGAAATTAGATAATTCTCACACAAATATTCAAATTTTACAGAACTTCCTTTTGAAAAACTTTACCTCTGCTTTACATTAAGAACATAACGAATTCTGTATGATTCAATAGATATTTTGAAACTTTAAGCAATATCTCGTAATGCGCTATGAAAAGCTTTCCTACATGAACCTTATGTTTAAATTTGCTTCATAACAAATGTTTGATTCTGAAAACATGCGTGTAGTGAACGTACAAATGAAATTCATTTGGACAATGTCAAAACTAACGTAGTTTCCACAAAAACGGCTTTCAAAGCAGAAGAAAATAATACAAATTGATTTGTATTTAACTTTTTGAAGATATTCGAATCGCAACTTGAAAGAGAACAAAATTAGTTAATTCTCACACAAATATTCAAATTTTACAGAACTTCCGTTGAAAAAATTTACCTCTGCTTTACATTAAGAACATAACGAATTCTGTATGATTCACTAGATATTTTGAAACTTTAAGCAATATCTCGTAATGCGCTATAAAAAGCTTTCCTACAACAACCTCATTGTTAAATTTGCTTCATAACAAATGTTTGATTCTGACAAAATGCTTGTAGTGAACGTACAAATGAAATTAATTTGGACAATGTCAAAACTAACGTATCTTCCACAAAAACTGGTTACAAAGCAGAAGAAAATAATACAAATTGATTTGTATTTAACTTTTTGAAGATATTCGGATCGAAACTTGAAAGAGAACAAAATTAGTTAATTCTCACACAAATTTTACAGAACTTCCGTTGAAAAAATTTACATCTGCTTTACATTAAGAACATAACGAATTCTGTATGATTCACTAGATATTTTTAAACTTTAAGCAATATCTCGTAATGCGCTATAAAAAGCTTTCCTACAACAACCTCATTGTTAAATTTGCTTCATAACAAATGTTTGATTCTGAAAACATGCGTGTAGTGAACGTACAAATGAAATTCATTTGGACAATGTCAAAACTAACGTATTTTCCACAAAAACTGCTTACAAAGCAGAAGAAAATAATACAAATTGATTTGTATTTAACTTTTTGAAGATAATCGAATCGCAACTTGAAAGAGAACAAAATTAGTTAATTCTCACACAAATCTTCAAATTTTACAGAGCTTCCGTTGAAAAACTTTACCTCTGCTTTACATTAAGAACATAACGAATTCTGTATGATTCACAAGATATTTTGAAACTTTAAGCAATATCTCGTAATGCGCTATAAAAAGCTTTCCTACAACAACCTCATTGTTAAATTTGCTTCATAACAAATGTTTGATTCTGAAAACATGCGTGTAGTGAACGTACAAATGAAATTCATTTGGACAATGTCAAAACTAACGTAGTTTCCACAAAAACGGCTTACAAAGCAGAAGAAAATAATACAAATTGATTTGTATTTGACTTTTTGAAGATATTCGAATCGCAACTTGAAAGTAAACGAAATTAGATAATTCTCACACAAATATTCAAATTTTACAGAACTTCCGAAGAAAAAATTTACCTCTACTTTACATTATGAACATAACGAATTCTGTATGATTCAATAGATATTTTGAAAATTTAAGCAATATCTCGAAATGCGCTATGAAAAGCTTTCCTACATGAACCTTATGTTTAAATTTGCTTCATAACAAATTTTTGATTCTGAAAACATGCGTGTAGTGAACGTACAAATGAAATTCATTTGGACAATGTCAAAACTAACGTAATTTCCACAAAAACGGCTTTCAAAGCAGAAGAAAATAATACAAATTGATTTGTATTTAACTTATTGAAGATATTCGAATCGCAACTTGAAAGAGAACGAAATTAGTTAATTCTCACACAAATATTCAAATTTTACAGAACTTCCGTTGAAAAAATTTACCTCTGCTTTACATTAAGAACATAACGAATTCTGTATGATTCACAAGATATTTTGAAACTTTAAGCAATATCTCGTAATGCGCTATAAAAAGCTTTCCTACAAAAACCTCATTGTTAAATTTGCTTCATAACAAATGTTTGATTCTGAAAACATGCGTGTAGTGAACGTACAAATGAAATTCATTTGGACAATGTCAAAACTAACGTATTTTCCACAAAAACTGCTTACAAAGCAGAAGAAAATAATACAAATTGATTTGTATTTAACTTTTTGAAGATATTCGAATCGCAACTTGAAAGAGAACAAAATTAGTTAATTCTCACACAAATTTCACAGAACTTCCGTTGCAAAAATTTACCTCTGCTTTACATTAAGAACATAACGAATTCTGTATGATTCACTAGATATTTTGAAACTTTAAGCAATATCTCGTAATGCGCTATAAAAAGCTTTCCTACAACAACCTCATTGTTAAATTTGCTTCATAACAAATGTTTGATTCTGAAAACATGCGTGTAGTGAACGTACAAATGAAATTCATTTGGACAATGTCAAAACTAACGTATTTTCCACAAAAACTGCTTACAAAGCAGAAGAAAATAATACAAATTGATTTGTATTTAACTTTTTGAAGATATTCGAATCGCAACTTGAAAGAGAACAAAATTAGTTAATTCTCACACAAATATTCAAATTTTACAGAGCTTCCGTTGAAAAAATTTACCTCTGCTTTACATTAAGAACATAACGAATTCTGTATGATTCACAAGATATTTTGAAACTTTAAGCAATATCTCGTAATGCGCTATAAAAAGCTTTCCTACAACAACCTCATTGTTAAATTTGCTTCATAACAAATGTTTGATTCTGAAAACATGCGTGTAGTGAACGTACAAATGAAATTCATTTGGACAATGTCAAAACTAACGTAGTTTCCACAAAAACGGCTTACAAAGCAGAAGAAAATAATACAAATTGATTTGTATTTGACTTTTTGAAGATATTCGAATCGCAACTTGAAAGTAAACGAAATTAGATAATTCTCACACAAATATTCAAATTTTACAGAACTTCCGTTGAAAAAATTTACCTCTACTTTACATTATGAACATAACGAATTCTGTATGATTCAATAGATATTTTGAAAATTTAAGCAATATCTCGAAATGCGCTATGTAAAGCTTTCCTACATGAACCTTATGTTTAAATTTGCTTCATAACAAATTTTTGATTCTGAAAACATGCGTGTAGTGAACGTACAAATGAAATTCATTTGGACAATGTCAAAACTAACGTATTTTCCACAAAAACTGCTTACAAAGCAGAAGAAAATAATACAAATTGATTTGTATTTGACTTTTTGAAGATATTCGAATCGCAACTTGAAAGAGAACAAAATTAGTTAATTCTCACACAAATATTCAAATTTTACAGAACTTCCGTTGAAAAAATTTACCTCTGCTTTACATTAAGAACATAACGAATTCTGTATGATTCACAAGATATTTTGAAACTTTAAGCAATATCTCGTAATGCGCTATAAAAAGCTTTCCTACAACAACCTCATTGTTAAATTTGCTTCATAACAAATGTTTGATTCTGAAAACATGCGTGTAGTGAACGTACAAATGAAATTCATTTGGACAATGTCAAAACTAACGTATTTTCCACAAAAACTGCTTACAAAGCAGAAGAAAATAATACAAATTGATTTGTATTTGACTTTTTGAAGATATTATAATTGCCACTTGAAAGAGAACAAAATTAGTTAATTCTCACACAAATATTCAAATTTTACAGAACTTCCGTTGAAAAAATTTACCTCTGCTTTACATTAAGAACATAACGAATTCTGTATGATTCACAAGATATTTTGAAACTTTAAGCAATATCTCGTAATGCGCTATAAAAAGCTTTCCTACATAAACCTCATTGTTAAATTTGCTTCATAACAAATGTTTGATTCTGAAAACATGCGTGTAGTGAACGTACAAATGAAATTCATTTGGACAATGTCAAAACTAACGTATTTTCCACAAAAACTGCTTACAAAGCAGAAGAAAATAATACAAATTGATTTGTATTTAACTTTTTGAAGATATTCGAATCGCAACTTGAAAGAGAACAAAATTAGTTAATTCTCACACAAATTTTACAGAACTTCCGTTGAAAAAATTTACCTCTGCTTTACATTAAGAACATAACGAATTCTGTATGATTCACTAGATATTTTGAAACTTTAAGCAATATCTCGTAATGCGCTATAAAAAGCTTTCCTACAACAACCTCATTGTTAAATTTGCTTCATAACAAATGTTTGATTCTGAAAACATGCGTGTAGTGAACGTACAAATGAAATTCATTTGGACAATGTCAAAACTAACGTATTTTCCACAAAAACTGCTTACAAAGCAGAAGAAAATAATACAAATTGATTTGTATTTAACTTTTTGAAGATATTCGAATGGCAACTTGAAAGAGAACGAAATTAGTTAATTCTCACACAAATATTCAAATTTTACAGAGCTTCCGTTGAAAAAATTTACCTCTGCTTTACATTAAGAACATAACGAATTCTGTATGATTCACAAGATATTTTGAAACTTTAAGCAATATCTCGTAATGCGCTATAAAAAGCTTTCCTACAACAACCTCATTGTTAAATTTGCTTCATAACAAATGTTTGATTCTGAAAACATGCGTGTAGTGAACGTACAAATGAAATTCATTTGGACAATGTCAAAACTAACGTAGTTTCCACAAAAACGGCTTACAAAGCAGAAGAAAATAATACAAATTGATTTGTATTTGACTTTTTGAAGATATTCGAATCGCAACTTGAAAGTGAACGAAATTAGATAATTCTCACACAAATATTCAAATTTTACAGAACTTCCGTTGAAAAAATTTACCTCTACTTTACATTATGAACATAACGAATTCTGTATGATTCAATAGATATTTTGAAAATTTAAGCAATATCTCGAAATGCGCTATGTAAAGCTTTCCTACATGAACCTTATGTTTAAATTTGCTTCATAACAAATTTTTGATTCTGAAAACATGCGTGTAGTGAACGTACAAATGAAATTCATTTGGACAATGTCAAAACTAACGTATTTTCCACAAAAACTGCTTACAAAGCAGAAGAAAATAATACAAATTGATTTGTATTTGACTTTTTGAAGATATTATAATTGCAACTTGAAAGAGAACAAAATTAGTTAATTCTCACACAAATATTCAAATTTTACAGAACTTCCGTTGAAAAAATTTACCTCTGCTTTACATTAAGAACATAACGAATTCTGTATGATTCACAAGATATTTTGAAACTTTAAGCAATATCTCGTAATGCGCTATAAAAAGCTTTCCTACAACAACCTCATTGTTAAATTTGCTTCATAACAAATGTTTGATTCTGAAAACATGCGTGTAGTGAACGTACAAATGAAATTCATTTGGACAATGTCAAAACTAACGTATTTTCCACAAAAACGGCTTACAAAACACAAGAAAATAATACAAATTGATTTGTATTTGACTTTTTGAAGATATTCGAATTGCAACTTGAAAGAGAACAAAATTAGTTAATTCTCACACAAATATTCAAATTTTACAGAACTTCCGTTGAAAAAATTTACCTCTGCTTTACATTAAGAACATAACGAATTCTGTATGATTCACAAGATATTTTGAAACTTTAAGCAATATCTCGTAATGCGCTATAAAAAGCTTTCCTACAACAACCTCATTGTTAAATTTGCTTCATAACAAATGTTTGATTCTGAAAACATGCGTGTAGTGAACGTACAAATGAAATTTATTTGGACAATGTCAAAACTAACGTAGTTTCCACAAAAACGGCTTACAAAGCAGAAGAAAATAATACAAATTGATTTGTATTTGACTTTTTAAAGATATTCGAATCGCAACTTGAAAGAGAACAAAATTAGTTAATTCTCACACAAATATTCAAATTTTACAGAGCTTCCGTTGAAAAACTTTACCTCTGCTTTACATTAAGAACATAACGAATTCTGTATGATTCACAAGATATTTTGAAACTTTAAGCAATATCTCGTAATGCGCTATAAAAAGCTTTCCTACAACAACCTCATTGTTAAATTTGCTTCATAACAAATGTTTGATTCTGAAAACATGCGTGTAGTGAACGTACAAATGAAATTCATTTGGACAATGTCAAAACTAACGTAGTTTCCACAAAAACAGCTTACAAAGCAGACGAAAATAATACAAATTGATTTGTATTTGACTTTTTGAAGATATTCGAATTGCAACTTGAAAGAGAAAGAAATTAGTTAATTCTCAAACAAATATTCAAATTTTACAGAACTTCCGTTGATAAAATTTACCTCTACTTTACATTAAGAACATAACGAATTCTGTATGATTCAATAGATATTTTGAAAATTTAAGCAATATCTCGAAATGCGCTATGTAAAGCTTTCCTACATGAACCTTATGTTTATATTTGCTTCATAACAAATTTTTGATTCTGAAAACATGCGTGTAGTGAACGTACAAATGAAATTCATTTGGACAATGTCAAAACTAACGTATTTTCCACAAAAACTGCTTACAAAGCATAAGAAAATAATAAAAATTGATTTGTATTTGACTTTTTAAAGATATTCGAATCGCAACTTGAAAGAGAACAAAATTAGTTAATTCTCACACAAATATTCAAATTTTACAGAACATCCGTTGTAAAACTTTACCTCTGCTTTACATTAAGAACATAACGAATTCTGTATGATTCACTAGATATTTTGAAACTTTAAGCAATATCTCGTAATGCGCTATGAAAAGCTTTCCTACATGAACCTTATGTTTAAATTTGCTTCATAACAAATGTTTGATTCTGAAAACATGCGTGTAGTGAACGTACAAATGAAATTCATTTGGACAATGTCAAAACTAACGTAGTTTCCACAAAAACGGCTTACAAAGCAGAAGAAAATAATACAAATTGATTTGTATTTGACATTTTAAAGATATTCGAATCGCAACTTGAAAGTTAACGAAATTAGATAATTCTCACACAAATATTCAAATTTTACAGAACTTCCGTCGAAAAACTGTACCTGTACTTCACATTAAGTACATAACGAATTTTGTATGTATCAATAGAAATTTTGAAACTTTAAGCAATATCTCGTAATGCGCTATGAAAAGCTTTCCTACATGAACCTTATGTTTAAATTTGCTTCATAACAAATGTTTGATTCTGAAAACATGCGTGTAGTGAACGTACAAATGAAATTCATTTGGACAATGTCAAAACTAACGTAGTTTCCACAAAAACGGCTTTCAAAGCAGAAGAAAATAATACAAATTTATTTTTATTTGACATTTTAAAGATATTCGAATCGCAACTTGAAAGTTAACGAAATTTTTTAATTCTCACACAAATATTCAAATTTTACAGAACTTCCGATGAAAAACTGTACCTCTACTTCACATTAAGAACATAACGAATTCTGTATGATTCAATAGATATTTAGAAACTTTAAGCAATATCTCGAAATACGTTATGAAAAGCTTTCCTACATGAATCTCATGGCTAACTTTGCATGACAACAAATGTTTCAGTCTGAAAACATGCGTGCAGTGAACGGACGAATGAATTGTACTTGGACAATGTCAAAACTAACGTATCTTCCACAAAAATGGCATTCAAAGCAGAAGAAAATAAAACAAATTTATTTTTATTCGAAAATTTGAAGTTATTCGAATTGCAACTTGAAAGAGATGGAATTAGATAATTCTCACACAAATATTCCAATTTCACAGAACATCCGTTGAAAAACTTTACCTCTGCTTTACATTAAGAACATAACGAATTCTGTATGATTCAATAGATATTTTGAAACTTTAAGCAATATCTCGTAATGCGCTATGAAAAGCTTTCCTACATGAACCTTAAAGTCAAATTTTCTTCATAACAAAAGTTTGATTCTGAAAACATGCGTGTAGTGAACGTACAAATGAAATTCACTTGGACAATGTCAAAACTAACGTATTTTCCACAAAAACGGCTTACGAAGCAGAAGAAAATAATATAAATTGATTTGCATTTGACTTTGTGAAGGTATTTGAATCGCAACTTGAACGAGAACGAAATTTGTTAATTCTCACAAAATACGCAAATTTTACAGAACTTCCGTTGAAAAACTGTACCTCTACTTCACATTAAGAACATAACGAATTCTGTATGATTCAATAGATATTTAGAAACTTTAAGCAATATTTCGAAATACGTTATGAAAAGCTTTCCTACATGAATCTCATGGCTAACTTTGCATGACAACAAATGTTTCAGTCTGAAAACATGCGTGCAGTGAACGGACGAATGAATTGTACTTGGACAATGTCAAAACTAACGTATCTTCCACCAAAAGGGCTTTCAAAGCAGAAGAAAATAAAACAAATTTATTGTTATTCGAAAATTTGAAGTTATTCGAATTGCAACTTGAAAGAGATGGAATTAGTTAATTCTCACACAAATATTCAAATTTTACAGAACTTCCGTTGAAAAACTTTACCTCTGCTTTACATTAAAAACATAACGAATTCTGTATGATTCACAAGATATTTTGAAACTTTAAGCAATATCTCGTAATGCGCTATAAAAAGCTTTCCTACAACAACCTCATTGTTAAATTTGCTTCATAACAAATGTTTGATTCTGAAAACATGCGTGTAGTGAACGTACAAATGAAATTCATTTGGACAATGTCAAAACTAACGTATTTTCCACAAAAACTGCTTACAAAGCAGAAGAAAATAATACAAATTGATTTGTATTTGACTTTTTAAAGATATTCGAATCGCAACTTGAAAGAGAACAAAATTAGTTAATTCTCACACAAATATTCAAATTTTACAGAACTTCCGTTGAAAAAATTTACCTCTGCTTTACATTAAGAACATAACGAATTCTGTATGATTCACAAGATATTTTGAAACTTTAAGCAATATCTCGTAATGCGCTATAAAAAGCTTTCCTACAACAACCTCATTGTTAAATTTGCTTCATAACAAATGTTTGATTCTGAAAACATGCGTGTAGTGAACGTACAAATGAAATTCATTTGGACAATGTCAAAACTAACGTAGTTTCCACAAAAACGGCTTACAAAGCAGAAGAAAATAATACAAATTGATTTGTATTTGACTTTTTGAAGATATTCGAATTGCAACTTGAAAGAGAACGAAATTATTTAATTCTCAAACAAATATTCAAATTTTACAGAACTTCCGTTGATAAAATTTACCTCTACTTTACATTAAGAACATAACGAATTCTGTATGATTCACTAGATATTATGAAACTTTAAGCAATATCTCGTAATGCGCTATAAAAAGCTTTCCTACAACAACCTCATTGTTAAATTTGCTTCATAACAAATGTTTGATTCTGAAAACATGCGTGTAGTGAACGTACAAATGAAATTCATTTGGACAATGTCAAAACTGACGTAGTTTCCACAAAAACGGCTTTTATAGCAGAAGAAAATAATACAATTTGATTTGTATTTGACTTTTTGAAGATATTCGAATCGCAACTTGAAAGTGAACGAAATTCGATAATTCTCACACAAATATTCAAATTTTACAGAACTTCCGTTGAAAAAATTTACCTCTACTTTACATTAAGAACATAACGAATTCTGTATGATTCACTAGATATTATGAAACTTTAAGCAATATCTCGTAATGCGCTATAAAAAGCTTTCCTACAACAACCTCATTGTTAAATTTGCTTCATAACAAATGTTTGATTCTGAAAACATGCGTGTAGTGAACGTACAAATGAAATTCATTTGGACAATGTCAAAACTAACGTATTTTCCACAAAAACTGCTTACAAAGCAGAAGAAAATAATACAAATTGATTTGTATTTAACTTTTTGAAGATATTCGAATCGCAACTTGAAAGAGAACAAAATTAGTTAATTCTCACACAAATATTCAAATTTTACAGAACTTCCGTTGAAAAAATTTACCTCTGCTTTACATTAAGAACATAACGAATTCTGTATGATTCAATAGATATTTTGACACTTTAAGCAATATCTCGTAATGCGCTATGAAAAGCTTTCCTACATGAACCTTATGTTTAAATTTGCTTCATAACAAACTTTTGATTCTGAAAACATGCGTGTAGTGAACGTACAAATGAAATTCATTTGGACAATGTCAAAACTAACGTATTTTCTACAAAAACTGCTTACGAAGCAGAAGAAAATAATACAAATTGATTTGTATTTAACTTTTTAAAGATATTCGAATCGCAACTTGAAAGAGAACGAAATTAGTTAATTCTCACACAAATATTCAAATTTCACAGAACATCCGTTGAAAAACTTTACCTCTGCTTTACATTAAGAACATAACGAATTTTGTATAATTCACTAGATATTTTAAACTTTAAGCATTATCTCGAAATACGTTATGAAAAGCTTTCCCACATGAATCTCATGGCTAACTTTGCAGGACAACACATGTTTCAGTCTGAAAACATCCGTGCAGTGAACGGACGAATGAATTGTACTTGGACAATGTCAAAACTAACGTATCTTCCACAAAAACGGCTTTCAAAGCAGAAGAAAATAAAACAAATTTATTTTTATTCGAAAATTTGAAGTTATTCGAATCGCAACTTGAAAGAGATGGAATTAGTTAATTCTCACACAAATATTCAAATTTTATAGAACTTGCGTTGAAAAAATTTACCTCTGCTTTACATTAAGAACATAACGAATTCTGTATGATTCAATAGAGATTTTGAAACTTTAAGCAATATCTCGAAATGCGCTATGAAAAGCTTTCCTACATGAACCTTATAGTCAAATTTGCTTCATAACAAAAGTTTGATTCTGAAAACATGCGTGTAGTGAACGTACAAATGAAATTCACTTGGACAATGTCAAAACTAACGTATTTTCTACAAAAACAGCTTACGAAGCAGAAGAAAATAATATAAATTGATTTGTATTTGACTTTGTGAAGATATTTGAATCGCAACTTGAAAGTGAACGAAATTTGTTAATTCTCACAAAATACGCAAATTTTACAGAACTTCCGTTGAAAAACTGTACCTCTACTTCACATTAAGAACATAACGAATTTTGTATGCATCAATAGATATTTAGAAACTTTAAGCAATATTTCGAAATACGTTATGAAAAGCTTTCCTACATGAATCTCATGGCTAACTTTGCATGACAACAAATGTTTCAGTCTGAAAACATGCGTGCAGTGAACGGACGAATGAATTGTACTTGGACAATGTCAAAACTAACGTATCTTCCACAAAAATGGCATTCAAAGCAGAAGAAAATAAAACAAATTTATTTTTATTCGAAAATTTGAAGTTATTCGAATTGCAACTTGAAAGAGATGGAATTAGTTAATTCTCACACAAATATTCAAATTTTACAGAACTTCCGTTGAAAAACTTTACCTCTGCTTTACATTAAGAACATAACGAATTCTGTATGATTCACAAGATATTTTGAAACTTTAAGCAATATCTCGTAATGCGCTATAAAAAGCTTTCCTACAACAACCTCATTGTTAAATTTGCTTCATAACAAATGTTTGATTCTGAAAACATGCGTGTAGTGAACGTACAAATGAAATTCATTTGGACAATGTCAAAACTAACGTATTTTCCACAAAAACTGCTTACAAAGCAGAAGAAAATAATACAAATTGATTTGTATTTGACTTTTTAAAGATATTCGAATCGCAACTTGAAAGAGAACAAAATTAGTTAATTCTCACACAAATATTCAAATTTTACAGAACTTCCGTTGAAAAAATTTACCTCTGCTTTACATTAAGAACATAACGAATTCTGTATGATTCACAAGATATTTTGAAACTTTAAGCAATATCTCGTAATGCGCTATAAAAAGCTTTCCTACAACAACCTCATTGTTAAATTTGCTTCATAACAAATGTTTGATTCTGAAAACATGCGTGTAGTGAACGTACAAATGAAATTCATTTGGACAATGTCAAAACTAACGTAGTTTCCACAAAAACGGCTTACAAAGCAGAAGAAAATAATACAAATTGATTTGTATTTGACTTTTTGAAGATATTCGAATTGCAACTTGAAAGAGAACGAAATTAGTTAATTCTCAAACAAATATTCAAATTTTACAGAACTTCCGTTGATAAAATTTACCTCTACTTTACATTAAGAACATAACGAATTCTGTATGATTCACTAGATATTATGAAAATTTAAGCAATATCTCGTAATGCGCTAACTAAAGCTTTCCTACAACAACCTCATTGTTAAATTTGCTTCATAACAAATGTTTGATTCTGAAAACATGCGTGTAGTGAACGTATAAATGAAATTCATTTGGACAATGTCAAAACTAACGTAGTTTCCACAAAAACGGCTTTTAAAGCAGAAGAAAATAATACAAATTGATTTGTATTTGACTTTTTGAAGATATTCGAATCGCAACTTGAAAGTGAACGAAATTCGATAATTCTCACACAAATATTCAAATTTTACAGAACTTCCGTTGAAAAAATTTACCTCTACTTTACATTAAGAACATAACGAATTCTGTATGATTCAATAGATATTTTGAAACTTTAAGCAATATCTCGTAATGCGCTATAAAAAGCTTTCCTACAACAACCTCATTGTTAAATTTGCTTCATAACAAATGTTTGATTCTGAAAACATGCGTGTAGTGAACGTACAAATGAAATTCATTTGGACAATGTCAAAACTAACGTATTTTCCACAAAAACTGCTTACAAAGCAGAAGAAAATAATACAAATTGATTTGTATTTAACTTTTTGAAGATATTCGAATCGCAACTTGAAAGAGAACAAAATTAGTTAATTCTCACACAAATATTCAAATTTTACAGAACTTCCGTTGAAAAAATTTACCTCTGCTTTACATTAAGAACATAACGAATTCTGTATGATTCACTAGATATTTTGAAACTTTAAGCAATATCTCGAAATGCGCTATGAAAAGCTTTCCTACATGAACCTTATGTTTAAATATGCTTCATAACAAATTTTTGATTCTGAAAACATGCGTGTAGTGAACGTACAAATGAAATTCATTTGGACAATGTCAAAACTAACGTATTTTCTACAAAAACTGCTTACGAAGCAGAAGAAAATAATACAAATTGATTTGTATTTAACTTTTTAAAGATATTCGAATCGCAACTTGAAAGAGAACAAAATTAGTTAATTCTCACACAAATATTCAAATTTTACAGAACTTCCGTTGAAAAAATTTACCTCTACTTTACATTATGAACATAACGAATTCTGTATGATTCAATAGATATTTTGAAAATTTAAGCAATATCTCGAAATGCGCTATGTAAAGCTTTCCTACATGATGTGTATGTTTAAATTTGCTTCATAACAAATTTTTGATTCTGAAAACATGCGTGTAGTGAACGTACAAATGAAATTCATTTGGACAATGTCAAAACTAACGTATTTTCCAGAAAAACCGATTACAAAGCAGAAGAAAATAATACAAATTGATTTTTATTTGACATTTTAAAGATATTCGAATCGCAACTTGAAAGTGAACGAAATTAGATAATTCTCAAAAAAATATTCAAATTTTACAGAACTTCCGTTGAAAAACTGTACCTCTACTTCACATTAAGTACATAACGAATTTTGTATGTATCAATAGAAATTTTGAAAATTTAAGCAATATCTCGAAATGCGCTATGTAAAGCTTTCCTACATGAACCTTATGTTTAAATTTGCTTCATAACAAATGTTTGATTCTGAAAACATGCGTGTAGTGAACGTACAAATGAAATTCATTTGGACAATGTCAAAACTAACGTAGTTTCCACAAAAACAGCTTACAAAGCAGACGAAAATAATACAAATTGATTTGTATTTGACTTTTTGAAGATATTCGAATTGCAACTTGAAAGAGAAAGAAATTAGTTAATTCTCAAACAAATATTCAAATTTTACAGAACTTCCGTTGAAAAACTGTACCTCTACTTTACATTAAGAACATTACGAATTCTTTATGATTTAATAGATATTTTGAAACTTTAAGCAATATCTCGAAATGCGCTATGAAAAGCTTTCCTACATGAACCTTATAGTCAAATTTGCTTCATAACAAAAGTTTGATTCTGAAAACATGCGTGTAGTGAACGTACAAATGAAATTCATTTGGACAATGTCAAAACTAACGTAGTTTCCACAAAAACGGCTTACAAAGCAGAAGAAAATAATACAAATTGATTTGTATTTGACTTTTTAAAGATATTCGAATCGCAACTTGAAAGAGAACAAAATTAGTTAATTCTCACACAAATATTCAAATTTTACAGAGCTTCCGTTGAAAAACTTTACCTCTGCTTTACATTAAGAACATAACGAATTCTGTATGATTCACAAGATATTTTGAAACTTTAAGCAATATCTCGTAATGCGCTATAAAAAGCTTTCCTACAACAACCTCATTGTTAAATTTGCTTCATAACAAATGTTTGATTCTGAAAACATGCGTGTAGTGAACGTACAAATGAAATTCATTTGGACAATGTCAAAACTAACGTAGTTTCCACAAAAACAGCTTACAAAGCAGAAGAAAATAATACAAATTGATTTGTATTTGACTTTTTGAAGATATTCGAATTGCAACTTGAAAGAGAACGAAATTAGTTAATTCTCAAACAAATATTCAAATTTTACAGAACTTCCGTTGATAAAATTTACCTCTACTTTACATTAAGAACATAACGAATTCTGTATGATTCAATAGATATTTTGAAAATTTAAGCAATATCTCGAAATGCGCTATGTAAAGCTTTCCTACATGAACCTTATGTTTATATTTGCTTCATAACAAATTTTTGATTCTGAAAACATGCGTGTAGTGAACGTACAAATGAAATTCATTTGGACAATGTCAAAACTAACGTATTTTCCACAAAAACTGCTTACAAAGCAGAAGAAAATAATACAAATTGATTTGTATTTGACTTTTTGAAGATATTCGAATCGCAACTTGAAAGAGAACAAAATTAGTTAATTCTCACACAAATATTCAAATTTTACAGAACTTCCGTTGTAAAACTTTACCTCTGCTTTACATTAAGAACATAACGAATTCTGTATGATTCACTAGATATTTTGAAACTTTAAGCAATATCTCGTAATGCGCTATGAAAAGCTTTCCTACATGAATCTTATAGTCAAATTTGCTTCATAACAAAAGTTTGATTCTGAAAACATGCGTGTAGTGAACGTACAAATGAAATTCACTTGGACAATGTCAAAACTAACGTATTTTCCACAAAAACGGCTTAAAAAGCAGAAGAAAATAATACAAATTGATTTGTATTTGACTTTTTGAAGATATTCGAATCGCAACTTGAAAGTAAACGAAATTAGATAATTCTCACACAAATATTCAAATTTCACAGAACATCCGTTGAAAAACTGTACCTGTACTTCACATTAAGTACATAACGAATTTTGTATGTATCAATAG
Source organism: Diplolepis rosae (assembly GCA_030998225.1). NCBI lineage: Eukaryota > Metazoa > Arthropoda > Insecta > Hymenoptera > Diplolepididae > Diplolepis > Diplolepis rosae. The sequence goes on along the minus strand of JAPYXD010000688.1, from coordinate 147,204 downwards.
AAATTTTGAAACTTTAAGCAATATCTCGTAATGCGCTATGAAAAGCTTTCCTACATGAACCTTATGTTTAAATTTGCTTCATAACAAATGTTTGATTCTGAAAACATGCGTGTAGTGAACGTACAAATGAAATTCATTTGGACAATGTCAAAACTAACGTAGTTTCCACAAAAACGGCTTTCAAAGCAGAAGAAAATAATACAAATTTATTTTTATTTGACATTTTAAAGATTTTCGAATCGCAACTTGAAAGATAACGAAATTTTTTAATTCTCACACAAATATTCAAATTTTACAGAACTTCCGATGAAAAACTGTACCTCTACTTCACATTAAGAACATAACGAATTGTGTATGATTCAATAGATATTTAGAAACTTTAAGCAATATCTCGAAATACGTTATGAAAAGCTTTCCTACATGAATCTCATGGCTAACTTTGCATGACAACAAATGTTTCAGTCTGAAAACATGCGTGCAGTGAACGGACGAATGAATTGTACTTGGACAATGTCAAAACTAACGTATCTTCCACAAAAATGGCATTCAAAGCAGAAGAAAATAAAACAAATTTATTTTTATTCGAAAATTTGAAGTTATTCGAATTGCAACTTGAAAGAGATGGAATTAGATAATTCTCACACAAATATTCAAATTTCACAGAACATCCGTTGAAAAACTTTACCTCTGCTTTACATTAAGAACATAACGAATTCTGTATGATTCAATAGAGATTTTGAAACTTTAAGCAATATCTCGAAATGCGCTATGAAAAGCTTTCCTACATGAACCTTATGGTCAAATTTGCTTCATAACAAATGTTTGATTCTGAAAACATGCGTGTAGTGAACGTACAAATGAAATTCATTAGAACGATGTCAAAACCAACGTATTTTCCACAAAAACGGCTTACGAAGCAGAAGAAAATAATATAAATTGATTTGTATTTGACTTTGTGAAGATATTTGAATCGCAACTTGAAAGTGAACGAAATTTGTTAATTCTCACAAAATACTCAAATTTTACAGAACTTCCGTTGAAAAACTGTACCTCTACTTCACATTAAGAACATAACGAATTTTGTATGTATCAATAGAGATTTTGAAACTTTAAGCAATATCTCGAAATACGTTATGAAAAGCTTTCCTACATGAATCTCATGGCTAACTTTGCATGACAACAAATGTTTCAGTCTGAAAACATGCGTGCAGTGAACGGACGAATGAATTGTACTTGGACAATGTCAAAACTAACGTATCTTCCACAAAAATGGCTTTCAAAGCAGAAGAAAATAAAACAAATTTATTTTTATTCGAAAATTTGAAGTTATTCGAATCGCAACTTGAAAGTAAACGAAATTAGATAATTCTCACACAAATATTCAAATTTCACAGAACATCCGTTGAAAAACTTTACCTCTGCTTTACATTAAGAACATAACGAATTCTGTATGATTCAATAGATATTTTGAAACTTTAAGCAATATCTCGTAATGCGCTATAAAAAGCTTTCCTACAACAACCTCATTGTTAAATTTGCTTCATAACAAATGTTTGATTCTGAAAACATGCGTGTAGTGAACGTACAAATGAAATTCATTTGGACAATGTCAAAACTAACGTATTTTCCACAAAAACTGCTTACAAAGCAGAAGAAAATAATACAAATTGATTTGTATTTAACTTTTTGAAGATATTCGAATCGCAACTTGAAAGAGAACAAAATTAGTTAATTCTCACACAAATATTCAAATTTTACAGAACTTCCGTTGAAAAACTTTACCTCTGCTTTACATTAAGAACATAACGAATTCTGTATGATTCACTAGATATTTTGAAACTTTAAGCAATATCTCGTAATGCGCTATAAAAAGCTTTCCTACAACAACCTCATTGTTAAATTTGCTTCATAACAAATGTTTGATTCTGAAAACATGCGTGTAGTGAACGTACAAATGAAATTCATTTGGACAATGTCAAAACTAACGTAGTTTCCACAAAAACGGCTTTTAAAGCAGAAGAAAATAATACAAATTGATTTGTATTTGACTTTTTGAAGATATTCGAATCGCAACTTGAAAGTGAACGAAATTCGATAATTCTCACACAAATATTCAAATTTTACAGAACTTCCGTTGAAAAAATTTACCTCTACTTTACATTATGAACATAACGAATTCTGTATGATTCAATAGATATTTTGAAAATTTAAGCAATATCTCGAAATGCGCTATGTAAAGCTTTCCTACATGAACCTTATGTTTAAATTTGCTTCTTAACAAATTGTTGATTCTAAAAACATGCGTGTAGTGAACGTACAAATGAAATTCATTTGGACAATGTCAAAACTAACGTATTTTCTACAAAAACTGCTTACGAAGCAGAAGAAAATAATACAAATTGATTTGTATTTAACTTTTTAAAGATATTCGAATCGCAACTTGAAAGTGAACTAAATTAGATAATTCTCACACAAATATTCAAATTTCACAGAAATTCCGTTGAAAAGCTGTACCTCTACTTCACATTAAGTACATAACGAATTTTGTATGTATCAATAGAAATTTTGAAACTTTAAGCAATATCTCGAAATGCGCTATGAAAAGCTTTCCTACATGAACCTTATGTTTAAATTTGCTTCATAACAAATGTTTGATTCTGAAAACATGCGTGTAGTGAACGTACAAATGAAATTTATTTGGACAATGTCAAAACTAACGTAGTTTCCACAAAAACGGCTTACAAAGCAGAAGAAAATAATACAAATTGATTTGTATTTGACTTTTTAAAGATATTCGAATCGCAACTTGAAAGAGAACAAAATTAGTTAATTCTCAAACAAATATTCAAATTTTACAGAACTTCCGTTGAAAAACTGTACCTCTACTTTACATTAAGAACATTACGAATTCTATATGATTTAATAGATATTTTGAAACTTGAAGCAATATCTCGAAATGCGCTATGAAGAGCTTTCCTACATGAACCTTATGGTCAAATTTGCTACATAACAAAAGTTTGATTCTGAAAACATGCGTGTAGTGAACGTACAAATCAAATTCATTTGGAAAATTTCAAAACTAACGTAGTTTCCACATAAACGGCTATCAAAGCAGAAGAAAATAAAACAAATTGATTTTTATTTGATATTATGAAGATATTCGAATCGCAACTTGAAAGTAAACGAAATTAGATAATTCTCACACAAATATTCAAATTTCACAGAACATCCGTTGAAAGACTTTACCTCTGCTTTACATTAAGAACATAACGAATTCTGTATGATTCAATAGATATTTTGAAACTTTAAGCAATATCTCGAAATGCGCTATGAAGAGCTTTCCTACATGAACCTAATGGTCAAATTCGCTTCATAAAAAAAGTTTGATTCTGAAAACATGCGTGTAGTAAACGTACAAATGAAATTCACTTGGACAATGTCAAAACTAACGTAGTTTCCACAAAAATGGCTTTCAAAGCAGAAGAAAATAAAACAAATTTATTTTTACTTGACATTTTAAAGATATTCGAATCGCAACTTGAAAGTGAACGAAATAAGATAATTCGCACACAAATATTCAAATTTTACAGAACTTCCGTTGAAAGACTTTACCTCTACTTTACATTAAGAACATTACGAATTCTATATGATTTAATAGATATTTTGAAACTTGAAGCAATATCTCGAAATGCGCTATGAAAAGCTTTCCTACATGAACCTTATGGTCAAATTTGCTTCATAACAAATGTTTGATTCTGAAAACATGCGTGTAGTGAACGTACAAATGAAATTCATTTGGACAATGTCAAAACTAACGTATTTTCCACAAAAACTGCTTACAAAGCAGAAGAAAATAATACAAATTGATTTGTATTTAACTTTTTGAAGATATTCGAATCGCAACTTGAAAGAGAACGAAATTAGTTAATTCTCACACAAATATTCAAATTTTACAGAACTTCCGTTGATAAAATTTACCTCTACTTTACATTAAGAACATAACGAATTCTTTATGATTCACTAGATATTATGAAAATTTAAGCAATATCTCGTAATGCGCTATAAAAAGCTTTCCTACAACAACCTCATTGTTAAATTTGCTTCATAACAAATTTTTGATTCTGAAAACATGCGTGTAGTGAACGTACAAATGAAATTCATTTGGACAATGTCAAAACTAACGTAGTTTCCACAAAAACGGCTTACAAAGCAGAAGAAAATAATACAAATTGATTTGTATTTAACTTTTTGAAGATATTCGAATCGCAACTTGAAAGAGAACGAAATTAGTTAATTCTCACACAAATATTCAAATTTTACAGAACTTCCGTTGAAAAAATTTACCTCTACTTTACATTATGAACATAACGAATTCTGTATGATTCAATAGATATTTTGAAAATTTAAGCAATATCTCGAAATGCGCTATGTAAAGCTTTCCTACATGAACCTTATGTTTAAATTTGCTTCATAACAAATTTTTGATTCTGAAAACATGCGTGTAGTGAACGTACAAATGAAATTCATTTGGACAATGTCAAAACTAACGTATTTTCCACAAAAACTGATTACAAAGCAGAAGAAAATAATACAAATTGATTTGTATTTAACTTTTTAAAGATATTCGAATCGCAACTTGAAAGTGAACTAAATTAGATAATTCTCACACAAATATTCAAATTTCACAGAACATCCGTTGAAAAACTGTACCTCTACTTCACATTAAGAACATAACGAATTCTGTATGATTCAATAGATATTTAGAAACTTTAAGCAATATCTCGAAATACGTTATGAAAAGCTTTCCTACATGAATCTCATGGCTAACTTTGCATGACAACAAATGTTTCAGTCTGAAAACATGCGTGCAGTGAACGGACGAATGAATTGTACTTGGACAATGTCAAAACTAACGTATCTTCCACAAAAATGGCATTCAAAGCAGAAGAAAATAAAACAAATTTATTTTTATTCGAAAATTTGAAGTTATTCTAATTGCAACTTGAAAGAGAACTAAATTAGATAATTCTCACACAAATATTTAAATTTCACAGAACATCCGTTGAAAAACTTTACCTCTGCTTTACATTAAGAACATAACGAATTCTGTATGATTCACTAGATATTTTGAAACTTTAAGCAATATCTCGTAATGCGCTATAAAAAGCTTTCCTACAACAACCTCATTGTTAAATTTGCTTCATAACAAATGTTTGATTCTGAAAACATGCGTGTAGTGAACGTACAAATGAAATTCATTTGGACCATGTCAAAACTAACGTATTTTCCACAAAAACGGCTTACAAAACAGAAGAAAATAATACAAATTGATTTGTATTTGACTTTTTGAAGATATTCGAATTGCAACTTGAAAGAGAACGAAATTATTTAATTCTCAAACAAATATTCAAATTTTACAGAACTTCCGTTGATAAAATTTACCTCTACTTTACATTAAGAACATAACGAATTCTGTATGATTCACTAGATATTATGAAACTTTAAGCAATATCTCGCAATGCGCTATAAAAAGCTTTCCTACAACAACCTCATTGTTAAATTTGCTTCATAACAAATGTTTGATTCTGAAAACATGCGTGTAGTGAACGTACAAATGACATATAAATGGACAAAGTCAAAACTAACGTCGATTCGACAAAAACGGCTTTTAAAGCAGAAAAAATAATACAAATTGATTTGTATTTGACTTTTTGAAGGTATTCGAATTGCAACTTGAAAGAGAACGAAATTAGTTAATTCTCATACAAATATTCAAATTTTACAGAACTTCCGTTGATAAACTTTACCTCTACTTGACATTATGAAAATTACGTATTCTGTATTATTCATTATATATTTTGAAAATTTTAGCTATATATCGAAATGCTCTATGAAAATCTTTCCTACATGAACCTTCTGTTTAAATTTGCTTCTTAACAAATTTTTGATTCTGAAAACATGCGTGTAGTGAACGTACAAATGAAATTCATTTGGACAATGTCAAAACTAACGTATTTTCCACAAAAACTGCTTACAAAGCAGAAGAAAATAATACAAATTGATTTGTATTTAACTTTTTTAAGATATTCGAATCGCAACTTGAAAGAGAACGAAATTAGTTAATTCTCACACAAATATTCAAATTTTACAGAACTTCCGTTGAAAAAATTTACCTCTACTTTACATTAGGAACATAACGAATTCTGTATGATTCAATAGATATTTTGAAAATTTAAGCAATATCTCGAAATGCGCTATGTAAAGCTTTCCTACATGAACCTTATGTTTAAATTTGCTTCATAACAAATTTTTGATTCTGAAAACATGCGTGTAGTGAACGTACAAATGAAATTCATTTGGACAATGTCAAAACTAACGTATTTTCCACAAAAACTGCTTACAAAGCAGAAGAAAATAATACAAATTGATTTGTATTTAACTTTTTGAAGATATTCGAATCGCAACTTGAAAGTTAACTAAATTAGATAAATCTCAAAAAAATATTCAAATTTTACAGAACTTCCGTTGAAAAGCTGTACCTCTACTTTACATTAGGAACATAACGAATTCTGTATGATTCAATAGATATTTTGAAAATTTAAGCAATATCTCGAAAAGCGCTACGTAAAGCTTTCCTACATAAACCTTATGTTTAAATTTGCTTCATAACAAATTTTTGATCCTGAAAACATGCGTGTAGTGAACGGACAAATGAAATTCATTTGGACAATGTCAAAACTAACGTAGTTTCCACAAAAACAGCTTACAAAGCAGACGAAAATAATACAAATTGATTTGTATTTGACTTTTTGAAGATATTCGAATTGCAACTTGAAAGAGAAAGAAATTAGTTAATTCTCAAACAAATATTCAAATTTTACAGAACTTCCGTTGACAAAATTTACCTCTACTTTACATAAAGAACATTACGAATTCTTTATGATTCACTAGATATTATGAAACTTTAAGCAATATCTCGTAATGCGCTATAAAAAGCTTTCCTGCAACAACCTCATTGTTAAATTTGCTTCATAACAAATGTTTGATTCTAAAATCATGCGTGTAGTGAACGTACAAATGAAATTCATTTGGACAATGTCAAAACTAACGTATTTTCCACAAAAACTGCTTACAAAGCAGAAGAAAATAATACAAATTGATTTGTATTTAACTTTTTGAAGATATTCGAATCGCAACTTGAAAGAGAACGAAATTAGATAATTCTCACACAAATATTCAAATTTTACAGAACTTCCGAAGAAAAAATTTACCTCTACTTTACATTATGAACATAACGAATTCTGTATGATTCAATAGATATTTTGAAAATTTAAGCAATATCTCGAAATGCGCTATGTAAAGCTTTCCTACATGAACCTTATGTTTAAATTTGCTTAATAACAAATTTTTGATTCTGAAAACATGCGTGTAGTGAACGTACAAATGAAATTCATTTGGACAATGTCAAAACTAACGTATTTTCCACAAAAACTGCTTACAAAGCAGAAGAAAATAATACAAATTGATTTGTATTTAACTTTTTAAAGATATTCGAATCGCAACTTGAAAGTGAACGAAATTAGATAACTCTCACACAAATATTCAAATTTCACAGAACATCCGTTGAAAAACTGTACCTCTACTTCACATTAAGAACATAACGAATTTTGTATGATTCAATAGAAATTTTGAAACTTTAAGCAATATCTCGAAATGCGCTATGAAAAGCTTTCCTACATGAATCTCATGGCTAACTTTGCATGACAACAAATGTTTCAGTCTGAAAACATGCGTGCAGTGAACGGACGAATGAATTGTACTTGGACAATGTCAAAACTAACGTATCTTCCACAAAAATGGCTTTCAAAGCAGAAGAAAATAAAACAAATTTATTTTTATTCGAAAATTTGAAGTTATTCGAATTGCAACTTGAAAGAGAACGAAATTAGTCAATTCTCACACAAATATTCAAATTTCACAGAACATCCGTTGAAAAACTTTACCTCTGCTTTACATTAAGAACATAACGAATTCTGTATGATTCACTAGATATTTTGAAACTTTAAGCAATATCTCGTAATGCGCTATAAAAAGCTTTCCTACAACAACATCATTGTTAAATTTGCTTCATAACAAATGTTTGATTCTAAAAACATGCGTGTAGTGAACGTACAAATGAAATTTATTTGGACAATGTCAAAACTAACGTATTTTCCACAAAAACGGCTTACAAAACAGAAGAAAATAATACAAATTGATTTGTATTTGACTTTTTGAAGATATTCGAATTGCAACTTGAAAGAGAACGAAATTATTTAATTCTCAAACAAATATTCAAATTTTACAGAACTTCCGTTGATAAAATTTACCTCTACTTTACATTAAGAACATAACGAATTCTGTATGATTCACTAGATATTATGAAACTTTAAGCAATATCTCGTAATGCGCTATAAAAAGCTTTCCTACAACAACCTCATTGTTAAATTTGCTTCATAACAAATGTTTGATTCTGAAAACATGCGTGTAGTGAACGTACAAATGAAATTCATTTGGACAATGTCAAAACTGACGTAGTTTCCACAAAAACGGCTTTTATAGCAGAAGAAAATAATACAATTTGATTTGTATTTGACTTTTTGAAGATATTCGAATCGCAACTTGAACGAGAACGAAATTAGTTAATTCTCACACAAATATTCAAATTTTACAGAACTTCCGTTGAATAACTTTACCTCTACTTTACATTAAGAACATTACGAATTCTATATGATTTAATAGATATTTTGAAAATTTAAGCAATATCTCGAAATGCGCTATGTAAAGCTTTCCTACATGAACCTTATGTTTATATTTGCTTCATAACAAATTTTTGATTCTGAAAACATGCGTGTAGTGAACGTACAAATGAAATTCATTTGGACAATGTCAAAACTAACGTATTTTCCACAAAAACTGCTTACAAAGCAGAAGAAAATAATACAAATTGATTTGTATTTAACTTTTTTAAGATATTCGAATCGCAACTTGAAAGAGAACGAAATTAGTTAATTTTCACACAAATATTCAAATTTTACAGAACTTCCGTTGAAAAAATTTACCTCTACTTTACATTATGAACATAACGAATTCTGTATGATTCAATAGATATTTTGAAAATTTAAGCAATATCTCGAAATGCGCTACGTAAAGCTTTCCTACATGAACCTTATGTTTAAATTTGCTTCATAACAAATTTTTGATTCTGAAAACATGTGTGTAGTGAACGTACAAATGAAATTCATTTGGACAATGTCAAAACTAACGTATTTTCCAGAAAAAAAGATTACAAAGCAGAAGAAAATAATACAAATTGATTTGTATTTAACTTTTTAAAGATATTCGAATCGCAACTTGAAAGTGAACGAAATTAGATAATTCTCAAAAAAATATTCAAATTTTACAGAACTTCCGTTGAAAAGCTGTACCTCTACTTCACATTAAGAACATAACGAATTTTGTATGATTCAATAGATGTTTTGAAAATTTAAGCAATATCTCGAAATGCGCTATGTAAAGCTTTCCTACATGAACCTTATGTTTAAATTTGCTTCATAACAAACTTTTGATTCTGAAAACATGCGTGTAGTGAACGTACAAATGAAATTCATTTGGACAATGTCAAAACTAACGTAGTTTCCGCAAAAACGGCTTACAAAGCAGAAGAAAATAATACAAATTGATTTGTATTTGACTTTTTGAAGTTATTCGAATTGCAACTTGCAAGAGAACGAAATTAGTTAATTCTCACACAAATATTCAAATTTTACAGAACTTCCGTTGAATAACTTTACCTCTACTTTACATTAAGAACATTACGAATTCTATATGATTTAATAGATATTTTGAAACTTGAAGCAATATCTCGAAATGCGCTATGAAGAGCTTTCCTTCATGAACCTTATGGTCAAATTTGCTTCATAACAAAAGTTTGATTCTGAAAACATGCGTGTAGTGAACGTACAAATCAAATTCATTTGGACAATGTCAAAACTAACGCATTTTCCACAAAAACGGCTTTCAAAGCAGAAGAAAATAAAACAAATTGATTTTTATTTGATATTATGAAGATATTCGAATCGCAACTTGAAAGTAAACGAAATTAGATAATTCTCACACAAATATTCAAATTTCACAGAACATCCGTTGAAAGACTTTACCTCTGCTTTACATTAAGAACATAACGAATTCTGTATGATTCAATAGATATTTTGAAACTTTAAGCAATATCTCGAAATGCGCTATGAAAAGCTTTCCTTCATGAACCTTATGGTCAAATTTGCTTCATAACAAAAGTTTGATTCTGAAAACATGCGTGTAGTAAACGTACAAATGAAATTCACTTGGACAATGTCAAAACTAACGTAGTTTCCACAAAAATGGCTTTCAAAGCAGAAGAAAATAAAACAAATTTATTTTTACTTGACATTTTAAAGATATTCGAATCGCAACTTGAAAGTAAACGAAATTAGTTAATTCTCACACAAATATTCAAATTTTACAGAACTTCCGTTGAATAACTTTACCTCTACTTTACATTAAGAACATTACGAATTCTATATGATTTAATAGATATTTTGAAACTTGAAGCAATATCTCGAAATGCGCTATGAAAAGCTTTCCTACATGAACCTTATGGTCAAATTTGCTTCATAACAAATGTTTGATTCTGAAAACATGCGTGTAGTGAACGTACAAATGAAATTCATTTGGACAATGTCAAAACTAACGTATTTTCCACAAAAACGGCTTACAACGCAGAAGAAAATAATACAAATTGATTTGTATTTCACTTTTTGAAGATATTCGAATGGCAACTTGAAAGAGAACGAAATTAGTTAATTCTCACACAAATATTCAAATTTTACAGAACTTCCGTTGATAAAATTTACCTCTACTTTACATTAAGAACATAACGTATTCTGTAAGTTTCACTAGATATTATGAAACTTTAAGCAATATCTCGTAATGCGCTATAAAAAGCTTTCCTACAACAACCTCATTGTTAAATTTGCTTCATAACAAATGTTTGATTCTGAAAACATGCGTGTAGTGAACGTATAAATGAAATTCATTTGGACAATGTCAAAACTAACGTAGTTTCCACAAAAACGGCTTTCAAAGCAGAAGAAAATAATACAAATTTATTTTTATTTGAGATTTTAAAGATATTCGAATCGCAACTTGAAAGAGAACGAAATTAGATAATTCTCACACAAATATTCAAATTTTACAGAACTTCCGTTGAAAAAATTTACCTCTACTTTACATTATGAACATAACGAATTCTGTATGATTCAATAGATATTTTGAAAATTTAAGCAATATCTCGAAATGCGCTATGTAAAGCTTTCCTACATGAACCTTATGTTTAAATTTGCTTCATAACAAATTTTTGATTCTGAAAACATGCGTGTAGTGAACGTACAAATGAAATTCATTTGGACAATGTCAAAACTAACGTATTTTCCACAAAAACTGCTTACAAAGCAGAAGAAAATAATACAAATTGATTTGTATTTGACTTTTTGAAGATATTCGAATTGCAACTTGAAAGAGAAAGAAATTAGTTAATTCTCAAACAAATATTCAAATTTTACAGAACTTCCGTTGATAAAATTTACCTCTACTTTACATTAAGAACATAACGAATTCTGTATGATTCAATAGATATTTTGAAAATTTAAGCAATATCTCGAAATGCGCTATGTAAAGCTTTCCTACATGAACCTTATGTTTAAATTTGCTTCATAACAAATGTTTGATTCTGAAAACATGCGTGTAGTGAACGTACAAATGAAATTCTTTTGGACAATGTCAAAACTAACGTATTTTCCACAAAAACTGCTTACAAAGCAGAAGAAAATAATACAAATTGATTTGTATTTAACTTTTTGAAGATATTCGAATCGCAACTTGAAAGAGAACGAAATTAGATAATTCTCACACAAATATTCAAATTTTACAGAACTTCCGAAGAAAAAATTTACCTCTACTTTACATTATGAACATAACGAATTCTGTATGATTCAATAGATATTTTGAAAATTTAAGCAATATCTCGAAATGCGCTATGTAAAGCTTTCCTACATGAACCTTATGTTTAAATTTGCTTCATAACAAATTTTTGATTCTGAAAACATGTGTGTAGTGAACGTACAAATGAAATTCATTTGGACAATGTCAAAACTAACGTATTTTCCAGAAAAAAAGATTACAAAGCGGAAGAAAATAATACAAATTGATTTGTATTTAACTTTTTAAAGATATTCGAATCGCAACTTGAAAGTGAACTAAATTAGATAATTCTCACACAAATATTCAAATTTCACAGAACTTCCGTTGAAAAACTGTACCTCTACTTCACATTAAGAACATAACGAATTTTGTATGATTCAATAGATGTTTTGAAAATTTAAGCAATATCTTGAAATGCGCTATGAAAAGCTTTCCTACATGAACCTTATGTTTAAATTTGCTTCATAACAAACTTTTGATTCTGAAAACATGCGTGTAGTGAACGTACAAATGAAATTCATTTGGACAATGTCAAAACTAACGTAGTTTCCACAAAAACGGCTTACAAAGCAGAAGAAAATAATACAAATTGATTTGTATTTGACTTTTTGAAGATATTCGAATCGCAACTTGAAAGAGAAGAAAATTAGTTAATTCTCACACAAATATTCAAATTTTACAGAACTTCCGTTGAAAAACTTTACCTCTACTTTACATTAAGAACATTACGAATTCTATATGATTTAATAGATATTTTGAAACTTGAAGCAATATCTCGAAATGCGCTATGAAGAGCTTTTCCTTCATGAACCTTATGGTCAAATTTGCTTCATAACAAAAGTTTGATTCTGAAAACATGCGTGTAGTGAACGTACAAATCAAATTCATTTGGACAATGTCAAAACTAACGCATTTTCCACAAAAACGGCTTTCAAAGCAGAAGAAAATAATACAAATTTATTTTTACTTGACATTTTAAAGATATTCGAATCGCAACTTGAAAGTAAACGAAATTAGATAATTCTCACACAAATATTCAAATTTCACAGAACATCCGTTGAAAAACTTTACCTCTGCTTTACATTAAGAACATAACGAATTCTGTATGATTCAATAGATATTTTGAAACTTTAAGCAATATCTCGTAATGCGCTATGAAAAGCTTTCCTACATGAACCTAATGGTCAAATTCGCTTCATAAAAAAAGTTTGATTCTGAAAACATGCGTGTAGTAAACGTACAAATGAAATTCACTTGGACAATGTCAAAACTAACGTAGTTTCCACAAAAATGGCTTTCAAAGCAGAAGAAAATAAAACAAATTTATTTTTATTTGACATTTTAAAGATTTTCGAATCGCAACTTGAAAGAGAACGAAATTAGTTAATTCTCACACAAATATTCAAATTTTACAGAACTTCCGTTGAATAACTTTACCTCTACTTTACATTAAGAACATTACGAATTCTATATGATTTAATAGATATTTTGAAACTTGAAGCAATATCTCGAAATGCGCTATGAAAAGCTTTCCTACATGAACCTTATGGTCAAATTTGCTTCATAACAAATGTTTGATTCTGAAAACATGCGTGTAGTGAACGTACAAATGAAATTCATTTGGACAATGTCAAAACTAACGTATTTTCCACAAAAACGGCTTACAAACCAGAAGAAAATAATACAAATTGATTTGTATTTGACTTTTTGAAGATATTCTAATTGCCACTTGAAAGAGAACAAAATTAGTTAATTCTCACACAAATATTCAAATTTTACAGAACTTCCGTTGATAAAATTTACCTCTACTTTACATTAAGAACATAACGAATTCTGTATGATTTACTAGATATTATGAAACTTTAAGCAATATCTCGTAATGCGCTATAAAAAGCTTTCCTACAACAACCTCATTGTTAAATTTGCTTCATAACAAATGTTTGATTCTGAAAACATGCGTGTAGTGAACGTACAAATGAAATTCACTTGGACAATGTCAAAACTAACGTAGTTTCCACAAAAATGGCTTTGAAAGCAGAAGAAAATAAAACAAACTTATTTTTATTTGACATTTTAAAGATTTTCGAATCGCAACTTGAAAGATAACGAAATTAGTTAATTCTCACACAAATATTCAAATTTTACAGAACTTCCGTTGAAAAAATTTACCTCTACTTTACATTATGAACATAACGAATTCTGTATGATTCAATAGATATTTTGAAAATTTAAGCAATATCTCGAAATGCGCTATGTAAAGCTTTCCTACATGAACCTTATGTTTAAATTTGCTTCATAACAAATTTTTGATTCTGAAAACATGCGTGTAGTGAACGTACAAATGAAATTCATTTGGACAATGTCAAAACTAACGTAGTTTCCACAAAAACTGATTACAAAACAGAAGAAAATAATACAAATTTATTTTTATTTGACATTTTAAAGATATTCGAATCGCAACTTGAAACTGAACGAAATTAGATAATTCTCACACAAATATTCAAATTTTACAGAACTTCCGTTGAAAAACTGTACCTCTACTTCACATTAAGTACATAATGAATTTTGTATGATTCAATAGATACTTTGAAAATTTAAGCAATATCTCGTAATGCGCTATGAAAAGCTTTCCTACATGAACCTTATGTTTAAATTTGCTTCATAACAAACTTTTGATTCTGAAAACATGCGTGTAGTGAACGTACAAATGAAATTCATTTGGACAATGTCAAAACTAACGTAGTTTCCGCAAAAACGGCTTACAAAGCAGAAGAAAATAATACAAATTGATTTGTATTTGACTTTTTGAAGATATTCGAATTGCAACTTGCAAGAGAACGAAATTAGTTAATTCTCAAACAAATCTTCAAATTTTACAGAATTTCCGTTGAATAACTTTACCTCTACTTTGCATTAAGAACATTACGAATTCTATATGATTTAATAGATATTTTGAAACTTTAAGCAATATCTCGAAATGCGCTATGAAAAGCTTTCCTACATGAACCTTATGGTCAAATTTGCTTCATAACAAAAGCTTGATTCTGAAAACATGCGTGTAGTGAACGTACAAATGAAATTCATTTGGACAATGTCAAAACTAACGTAGTTTCCACATAAACGGCTTTCAAAGCAGAAGAAAATAATACAAATTGATTTTTATTTGATATTATGAAGATATTCGAATCGCAACTTGAAAGTAAACGAAATTAGATAATTCTCACACAAATATTCAAATTTCACAGAACATCCGTTGAAAAACTTTACCTCTGCTTTACATTAAGAACATAACGAATTCTGTATGATTCAATAGATATTTTGAAACTTTAAGCAATATCTCGTAATGCGCTATGAAAAGCTTTCCTACATGAACCTTATGTTTAAATTTGCTTCATAACAAATGTTTGATTCTGAAAACATGCGTGTAGTGAACGTACAAATGAAATTCACTTGGACAATGTCAAGACTAACGTAGTTTCCACAAAAATGGCTTTCAAAGCAGAAGAAAATAAAACAAATTTATTTTTACTTGACATTTTAAAGATATTCGAATTGCAACTTGAAAGAGAACGAAATTCGATAATTCTCACACAAATATTCAAATTTTACAGAACTTCCGTTGATAAAATTTACCTCTACTTTACATTAAGAACATAACGAATTCTGTATGATTCACTAGATATTATGAAACTTTAAGCAATATCTCGTAATGCGCTATAAAAAGCTTTCCTACAACAACCTCATTGTTAAATTTGCTTCATAACAAATGTTTGATTCTGAAAACATGCGTGTAGTGAACGTACAAATGAAATTCATTTGGACAATGTCAAAACTAACGTATTTTCCACAAAAACTGCTTACAAAGCAGAAGAAAATAATACAAATTGATTTGTATTTGACTTTTTGAAGATATTCGAATCGCAACTTGAAAGTGAACGAAATTCGATAATTCTCACACAAATATTCAAATTTTACAGAACTTCCGTTGAAAAAATTTACCTCTACTTTACATTAAGAACATAACGAATTCTGTATGATTCACTAGATATTTTGAAACTTTAAGCAATATCTCGTAATGCGCTATAAAAAGCTTTCCTACAACAACCTCATTGTTAAATTTGCTTCATAACAAATGTTTGATTCTGAAAACATGCGTGTAGTGAACGTACAAATGAAATTCATTTGGACAATGTCAAAACTAACGTAGTTTCCACAAAAACGGCTTACAAAGCAGAAGAAAATAATACAAATTGATTTGTATTTGACTTTTTGAAGATATTCGAATTGCAACTTGAAAGAGAACGAAATTATTTAATTCTCAAACAAATATTCAAATTTTACAGAACTTCCGTTGATAAAATTTACCTCTACTTTACATTAAGAACATAACGAATTCTGTATGATTCACTAGATATTATGAAACTTTAAGCAATATCTCGCAATGCGCTATAAAAAGCTTTCCTACAACAACCTCATTGTTAAATTTGCTTCATAACAAATGTTTGATTCTGAAAACATGCGTGTAGTGAACGTACAAATGAAATTCATTTGGACAATGTCAAAACTAACGTAGTTTCCACAAAAACGGCTTTTATAGCAGAAGAAAATAATACAATTTGATTTGTATTTGACTTTTTGAAGATATTCGAATCGCAACTTGAAAGAGAACGAAATTAGTTAATTCTCACACAAATATTCAAATTTTACAGAACTTCCGTTGAAAAAATTTACCTCTACTTTACATTAAGAACATAACGAATTCTGTATGATTCACTAGATATTATGAAACTTTAAGCAATATCTCGCAATGCGCTATAAAAAGCTTTCCTACAACAACCTCATTGTTAAATTTGCTTCATAACAAATGTTTGATTCTGAAAACATGCGTGTAGTGAACGTACAAATGAAATTCATTTGGACAATGTCAAAACTAACGTATTTTCCACAAAAACTGTTTACAAAGCAGAAGAAAATAATACAAATTGATTTGTATTTAACTTTTTGAAGATATTCGAATCGCAACTTGAAAGAGAACAAAATTAGTTAATTCTCAAACAAAAATTCAAATTTTACAGAACTTCCGTTGAAAAAATAAACCTCTACTTTACATTAAGAACATAACGAATTCTGTATGATTCAATAGATATTTTGAAAATTTAAGCAATATCTCGAAATGCGCTATGTAAAGCTTTCCTACATGAACCTTATGTTTAAATTTGCTTCATAACAAATTTTTGATTCTGAAAACATGCGTGTAGTGAACGTACAAATGAAATTCATTTGGACAATGTCAAAACTAACGTATTTTCCTAAAAAACGTCTTTGAAAGCAGAAGAAAATAATACAAATTTATTTTTATTTGACATTTTAAAGATATTCGAATCGCAACTTGAAAGTGAACGAAATTAGATAATTCTCAAAAAAATATTCAAATTTTACAGAACTTCCGTTGAAAAACTGTACCTCTACTTCACATTAAGAACATAACGAATTTTGTATGATTCAATAGATGTTTTGAAAATTTAAGCAATATCTCGAAATGCGCTATGTAAAGCTTTCCTACATGAACCTTATGTTTAAATTTGCTTCATAACAAATTTTTGATTCTGAAAACATGCGTGTAGTGAACGTACAAATGAAATTCATTTGGACAATGTCAAAACTAACGTAGTTTCCACAAAAACGGCTTACAAAGCAGAAGAAAATAATACAAATTGATTTGTATTTGACTTTTTGAAGATATTCGAATCGCAACTTGAACGAGAACGAAATTAGTTAATTCTCACACAAATATTCAAATTTTACAGAACTTCCGTTGAATAACTTTACCTCTACTTTACATTAAGAACATTACGAATTCTATATGATTTAATAGATATTTTGAAACTTGAAGCAATATCTCGAAATGCGCTATGAAAAGCTTTCCTACATGAACCTTATGGTCAAATTTGCTTCATAACAAAAGTTTGATTCTGAAAACATGCGTGTAGTGAACGTACAAATCAAATTCATTTGGACAATTACAAAACTAACGAATTTTCCACATAAACGGCTTTCAAAGCAGAAGAAAATAAAACAAATTGATTTTTATTTGATATTATGAAGATATTCGAATCGCAACTTGAAAGTAAACGAAATTAGATAATTCTCACACAAATATTCAAATTTCACAGAACATCCGTTGAAAAACTTTACCTCTGCTTTACATTAAGAACATAACGAATTCTGTATGATTCAATAGATATTTTGAAACTTTAAGCAATATCTCGTAATGCGCTATGAAAAGCTTTCCTACATGAACCTAATGGTCAAATTCGCTTCATAAAAAAAGTTTGATTCTGAAAACATGCGTGTAGTAAACGTACAAATGAAATTCACTTGGACAATGTCAAAACTAACGTAGTTTCCACAAAAACGGCTTTCAAAGCAGAAGAAAATAATACAAATTTATTTTTATTTGACATTTTAAAGATATTCGAATCGCAACTTGAAAGTTAACGAAATTAGATAATTCTCACACAAATATTCCAATTTCACAGAACTTCCGTTGAAAAACTTTACCTCTGCTTTACATTAAGAACATAACGAATTCTATATGATTTAATAGATATTTTGAAACTTGAAGCAATATCTCGAAATGCGCTATGAAAAGCTTTCCTACATGAACCTTATGGTCAAATTTGCTTCATAACAAATGTTTGATTCTGAAAACATGCGTGTAGTGAACGTACAAATGAAATTCACTTGGACAATGTCAAAACTAACGTATTTTCCACAAAAACGGCTTACAACGCAGAAGAAAATAATACAAATTGATTTGTATTTCACTTTTTGAAGATATTCGAATGGCAACTTGAAAGAGAACGAAATTAGTTAATTCTCACACAAATATTCAAATTTTACAGAACTTCCGTTGATAAAATTTACCTCTACTTTACATTAAGAACATAACGTATTCTGTAAGTTTCACTAGATATTATGAAACTTTAAGCAATATCTCGTAATGCGCTATAAAAAGCTTTCCTACAACAACCTCATTGTTAAATTTGCTTCATAACAAATGTTTGATTCTGAAATCATGCGTGTAGTGAACGTACAAATTAAATTCACTTGGAAAATGTCAAGACTAACATATTTTTCACAAAAATGGCTTTCAAAGCAGAAGAGAATAAAACAAATTTATTTTTATTTGACATTTTAAAGATATTAGAATCGCAACTTGAAAGATAACGAAATTAGATCATTCTCACACAAATATTCAAATTTCACAGAACTTCCGTTGAAAAAATTTACCTCTACTTTACATTATGAACATAACGAATTCTGTATGATTCAATAGATATTTTGAAAATTTAAGCAATATCTCGAAATGCGCTATGTAAAGCTTTCCTACATGAACCTTATGTTTAAATTTGCTTCATAACAAATTTTTGATTCTGAAAACATGCGTGTAGTGAACGTACAAATGAAATTCATTTGGACAATGTCAAAACTAACGTATTTTCCACAAAAACTGCTTACAAAGCAGACGAAAATAATACAAATTGATTTGTATTTAACATTTTAAAGATATTCGAATCGCAACTTGAAAGTGAACGAAATTAGATAATTCTCAAAAAAATATTCAAATTTTACAGAACTTCCGTTGAAAAACTGTACCTCTACTTCACATTAAGTACATAATGAATTTTGTATGATTCAATAGATACTTTGAAAATTTAAGCAATATCTCGTAATGCGCTATGAAAAGCTTTCCTACATGAACCTTATGTTTAAATTTGCTTCATAACAAATTTTTGATTCTGAAAACATGCGTGTAGTGAACGTACAAATGAAATTCATTTGGACAATGTCAAAACTAACGTAGTTTCCACAAAAACGGCTTACAAAGCAGAAGAAAATAATACAAATTGATTTGTATTTGACTTTTTGAAGATATTCGAATTGCAACTTGAAAGAGAACGAAATTAGTTAATTCTCAAACAAATATTCAAATTTTACAGAATTTCCGTTGAATAACTTTACCTCTACTTTGCATTAAGAACATTACGAATTCTATATGATTTAATAGATATTTTGAAACTTGAAGCAATATCTCGAAATGCGCTATGAAAAGCTTTCCTACATGAACCTTATGGTCAAATTTGCTTCATAACAAATGTTTGATTCTGAAAACATGCGTGTAGTGAACGTACAAATGAAATTCATTTGGACAATGTCAAAACTAACGTAGTTTCCACATAAACGGCTTTCAAAGCAGAAGAAAATAAAACAAATTGATTTTTATTTGATATTATGAAGATATTCGAATCGCAACTTGAAAGTAAACGAAATTAGATAATTCTCACACAAATATTCAAATTTCACAGAACATCCGTTGAAAAACTTTACCTCTGCTTTACATTAAGAACATAACGAATTCTGTATGATTCAATAGATATTTTGAAACTTTAAGCAATATCTCGTAATGCGCTATGAAAAGCTTTCCTACATGAACCTTATGGTCAAATTTGCTTCATAACAAAAGTTTGATTCTGAAAACATGCGTGTACTGAACGTACAAATTAAATTCACTTGGACAATGTCAAAACTAACGTATTTCCACAAAAACGGCTTACAAAACAGAAGAAAATAATACAAATTGATTTGTATTTGACTTTTTGAAGATATTCGAATTGCAACTTGAAAGAGAACGAAATTATTTAATTCTCAAACAAATATTCAAATTTTACAGAACTTCCGTTGATAAAATTTACCTCTACTTTACATTAAGAACATAACGAATTCTGTATGATTCACTAGATATTATGAAACTTTAAGCAATATCTCGTAATGCGCTATAAAAAGCTTTCCTACAACAACCTCATTGTTAAATTTGCTTCATAACAAATGTTTGATTCTGAAAACATGCGTGTAGTGAACGTACAAATGAAATTCATTTGGACAATGTCAAAACTAACGTAGTTTCCACAAAAACGGCTTTCAAAGCAGAAGAAAATAATACAAATTGATTTGTATTTGACTTTTTGAAGATATTCGAATCGCAACTTGAAAGTGAACGAAATTAGATAATTCTCACACAAATATTCAAATTTTACAGAACTTCCGTTGAAAATCTTTACCTCTGCTTTACATTAAGAACATAACGAATTCTGTATGATTCACTAGATATTATGAAAATTTAAGCAATATCTCGTAATGCGCTATAAAAAGCTTTCCTACAACAACCTCATTGTTAAATTTGCTTCATAACAAATGTTTGATTCTGAAAACATGCGTGTAGTGAACGTACAAATGAAATTCATTTGGACAATGTCAAAACTAACGTATTTTCCACAAAAACTGATTACAAAGCAGAAGAAAATAATACAAATTGATTTGTATTTAACTTTTTTAAGATATTCGAATCGCAACTTGAAAGAGAACGAAATTAGTTAATTCTCACACAAATATTCAAATTTTACAGAACTTCCGTTGAAAAAATTTACCTCTACTTTACATTATGAACATAACGAATTCTGTATGATTCAATAGATATTTTGAAAATTTAAGCAATATCTCGAAATGCGCTATGTAAAGCTTTCCTACATGAACCTTATGTTTAAATTTGCTTCATAACAAATTTTTGATTCTGAAAACATGCGTGTAGTGAACGTACAAATGAAATTCATTTGGACAATGTCAAAACTAACGTATTTTCCACAAAAACTGATTACAAAGCAGAAGAAAATAATACAAATTGATTTGTATTTAACTTTTTAAAGATATTCGAATCGCAACTTGAAAGTGAACTAAATTAGATAATTCTCACACAAATATTCAAATTTTACAGAACTTCCGTTGAAAAACTGTACCTCTACTTCACATTAAGAACATAACGAATTTTGTATGATTCAATAGATGTTTTGAAAATTTAAGCAATATCTCGAAATGCGCTATAAAAAGCTTTCCTACATGAACCTTATGTTTAAATTTGCTTCATAACAAACTTTTGATTCTGAAAACATGCGTGTAGTGAACGTACAAATGAAATTCATTTGGACAATGTCAAAACTAACGTAGTTTCCGCAAAAACGGCTTACAAAGCAGAAGAAAATAATACAAATTGATTTGTATTTGACTTTTTGAAGATATTCGAATCGCAACTTGAAAGAGAACGAAATTAGTTAATTCTCACACAAATATTCAAATTTTACAGAACTTCCGTTGAATAACTTTACCTCTACTTTACATTAAGAACATTACGAATTCTATATGATTTAATAGATATTTTGAAACTTTAAGCAATATCTCGAAATGCTCTATGAAAAGCTTTCCTTCATGAACCTTATGGTCAAATTTGCTTCATAACAAAAGTTTGATTCTGAAAACATGCGTGTAGTGAACGTACAAATCAAATTCATTTGGACAATTACAAAACTAACGAATTTTCCACAAAAACGGCTTTCAAAGCAGAAGAAAATAATACAAATTGATTTTTATTTGACTTTTTGAAGATATTCGAATCGCAACTTGAAAGTAAACGAAATTAGATAATTCTCACACAAATATTCAAATTTCACAGAACATCCGTTGAAAAACTTTACCTCTGCTTTACATTAAGAACATAACGAATTCTGTATGATTCAATAGATATTTTGAAACTTTAAGCAATATCTTGAAATGCGCTATGAAAAGCTTTCCTACATGAACCTTATGGTCAAATTTGCTTCATAACAAAAGTTTGATTCTGAAAACATGCGTGTAGTGAACGTACAAATGAAATTCACTTGGACAATGTCAAAACTAACGTAGTTTCCACAAAAACGGCTTTCAAAGCAGAAGAAAATAAAACAAATTTATTTTTATTTGACATTTTAAAGATATTCGAATCGCAACTTGAAAGTTAACGAAATTAGATAATTCTCACACAAATATTCCAATTTCACAGAACATCCGTTGAATAACTTTACCTCTACTTTACATTAAGAACATTACGAATTCTATATGATTTAATAGATATTTTGAAACTTGAAGCAATATCTCGAAATGCGCTATGAAAAGCTTTCCTACATGAACCTTATGGTCAAATTTGCTTCATAACAAATGTTTGATTCTGAAAACATGCGTGTAGTGAACGTACAAATGAAATTCATTTGGACAATGTCAAAACTAACGTATTTTCCACAAAAACTGCTTACAAAGCAGAAGAAAATAATACAAATTGATTTGTATTTAACTTTTTGAAGATATTCGAATTGCAACTTGAAAGAGAACAAAATTAGTTAATTCTCACACAAATATTCAAATTTTACAGAACTTCCGTTGATAAAATTTACCTCTACTTTACATTAAGAACATAACGAATTCTGTAAGTTTCACTAGATATTATGAAACTTTAAGCAATATCTCGTAATGCGCTATAAAAAGCTTTCCTACAACAACCTCATTGTTAAATTTGCTTCATAACAAATGTTTGATTCTGAAAACATGCGTGTAGTGAACGTACAAGTGAAATTCACTTGGACAATGTCAAAACTAACGTAGTTTCCACAAAAATGGCTTTGAAAGCAGAAGAAAATAAAAGAAATTGATTTTAATTTGACATTATAAAGACGTTCGGATCGCAACTTGAAAGAGAACGAAATTAGATAATTCTCAAACAAATATTCAAATTTTACAGAACTTCCGTTGAAAAAATTTACCTCTACTTTACATTATGAACATAACGAATTCTGTATGATTCAATAGATATTTTGAAAATTTAAGCAATATCTCGAAATGCGCTATGTAAAGCTTTCCTACATGAACCTTATGTTTAAATTTGCTTCATAACAAATTTTTGATTCTGAAAACATGCGTGTAGTGAACGTACAAATGAAATTCATTTGGACAATGTCAAAACTAACGTAGTTTCCACATAAACGGCTTTCAAAGCAGAAGAAAATAATACAAATTGATTTTTATTTGACATTTTAAAGATATTCGAAACGCAACTTGAAAGTGCACGAAATTAGATAATTCTCGCAAAATATTCAAATTTTACAAAACTTCCGATGGAAAACTGTACCTCTACTTCACATTAAGTACATAACGAATTTTGTATGATTCAATAGATGTTTTGAAAATTTAAGCAATATCTTGAAATGCGCTATGAAAAGCTTTCCTACATGAACCTTATGTTTAAATTTGCTTCATAACAAATTTTTGATTCTGAAAACATGCGTGTAGTGAACGTACAAATGAAATTCATTTGGACAATGTCAAAACTAACGTAGTTTCCACAAAAACGGCTTACAAAGCAGAAGAAAATAATACAAATTGATTTGTATTTGACTTTTTGAAGATATTCGAATCGCAACTTGAAAGAGAAAGAAATTAGTTAATTCTCAAACAAATATTCAAATTTTACAGAATTTCCGTTGAATAACTTTACCTCTACTTTACATTAAGAACATTACGAATTCTTTATGATTTAATAGATATTTTGAAACTTTAAGCAATATCTCGAAATGCGCTATGAAAAGCTTTCCTACATGAACCTTATGGTCAAATTTGCTTCATAACAAAAGCTTGATTCTGAAAACATGCGTGTAGTGAACGTACAAATGAAATTCATTTGGACAATGTCAAAACTAACGTAGTTTCCACATAAACGGCTTTCAAAGCAGAAGAAAATAAAACAAATTGATTTTTATTTGATATTATGAAGATATTCGAATCGCAACTTGAAAGTAAACGAAATTAGATAATTCTCACACAAATATTCAAATTTCACAGAACATCCGTTGAAAAACTTTACCTCTGCTTTACATTAAGAACATAACGAATTCTGTATGATTCAATAGATATTTTGAAACTTTAAGCAATATCTCGTAATGCGCTATGAAAAGCTTTCCTACATGAACCTAATGGTCAAATTCGCTTCATAACAAAAGTTTGATTCTGAAAACATGCGTGTAGTGAACGTACAAATGAAATTCACTTGGACAATGTCAAAACTAACGTAGTTTCCACAAAAATGGCTTTGAAAGCAGAAGAAAATAAAACAAATTGATTTTAATTTGACATTATAAAGACGTTCGGATCGCAACTTGAAAGAGAACGAAATTAGATAATTCTCACACAAATATTCAAATTTTACAGAACTTCCGTTGATAAAATTTACCTCTACTTTACATTAAGAACATAACGAATTCTGTATGATTCACTAGATATTATGAAACTTTAAGCAATATCTCGTAATGCGCTATAAAAAGCTTTCCTACAACAACCTCATTGTTAAAATTGCTTCATAACAAATGTTTGATTCTGAAAACATGCGTGTAGTGAACGTACAAATGAAATTCATTTGAACAATGTCAAAACTAACATAGTTTTCACAAAAACGGCTTACAAAGCACAAGAAAATAATACAAATTGATTTGTATTTGACTTTTTGAAGATATTCGAATCGCAACTTGAAAGTAAAGGAAATTAGATAATTCTCACACAAATATTCAAATTTTACAGAACTTCCGTTGAAAAAATTTACCTCTACTTTACATTATGAACATAACGAATTCTGTATGATTCACTAGATATTTTGAAAATTTAAGCAATATCTCGAAATGCGCTACGTAAAGCTTTCCTACATGAACCTTATGTTTAAATTTGCTTCATAACAAATTTTTGATTCTGAAAACATGCGTGTAGTGAACGTACAAATGAAATTCATTTGGACAATGTCAAAACTAACGTATTTTACACAAAAACTGCTTACAAAGCAGAAGAAAATAATACAAATTGATTTGTATTTAACTTTTTGAAGATATTCGAATCGCAACTTGAAAGAGAACGAAATTAGTTAATTCTCACACAAATATTCAAATTTTACAGAACTTCCGTTGAAAAACTGTACCTCTACTTCACATTAAGTACATAACGAATTTTGTATGTATCAATAGAAATTTTGAAACTTTAAGCAATATCTCGTAATGCGCTATAAAAAGCTTTCCTACAACAACCCCATTGTTAAATTTGCTTCATAACAAATAGTTGATTCTGAAAACATGCGTGTAGTGAACGTACAAATGAAATTCACTTGGACAATGTCAAAACTAACGTATTTTCCACAAAAACGGCTTACGAAGCAGAAGAAAATAATACAAATTGATTTGTATTTAACTTTTTGAAGATATTCGAATCGCAACTTGAAAGAGAACGAAATTAGTTAATTCTCACACAAATATTCAAATTTTACAGAACTTCCGTTGAAAAAATTTACCTCTACTTTACATTAAGAACATAACGAATTCTGTATGATTCACTAGATATTTTGAAACTTTAAGCAATATCTCGTAATGCGCTATGAAAAGCTTTCCTACATGAACCTTATGTTTAAATTTGCTTCATAACAAATGTTTGATTCTGAAAACATGCGTGTAGTGAACGTACAAATGAAATTCATTTGGACAATGTCAAAACTAACGTAGTTTCCACAAAAACGGCTTTCAAAGCAGAAGAAAATAATACAAATTGATTTGTATTTAACTTTTTGAAGATATTCGAATCGCAACTTGAAAGAGAACAAAATTAGTTAATTCTCACACAAATATTCAAATTTTACAGAACTTCCGTTGAAAAAATTTACCTCTGCTTTACATTAAGAACATAACGAATTCTGTATGATTCACAAGATATTTTGAAACTTTAAGCAATATCTCGTAATGCGCTATAAAAAGCTTTCCTACAACAACCTCATTGTTAAATTTGCTTCATAACAAATGTTTGATTCTGAAAACATGCGTGTAGTGAACGTACAAATGAAATTCATTTGGACAATGTCAAAACTAACGTATTTTCCACAAAAACTGCTTACAAAGCAGAAGAAAATAATACAAATTGATTTGTATTTAACTTTTTGAAGATATTCGAATCGCAACTTGAAAGAGAACGAAATTAGTTAATTCTCACACAAATATTCAAATTTTACAGAACTTCCGTTGAAAAAATTTACCTCTACTTTACATTATGAACATAACGAATTCTGTATGATTCAATAGATATTTTGAAAATTTAAGCAATATCTCGAAATGCGCTATGTAAAGCTTTCCTACATGAACCTTATGTTTAAATTTGCTTCATAACAAATTTTTGATTCTGAAAACATGCGTGTAGTGAACGTACAAATGAAATTCATTTGGACAATGTCAAAACTAACGTATTTTCCACAAAAACTGCTTACAAAGCAGAAGAAAATAATACAAATTGATTTGTATTTAACTTTTTAAAGATATTCGAATCGCAACTTGAAAGTAAACGAAATTAGATAATTCTCACACAAATATTCAAATTTTGCAGAACTTCCGATGAAAAACTGTACCTCTACTTCACATTAAGAACATAACGAATTTTGTATGATTCAATAGATGTTTTGAAACTTTAAGCAATATCTCGTAATGCGCTATGAAAAGCTTTCCTACATGAACCTTATGTTTAAATTTGCTTCATAACAAATGTTTGATTCTGAAAACATGCGTGTAGTGAACGTACAAATGAAATTCATTTGGACAATGTCAAAACTAACGTAGTTTCCACAAAAACGGCTTACAAAGCAGAAGAAAATAATACAAATTGATTTGTATTTGACTTTTTGAAGATATTCGAATTGCAACTTGAAAGAGAACGAAATTAGTTAATTCTCACACAAATATTCAAATTTTACAGAACTTCCGTTGAATAACTTTACCTCTACTTTACATTAAGAACATTACGAATTCTTTATGATTTAATAGAGATTTTGAAACTTTAAGCAATATCTCGAAATGCTCTATGAAAAGCTTTCCTTCATGAACCTTATGGTCAAATTTGCTTCATAACAAAAGTTTGATTCTGAAAACATGCGTGTAGTGAACGTACAAATGAAATTCATTTGGACAATGTCAAAACTAACGTAGTTTCCACAAAAACGGCTTTCAAAGCAGAAGAAAATAATACAAATTTATTTTTATTTGACATTTTAAAGATATTCGAATCGCAACTTGAAAGTAAACGAAATTAGATAATTCTCACACAAATATTCAAATTTCACAGAACATCCGTTGAAAAACTTTACCTCTGCTTTACATTAAGAACATAACGAATTCTGTATGATTCAATAGATATTTTGAAACTTTAAGCAATATCTCGTAATGCGCTATGAAAAGCTTTCCTACATGAACCTTATGGTCAAATTTGCTTCATAACAAAAGTTTGATTCTGAAAACATGCGTGTAGTGAACGTACAAATGAAATTCACTTGGACAATGTCAAAACTAACGTAGTTTCCACAAAAATGGCTTTGAAAGCAGAAGAAAATAAAACAAATTTATTTTTATTTGACATTTTAAAGATTTTCGAATCGCAACTTGAAAGAGAACGAAATTAGATAATTCTCACACAAATATTCAAATTTTACAGAACTTCCGAAGAAAAAATTTACCTCTACTTTACATTATGAACATAACGAATTCTGTATGATTCAATAGATATTTTGAAAATTTAAGCAATATCTCGAAATGCGCTACGTAAAGCTTTCCTACATGAACCTTATGTTTAAATTTGCTTCATAACAAATTTTTGATTCTGAAAACATGCGTGTAGTGAACGTACAAATGAAATTCATTTGGACAATGTCAAAACTAACGTATTTTCCACAAAAACTGCTTACAAAGCAGAAGAAAATAATACAAATTGATTTGTATTTAACTTTTTAAAGATATTCGAATCGCAACTTGAAAGTGAACGAAATTAGATAATTCTCACACAAATATTCAAATTTTACAGAACTTCCGTTGAAAAACTGTACCTCTACTTCACATTAAGTACATAACGAATTCTGTATGATTCAATAGATATTTTGAAACTTTAAGCAATATCTCGTAATGCGCTATGAAAAGCTTTCCTACATGAACCTTATGTTTAAATTTGCTTCATAACAAATGTTTGATTCTGAAAACATGCGTGTAGTGAACGTACAAATGAAATTCATTTGGACAATGTCAAAACTAACGTAGTTTCCACAAAAACGGCTTACAAAGCAGAAGAAAATAATACAAATTGATTTGTATTTGACTTTTTGAAGATATTCGAATTGCAACTTGAAAGAGAACGAAATTAGTTAATTCTCAAACAAATATTCAAATTTTACAGAACTTCCGTTGAATAACTTTACCTCTACTTTACATTAAGAACATTACGAATTCTATATGATTTAATAGATATTTTGAAACTTGAAGCAATATCTCGAAATGCGCTATGAAAAGCTTTCCTACATGAACCTTATGGTCAAATTTGCTTCATAACAAATGTTTGATTCTGAAAACATGCGTGTAGTGAACGTACAAATGAAATTCATTTGGACAATGTCAAAACTAACGTAGTTTCCACAAAAACGGCTTTCAAAGCAGAAGAAAATAATACAAATTTATTTTTACTTGACATTTTAAAGATATTCGAATCGCAACTTGAAAGTAAACGAAATTAGATAATTCTCACACAAATATTCAAATTTCACAGAAAATCCGTTGAAAAACTTTACCTCTGCTTTACATTAAGAACATAACGAATTCTGTATGATTCAATAGAGATTTTGAAACTTTAAGCAATATCTCGAAATGCGCTATGAAAAGCTTTCCTACATGAACCTTATGGTCAAATTTGCTTCATAACAAATGTTTGATTCTGAAAACATGCGTGTAGTGAACGTACAAATGAAATTCATTTGGACAATGTCAAAACTAACGTAGTTTCCACAAAAATGGCTTTGAAAGCAGAAGAAAAT
Source organism: Diplolepis rosae (assembly GCA_030998225.1). Lineage (NCBI taxonomy): Eukaryota > Metazoa > Arthropoda > Insecta > Hymenoptera > Diplolepididae > Diplolepis > Diplolepis rosae. The sequence continues at coordinate 117,365 of JAPYXD010000688.1, read as the reverse complement.
AAAACAAACTTATTTTTATTTGACATTTTAAAGATTTTCGAATCGCAACTTGAAAGATAACGAAATTAGTTAATTCTCACACAAATATTCAAATTTTACAGAACTTCCGTTGAAAAAATTTACCTCTGCTTTACATTAAGAACATAACGAATTCTGTATGATTCACTAGATATTTTGAAACTTTAAGCAATATCTCGTAATGCGCTATAAAAAGCTTTCCTACAACAACCTCATTGTTAAATTTGCTTCATAACAAATGTTTGATTCTGAAAACATGCGTGTAGTGAACGTACAAATGAAATTCATTTGGACAATGTCAAAACTAACGTATTTTCCACAAAAACGGCTTAAAAAGCAGAAGAAAATAATACAAATTGATTTGTATTTGACTTTTTGAAGATATTCGAATCGCAACTTGAAAGAGAACGAAATTAGATAATTCTCACACAAATATTCAAATTTTACAGAACTTCCGAAGAAAAAATTTACCTCTACTTTACATTATGAACATAACGAATTCTGTATGATTCAATAGATATTTTGAAAATTTAAGCAATATCTCGAAATGCGCTATGTAAAGCTTTCCTACATGAACCTTATGTTTAAATTTGCTTCATAACAAATTTTTGATTCTGAAAACATGCGTGTAGTGAACGTACAAATGAAATTCATTTGGACAATGTCAAAACTAACGTATTTTACACAAAAACTGCTTACAAAGCAGAAGAAAATAATACAAATTGATTTGTATTTAACTTTTTGAAGATATTCGAATCGCAACTTGAAAGAGAACGAAATTAGTTAATTCTCACACAAATATTCAAATTTTACAGAACTTCCGTTGAAAAACTGTACCTCTACTTCACATTAAGTACATAACGAATTTTGTATGTATCAATAGAAATTTTGAAACTTTAAGCAATATCTCGTAATGCGCTATAAAAAGCTTTCCTACAACAACCCCATTGTTAAATTTGCTTCATAACAAATGTTTGATTCTGAAAACATGCGTGTAGTGAACGTACAAATGAAATTCACTTGGACAATGTCAAAACTAACGTATTTTCCACAAAAACGGCTTACAAAACAGAAGAAAATAATACAAATTGATTTGTATTTGACTTTTTGAAGATATTCGAATCGCAACTTGAAAGAGAACGAAATTAGTTAATTCTCACACAAATATTCAAATTTTACAGAACTTCCTTTTGAAAAAATTTACCTCTTCTTTACATTAAGAACATAACGAATTCTGTATGATTCACTAGATATTTTGAAACTTTAAGCAATATCTCGTAATGCGCTATGAAAAGCTTTCCTACATGAACCTTATGTTTAAATTTGCTTCATAACAAATGTTTGATTCTGAAAACATGCGTGTAGTGAACGTACAAATGAAATTCATTTGGACAATGTCAAAACTAACGTAGTTTCCACAAAAACGGCTTTCAAAGCAGAAGAAAATAATACAAATTGATTTGTATTTAACTTTTTGAAGATATTCGAATCGCAACTTGAAAGAGAACAAAATTAGTTAATTCTCACACAAATATTCAAATTTTACAGAACTTCCGTTGAAAAAATTTACCTCTGCTTTACATTAAGAACATAACGAATTCTGTATGATTCACAAGATATTTTGAAACTTTAAGCAATATCTCGTAATGCGCTATAAAAAGCTTTCCTACAACAACCTCATTGTTAAATTTGCTTCATAACAAATGTTTGATTCTGAAAACATGCGTGTAGTGAACGTACAAATGAAATTCATTTGGACAATGTCAAAACTAACGTATTTTCCACAAAAACTGCTTACAAAGCAGAAGAAAATAATACAAATTGATTTGTATTTAACTTTTTGAAGATATTCGAATCGCAACTTGAAAGAGAACAAAATTAGTTAATTCTCACACAAATATTCAAATTTTACAGAACTTCCGTTGAAAAAATTTACCTCTGCTTTACATTAAGAACATAACGAATTCTGTATGATTCACAAGATATTTTGAAACTTTAAGCAATATCTCGTAATGCGCTATAAAAAGCTTTCCTACAACAACCTCATTGTTAAATTTGCTTCATAACAAATGTTTGATTCTGAAAACATGCGTGTAGTGAACGTACAAATGAAATTCATTTGGACAATGTCAAAACTAACGTATTTTCCACAAAAACTGCTTACAAAGCAGAAGAAAATAATACAAATTGATTTGTATTTAACTTTTTAAAGATATTCGAATCGCAACTTGAAAGTGAACGAAATTAGATAATTCTCACACAAATATTCAAATTTTACAGAACTTCCGTTGAAAAACTGTACCTCTACTTCACATTAAGTACATAACGAATTTTGTATGTATCAATAGAAATTTTGAAACTTTAAGCAATATCTCGAAATGCGCTATGAAAAGCTTTCCTACATGAACCTTATGTTTAAATTTGCTTCATAACAAATGTTTGATTCTGAAAACATGCGTGTAGTGAACGTACAAATGAAATTCATTTGGACAATGTCAAAACTAACGTAGTTTCCACAAAAACGGCTTTCAAAGCAGAAGAAAATAATACAAATTGATTTGTATTTGACTTTTTGAAGATATTCGAATTGCAACTTGAAAGAGAACAAAATTAGTTAATTCTCACACAAATATTCCAATTTTTAAGAACTTCCGTTGAAAAAATTTACCTCTACTTTACATTAAGAACATAACGAATTCTGTATGATTTAATAGATATTTTGAAACTTTAAGCAATATCTCGTAATGCGCTATGAAAAGCTTTCCTACATGAACCTTATGGTCAAATTTGCTTCATAACAAATTTTTGATTCTGAAAACATGCGTGTAGTGAACGTACAAATGAAATTCATTTGGACAATGTCAAAACTAACGTAAATTCCACATAAACGGCTATCAAAGCAGAAGAAAATAAAACAAATTGATTTTTATTTGATATTATGAAGATATTCGAATCGCAACTTGAAAGTAAAGGAAATTAGATAATTCTCACACAAAAAATATTCAAATTTCACAGAACATCCGTTGAAAAACTGTACCTCTACTTCACATTAAGAACATAACGAATTTTGTATGATTCACTAGACATTTTGAAACTTCAAGCATTATCTCGAAATACGTTATGAAAAGCTTTCCTACATGAATCTCATGGCTAACTTTGCATGACAACAAATGTTTCAGTCTGAAAACATGCGTGCAGTGAACGGACGAATGAATTGTACTTGGACAATGTCAAAACTAACGTATCTTCCACAAAAACGGCTTTCAAAGCAGAAGAAAATAAAACAAATTTATTTTTATTCGAAAATTTGAAGTTATTCGAATCGCAACTTGAAAGTAAACGAAATTAGATAATTCTCACACAAATATTCAAATTTCACAGAACATCCGTTGAAAAACTTTACCTCTGCTTTACATTAAGAACATAACGAATTCTGTATGATTCACTAGATATTTTGAAACTTTAAGCAATATCTCGTAATGCGCTATGAAAAGCTTTCCTACATGAACCTTATAGTCAAATTTGCTTCATAACAAAAGTTTGATTCTGAAAACATGCGTGTAGTGAACGTACAAATGAAATTCATTTGGACAATGTCAAAACTAACGTAGTTTCCACAAAAACGGCTTACAAAGCAGAAGAAAATAATACAAATTTATTTTTATTTGACATTTTAAAGATATTCGAATCGCAACTTGAAAGATAACGAAATTTTTTAATTCTCACACAAATATTTAAATTTTACAGAACTTCTGATGAAAAACTGTACCTCTACTTCACATTAAGAACATAACGAATTTTGTATGATTTACTAGATATTTTGAAACTTTAAGCATTATCTCGAAATACGTTATGAAAAGCTTTCCTACATGAATCGCATGGCTAACTTTGTATGACAACAAATGTTTCAGTCTGAAAACATGCGTGCAGTGAACGGACGAATGAATTGTACTTGGACAATGTCAAAACTAACGTATCTTCCACAAAAATGGCATTCAAAGCAGAAGAAAATAAAACAAATTTATTTTTATTCGAAAATTTGAAGTTATTCGAATTGCAACTTGAAAGAGAACGAAATTAGTTAATTCTCACACAAATATTCAAATTTTACAGAACTTCCGTTGAAAAACTTTACCTCTTCTTTTCATTAAGAACATAACGAATTCTGTATGATTCAATAGATATTTTGAAAATTTAAGCAATATCTCGAAATGCGCTACGTAAAGCTTTCCTACATGAACCTTATGTTTAAATTTGCTTCATAACAAATTTTTGATTCTGAAAACATGCGTGTAGTGAACGTACAAATGAAATTCATTTGGACAATGTCAAAACTAACGTATTTTCCACAAAAACTGATTACAAAGCAGAAGAAAATAATACAAATTGATTTGTATTTAACTTTTTAAAGATATTCGAATCGCATCTTGAAAGTGAACTAAATTAGATAATTCTCACACAAATATTCAAATTTCACAGAACATCCGTTGAAAAACTTTACCTCTTCTTTTCATTAAGAACATAACGAATTCTGTATGATTCAATAGAGATTTTGAAACTTTAAGCAATATCTCGAAATGCGCTATGAAAAGCTTTCCTACATGAATCTTATAGTCAAATTTGCTTCATAACAAAAGTTTGATTCTGAAAACATGCGTGTAGTGAACGTACAAATGAAATTTATTTGGACAATGTCAAAACTAACGTAGTTTCCACAAAAACGGCTTACAAAGCAGAAGAAAATAATACAAATTTATTTTTATTTGACATTTTAAAGATATTCGAATCGCAACTTGAAAGATAACGAAATTTGTTAATTCTCACAAAATATTCAAATTTTACAGAACTTCCGTTGAAAAACTGTACCTCTACTTCACATTAAGTACATAACGAATTTTGTATGTATCAATAGAAATTTTGAAACTTTAAGCAATATCTCGTAATGCGCTATAAAAAGCTTTCCTACAACAACCCCATTGTTAAATTTGCTTCATAACAAATGTTTGATTCTGAAAACATGCGTGTAGTGAACGTACAAATGAAATTCATTTGGACAATGTCAAAACTAACGTATCTTCCACAAAAATGGCATTCAAAGCAGAAGAAAATAAAACAAATTTATTTTTATTCGAAAATTTGAAGTTATTCTAATTGCAACTTGAAAGAGAACGAAATTAGATAATTCTCACACAAATATTCAAATTTTACAGAACTTCCGAAGAAAAAATTTACCTCTACTTTACATTATGAACATAACGAATTCTGTATCATTCAATAGATATTTTGAAAATTTAAGCAATATCTCGAAATGCGCTACGTAAAGCTTTCCTACATGAACCTTATAGTCAAATTTGCTTCATAACAAATGTTTGATTCTGAAAACATGCGTGTAGTGAACGTACAAATGAAATTCATTTGGACAATGTCAAAACTAACGTAGTTTCCACAAAAACGGCTTTCAAAGCAGAAGAAAATAATACAAATTTATTTTTATTTGACATTTTAAAGATTTTCGAATCGCAACTTGAAAGATAACGAAATTTTTTAATTCTCACACAAATATTCAAATTTTACAGAACTTCCGATGAAAAACTGTACCTCTACTTCACATTAAGAACATAACGAATTTTGTATGTATCAATAGAGATTTCGAAACTTTAAGCATTATCTCGAAATACGTTATGAAAAGCTTTCCTACATGAATCTCATGGCTAACTTTGCATGACAACAAATGTTTCAGTCTGAAAACATGCGTGCAGTGAACGGACGAATGAATTGTACTTGGACAATGTCAAAACTAACGTAGTTTCCACAAAAACGGCTTTCAAAGCAGAAGAAAATAATACAAATTGATTTGTATTTAACTTTTTGAAGATATTCGAATCGCAACTTGAAAGTGAACGAAATTAGATAATTCTCACACAAATATTCAAATTTTACAGAACTTCCGAAGAAAAAATTTACCTCTACTTTACATTATGAACATAACGAATTCTGTATGATTCAATAGATATTTTGAAAATTTAAGCAATATCTCGAAATGCGCTATGAAAAGCTTTCCTACATGAACCTTATGGTCAAATTTGCTTCATAACAAAAGCTTGATTCTGAAAACATGCGTGTAGTGAACGTACAAATGAAATTCATTTGGACAATGTCAAAACTAACGTAGTTTCCACATAAACGGCTTTCAAAGCAGAAGAAAATAAAACAAATTGATTTTTATTTGACATTATGAAGACGTTCGGATCGCAGCTTGAAAGATAACGAAATTTGTTAATTCTCACACAAATATTCAAATTTTACAGAACTTCCGTTGAAAAAATTTACCTCTACTTCACATTAAGTACATAACGAATTTTGTATGTATCAATAGAAATTTTGAAACTTTAAGCAATATCTCGTAATGCGCTATAAAAAGCTTTCCTACAACAACCCCATTGTTAAATTTGCTTCATAACAAATGGTTGATTCTGAAAACATGCGTGTAGTGAACGTACAAATGAAATTCATTTGGACAATGTCAAAACTAACGTAGTTTCCACAAAAACGGCTTTCAAAGCAGAAGAAAATAATACAAATTTATTTTTATTTGACATTTTAAAGATTTTCGAATCGCAACTTGAAAGATAACGAAATTTTTTAATTCTCACACAAATATTCAAATTTTACAGAACTTCCGATGAAAAACTGTACCTCTACTTCACATTAAGAACATAACGAATTTTGTATGATTCACTAGATATTTTGAAACTTTAAGCATTATCTCGAAATACGTTATGAAAAGCTTTCCTACATGAATCTCATGGCTAACTTTGCATGACAACAAATGTTTCAGTCTGAAAACATGCGTGCAGTGAACGGACGAATGAATTGTACTTGGACAATGTCAAAACTAACGTATCTTCCACAAAAATGGCATTCAAAGCAGAAGAAAATAAAACAAATTTATTTTTATTCGAAAATTTGAAGTTATTCGAATTGCAACTTGAAAGAGAACGAAATTAGTTAATTCTCGCAAAATATTCAAATTTTACAGAACTTCCGTTGAAAAACTGTACCTCTACTTCACATTAAGAACATAACGAATTCTGTATGATTCAATAGAGATTTTGAAACTTTAAGCAATATCTCGAAATGCGCTATGAAAAGCTTTCCTACATGAACCTTATAGTCAAATTTGCTTCATAACAAAAGTTTGATTCTGAAAACATGCGTGTAGTGAACGTACAAATGAAATTCACTTGGACAATGTCAAAACTAACGTAGTTTCCACATAAACGGCATTCAAAGCAGAAGAAAATAATACAAATTTATTTTTATTTGACATTTTAAAGATTTTCGAATCGCAACTTGAAAGATAACGAAATTTTTTAATTCTCACACAAATATTCAAATTTTACAGAACTTCCGATGAAAAACTGTACCTCTACTTCACATTAAGAACATAACGAATTCTGTATGTATCAATAGAGATTTCGAAACTTTAAGCATTATCTCGAAATACGTTATGAAAAGCTTTCCTACATGAATCTCATGGCTAACTTTATATGACAACAAATGTTTCAGTCTAAAAACATGCGTGCAATGAACGGACGAATGAAATGTACTTGGACAATGTCAAAACTAACGTAGTTTCCACAAAAACGGCTTACAAAGCAGAAGAAAATAATACAAATTGATTTGTATTTGACTTTTTGAAGATATTCGAATCGCAACTTGAAAGTAAAGGAAATTAGATAATTCTCACACAAATATTCAAATTTTACAGAACTTCCGTTGAAAAAATTTACCTCTACTTTACATTATGAACATAACGAATTCTGTATGATTCAATAGATGTTTTGAAACTTTAAGCAATATCTTGAAATGCGCTATGAAAAGCTTTCCTACATGAACCTTAAAGTCAAATTTTCTTCATAACAAAAGTTTGATTCTGAAAACATGCGTGTAGTGAACGTACAAATGAAATTCACTTGGACAATGTCAAAACTAACGTAGTTTCCACAAAAATGGCTTTGAAAGCAGAAGAAAATAAAACAAATTGATTTTAATTTGACATTATAAAGACGTTCGGATCGCAACTTGAAAGATAACGAAATTTGTTAATTCTCGCAAAATATTCAAATTTTACAAAACTTCCGTTGAAAAACTGTACCTCTACTTCACATTAAGTACATAACGAATTTTGTATGTATCAATAGAAATTTTGAAACTTTAAGCAATATCTCGTAATGCGCTATAAAAAGCTTTCCTACAACAACCTCATTGTTAAATTTGCTTCATAACAAATGTTTGATTCTGAAAACATGCGTGTAGTGAACGTACAAATGAAATTCATTTGGACAATGTCAAAACTAACGTATTTTCCACAAAAACTGCTTACAAAGCAGAAGAAAATAATACAAATTGATTTGTATTTAACTTTTTAAAGATATTCGAATCGCAACTTGAAAGTGAACGAAATTAGATAATTCTCACACAAATATTCAAATTTTACAGAACTTCCGTTGAAAAACTGTACCTCTACTTCACATTAAGTACATAACGAATTTTGTATGTATCAATAGAAATTTTGAAACTTTAAGCAATATCTCGTAATGCGCTATAAAAAGCTTTCCTACAACAACCCCATTGTTAAATTTGCTTCATAACAAATGTTTCATTCTGAAAACATGCGTGTAGTGAACGTACAAATGAAATTCATTTGGACAATGTCAAAACTAACGTATTTTCCACAAAAACTGCTTACAAAGCAGAAGAAAATAATACAAATTGATTTGTATTTAACTTTTTAAAGATATTCGAATCGCAACTTGAAAGTGAACGAAATTAGATAATTCTCACACAAATATTCAAATTTTACAGAACTTCCGTTGAAAAACTGTACCTCTACTTCACATTAAGTACATAACGAATTTTGTATGTATCAATAGAAATTTTGAAACTTTAAGCAATATCTCGTAATGCGCTATAAAAAGCTTTCCTACAACAACCCCATTGTTAAATTTGCTTCATAACAAATGGTTGATTCTGAAAACATGCGTGTAGTGAACGTACAAATGAAATTCATTTGGACAATGTCAAAACTAACGTAATTTCCACAAAAACGGCTTTCAAAGCAGAAGAAAATAATACAAATTTATTTTTATTTGACATTTTAAAGATTTTCGAATCGCAACTTGAAAGATAACGAAATTTTTTAATTCTCACACAAATATTCAAATTTTACAGAACTTCCGATGAAAAACTGTACCTCTACTTCACATTAAGAACATAACGAATTGTGTATGATTCAATAGATATTTAGAAACTTTAAGCAATATCTCGAAATACGTTATGAAAAGCTTTCCTACATGAATCTCATGGCTAACTTTGCATGACAACAAATGTTTCAGTCTGAAAACATGCGTGCAGTGAACGGACGAATGAATTGTACTTGGACAATGTCAAAACTAACGTATCTTCCACAAAAATGGCATTCAAAGCAGAAGAAAATAAAACAAATTTATTTTTATTCGAAAATTTGAAGTTATTCGAATTGCAACTTGAAAGAGAACGAAATTAGTTAATTCTCACAAAATACTCAAATTTTACAGAACTTTCGTTGAAAAACTGTACCTCTACTTCACATTAAGAACATAACGAATTCTGTATGATTCAATAGAGATTTTGAAACTTTAAGCAATATCTCGAAATGCGCTATGAAAAGCTTTCCTACATGAACCTTATAGTCAAATTTGCTTCATAACAAAAGTTTGATTCTGAAAACATGCGTGTAGTGAACGTACAAATGAAATTCACTTGGACAATGTCAAAACTAACGTAGTTTCCACAAAAACGGCTTTCAAAGCAGAAGAAAATAATACAAATTTATTTTTATTTGACATTTTAAAGATTTTCGAATCGCAACTTGAAAGATAACGAAATTTTTTAATTCTCACACAAATATTCAAATTTTACAGAACTTCCGATGAAAAACTGTACCTCTACTTCACATTAAGAACATAACGAATTCTGTATGATTCACTAGATATTTAGAAACTTCAAGCATTATCTCGAAATACGTTATGAAAAGCTTTCCTACATGAATCTCATGGCTAACTTTGCATGACAACAAATGTTTCAGTCTGAAAACATGCGTGCAGTGAACGGACGAATGAATTGTACTTGGACAATGTCAAAACTAACGTATCTTCCACAAAAATGGCTTTCAAAGCAGAAGAAAATAAAACAAAATTATTTTTATTTGAAAATTTGAAGTTATTCGAATTGCAACTTGAAAGAGAACGAAATTAGTTAATTCTCACACAAATATTCAAATTTTACAGAACTTTCGTTGAAAAACTTTACCTCTACTTTACATTAAGAACATAACGAATTCTGTATGATTCAATAGATATTTTGAAACTTTAAGCAATATCTCGAAATGCGCTATGAAAAGCTTTCCTACATGAACCTTATAGTCAAATTTGCTTCATAACAAAAGTTTGATTCTGAAAACATGCGTGTAGTGAACGTACAAATGAAATTCACTTGGACAATGTCAAAACTAACGTAGCTTCTACAAAAATGGCTTTGAAAGCAGAAGAAAATAAAACAAACTTATTTTTATTTGACATTTTAAAGATTTTCGAATCGCAACTTGAAAGATAACGAAATTAGTTAATTCTCACACAAATATTCAAATTTTACAGAACTTCCGTTGAAAAAATTTACCTCTGCTTTACATTAAGAACATTACGAATTCTGTATGATTTAATAGATATTTTGAAACTTTAAGCAATATCTCGAAATGCGCTATGAAAAGCTTTCCTACATGAACCTTATAGTCAAATTTGCTTCATAACAAAAGTTTGATTCTGAAAACATGCGTGTAGTGAACGTACAAATGAAATTCACTTGGACAATGTCAAAACTAACGTATTTTCCACAAAAACGGCTTACGAAGCAGAAGAAAATAATATAAATTGATTTGTATTTGACTTTGTGAATATATTTGAATCGCAACTTGAAAGTGAACGAAATTTGTTAATTCTCACAAAATACTCAAATTTTACAGAACTTCAGTTGAAAAACTGTACCTCTACTTCACATTAAGAACATAACAAATTTTGTATGTATCAATAGAGATTTTGAAAATTTAAGCAATATCTCGAAATGCGCTATAAGAAGCTTTCCTACAACAACCCCATTGTTGAATTTGCTTCATGACAAATGTTTGATTCTGACAAAATGCTTGTAGTGAACGTACAAATGAAATTCATTTGGACAATGTCAAAACTAACGTAGTTTCCACAAAAACGGCTTTGAAAGCAGAAGAAAATAATACAAATTTATTTTTATTTGACATTTTAAAGATATTCGAATCGCAACTTGAAAGTGAACGAAATTAGATAATTCTCACACAAATATTCAAATTTTACAGAACTTCCGTTGAAAAACTGTACCTCTACTTCACATTAAGTACATAACGAATTTTGTATGTATCAATAGAAATTTTGAAACTTTAAGCAATATCTCGTAATGCGCTATAAAAAGCTTTCCTACAACAACCCCATTGTTGAATTTGCTTCATAACAAATGTTTCAGTCTGAAAACATGCGTGCAGTGAACGGACGAATGAAATTCATTTGGACAATGTCAAAACTAACGTAGTTTCCAAAAAATGGCTTTCAAAGCAGAAGAAAATAATACAAATTTATTTTTATTTGACATTTTAAAGATTTTCGAATCGCAACTTGAAAGATAACGAAATTTTTTAATTCTCACACAAATATTCAAATTTTACAGAACTTCCGATGAAAAACTGTACCTCTACTTCACATTAAGAACATAACGAATTCTGTATGATTCAATAGATATTTAGAAACTTTAAGCAATATTTCGAAATACGTTATGAAAAGCTTTCCTACATGAATCTAATGGTTAACTTTGTATGACAACAAATGTTTCAGTCTGAAAACATGCGTGCAGTGAACGGACGAATGAATTGTACTTGGACAATGTCAAAACTAACGTATCTTCCACAAAAATGGCATTCAAAGCAGAAGAAAATAAAACAAATTTATTTTTATTCGAAAATTTGAAGTTATTCGAATTGCAACTTGAAAGAGAACGAAATTAGTTAATTCTCACACAAATATTCAAATTTTACAGAACTTCCGTTGAAAAACTTTACCTCTTCTTTTCATTAAGAACATAACGAATTCTGTATGATTCAATAGAGATTTTGAAACTTTAAGCAATATCTCGAAATGCGCTATGAAAAGCTTTCCTACATGAACCTTATGTTTAAATTTGCTTCATAACAAATTTTTGATTCTGAAAACATGCGTGTAGTGAACGTACAAATGAAATTCATTTGGACAATGTCAAAACTAACGTAGTTTCCACAAAAATGGCTTTGAAAGCAGAAGAAAATAAAACAAATTGATTTTTTTTTGACTTTCTGAAGACTTTCGGATCGCAACTTGAAAGATAACGAAATTTGATAATTCTCGCAAAATATTCAAATTTTACAGAACTTCCGTTGAAAAACTTTACCTCTACTTTACATTAAGAACATTACGAATTCTATATGATTTAATAGATATTTTGAAACTTGAAGCAATATCTCGAAATGCGCTATGAAAAGCTTTCCTACATGAACCTTATAGTCAAATTTGCTTCATAACAAAAGTTTGATTCTGAAAACTTGCGTGTAGTGAACGTACAAATGAAATTCACTTGGACAATGTCAAAACTAACGTATTTTCCACAAAAACGGCTTACGAAGCAGAAGAAAATAATATAAATTGATTTGTATTTAACTTTTTAAAGATATTTGAATCGCAACTTGAAAGTGAACGAAATTAGATAATTCTCACACAAATATTCAAATTTTACAGAACTTCCGTTGAAAAACTGTACCTCTACTTCACATTAAGAACATAACGAATTTTGTATGTATCAATAGAGATTTTGAAACTTTAAGCAATATCTCGTAATGCGCTATAAAAAGCTTTCCTACAACAACCCCATTGTTGAATTTGCTTCATAACAAATGTTTCAGTCTGAAAACATGCGTGCAGTGAACGGACGAATGAAATTCATTTGGACAATGTCAAAACTAACGTAGTTTCCAAAAAATGGCTTTCAAAGCAGAAGAAAATAATACAAATTTATTTTTATTTGACATTTTAAAGATATTCGAATCGCAACTTGAAAGTGAACGAAATTAGATAATTCTCACACAAATATTCAAATTTTACAGAACTTCCGTTGAAAAACTGTACCTCTACTTCACATTAAGTACATAACGAATTTTGTATGTATCAATAGAAATTTTGAAACTTTAAGCAATATCTCGTAATGCGCTATAAAAAGCTTTCCTACAACAACCCCATTGTTAAATTTGCTTCATAACAAATGGTTGATTCTGAAAACATGCGTGTAGTGAACGTACAAATGAAATTCATTTGGACAATGTCAAAACTAACGTAGTTTCCACAAAAACGGCTTTCAAAGCAGAAGAAAATAATACAAATTTATTTTTATTTGACATTTTAAAGATTTTCGAATCGCAACTTGAAAGATAACGAAATTTTTTAATTCTCACACAAATATTCAAATTTTACAGAACTTCCGATGAAAAACTGTACCTCTACTTCACATTAAGAACATAACGAATTTTGTATGATTCACTAGATATTTTGAAACTTTAAGCATTATCTCGAAATACGTTATGAAAAGCTTTCCTACATGAATCTCATGGCTAACTTTGCATGACAACAAATGTTTCAGTCTGAAAACATGCGTGCAGTGAACGGACGAATGAATTGTACTTGGACAATGTCAAAACTAACGTATCTTCCACAAAAATGGCTTTCAAAGCAGAAGAAAATAAAACAAATTTATTTTTATTCGAAAATTTGAAGTTATTCGAATTGCAACTTGAAAGAGAACGAAATTAGTTAATTCTCACAAAATTCTCAAATTTTACAGAACTTCCGTTGAAAAACTGTACCTCTACTTCACATTAAGAACATAACGAATTCTGTATGATTCAATAGAGATTTTGAAACTTTAAGCAATATCTCGAAATGCGCTATGAAAAGCTTTCCTACATCAATCTTATGTTTAAATTTGCTTCATAACAAATGTTTGATTCTGAAAACATGCGCGTAGTGAACGTACAAATGAAATTCATTTGGACAATGTCAAAACTAACGTAGTTTCCACAAAAACGGCTTTCAAAGCAGAAGAAAATAATACAAATTTATTTTTATTTGACATTTTAAAGATTTTCGAATCGCAACTTGAAAGATAACGAAATTTTTTAATTCTCACACAAATATTCAAATTTTACAGAACTTCCGATGAAAAACTGTACCTCTACTTCACATTAAGAACATAACGAATTTTGTATGTATCAATAGAGATTTTGAAACTTTAATTAATATCTCGAAATAAGTAATGAAAAGCTTTCCTACATGAATCTCATGGCTAACTTTGCATGACAACAAATGTTTCAGTCTGAAAACATGCGTGCAGTGAACGGACGAATGAATTGTACTTGGACAATGTCAAAACTAACGTAGTTTCCACAAAAACGGCTTTCAAAGCAGAAGAAAATAATACAAATTGATTTTTATTTGACATTTTAAAGATATTCGAATCGCAACTTGAAAGTGAACGAAATTAGATAATTCTCACACAAATATTCAAATTTTACAGAACTTCCGTTGAAAAAATTTACCTCTACTTTACATTAAGAACATAACGAATTCTGTATGATTCAATAGATGTTTTGAAACTTTAAGCAATATCTTGAAATGCGCTATGAAAAGCTTTCCTACATGAACCTTAAAGTCAAATTTTCTTCATAACAAAAGTTTGATTCTGAAAACATGCGTGTAGTGAACGTACAAATGAAATTCACTTGGACAATGTCAAAACTAACGTAGTTTCCACAAAAACGGCTTACGAAGCAGAAGAAAATAAAACAAATTGATTTTAATTTGACATTATAAAGACGTTCGGATCGCAACTTGAAAGATAACGAAATTTGTTAATTCTCGCAAAATATTCAAATTTTACAAAACTTCCGTTGAAAAACTGTACCTCTACTTCACATTAAGTACATAACGAATTTTGTATGTATCAATAGAAATTTTGAAACTTTAAGCAATATCTCGTAATGCGCTATAAAAAGCTTTCCTACAACAACCTCATTGTTAAATTTGCTTCATAACAAATGTTTGATTCTGAAAACATGCGTGTAGTGAACGTACAAATGAAATTCATTTGGACAATGTCAAAACTAACGTATTTTCCACAAAAACTGCTTACAAAGCAGAAGAAAATAATACAAATTGATTTGTATTTAACTTTTTAAAGATATTCGAATCGCAACTTGAAAGTGAACGAAATTAGATAATTCTCACACAAATATTCAAATTTTACAGAACTTCCGTTGAAAAACTGTACCTCTACTTCACATTAAGTACATAACGAATTTTGTATGTATCAATAGAAATTTTGAAACTTTAAGCAATATCTCGTAATGCGCTATAAAAAGCTTTCCTACAACAACCCCATTGTTGAATTTGCTTCATAACAAATGTTTCAGTCTGAAAACATGCGTGCAGTGAACGGACGAATGAAATTCATTTGGACAATGTCAAAACTAACGTATTTTCCACAAAAACTGCTTACAAAGCAGAAGAAAATAATACAAATTGATTTGTATTTAACTTTTTAAAGATATTCGAATCGCAACTTGAAAGTGAACGAAATTAGATAATTCTCACACAAATATTCAAATTTTACAGAACTTCCGTTGAAAAACTGTACCTCTACTTCACATTAAGTACATAACGAATTTTGTATGTATCAATAGAAATTTTGAAACTTTAAGCAATATCTCGTAATGCGCTATAAAAAGCTTTCCTACAACAACCCCATTGTTAAATTTGCTTCATAACAAATGGTTGATTCTGAAAACATGCGTGTAGTGAACGTACAAATGAAATTCATTTGGACAATGTCAAAACTAACGTAGTTTCCACAAAAACGGCTTTCAAAGCAGAAGAAAATAATACAAATTTATTTTTATTTGACATTTTAAAGATTTTCGAATCGCAACTTGAAAGATAACGAAATTTTTTAATTCTCACACAAATATTCAAATTTTACAGAACTTCCGATGAAAAACTGTACCTCTACTTCACATTAAGAACATAACGAATTCTGTATGATTCAATAGATATTTAGAAACTTTAAGCAATATCTCGAAATACGTTATGAAAAGCTTTCCTACATGAATCTCATGGCTAACTTTGCATGACAACAAATGTTTCAGTCTGAAAACATGCGTGCAGTGAACGGACGAATGAATTGTACTTGGACAATGTCAAAACTAACGTATCTTCCACAAAAATGGCATTCAAAGCAGAAGAAAATAAAACAAATTTATTTTTATTCGAAAATTTGAAGTTATTCTAATTGCAACTTGAAAGAGAACGAAATTAGTTAATTCTCATACAAATATTCAAATTTTACAGAACTTCCGTTGAAAAACTGTACCTCTACTTCACATTAAGAACATAACGAATTCTGTATGATTCAATAGAGATTTTGAAACTTTAAGCAATATCTCGAAATGCGCTATGAAAAGCTTTCCTACATGAACCTTATGGTCAAATTTGCTTCATAACAAAAGTTTGATTCTGAAAACATGCGTGTAGTGAACGTACAAATGAAATTCATTTGGACAATGTCAAAACTAACGTAGTTTCCACAAAAACGGCTTTCAAAGCAGAAGAAAATAATACAAATTTATTTTTATTTGACATTTTAAAGATATTCGAATCGCAACTTGAAAGATAACGAAATTTTTTAATTCTCACACAAATATTTAAATTTTACAGAACTTCCGATGAAAAACTGTACCTCTACTTCACATTAAGAACATAACGAATTTTGTATGATTCACTAGATATTTTGAAACTTTAAGCATTATCTCGAAATACGTTATGAAAAGCTTTCCTACATGAATCTCATGGCTAACTTTGCATGACAACAAATGTTTCAGTCTGAAAACATGCGTGCAGTGAACGGACGAATGAATTTTACTTGGACAATGTCAAAACTAACGTATCTTCAACAAAAACGGCTTTCAAAGCAGAAGAAAATAAAACAAATTTATTTTTATTCGAAAATTTGAAGTTATTCGAATCGCAACTTGAAAGTAAACGAAATTAGATAATTCTCACACAAATATTCAAATTTTGCAGAACTTCCGATGAAAAACTGTACCTCTACTTAACATCAAGAACATAACGAATTCTGTATGATTCAATAGAGATTTTGAAACTTTAAGCAATATCTCGAAATGCGCTATGAAAAGCTTTCCTACATGAACCTTATAGTCCAATTTGCTTCATAACAATAGTTTGATTCTGAAAACATGCGTGTAGTGAACGTACAAATGAAATTCATTTGGACAATGTCAAAACTAACGTAGTTTCCACAAAAACGGCTTTCAAAGCAGAAGAAAATAATACAAATTTATTTTTATTTGACATTTTAAAGATTTTCGAATCGCAACTTGAAAGATAACGAAATTTTTTAATTCTCACACAAATATTCAAATTTTACAGAACTTCCGATGAAAAACTGTACCTCTACTTCACATTAAGAACATAACGAATTCTGTATGATTCAATAGATATTTAGAAACTTTAAGCAATATCTCGAAATACGTTATGAAAAGCTTTCCTACATGAATCTCATGGCTAACTTTGCATGACAACAAATGTTTCAGTCTGAAAACATGCGTGCAGTGAACGGACGAATGAATTGTACTTGGACAATGTCAAAACTAACGTATCTTCCACAAAAATGGCATTCAAAGCAGAAGAAAATAAAACAAATTTATTTTTATTCGAAAATTTGAAGTTATTCTAATTGCAACTTGAAAGAGAACGAAATTTGTTAATTCTCGCAAAATATTCAAATTTTACAAAACTTCCGTTGAAAAACTGTACCTCTACTTTACATTAAGAACATAACGAATTCTTTATGATTTAATAGATATTTTGAAACTTGAAGCAATATCTCGAAATGCGCTATGAAAAGCTTTCCTACATGAACCTTATAGTCAAATTTGCTTCATAACAAAAGTTTGATTCTGAAAACATGCGTGTAGTGAACGTACAAATGAAATTCACTTGGACAATGTCAAAACCAACGTATTTTCCACAAAAACGGCTTACGAAGCAGAAGAAAATAATATAAATTGATTTGTATTTGACTTTGTGAAGTTATTCGAATCGCAACTTGAAAGTGAACGAAATTTGTTAATTCTCACAAAATACTCAAATTTTACAGAACTTCCGTTGAAAAACTGTACCTCTACTTCACATTAAGAACATAACGAATTTTGTATGTATCAATAGAGATTTTGAAAATTTAAGCAATATCTCGAAATGCGCTATGAAAAGCTTTCCTACAACAACCCCATTGTTGAATTTGCTTCATAACAAATGTTTCAGTCTGAAAACATGCCTGCAGTGAACGTACAAATGAAATTCATTTGGACAATGTCAAAACTAACGTAGTTTCCACAAAAACGGCTTTCAAAGCAGAAGAAAATAATACAAATTTATTTTTATTTGACATTTTAAAGATATTCGAATCGCAACTTGAAAGTGAACGAAATTAGATAATTCTCACACAAATATTTAAATTTTACAGAACTTCCGTTGAAAAACTGTACCTCTACTTCACATTAAGTACATAACGAATTTTGTATGTATCAATAGAAATTTTGAAACTTTAAGCAATATCTCGTAATGCGCTATAAAAAGCTTTCCTACAACAACCCCATTGTTGAATTTGCTTCATAACAAATGTTTCAGTCTGAAAACATGCGTGCAGTGAACGGACGAATGAAATTCATTTGGACAATGTCAAAACTAACGTAGTTTCCAAAAAATGGCTTTCAAAGCAGAAGAAAATAATACAAATTTATTTTTATTTGACATTTTAAAGATTTTCGAATCGCAACTTGAAAGATAACGAAATTTTTTAATTCTCACACAAATATTCAAATTTTACAGAACTTCCGATGAAAAACTGTACCTCTACTTCACATTAAGAACATAACGAATTTTGAATGATTCAATAGATGTTTTGAAACTTTAAGCATTTTCTCGAAATACGTTATGAAAAGCTTTCCTACATGAATCTAATGGTTAACTTTGTATGACAACAAATGTTTGATTCTGAAAACATGCGTGCAGTGAATGGACGAATGAATTGTACTTGGACAATGTCAAAACTAACGTATCTTCCACAAAAATGGCATTCAAAGCAGAAGAAAATAAAACAAATTTATTTTTATTCGAAAATTTGAAGTTATTCGAATTGCAACTTGAAAGAGAACGAAATTAGTTAATTCTCACACAAATATTCAAATTTTACAGAACTTCCGTTGAAAAACTTTACCTCTACTTTACATTAAGAACATAACGAATTCTGTATGATTCAATAGAGATTTTGAAACTTTGAGCAATATCTCGAAATGCGCTATGAAAAGCTTTCCTACATGAACCTTATGTTTAAATTTGCTTCATAACAAATTTTTGATTCTGAAAACATGCGTAGTAGTGAACGTACAAATGAAATTCATTTGGACAATGTCAAAACTAACGCAGTTTCCACAAAAATGGCTTTCAAAGCAGAAGAAAATAAAACAAACTTATTTTTAATTGACATTTTAAAGATTTTCGAATCGCAACTTGAAAGATAACGAAATTTGCTAATTCTCGCAAAATATTCAAATTTTACAGAACTTCCGTTGAATAACTTTACCTCTACTTTACATTAAGAACATTACGAATTCTATATGATTTAATAGATATTTTGAAACTTGAAGCAATATCTCGAAATGCGCTATGAAAAGCTTTCCTACATGAACCTTATAGTCAAATTTGCTTCATAACAAAAGTTTGATTCTGAAAACATGCGTGTAGTGAACGTACAAATGAAATTCACTTGGACAATGTCAAAACTAACGTATTTTCCACAAAAACGGCTTACGAAGCAGAAGAAAATAATATAAATTGATTTGTATTTGACTTTGTGAAGATATTTGAATCGCAACTTGAAAGTGAACGAAATTTGTTAATTCTCACAAAATACTCAAATTTTACAGAACTTCCGTTGAAAAACTGTACCTCTACTTCACATTAAGAACATAACGAATTTTGTATGTATCAATAGAGATTTTGAAACTTTAAGCAATATCTCGAAATGCGCTATAAAAAGCTTTCCTACAACAACCCCATTGTTGAATTTGCTTCATAACAAATGTTTCAGTCTGAAAACATGCGTGTAGTGAACGTACAAATGAAATTCATTTGGACAATGTCAAAACTAACGTAGTTTCCACAAAAACGGCTTTCAAAGCAGAAGAAAATAATACAAATTTATTTTTATTTGACATTTTAAAGATATTCGAATCGCAACTTGAAAGTGAACGAAATTAGATAATTCTCACACAAATATTCAAATTTTACAGAACTTCCGTTGAAAAACTGTACCTCTACTTCACATTAAGTACATAACGAATTTTGTATGTATCAATAGAAATTTTGAAACTTTAAGCAATATCTCGTAATGCGCTATAAAAAGCTTTCCTACAACAACCCCATTGTTAAATTTGCTTCATAACAAATGGTTGATTCTGAAAAAATGCGTGTAGTGAACGTACAAATGAAATTCATTTGGACAATGTCAAAACTAACGTAGTTTCCACAAAAACGGCTTTCAAAGCAGAAGAAAATAATACAAATTTATTTTTATTTGACATTTTAAAGATTTTCGAATCGCAACTTGAAAGATAACGAAATTTTTTAATTCTCACACAAATATTCAAATTTTACAGAACATCCGTTGAAAAACTGTACCTCTACTTCACATTAAGAACATAACGAATTTTGTATGATTCACTAGACATTTTGAAACTTCAAGCATTATCTCGAAATACGTTATGAAAAGCTTTCCTACATGAATCTCATGGCTAACTTTGCATGACAACAAATGTTTCAGTCTGAAAACATGCGTGCAGTGAACGGACGAATGAATTGTACTTGGACAATGTCAAAACTAACGTAGTTTCCACATAAACGGCTTTCAAAGCAGAAGAAAATAAAACAAATTTATTTTTATTCGAAAATTTGAAGTTATTCGAATCGCAACTTGAAAGTAAACGAAATTAGATAATTCTCACACAAATATTCAAATTTTACAGAACTTCCGTTGAAAAACTTTACCTCTTCTTTTCATTAAGAACATAACGAATTCTGTATGATTCAATAGAGATTTTGAAACTTTAAGCAATATCTCGTAATGCGCTATGAAAAGCTTTCCTACATGAACCTTATGTTTAAATTTGCTTCATAACAAATGTTTGATTCTGAAAACATGCGTGTAGTGAACGTACAAATGAAATTCATTTGGACAATGTCAAAACTAACGTAGTTTCCACAAAAATGGCTTTGAAAGCAGAAGAAAATAAAACAAACTTATTTTTATTTGACATTTTAAAGATTTTCGAATCGCAACTTGAAAGATAACGAAATTTGTTAATTCTCGCAAAACATTCAAATTTTACAAAACTTCCGTTGAAAAACTGTACCTCTACTTTACATTAAGAACATAACGAATTCTATATGATTTAATAGATATTTTGAAACTTGAAGCAATATCTCGAAATGCGCTATGAAAAGCTTTCCTACATGAACCTTATGGTCAAATTTGCTTCATAACAAATGTTTGATTCTGAAAACATGCGTGTAGTGAACGTACAAATGAAATTCATTTGGACAATGTCAAAACTAACGTATTTTCCACAAAAACTGCTTACAAAGCAGAAGAAAATAATACAAATTGATTTGTATTTAACTTTTTAAAGATATTCGAATCGCAACTTGAAAGTGAACGAAATTAGATAATTCTCACACAAATATTCAAATTTTACAGAACTTCCGTTGAAAAACTGTACCTCTACTTCACATTAAGTACATAACGAATTTTGTATGTATCAATAGAAATTTTGAAACTTTAAGCAATATCTCGTAATGCGCTATAAAAAGCTTTCCTACAACAACCTCATTGTTAAATTTGCTTCATAACAAATGTTTCATTCTGAAAACATGCGTGTAGTGAACGTACAAATGAAATTCATTTGGACAATGTCAAAACTAACGTATTTTCCACAAAAACTGCTTACAAAGCAGAAGAAAATAATACAAATTGATTTGTATTTAACTTTTTAAAGATATTCGAATCGCAACTTGAAAGTGAACGAAATTAGATAATTCTCACACAAATATTCAAATTTTACAGAACTTCCGTTGAAAAACTGTACCTCTACTTCACATTAAGTACATAACGAATTTTGTATGTATCAATAGAAATTTTGAAACTTTAAGCAATATCTCGTAATGCGCTATAAAAAGCTTTCCTACAACAACCCCATTGTTAAATTTGCTTCATAACAAATGGTTGATTCTGAAAACATGCGTGTAGTGAACGTACAAATGAAATTCATTTGGACAATGTCAAAAATAACGTAGTTTCCACATAAACGGCTTTCAAAGCAGAAGAAAATAAAACAAATTTATTTTTATTTGACATTTTTAATATTTTCGAATCGCAACTTGAAAGATAACGAAATTTTTTAATTCTCACACAAATATTCAAAGTTCACAGAAAATCCTTTGAAAAACTGTACCTCTGCTTTACATTAAGAACATAACGAATTTTGTATGATTCACTAGATATTTTGAAACTTTAAGCATTATCTCGAAATACGTTATGAAAAGCTTTCCTACATGAATCTCATGGCTAACTTTGCATGACAACAAATGTTTCAGTCTGAAAACATGCGTGCAGTGAACGGACGAATGAATTGTACTTGGACAATGTCAAAACTAACGTATCTTCCACAAAAATGGCTTTCAAAGCAGAAGAAAATAAAACAAATTTATTTTTATTCGAAAATTTGAAGTTATTCGAATCGCAACTTGAAAGTGAACGAAATTTGTTAATTCTCACAAAATACTCAAATTTTACAGAACTTCCGTTGAAAAACTGTACCTCTACTTCACATTAAGAACATAACGAATTCTGTATGATTCAATAGAGATTTTGAAACTTTAAGCAATATCTCGTAATGCGCTATGAAAAGCTTTCCTACATGAACCTTATGGTCAAATTTGCTTCATAACAAATGTTTGATTCTGAAAACATGCGTGTAGTGAACGTACAAATGAAATTCATTTGGACAATGTCAAAACTAACGTAGTTTCCACAAAAACGGCTTTCAAAGCAGAAGAAAATAATACAAATTTATTTTTATTTGACATTTTAAAGATTTTCGAATCGCAACTTGAAAGATAACGAAATTTTTTAATTCTCACACAAATATTCAAATTTTACAGAACTTCCGATGAAAAACTGTACCTCTACTTCACATTAAGAACATAACGAATTCTGTATGATTCACTAGATATTTAGAAACTTTAAGCAATATCTCGAAATACGTTATGAAAAGCTTTCCTACATGAATCTCATGGCTAACTTTGCATGACAACAAATGTTTCAGTCTGAAAACATGCGTGCAGTGAACGGACGAATGAATTGTACTTGGACAATGTCAAAACTAACGTATCTTCCACAAAAATGGCTTTCAAAGCAGAAGAAAATAAAACAAATTTATTTTTATTCGAAAATTTGAAGTTATTCGAATTGCAACTTGAAAGAGAACGAAATTAGTTAATTCTCACACAAATATTCAAATTTTACAGAACTTCCGTTGAAAAACTGTACTTCTACTTAACATCAAGAACATAACGAATTCTGTATGATTCAATAGATATTTTGAAACTTTAAGCAATATCTCGAAATGCGCTATGAAAAGCTTTCCTACATGAACCTTATAGTCAAATTTGCTTCATAACAAAAGTTTGATTCTGAAAACATGCGTGTAGTGAACGTACAAATGAAATTCACTTGGACAATGTTAAAACTAACGTAGTTTCCACAAAAATGGCTTTCAAAGCAGAAGAAAATAAAACAAACTTATTTTTATTTGACATTTTAAAGATTTTCGAATCGCAACTTGAAAGATAACGAAATTTTTTAATTCTCGCAAAATATTCAAATTTTACAAAACTTCCGTTGAATAACTTTACCTCTACTTTACATTAAGAACATTACGAATTCTATATGATTTAATAGATATTTTGAAACTTGAAGCAATATCTCGAAATGCGCTATGAAAAGCTTTCCTACATGAACCTTATGGTCAAATTTGCTTCATAACAAATGTTTGATTCTGAAAACATGCGTGTAGTGAACGTACAAATGAAATTCATTTGGACAATGTCAAAACTAACGTATTTTCCACAAAAACGGCTTACAAAGCAGAAGAAAATAATACAAATTGATTTGTATTTGACATTATAAAGACGTTCGGATCGCAACTTGAAAGATAACGAAATTAGATAATTCTCACACAAATATTCAAATTTCACAGAACATCCGTTGAAAAACTTTACCTCTGCTTTACATTAAGAACATAACGAATTTTGTATGATTCACTAGATATTTTGAAACTTTAAGCATTATCTCGAAATACGTTATGAAAAGCTTTCCTACATGAATCTCATGGCTAACTTTGCATGACAACAAATGTTTCAGTCTGAAAACATGCGTGCAGTGAACGGACGAATGAATTGTACTTGGACAATGTCAAAACTAACGTAGTTTCCACAAAAACGGCTTTTAAAGCAGAAGAAAATAATACAAATTGATTTGTATTTGACTTTTTGAAGATATTCGAATCGCAACTTGAAAGTGAACGAAATTCGATAATTCTCACACAAATATTCAAATTCTACAGAACTTCCGTTGAAAAAATTTACCTCTACTTTACATTATGAACATAACGAATTCTGTATGATTCAATAGATATTTTGAAAATTTAAGCAATATCTCGAAATGCGCTATGTAAAGCTTTCCTACATGAACCTTATGTTTAAATTTGCTTCATAACAAATTTTTGATTCTGAAAACATGCGTGTAGTGAACGTACAAATGAAATTCATTTGGACAATGTCAAAACTAACGTATTTTCCACAAAAACTGCTTACAAAGCAGAAGAAAATAATACAAATTGATTTGTATTTAACTTTTTGAAGATATTCGAATCGCAACTTGAAAGTGAACGAAATTAGATAATTCTCACACAAATATTCAAATTTTACAGAACTTCCGTTGAAAAACTGTACCTCTACTTCACATTAAGTACATAACGAATTTTGTATGTATCAATAGAAATTTTGAAACTTTAAGCAATATCTCGAAATGCGCTATGAAAAGCTTTCCTACATGAACCTTATGGTCAAATTTGCTTCATAACAAATGTTTGATTCTGAAAACATGCGTGTAGTGAACGTACAAATGAAATTCATTTGGACAATGTCAAAACTAACGTAGTTTCCACAAAAACGGCTTACAAAGCAGAAGAAAATAATACAAATTGATTTGTATTTGACTTTTTGAAGATATTCGAATCGCAACTTGAAAGTAAACGAAATTAGATAATTCTCACACAAATATTCAAATTTTACAGAACTTCCGTTTGAAAAACTGTACCTCTACTTCAGATTAAGAACATAACGAATTTTGTATGTATCAATAGAGATTTCGAAACTTCAAGCATTATCTCGAAATACGTTATGAAAAGCTTTCCTACATGAATCTCATGGCTAACTTTGCATGACAACAAATGTTTCAGTCTGAAAACATGCGTGCAGTGAACGGACGAATGAATTGTACTTGGACAATGTCAAAACTAACGTAGTTTCCACATAAACGGCTTTCAAAGCAGAAGAAAATAAAACAAATTGATTTTTATTTGACATTTTAAAGATATTCGAATCGCAACTTGAAAGTAAACGAAATTAGATAATTCTCACACAAATATTCAAATTTTACAGAACTTCCGTTGATAAAATTTACCTCTACTTTACATTAAGAACATAACGAATTCTGTATGATTCAATAGATATTTTGAAAATTTAAGCAATATCTCGAAATGCGCTATGAAAAGCTTTCCTACATGAACCTTATGTTTAAATTTGCTTCATAACAAATTTTTGATTCTGAAAACATGCGTGTAGTGAACGTACAAATGAAATTCATTTGGACAATGTCAAAACTAACGTATTTTCCACAAAAACGGCTTAAAAAGCAGAAGAAAATAATACAAATTGATTTTTATTTGACATTTTAAAGATATTCGAATCGCAACTTGAAAGTGAACGAAATTAGATAATTCTCACACAAATATTCAAATTTTACAGAACTTCCGTTGAAAAACTGTACCTCTACTTCACATTAAGTACATAACGAATTTTGTATGTATCAATAGAAATTTTGAAACTTTAAGCAATATCTCGTAATGCGCTATAAAAAGCTTTCCTACAACAACCCCATTGTTAAATTTGCTTCATAACAAATGGTTGATTCTGAAAACATGCGTGTAGTGAACGTACAAATGAAATTCAGTTGGACAATGTCAAAACTAACGTAGTTTCCACAAAAACAGCTTACAAAGCAGAAGAAAATAATACAAATTTATTTTTATTTGACATTTTAAAGATATTCGAATCGCAACTTGAAAGTGAACGAAATTAGATAATTCTCACACAAATATTCAAATTTTACAGAACTTCCGTTGAAAAACTGTACCTCTACTTCACATTAAGTACATAACGAATTTTGTATGTATCAATAGAAATTTTGAAACTTTAAGCAATATCTCGTAATGCGCTATAAAAAGCTTTCCTACAACAACCCCATTGTTAAATTTGCTTCATAACAAATGGTTGATTCTGAAAACATGCGTGTAGTGAACGTACAAATGAAATTCAGTTGGACAGTGTCAAAACTAACGTAGTTTCCACAAAAACGGCTTTGAAAGCAGAAGAAAATAATACAAATTTATTTTTATTTGACATTTTAAAGATATTCGAATCGCAACTTGAAAGTGAACGAAATTTTTTAATTCTCACACAAATATTCAAATTTTACAGAACTTCCGTTGAAAAACTTTACCTCTTCTTTTCATTAAGAACATAACGAATTCTGTATGATTCAATAGAGATTTTGAAACTTTAAGCAATATCTCGAAATGCGCTATGAAAAGCTTTCCTACATGAACCTTATAGTCAAATTTGCTTCATAACAAATGTTTGATTCTGAAAACATGCGTGTAGTGAACGTACAAATGAAATTCATTTGGACAATGTCAAAACTAACGTAGTTTCCACAAAAACGGCTTTCAAAGCAGAAGAAAATAATACAAATTTATTTTTATTTGACATTTTAAAGATTTTCGAATCGCAACTTGAAAGATAACGAAATTTTTTAATTCTCACACAAATATTCAAATTTTACAGAACTTCCGTTGAAAAACTTTACCTCTACTTTACATTAAGAACATAACGAATTCTGTATGATTCAATAGAGATTTTGAAACTTTAAGCAATATCTCGAAATGCGCTATGAAAAGCTTTCCTACATGAACCTTATGGTCAAATTTGCTTCATAACAAATGTTTGATTCTGAAAACATGCGTGTAGTGAACGTACAAATGAAATTCACTTGGACAATGTCAAAACTAACGTAGTTTCCACAAAAATGGCTTTGAAAGCAGAAGAAAATAAAACAAACTTATTTTTATTTGACATTTTAAAGATTTTCGAATCGCAACTTGAAAGATAACGAAATTTGTTAATTGTCGCAAAATATTCAAATTTTACAAAACTTCCGTTGAAAAACTTTACCTCTACTTTACATTAAGAACATAACGAATTCTATATGATTTAATAGAGATTTTGAAACTTTAAGCAATATCTCGAAATGCGCTATGAAAAGCTTTCCTACATGAACCTTATGGTCAAATTTGCTTCATAACAAATGTTTGATTCTGAAAACATGCGTGTAGTGAACGTACAAATGAAATTCATTTGGACAATGTCAAAACTAACGTAGTTTCCACATAAACGGCTTTCAAAGCAGAAGAAAATAAAACAAATTGATTTTTATTTGACATTATGAAGACGTTCGGATCGCAACTTGAAAGATAACGAAATTTGTTAATTCTCGCAAAATATTCAAATTTTACAAAACTTCCGATGGAAAACTGTACCTCTACTTCACATTAAGAACATAACGAATTTTGAATGATTCAATAGATGTTTTGAAACTTTAAGCAATATCTTGAAATGCGCTATAAAAAGCTTTCCTACAACAACCTCATTGTTAAATTTGCGTCATAACAAATGTTTGATTCTGAAAACATGCGTGTAGTGAACGTACAAATGAAATTTATTTGGACAATGTCAAAACTAACGTAGTTTCCACAAAAACGGCTTACAAAGCAGAAGAAAATAATACAAATTTATTTTTATTTGACATTTTAAAGATTTTCGAATCGCAACTTGAAAGATAACGAAATTTTTTAATTCTCACACAAATATTCAAATTTTACAGAACATCCGTTGAAAAACTGTACCTCTACTTCACATTAAGAACATAACGAATTTTGTATGATTCACTAGACATTTTGAAACTTCAAGCATTATCTCGAAATACGTTATGAAAAGCTTTCCTACATGAATCTCATGGCTAACTTTGCATGACAACAAATGTTTCAGTCTGAAAACATGCGTGCAGTGAACGGACGAATGAATTGTACTTGGACAATGTCAAAACTAACGTATCTTCCACAAAAATGGCTTTCAAAGCAGAAGAAAATAAAACAAATTTATTTTTATTCGAAAATTTGAAGTTATTCGAATCGCAACTTGAAAGTGAACGAAATTTGTTAATTCTCACAAAATACTCAAATTTTACAGAACTTCCGTTGAAAAACTGTACCTCTACTTCACATTAAGAACATAACGAATTTTGTATGATTCAATAGAGATTTTGAAACTTTAAGCAATATCTCGAAATGCGCTATGAAAAGCTTTCCTACATGAACCTTATAGTCAAATTTGCTTCATAACAAATGTTTGATTCTGAAAACATGCGTGTAGTGAACGTACAAATGAAATTCATTTGGACAATGTCAAAACTAACGTAGTTTCCACAAAAACGGCTTTCAAAGCAGAAGAAAATAATACAAATTTATTTTTATTTGACATTTTAAAGATTTTCGAATCGCAACTTGAAAGATAACGAAATTTTTTAATTCTCACACAAATATTCAAATTTTACAGAACTTCCGATGAAAAACTGTACCTCTACTTCACATTAAGAACATAACGAATTTTGTATGATTCACTAGACATTTTGAAACTTCAAGCATTATCTCGAAATACGTTATGAAAAGCTTTCCTACATGAATCTCATGGCTAACTTTGCATGACAACAAATGTTTCAGTCTGAAAACATGCGTGCAGTGAACGGACGAATGAATTGTACTTGGACAATGTCAAAACTAACGTAGTTTCCACATAAACGGCTTTCAAAGCAGAAGAAAATAATACAAATTGATTTTTATTTGACATTTTAAAGATATTCGAATCGCAACTTGAAAGTAAACGAAATTAGATAATTCTCACACAAATATTCAAATTTTACAGAACTTCCGTTGAAAAAATTTACCTCTACTTTACATTATGAACATAACGAATTCTGTATGATTCAATAGATATTTTGAAAATTTAAGCAATATCTCGAAATGCGCTATGAAAAGCTTTCCTACATGAACCTTATGTTTAAATTTGCTTCATAACAAATTTTTGATTCTGAAAACATGCGTGTAGTGAACGTACAAATGAAATTCATTTGGACAATGTCAAAACTAACGTAGTTTCCACAAAAACGGCTTAAAAAGCAGAAGAAAATAATACAAATTTATTTTTATTTGACATTTTAAAGATATTCGAATCGCAACTTGAAAGTGAACGAAATTAGATAATTCTCACACAAATATTCAAATTTTACAGAACTTCCGTTGAAAAACTGTACCTCTACTTCACATTAAGTACATAACGAATTTTGTATGTATCAATAGAAATTTTGAAACTTTAAGCAATATCTCGTAATGCGCTATAAAAAGCTTTCCTACAACAACCCCATTGTTAAATTTGCTTCATAACAAATGGTTGATTCTGAAAACATGCGTGTAGTGAACGTACAAATGAAATTCAGTTGGACAATGTCAAAACTAACGTAGTTTCCACAAAAACGGCTTACAAAGCAGAAGAAAATAATACAAATTGATTTGTATTTGACTTTTTAAAGATATTCGAATCGCAACTTGAAAGTGAACGAAATTAGATAATTCTCACACAAATATTCAAATTTTACAGAACTTCCGTTGAAAAACTGTACCTCTACTTCACATTAAGTACATAACGAATTTTGTATGTATCAATAGAAATTTTGAAACTTTAAGCAATATCTCGTAATGCGCTATAAAAAGCTTTCCTACAACAACCCCATTGTTAAATTTGCTTCATAACAAATGGTTGATTCTGAAAACATGCGTGTAGTGAACGTACAAATGAAATTCAGTTGGACAGTGTCAAAACTAACGTAGTTTCCACAAAAACGGCTTTGAAAGCAGAAGAAAATAATACAAATTTATTTTTATTTGACATTTTAAAGATTTTCGAATCGCAACTTGAAAGATAACGAAATTTTTTAATTCTCACACAAATATTCAAATTTTACAGAACTTCCGTTGAAAAACTTTACCTCTTCTTTTCATTAAGAACATAACGAATTCTGTATGATTCAATAGAGATTTTGAAACTTTAAGCAATATCTCGAAATGCGCTATGAAAAGCTTTCCTACATGAACCTTATAGTCAAATTTGCTTCATAACAAAAGTTTGATTCTGAAAACATGCGTGTAGTGAACGTACAAATGAAATTCACTTGGACAATGTCAAAACTAACGTAGTTTCCACAAAAATGGCTTTGAAAGCAGAAGAAAATAATACAAATTTATTTTTATTTGACATTTTAAAGATATTCGAATCGCAACTTGAAAGATAACGAAATTTGATAATTCTCGCAAAATATTCAAATTTTACAAAACTTCCGTTGAAAAACTGTACCTCTACTTTACATTAAGAACATAACGAATTCTGTATGATTCAATAGAGATTTTGAAACTTTAAGCAATATCTCGAAATGCGCTATGAAAAGCTTTCCTACATGAACCTTATGGTCAAATTTGCTTCATAACAAATGTTTGATTCTGAAAACATGCGTGTAGTGAACGTACAAATGAAATTCACTTGGACAATGTCAAAACTAACGTAGTTTCCACAAAAATGGCTTTGAAAGCAGAAGAAAATAAAACAAACTTATTTTTATTTGACATTTTAAAGATTTTCGAATCGCAACTTGAAAGATAACGAAATTTTTTAATTCTCGCAAAATATTCAAATTTTACAAAACTTCCGTTGAATAACTTTACCTCTACTTTACATTAAGAACATTACGAATTCTATATGATTTAATAGATATTTTGAAACTTGAAGCAATATCTCGAAATGCGCTATGAAAAGCTTTCCTACATGAACCTTATGGTCAAATTTGCTTCATAACAAATGTTTGATTCTGAAAACATGCGTGTAGTGAACGTACAAATGAAATTCATTTGGACAATGTCAAAACTAACGTAGTTTCCACATAAACGGCTTTCAAAGCAGAAGAAAATAAAACAAATTGATTTTTATTTGACATTATGAAGACGTTCGGATCGCAACTTGAAAGATAACGAAATTTGTTAATTCTCGCAAAATATTCAAATTTTACAAAACTTCCGATGGAAAACTGTACCTCTACTTCACATTAAGAACATAACGAATTTTGAATGATTCAATAGATGTTTTGAAACTTTAAGCAATATCTTGAAATGCGCTATAAAAAGCTTTCCTACAACAACCTCATTGTTAAATTTGCGTCATAACAAATGTTTGATTCTGAAAACATGCGTGTAGTGAACGTACAAATGAAATTCATTTGGACAATGTCAAAACTAACGTAGTTTCCACAAAAACGGCTTTCAAAGCAGAAGAAAATAATACAAATTTATTTTTATTTGACATTTTAAAGATTTTCGAATCGCAACTTGAAAGATAACGAAATTTTTCAATTCTCACACAAATATTCAAATTTTACAGAACTTCCGATGAAAAACTGTACCTCTACTTCACATTAAGAACATAACGAATTTTGTATGATTCACTAGATATTTTGAAACTTTAAGCATTATCTCGAAATACGTTATGAAAAGCTTTCCTACATGAATCTCATGGCTAACTTTGCATGACAACAAATGTTTCAGTCTGAAAACATGCGTGCAGTGAACGGACGAATGAATTGTACTTGGACAATGTCAAAACTAACGTATCTTCCACAAAAATGGCTTTCAAAGCAGAAGAAAATAAAACAAATTTATTTTTATTCGAAAATTTGAAGTTATTCGAATCGCAACTTGAAAGTGAACGAAATTTGTTAATTCTCACAAAATACTCAAATTTTACAGAACTTCCGTTGAAAAACTGTACCTCTACTTCACATTAAGAACATAACGAATTCTGTATGATTCAATAGAGATTTTGAAACTTTAAGCAATATCTCGAAATGCGCTATGAAAAGCTTTCCTACATGAACCTTATAGTCAAATTTGCTTCATAACAAAAGTTTGATTCTGAAAACATGCGTGTAGTGAACGTACAAATGAAATTCACTTGGACAATGTCAAAACTAACGTAGTTTCCACAAAAACGGCTTTCAAAGCAGAAGAAAATAATACAAATTTATTTTTATTTGACATTTTAAAGATTTTCGAATCGCAACTTGAAAGATAACGAAATTTTTTAATTCTCACACAAATATTCAAATTTTACAGAACTTCCGATGAAAAACTGTACCTCTACTTCACATTAAGAACATAACGAATTCTGTATGATTTACTAGATATTATGAAACTTCAAGCATTATCTCGAAATACGTTATGAAAAGCTTTCCTACATGAATCTCATGGCTAACTTTGCATGACAACAAATGTTTCAGTCTGAAAACATGCGTGCAGTGAACGGACGAATGAATTGTACTTGGACAATGTCAAAACTAACGTATCTTCCACAAAAATGGCTTTCAAAGCAGAAGAAAATAAAACAAATTTATTTTTATTCGAAAATTTGAAGTTATTCGAATTGCAACTTGAAAGAGAACGAAATTAGTTAATTCTCACACAAATATTCAAATTTTACAGAACTTTCGTTGAAAAAATTTACTAATAATTAACATAAAGAAAATAACGAATTCTGAATGATTCAATAGAAATTTTTAAAATATAAGAAATATATAGAAATGCTCTATGAAAAGCTTTCCTTCATGAACCTTATAGTCAAATTTGCTTCATAACAAAAGTTTGATTCTGAAAACATGCGTGTAGTGAACGTACAAATGAAATTCACTTGGACAATGTTAAAACTAACGTAGTTTCCACAAAAATGGCTTTCAAAGCAGAAGAAAATAAAACAAACTTATTTTTATTTGACATTTTAAAGATTTTCGAATCGCAACTTGAAAGATAACGAAATTTGTTAATTGTCGCAAAATATTCAAATTTTACAAAACTTCCGTTGAAAAACTTTACCTCTACTTTACATTAAGAACATTACGAATTCTATATGATTTAATAGATATTTTGAAACTTGAAGCAATATCTCGAAATGCGCTATGAAAAGCTTTCCTACATGAACCTTATGGTCAAATTTGCTTCATAACAAATGTTTGATTCTGAAAACATGCGTGTAGTGAACGTACAAATGAAATTCATTTGGACAATGTCAAAACTAACGTATTTTCCACAAAAACGGCTTAAAAAGCAGAAGAAAATAATACAAATTGATTTGTATTTGACTTTTTGAAGATATTCCAATCGCAACTTGAAAGTAAACGAAATTAGATAATTCTCACACAAATATTCAAATTTCACAGAACATCCGTTGAAAAACTTTACCTCTGCTTTACATTAAGAACATAACGAATTTTGTATGATTCACTAGATATTTTGAAACTTTAAGCATTATCTCGAAATACGTTATGAAAAGCTTTCCTACATGAATCTCATGGCTAACTTTGCATGACAACAAATGTTTCAGTCTGAAAACATGCGTGCAGTGAACGGACGAATGAATTGTACTTGGACAATGTCAAAACTAACGTAGTTTCCACATAAACGGCTTTCAAAGCAGAAGAAAATAATACAAATTGATTTGTATTTGACTTTTTGAAGATATTCGAATCGCAACTTGAAAGTGAACGAAATTAGATAATTCTCACACAAATATTCAAATTTTACAGAACTTCCGTTGAAAAAATTTACCTCTACTTTACATTATGAACATAACGAATTCTGTATGATTCAATAGATATTTTGAAAATTTAAGCAATATCTCGAAATGCGCTATGTAAAGCTTTCCTACATGAACCTTATGTTTAAATTTGCTTCATAACAAATTTTTGATTCTGAAAACATGCGTGTAGTGAACGTACAAATGAAATTCATTTGGAAAATGTCAAAACTAACGTATTTTCCACAAAAACTGCTTACAAAGCAGAAGAAAATAATACAAATTGATTTGTATTTAACTTTTTGAAGATATTCGAATCGCAACTTGAAAGTGAACGAAATTAGATAATTCTCACACAAATATTCAAATTTTACAGAACTTCCGTTGAAAAACTGTACCTCTACTTCACATTAAGTACATAACGAATTTTGTATGTATCAATAGAAATTTTGAAACTTTAAGCAATATCTCGTAATGCGCTATGAAAAGCTTTCCTACATGAACCTTATGTTTAAATTTGCTTCATAACAAATGTTTGATTCTGAAAACATGCGTGTAGTGAACGTACAAATGAAATTCATTTGGACAATGTCAAAACTAACGTAGTTTCCACAAAAACGGCTTACAAAGCAGAAGAAAATAATACAAATTGATTTGTATTTGACTTTTTGAAGATATTCGAATCGCAACTTGAAAGTGAACGAAATTAGATAATTCTCACACAAATATTCAAATTTTACAGAACTTCCGTTTGAAAAACTGTACCTCTACTTCAGATTAAGAACATAACGAATTTTGTATGTATCAATAGAGATTTCGAAACTTCAAGCATTATCTCGAAATACGTTATGAAAAGCTTTCCTACATGAATCTCATGGCTAACTTTGCATGACAACAAATGTTTCAGTCTGAAAACATGCGTGCAGTGAACGGACGAATGAATTGTACTTGGACAATGTCAAAACTAACGTAGTTTCCACATAAACGGCTTTCAAAGCAGAAGAAAATAATACAAATTGATTTTTATTTGACATTTTAAAGATATTCGAATCGCAACTTGAAAGTAAACGAAATTAGATAATTCTCACACAAATATTCAAATTCTACAGAACTTCCGTTGAAAAAATTTACCTCTACTTTACATTATGAACATAACGAATTCTGTATGATTCAATAGATATTTTGAAAATTTAAGCAATATCTCGAAATGCGCTACGTAAAGCTTTCCTACATGAACCTTATGTTTAAATTTGCTTCATAACAAATGTTTGATTCTGAAAACATGCGTGTAGTGAACGTACAAATGAAATTCATTTGGACAATGTCAAAACTAACGTAGTTTCCACAAAAACGGCTTACAAAGCAGAAGAAAATAATACAAATTGATTTGTATTTGACTTTTTAAAGATATTCGAATCGCAACTTGAAAGTGAACGAAATTAGATAATTCTCACACAAATATTCAAATTTTACAGAACTTCCGTTGAAAAACTGTACCTCTACTTCACATTAAGTACATAACGAATTTTGTATGTATCAATAGAAATTTTGAAACTTTAAGCAATATCTCGTAATGCGCTATAAAAAGCTTTCCTACAACAACCCCATTGTTAAATTTGCTTCATAACAAATGGTTGATTCTGAAAACATGCGTGTAGTGAACGTACAAATGAAATTCAGTTGGACAGTGTCAAAACTAACGTAGTTTCCACAAAAACGGCTTTGAAAGCAGAAGAAAATAATACAAATTTATTTTTATTTGACATTTTAAAGATTTTCGAATCGCAACTTGAAAGATAACGAAATTTTTTAATTCTCACACAAATATTCAAATTTTACAGAACTTCCGTTGAAAAACTTTACCTCTTCTTTTCATTAAGAACATAACGAATTCTGTATGATTCAATAGAGATTTTGAAACTTTAAGCAATATCTCGAAATGCGCTATGAAAAGCTTTCCTACATGAATCTTATAGTCAAATTTGCTTCATAACAAAAGTTTGATTCTGAAAACATGCGTGTAGTGAACGTACAAATGAAATTTATTTGGACAATGTCAAAACTAACGTAGTTTCCACAAAAACGGCTTACAAAGCAGAAGAAAATAATACAAATTTATTTTTATTTGACATTTTAAAGATTTTCGAATCGCAACTTGAAAGATAACGAAATTTTTTAATTCTCACACAAATATTCAAATTTTACAGAACTTCCGTTGAAAAACTTTACCTCTTCTTTTCATTAAGAACATAACGAATTCTGTATGATTCAATAGAGATTTTGAAACTTTAAGCAATATCTCGAAATGCGCTATGAAAAGCTTTCCTACATGAACCTTATGGTCAAATTTGCTTCATAACAAATGTTTGATTCTGAAAACATGCGTGTAGTGAACGTACAAATGAAATTCACTTGGACAATGTCAAAACTAACGTAGTTTCCACAAAAATGGCTTTGAAAGCAGAAGAAAATAAAACAAACTTATTTTTATTTGACATTTTAAAGATTTTCGAATCGCAACTTGAAAGATAACGAAATTTGTTAATTGTCGCAAAATATTCAAATTTTACAAAACTTCCGTTGAAAAACTTTACCTCTACTTTACATTAAGAACATTACGAATTCTTTATGATTCAATAGAGATTTTGAAACTTTGAGCAATATCTCGAAATGCGCTATGAAAAGCTTTCCTACATGAACCTTATGGTCAAATTTGCTTCATAACAAATGTTTGATTCTGAAAACATGCGTGTAGTGAACGTACAAATGAAATTCATTTGGACAATGTCAAAACTAACGTAGTTTCCACATAAACGGCTTTCAAAGCAGAAGAAAATAAAACAAATTGATTTTTATTTGACATTATGAAGACGTTCGGATCGCAACTTGAAAGATAACGAAATTTGTTAATTCTCGCAAAATATTCAAATTTTACAAAACTTCCGATGAAAAACTGTACCTCTAC
This sequence comes from Diplolepis rosae, assembly GCA_030998225.1. Lineage (NCBI taxonomy): Eukaryota > Metazoa > Arthropoda > Insecta > Hymenoptera > Diplolepididae > Diplolepis > Diplolepis rosae. The sequence goes on along the minus strand of JAPYXD010000688.1, from coordinate 79,925 downwards.
TTCACATTAAGAACATAACGAATTTTGTATGATTCAATAGATGTTTTGAAACTTTAAGCAATATCTTGAAATGCGCTATGAAAAGCTTTCCTACATGAACCTTATGTTTAAATTTGCTTCATAACAAATTTTTGATTCTGAAAACATGCGTGTAGTGAACGTACAAATGAAATTCATTTGGACAATGTCAAAACTAACGTATTTTCCACAAAAACTGCTTACAAAGCAGAAGAAAATAATACAAATTGATTTGTATTTAACTTTTTGAAGATATTCGAATCGCAACTTGAAAGAGAACAAAATTAGTTAATTCTCACACAAATATTCAAATTTTACAGAACTTCCGTTGAAAAAATTTACCTCTGCTTTACATTAAGAACATAACGAATTCTGTATGATTCACTAGATATTTTGAAACTTTAAGCAATATCTCGTAATGCGCTATAAAAAGCTTTCCTACAACAACCTCATTGTTAAATTTGCTTCATAACAAATGTTTGATTCTGAAAACATGCGTGTAGTGAACGTACAAATGAAATTCATTTGGACAATGTCAAAACTAACGTAGTTTCCACAAAAACGGCTTACAAAGCAGAAGAAAATAATACAAATTTATTTTTATTTGACATTTTAAAGATATTCGAATCGCAACTTGAAAGTGAACGAAATTAGATAATTCTCACACAAATATTCAAATTTTACAGAACTTCCGTTGAAAAACTGTACCTCTACTTCACATTAAGTACATAACGAATTTTGTATGTATCAATAGAAATTTTGAAACTTTAAGCAATATCTCGTAATGCGCTATAAAAAGCTTTCCTACAACAACCCCATTGTTAAATTTGCTTCATAACAAATGGTTGATTCTGAAAACATGCGTGTAGTGAACGTACAAATGAAATTCAGTTGGACAATGTCAAAACTAACGTATTTTCCACAAAAACGGCTTAAAAAGCAGAAGAAAATAATACAAATTGATTTGTATTTGACTTTTTGAAGATATTCGAATCGCAACTTGAAAGTAAACGAAATTAGATAATTCTCACACAAATATTCAAATTTTACAGAACTTCCGTTGAAAAAATTTACCTCTACTTTACATTAAGAACATAACGAATTCTGTATGATTCACTAGATATTTTGAAACATTAAGCAATATCTCGTAATTGACTTAGAAAAGCTTTCCTACATGAACCTTATGTTCAAATTTGCTTCATAACAAATGTTTGATTCTGAAAACATGCGTGTAGTGAACGTACAAATGAAATTCATTTGGACAATGTCAAAACTAACGTAGTTTCCACAAAAACGGCTTTCAAAGCAGAAGAAAATAATACAAATTTATTTTTATTTGACATTTTAAAGATATTCGAATCGCAACTTGAAAGTTAACGAAATTAGATAATTCTCACACAAATATTCAAATTTTACAGAACTTCCGTCGAAAAACTGTACCTCTACTTCACATTAAGAACATAACGAATTTTGTATGATTCACTAGATATTTTGAAACTTTAAGCATTATCTCGAAATACGTTATGAAAAGCTTTCCTACATGAATCTCATGGCTAACTTTCCATGACAACAAATGTTTCAGTCAGAAAACATGCGTGTAGTGAACGGACGAATGAATTGTACTTGGACAATGTCAAAACTAACGTATCTTCCACAAAAATGGCATTCAAAGCAGAAGAAAATAAAACAAATTTATTTTTATTCGAAAATTTGAAGTTATTCGAATTGCAACTTGAAAGAGAACGAAATTAGTTAATTCTCACACAAATATTCAAATTTTACAGAACTTCCGTTGAAAAACTTTACCTCTTCTTTTCATTAAGAACATAACGAATTCTGTATGATTCAATAGAGATTTTGAAACTTTAAGCAATATCTCGTAATGCGCTATGAAAAGCTTTCCTACATCAACCTTATGTTTAAATTTGCTTCATAACAAATGTTTGATTCTGAAAACATGCGTGTAGTGAACGTACAAATGAAATTCATTTGGACAATGTCAAAACTAACGTATTTTCCACAAAAACTGCTTACAAAATAGAAGAAAATAATACAAATTGATTTGTATTTAACTTTTTAAAGATATTCGAATCGCAACTTGAAAGTGAACGAAATTAGATAATTCTCACACAAATATTCAAATTTCACAGAACATCCGTTGAAAAACTTTACCTCTGCTTTACATTAAGAACATAACGAATTCTGTATGATTCAATAGAGATTTTGAAACTTTAAGCAATATCTCGAAATGCGCTATGAAAAGCTTTCCTACATGAACCTTATGGTCAAATTTGCTTCATAACAAATGTTTGATTCTGAAAACATGCGTGTAGTGAACGTACAAATGAAATTCACTTGGACAATGTCAAAACTAACGTAGTTTCCACAAAAATGGCTTTCAAAGCAGAAGAAAATAAAACAAACTTATTTTTATTTGACATTTTAAAGATTTTCGAATCGCAACTTGAAAGATAACGAAATTTGTTAATTGTCGCAAAATATTCAAATTTTACAAAACTTCCGTTGAAAAACTTTACCTCTACTTTACATTAAGAACATTACGAATTCTATATGATTTAATAGATATTTTGAAACTTGAAGCAATATCTCGAAATGCGCTATGAAAAGCTTTCCTACATGAACCTTATAGTCAAATTTGCTTCATAACAAAAGTTTGATTCTGAAAACATGCGTGTAGTGAACGTACAAATGAAATTCACTTGGACAATGTCAAAACCAACGTATTTTCCACAAAAACGGCTTACGAAGCAGAAGAAAATAATATAAATTGATTTGTATTTGACTTTGTGAAGATATTTGAATCGCAACTTGAAAGTGAACGAAATTTGTTAATTCTCACAAAATACTCAAATTTTACAGAACTTCCGTTGAAAAACTGTACCTCTACTTCACATTAAGAACATAACGAATTTTGTATGTATCAATAGAGATTTTGAAACTTTAAGCAATATCTCGAAATAAGTAATGAAAAGCTTTCCCACATGAATCTCATGGCTAACTTTGCATGACAACAAATGTTTCAGTCTGAAAACATGCGTGCAGTGAACGGACGAATGAATTGTACTTGGACAATGTCAAAACTAACGTATCTTCCACAAAAATGGCTTTCAAAGCAGAAGAAAATAAAACAAACTTATTTTTATTTGACATTTTAAAGATTTTCGAATCGCAACTTGAAAGATAACGAAATTTGTTAATTGTCGCAAAATATTCAAATTTTACAAAACTTCCGTTGAAAAACTTTACCTCTACTTTACATTAAGAACATTACGAATTCTATATGATTTAATAGATATTTTGAAACTTGAAGCAATATCTCGAAATGCGCTATGAAAAGCTTTCCTACATGAACCTTATGTTTAAATTTGCTTCATAACAAATTTTTGATTCTGAAAACATGCGTGTAGTGAACGTACAAATGAAATTCATTTGGACAATGTCAAAACTAACGTATTTTCCACAAAAACTGCTTACAAAGCAGAAGAAAATAATACAAATTGATTTGTATTTAACTTTTTGAAGATATTCGAATCGCAACTTGAAAGAGAACAAAATTAGTTAATTCTCACACAAATATTCAAATTTCACAGAACATCCGGTGAAAAACTTTACCTCTGCTTTACATTAAGAACATAACGAATTCTGTATGATTCAATAGAGATTTTGAAACTTTGAGCAATATCTCGAAATGCGCTATGAAAATCTTTCCTACATGAACCTTATGGTCAAATTTGCTTCATAACAAAAGTTTGATTCTGAAAACATGCGTGTAGTGAACGTGCAAATGAAATTCACTTGGACAATGTCAAAACTAACGTATTTTCCACAAAAACGGCTTTCAAAGCAGAAGAAAATAATACAAATTTATTTTTATTTGACATTTTAAAGATTTTCGAATCGCAACTTGAAAGAAAACGAAATTTGTTAATTCTCACAAAATATTCAAATTTTACAGAACTTCCGTTTGAAAAACTGTACCTCTACTTCAGATTAAGAACATAACGAATTTTGTATGTATCAATAGAGATTTCGAAACTTTAAGCAATATCTCCTAATGCCCTATAAAAAGCTTTCCTACAACAACCCCATTGTTAAATTTGCTTCATAACAAATGTTTGATTCAGAAAACATGCGTGTAATGAATGTACAAATGAAATTCATTTGGACAATGTCAAAACTAACGTATTTTCCACAAAAACTGCTTACCAAGCAGAAGAAAATAATACAAATTGATTTGTATTTAACTTTTTGAAGATATTCGAATGGCAACTTGAAAGAGAACGAAATTAGTTAATTCTCACACAAATATTCAAATTTTACAGAACTTCCATTGAAAAACTTTACCTTTACTTTACATCAAGAACATAACGAATTCTTTATGATTTAATAGAGATTTTGAAACTTTAAGCAATATCTCGAAATGCTCTATGAAAAGCTTTCCTTCATGAACCTTATGGTCAAATTTGCTTCATAACAAAAGTTTGATTCTGAAAACATGCGTGTAGTGAACGTACAAATGAAATTCACTTGTACAATGTCAAAACTAACGTAGTTTCCGCAAAAACGGCTTTCAAAGCAGAAGAAAATAAAACAAATTTATTTTTATTCGAAAATTTGAAGTTATTCGAATTGCAACTTGCAAGAGAACGAAATTAGTTAATTCTCACACAAATATTCAAATTTTACAGAACTTCCGTTGAAAAACTTTACCTCTTCTTTACATTAAGAACATAACGAATTTTGTATGTATCAATAGAGATTTGAAACTTTAAGCAATATCTCGTAATGCGCTATAAAAAGCTTTCCTACAACAACCTCATTGTTAAATTTGCTTCATAACAAATGTTTGATTCTGAAACATGCGTGTAGTGAACGTACAAATGAAATTCACTTGGACAATGTCAAAACTAACGTATTTTCCACAAAAACGGCTTACGAAGCAGAAGAAAATAATATAAATTGATTTGTATTTGACTTTGTGAAGGTATTTGAATCGCAACTTGAACGAGAACGAAATTAGTTAATTCTCACACAAATATTCAAATTTTACAGAACTTCCGTTGAAAAACTGTACCTCTACTTCACATTAAGTACATAACGAATTTTGTATGTATCAATAGAAATTTTGAAACTTTAAGCAATATCTCGTAATGCGCTATAAAAAGCTTTCCTACAACAACCCCATTGTTAAATTTGCTTCATAACAAATGGTTGATTCTGAAAACATGCGTGTAGTGAACGTACAAATGAAATTCATTTGGACAATGTCAAAACTAACGTATTTTCCACAGAAACGGCTTAAAAAGCAGAAGATAATAATACAAATTGATTTGTATTTGACTTTTTGGAGATATTCGAATCGCAACTTGAAAGTAAACGAAATTAGATAATTCTCACACAAATATTCAAATTTCACAGAACTTCCGTTGAAAAACTTTACCTCTGCTTTACATTAAGAACATAACGAATTCTGTATGATTCAATAGAGATTTTGAAACTTTGAGCAATATCTCGAAATGCGCTATGAAAAGCTTTCCTACATGAACCTTATGGTCAAATTTGCTTCATAACAAAAGTTTGATTCTGAAAACATGCGTGTACTGAATGTACAAATGAAATTCACTTGGACAATGTCAAAACTAACGTATTTTCCACAAAACGGCTTACAACGCAGAAGAAAATAATACAAATTGATTTGTATTTAACTTTTTGAAGATATTCGAATCGCAACTTGAAAGAGAACGAAATTAGTTAATTCTCACACAAATATTCAAATTTTACAGAACTTCCATTGAAAAACTTTACCTTTACTTTACATCAAGAACATAACGAATTCTTTATGATTTAATAGAGATTTTGAAACTTTAAGCAATATCTCGAAATGCTCTATGAAAAGCTTTCCTACATGAACCTTATGGTCAAATTTGCTTCATAACAAAAGTTTGATTCTGAAAACATGCGTGTAGTGAACGTACAAATGAAATTCACTTGTACAATGTCAAAACTAACGTAGTTTCCACAAAAACGGCTTTCAAAGCAGAAGAAAATAAAACAAATTTATTTTTATTCGAAAATTTGAAGTTATTCGAATTGCAACTTGAAAGAGAACGAAATTAGTTAATTCTCACACAAATATTCAAATTTTACAGAACTTCCGTTGAAAAACTTTACCTCTTCTTTTCATTAAGAACATAACGAATTCTGTATGATTCAATAGAGATTTGAAACTTTAAGCAATATCTCGTAATGCGCTATAAAAAGCTTTCCTACAAAAACATCATTGTTAAATTTGCTTCATAACAAATGTTTGATTCTGAAACATGCGTGTAGTGAACGTACAAATGAAATTCACTTGGACAATGTCAAAACTAACGTATTTTCCACAAAAACGGCTTACGAAGCAGAAGAAAATAATATAAATTGATTTGTATTTGACTTTGTGAAGGTATTTGAATCGCAACTTGAACGAGAACGAAATTAGTTAATTCTCACACAAATATTCAAATTTTACAGAACTTCCGTTGAAAAACTGTACATCTACTTCACATTAAGAACATAACGAATTTTGTATGTATCAATAGATATTTTGAAAATTTAAGCAATATCTCGTAATGCGCTATAAAAAGCTTTCCTACAACAACCCCATTGTTAAATTTGCTTCATAACAAATGGTTGATTCTGAAAACATGCGTGTAGTGAACGTACAAATGAAATTCATTTGGACAATGTCAAAACTAACGTATTTTCCACAGAAACGGCTTAAAAAGCAGAAGATAATAATACAAATTGATTTGTATTTGACTTTTTGGAGATATTCGAATCGCAACTTGAAAGAGATCGAAATTAGTTAATTCTCACACAAATATTCAAATTTTACAGAACTTCCATTGAAAAACTTTACCTTTACTTTACATCAAGAACATAACGAATTCTTTATGATTTAATAGAGATTTTGAAACTTTAAGCAATATCTCGAAATGCGCTATGAAAAGCTTTCCTACATGAACCTTATAGTCAAATTTGCTTCATAACAAAAGTTTGATTCTGAAAACATGCGTGTAGTGAACGTACAAACGAAATACACCTGGACAATGACAAAACTAACGTAGTTTCCACAAAAACGGCTTTCATAGCAGAAGAAAATAAAACAAATTTATTTTTTTCGAAAATTTGAAGTTATTCGAATTGCAACTTGAAAGAGAACGAAATTAGTTAATTCTCACACAAATATTCAAATTTTATAGAACTTCCGTTGAAAAACTTTACCTCTTCTTTTCATTAAGAACATAACGAATTTTGTATGTATCAATAGAGATTTGAAACTTTAAGCAATATCTCGTAATGCGCTATAAAAAGCTTTCCTACAACAACCACATTGTTAAATTTGCTTCATAGCAAATGTTTGATTCTGAAAACATGCGTGTATTAAACGTACAAATGAAATTCATTTGGACAATGTCAAAACTAAGGTATTTTCCACAAAAACGGCTTACGAAGCAGAAAAAAATAATATAAATTGATTTGTATTTGACTTTGTGAAGATATTTGAATCGCAACTTGAAAGTGAACGAAATTTGTTAATTCTCACAAAATATTCAAATTTTACAGAACTTCCGTTGAAAAACTATACCTCTACTTCACATTAAGAACATAACGAATTTTGTATGTATCAATAGAGATTTTGAAACTTTAAGCAATATCTCGTAATGCGCTATAAAAGCTTTCCTACAACAACCCCATTGTTAAATTTGCTTCATAACAAATGTTTGATTCAGAAAACATGCGTGTAGTGAACGTACAAATGAAATTCATTTGGACAATGTCAAAACTAACGTATTTTCCACAGAAACGGCTTAAAAAGCAGAAGATAATAATACAAATTGATTTGTATTTGACTTTTTGGAGATATTCGAATCGCAACTTGAAAGTAAACGAAATTAGTTAATTCTCACACAAATATTCAAATTTTACAGAACTTCCATTGAAAAACTTTACCTTTACTTTACATCAAGAACATAACGAATTCTTTATGATTTAATAGAGATTTTGAAACTTTGAGCAATATCTCGAAATGCGCTATGAAAAGCTTTCCTACATGAATCTTATAGTCAAATTTGCTTCATAACAAAAGTTTGATTCTGAAAACATGCGTGTAGTGAACGTACAAATGAAATTCACTTGGACAATGTCAAAACTAACGTATTTTCCACAAAAACGGCTTACGAAGCAGAAGAAAATAATATAAATTGATTTGCATTTGACTTTGTGAAGGTATTTGAATCGCAACTTGAACGAGAACGAAATTAGTTAATTCTCACACAAATATTCAAATTTTACAGAACTTCCGTTGAAAAACTTTACCTCTTCTTTTCATTAAGAACATAACGAATTCTGTATGATTCAATAGAGATTTTGAAAATTTAAGCAATATCTCGAAATGCGCTATGTAAAGCTTTCCTACAACAACCTCATTGTTAAATTTGCATCATAACAAATTTTTGATTCTGAAAACATGCGTGTAGTGAACGTACAAATGAAATTCATTTGGACAATGTCAAAACTAACGTATTTTCCACAAAAACTGCTTACCAAGCAGAAGAAAATAATACAAATTGATTTGTATTTAACTTTTTGAAGATATTCGAATCGCAACTTGAACGAGAACGAAACTAGTTAATTCTCACACAAATATTCAAATTTTACAGAACTTCCGTTGAAAAACTGTACCTCTGCTTTACATTAAGAACATTACGAATTCTTTATGATTCAATAGAGATTTTGAAACTTTGAGCAATATCTCGAAATTCGCTATGAATAGCTTTCCTACATGAACCTTATGGTCAAATTTGCTTCATAACAAATGTTTGATTCTGAAAACATGCGTGTATTGAACGTACAAATGAAATTCATTTGGACAATGTCAAAACTAACGTAGTTTCCACAAAAACGGCTTTCAAAGCAGAAGAAAATAATACAAATTTATTTTTATTTGACATTTTAAAGATTTTCGAATCGCAACTTGAAAGAAAACGAAATTTGTTAATTCTCACAAAATATTCAAATTTTACAGAACTTCCGTTTGAAAAACTGTACCTCTACTTCAGATTAAGAACATAACGAATTTTGTATGTATCAATAGAGATTTCGAAACTTTAAGCAATATCTCCTAATGCCCTATAAAAAGCTTTCCTACAACAACCCCATTGTTAAATTTGCTTCATAACAAATGTTTGATTCAGAAAACATGCGTGTAATGAATGTACAAATGAAATTCATTTGGACAATGTCAAAACTAACGTATTTTCCACAAAAACGGCTTACAACGCAGAAGAAAATAATACAAATTGATTTGTATTTCACTTTTTGAAGATATTCGAATGGCAACTTGAAAGAGAACGAAATTAGTTAATTCTCACACAAATATTCAAATTTTACAGAACTTCCATTGAAAAACTTTACCTTTACTTTACATCAAGAACATAACGAATTCTTTATGATTTAATAGAGATTTTGAAACTTTAAGCAATATCTCGAAATGCTCTATGAAAAGCTTTCCTTCATGAACCTTATGGTCAAATTTGCTTCATAACAAAAGTTTGATTCTGAAAACATGCGTGTAGTGAACGTACAAATGAAATTCACTTGGACAATGTCAAAACTAACGTAGTTTCCACAAAAACGGCTTTCATAGCAGAAGAAAATAAAACAAATTTATTTTTATACGAAAATTTGAAGTTATTCGAATTGCAACTTGAAAGAGAACGAAATTAGTTAATTCTCACACAAATATTCAAATTTTACAGAACTTCCGTTGAAAAACTTTACCTCTTCTTTACATTAAGAACATAACGAATTTTGTATGTATCAATAGAGATTTGAAACTTTAAGCAATATCTCGTAATGCGCTATAAAAAGCTTTCCTACAACAACCTCATTGTTAAATTTGCTTCATAGCAAATGTTTGATTCTGAAACATGCGTGTATTAAACGTACAAATGAAATTCACTTGGACAATGTCAAAACTAACGTATTTTCCACAAAAACGGCTTACGAAGCAGAAGAAAATAATATAAATTGATTTGTATTTGACTTTGTGAAGGTATTTGAATCGCAACTTGAACGAGAACGAAATTAGATAATTCTCACACAAATATTCAAATTTTACAGAACTTCCGTTGAAAAACTGTACCTCTACTTCACATTAAGTACATAACGAATTTTGTATGTATCAATAGAAATTTTGAAACTTTAAGCAATATCTCGTAATGCGCTATAAAAAGCTTTCCTACAACAACCCCATTGTTAAATTTGCTTCATAACAAATGTTTGATTCAGAAAACATGCGTGTAATGAATGTACAAATGAAATTCATTTGGACAATGTCAAAACTAACGTATTTTCCACAAAAACGGCTTAAAAAGCAGAAGAAAATAATACAAATTGATTTGTATTTGACTTTTTGAAGATATTCGAATCGCAACTTGAAAGTAAACGAAATTAGATAATTCTCACACAAATATTCAAATTTCACAGAACATCCGTTGAAAAACTTTACCTCTGCTTTACATTAAGAACATAACGAATTCTGTATGATTCAATAGATATTTTGAAACTTTAAGCAATATCTCGTAATGCGCTATGAAAAGCTTTCCTACATGAACCTTATGTTTAAATTTGCTTCATAACAAAAGTTTGATTCTGAAAACATGCGTGTAGTGAACGTACAAATGAAATTCATTTGGACAATGTCAAAACTAACGTAGTTTCCACATAAACGGCTTTCAAAGCAGAAGAAAATAAAACAAATTTATTTTTATTCGAAAATTTGAAGTTATTCGAATCGCAACTTGAAAGTAAACGAAATTAGATAATTCTCACACAAATATTCAAATTTTACAGAACTTCCGTTGAAAAACTTTACCTCTACTTTACATTAAGAACATAACGAATTTTGTATGTATCAATAGAAATTATGAAACTTTAAGCAATATCTCGTAATGCGCTATGAAAAGTTTTCCTACACGAACCTTATGTTTAAATTTGCTTCATAACAAAAGTTTGATTCTGAAAACATGCGTGTAGTGAACGTACAAATGAAATTCACTTGGACAATGTCAAAACTAACGTATTTTCCACAAAAACGGCTTACGAAGCAGAAGAAAATAATATAAATTGATTTGCATTTGACTTTGTGAAGGTATTTGAATCGCAACTTGAACGAGAACGAAATTAGTTAATTCTCACACAAATATTCAAATTTTACAGAACTTCCGTTGAAAAACTGTACCTCTACTTCACATTAAGAACATAACGAATTTTGTATGTATCAATAGAGATTTTGAAACTTTAAGCAATATCTCGTAATGCGCTATGAAAAGCTTTCCTACAACAACCCCATTGTTAAATTTGCTTCATAACAAATGGTTGATTCTGAAAACATGCGTGTAGTGAACGTACAAATGAAATTCAGTTGTACAATGTCAAAACTAACGTATTTTCCACAAAAACGGCTTAAAAAGCAGAAGATCATAATACAAATTGATTTGTATTTGACTTTTGAAGATATTCGAATCGCAACTTGAAAGAGAACGAAATTAGTTAATTCTCACACAAATATTCAAATTTTACAGAACTTCCATTGAAAAACTTTACCTTTACTTTAAATCAAGAACATAACGAATTCTTTATGATTTAATAGAGATTTTGAAACTTTGAGCAATATCTCGAAATGCGCTATGAAAAGCTTTCCTACATGAACCTTATAGTCAAATTTGCTTCATAACAAAAGTTTGATTCTGAAAACATGCGTGTAGTGAACGTACAAATGAAATTCACTTGGACAATGTCAAAACTAACGTAGTTTCCACAAAAACGGCTTTCATAGCAGAAGAAAATAAAACAAATTTATTTTTATACGAAAATTTGAAGTTATTCGAATTGCAACTTGAAAGAGAACGAAATTAGTTAATTCTCACACAAATATTCAAATTTTACAGAACTTCCATTGAAAAACTTTACCTTTAATTTACATCAAGAACATAACGAATTCTTTATGATTTAATAGAGATTTTGAAACTTTAAGCAATATCTCGAAATGCTCTATGAAAAGCTTTCCTTCATGAACCTTATGGTCAAATTTGCTTCATAACAAAAGTTTGATTCTGAAAACATGCGTGTAGTGAACGTACAAATGAAATTCACTTGGACAATGTCAAAACTAACGTATTTTCCACAAAAACGGCTTACGAAGCAGAAGAAAATAATATAAATTGATTTGCATTTGACTTTGTGAAGGTATTTGAATCGCAACTTGAACGAGAACGAAATTAGTTAATTCTCACACAAATATTCAAATTTTACAGAACTTCCGTTGAAAAACTGTACCTCTACTTTACATCAAGAACATAACGAATTCTTTATGATTTAATAGAGATTTTGAAACTTTAAGCAATATCTCCAAATGCGCTATGAAAAGCTTTACTACATGAACCTTATGGTCAAATTTGCTTAATAACAAAAGTTTGAACGTACAAATGAAATTCATTTGGACAATGTCAAAACTAACGTATTTTCCACAAAAACGGCTTAAAAAAGCAGAAGATAATAATATAAATTGATTTGCATTTGACTTTGTGAAGGTATTTGAATCGCAACTTGAAAGAGAACGAAATTAGTTAATTCTCACACAAATATTCAAATTTTACAGAACTTCCGTTGAAAAACTTTACCTCTTCTTTTCATTAAGAACATAACGAATTCTGTATGATTCAATAGAGATTTTGAAACTTTAAGCAATATCTCGAAATGCGCTATGAAAAGCTTTCCTACATGAACCTTATAGTCAAATTTGCTTCATAACAAAAGTTTGATTCTGAAAACATGCGTGTAGTGAACGTACAAATGAAATTCACTTGGACAATGTCAAAACTAACGTATTTTCCACAAAAACGGCTTACGAAGCAGAAGAAAATAATATAAATTGATTTGTATTTGACTTTGTGAAGGTATTTGAATCGCAACTTGAACGAGAACGAAATTAGTTAATTCTCACACAAATATTCAAATTTTACAGAACTTCCGTTGAAAAACTGTACCTCTACTTCACATTAAGAACATAACGAATTTTGTATGTATCAATAGAGATTTTGAAACTTTAAGCAATATCTCGTAATGCGCTATAAAAAGCTTTCCTACATCAACCTTATGTTTAAATTTGCTTCATAACAAATGTTTGATTCTGAAAACATGCGTGTAGTGAACGTACAAATGAAATTCACTTGGACAATGTCAAAACTAACGTATTTTCCACAAAAACGGCTTACGAAGCAGAAGAAAATAATATAAATTGATTTGCATTTGACTTTGTGAAGGTATTTGAATCGCAACTTGAACGAGAACGAAATTAGTTAATTCTCACACAAATATTCAAATTTTACAGAACTTCCGTTGAAAAACTGTACCTCTACTTCACATTAAGAACATAACGAATTTTGTATGTATCAATAGAGATTTTGAAACTTTAAGCAATATCTCGAAATGCGCTATGAAAAGCTTTCCTACAACAACATCATTGTTAAATTTGCTTCATAACAAATGGTTGATTCTGAAAACATGCGTGTAGTGAACGTACAAATGAAATTCAGTTGGACAATGTCAAAACTAACGTATTTTCCACAAAAACGGCTTAAAACGCAGAAGAAAATAATACAAATTGATTTGTATTTCACTTTTTGAAGATATTCGAATGGCAACTTGAAAGAGAACGAAATTAGTTAATTCTCACACAAATATTCAAATTTTACAGAACTTCCATTGAAAAACTTTACCTTTACTTTACATCAAGAACATAACGAATTCTTTATGATTTAATAGAGATTTTGAAACTTTAAGCAATATCTCGAAATGCTCTATGAAAAGCTTTCCTTCATGAACCTTATGGTCAAATTTGCTTCATAACAAAAGTTTGATTCTGAAAACATGCGTGTAGTGAACGTACAAATGAAATTCACTTGGACAATGTCAAAACTAACGTAGTTTCCACAAAAACGGCTTTCATAGCAGAAGAAAATAAAACAAATTTATTTTTATACGAAAATTTGAAGTTATTCGAATTGCAACTTGAAAGAGAACGAAATTAGTTAATTCTCACACAAATATTCAAATTTTACAGAACTTCCGTTGAAAAACTTTACCTCTTCTTTACATTAAGAACATAACGAATTCTTTATGATTTAATAGAGATTTGAAACTTTAAGCAATATCTCGTAATGCGCTATAAAAAGCTTTCCTACAACAACCTCATTGTTAAATTTGCTTCATAGCAAATGTTTGATTCTGAAAACATGCGTGTATTAAACGTACAAATGAAATTCATTTGGACAATGTCAAAACTAACGTATTTTCCACAAAAACTGCTTACGAAGCAGAAGAAAATAATATAAATTGATTTGTATTTGACTTTGTGAAGGTATTTGAATCGCAACTTGAACGAGAACGAAATTAGTTAATTCTCACACAAATATTCAAATTTTACAGAACTTCCGTTGAAAAACTATACATCTACTTTAGATCAAGAACATAACAAATTTTGTATGTATCAATAGAGATTTTGAAACTTTAAGCAATATCTTGAAATGCGCTATAAAAAGCTTTCCTACAACAACCTCATTGTTAAATTTGCTTCATAACAAATGTTTGATTCAGAAAACATGCGTGTAGTGAACGTACAAATGAAATTCATTTGGACAATGTCAAAACTAACGTATTTTCCACAGAAACGGCTTAAAAAGCAGAAGATAATAATACAAATTGATTTGTATTTGACTTTTTGGAGATATTCGAATCGCAACTTGAAAGTAAACGAAATTAGTTAATTCTCACACAAATATTCAAATTTTACAGAACTTCCATTGAAAAACTTTACCTTTACTTTACATCAAGAACATAACGAATTCTTTATGATTTAATAGAGATTTTGAAACTTTGAGCTATATCTCGAAATGCGCTATGAAAAGCTTTCCTACATGAACCTTATAGTCAAATTTGCTTCATAACAAAAGTTTGATTCTGAAAACATGCGTGTAGTGAAATGAAATTCACTTGGACAATGTCAAAACTAACGTATTTTCCACAAAAACGGCTTACGAAGCAGAAGAAAATAATATAAATTGATTTGTATTTGACTTTGTGAAGGTATTTGAATCGCAACTTGAACGAGAACGAAATTAGTTAATTCTCACACAAATATTCAAATTTTACAGAACTTCCGTTGAAAAACTGTACCTTTACTTTAAATCAAGAACATAACGAATTCTTTATGATTTAATAGAGATTTTGAAACTTGAAGCAATATCTCGAAATGCGCTATAAAAAGCTTTCCTACAACAACCCCATTGTTAAATTTGCTTCATAACAAATAGTTGATTCTGAAAACATGCGTGTAGTGAACGTACAAATGAAATTCAGTTGGACAATGTCAAAACTAACGTATTTTCCACAAAAACGGCTTAAAAAGCAGAAGAAAATAATACAAATTGATTTGTATTTGACTTTTTGAAGTTATTCGAATTGCAACTTGAAAGAGAACGAAATTAGTTAATTCTCACACAAATATTCAAATTTTACAGAACTTCCGTTGAAAAACTTTACCTCTTCTTTTCATTAAGAACATAACGAATTCTGTATGATTCAATAGAGATTTTGAAACTTTAAGCAATATCTCGAAATGCGCTATGAAAAGCTTTCCTACATGAACCTTATAGTCAAATTTGCTTCATAACAAAAGTTTGATTCTGAAAACATGCGTGTAGTGAGCGTACAAATGAAATTCACTTGGACAATGTCAAAACTAACGTATTTTCCACAAAAACGGCTTACGAAGCAGAAGAAAATAATATAAATTGATTTGTATTTGACTTTGTGAAGGTATTTGAATCGCAACTTGAACGAGAACGAAATTAGTTAATTCTCAAACAAATATTCAAATTTTACAGAACTTCCGTTGAAAAACTTTACCTCTTCTTTTCATTAAGAACATAACGAATTCTGTATGATTCAATAGAGATTTTGAAACTTTAAGCAATATCTCGTCATGCGCTATAAAAAGCTTTCCTACAACAACATCATTGTTAAATTTGCTTCATAACAAATGTTTGATTCTGAAACATGCGTGTATTAAACGTACAAATGAAATTCACTTGGACAATGTCAAAACTAACGTATTTTCCACAAAAACGGCTTACGAAGCAGAAGAAAATAATATAAATTGATTTGCATTTGACTTTGTGAAGGTATTTGAATCGCAACTTGAACGAGAACGAAATTAGTTAATTCTCACACAAATATTCAAATTTTACAGAACTTCCGTTGAAAAACTTTACCTCTTCTTTTCATTAAGAACATAACGAATTCTGTATGATTCAATAGAGATTTTGAAACTTTAAGCAATATCTCGAAATGCGCTATGAAAAGCTTTCCTACATGAACCTTATGGTCAAATTTGCTTCATAACAAATGTTTGATTCAGAAAACATGCGTGTAGTGAACGTACAAATGAAATTCATTTGGACAATGTCAAAACTAACGTATTTTCCACAGAAACGGCTTAAAAAGCAGAAGATAATAATACAAATTGATTTGTATTTGACTTTTTGGAGATATTCGAATCGCAACTTGAAAGTAAACGAAATTAGTTAATTCTCACAAAAATATTCAAATTTTACAGAACTTCCGTTGAAAAAATTTACCTCTACTTTACATTAGGAACATAACGAATTTTGTATGTATCAATAGAAATTTTGAAACTTTAAGCAATATCTCGTAATGCGCTATAAAAAGCTTTCCTACAACAACCCCATTGTTAAATTTGCTTCATAACAAATAGTTGATTCTGAAAACATGCGTGTAGTGAACGTACAAATGAAATTCATTTGGACAATGTCAAAACTAACGTATTTTCCACAGAAACGGCTTAAAAAGCAGAAGATAATAATACAAATTGATTTGTATTTGACTTTTTGGAGATATTCGAATCGCAACTTGAAAGTAAACGAAATTAGATAATTCTCACACAAATATTCAAATTTCACAGAACTTCCATTGAAAAACTTTACCTTTGCTTTACATCAAGAACATAACGAATTCTTTATGATTTAATAGAGATTTTGAAACTTTAAGCAATATCTCGAAATGCTCTATGAAAAGCTTTCCTACATGAACCTTATGGTCAAATTTGCTTCATAACAAATGTTTGAACGTACAAATGAAATTCATTTGGACAATGTCAAAACTAACGTATTTTCCACAAAAACGGCTTACAAAGCAGAAGATAATAATACAAATTGATTTGTATTTGACTTTGTGAAGTTATTCGAATTGCAACTTGAAAGAGAACGAAATTAGTTAATTCTCACACAAATATTCAAATTTTACAGAACTTCCGTTGAAAAACTTTACCTCTTCTTTTCATTAAGAACATAACGAATTCTGTATGATTCAATAGAGATTTTGAAACTTTAAGCAATATCTCGAAATGCGCTATGAAAAGCTTTCCTACATGAACCTTATAGTCAAATTTGCTTCATAACAAAAGTTTGATTCTGAAAACATGCGTGTAGTGAACGTACAAATGAAATTCACTTGGACAATGTCAAAACTAACGTATTTTCCACAAAAACGGCTTACGAAGCAGAAGAAAATAATATAAATTGATTTGTATTTGACTTTGTGAAGATATTTGAATCGCAACTTGAAAGTGAACGAAATTTGTTAATTCTCACAAAATACTCAAATTTTACAGAACTTCCGTTGAAAAACTGTACCTCTACTTTACATTAAGAACATTACGAATTCTTTATGATTTAATAGATATTTTGAAACTTGAAGCAATATCTCGAAATGCGCTATGAAAAGCTTTCCTACATGAACCTTATGGTCAAATTTGCTTCATAACAAAAGTTTGAACGTACAAATGAAATTCATTTGGACAATGTCAAAACTAACGTATTTTCCACAAAAACGGCTTAAAAAGCAGAAGAAAATAATACAAATTGATTTGTATTTGACTTTGTGAAGGTATTCGAATTGCAACTTGAAAGAGAACGAAATTAGTTAATTCTCACACAAATATTCAAATTTTACAGAACTTCCGTTGAAAAACTTTACCTCTTCTTTTCATTAAGAACATAACGAATTCTGTATGATTCAATAGAGATTTTGAAACTTTAAGCAATATCTCGTAATGCGCTATAAAAAGCTTTCCTACATGAATCTTATAGTCAAATTTGCTTCATAACAAAAGTTTGATTCTGAAAACATGCGTGTAGTGAACGTACAAATGAAATTCACTTGGACAATGTCAAAACTAACGTATTTTCCACAAAAACGGCTTACGAAGCAGAAGAAAATAATATAAATTGATTTGTATTTGACTTTGTGAAGATATTTGAATCGCAACTTGAAAGTGAACGAAATTTGTTAATTCTCACAAAATACTCAAATTTTACAGAACTTCCGTTGAAAAACTGTACCTCTACTTCACATTAAGAACATAACGAATTTTGTATGTATCAATAGAGATTTTGAAACTTTAAGCAATATCTCGAAATACGTTATGAAAAGCTTTCCCACATGAATCTCATGGCTAACTTTGCATGACAACGAATGTTTCAGTCTGAAAACATGCGTGCAGTGAACGGACGAATGAATTGTACTTGGACAATGTCAAAACTAACGTATCTTCCACAAAAATGGCTTTCAAAGCAGAAGAAAATAAAACAAATTTATTTTTTATTCGAAAATTTGAAGTTATTCGAATTGCAACTTGAAAGAGAACGAAATTAGTTAATTCTCACACAAATATTCAAATTTTACAGAACTTCCGTTGAAAAACTTTACCTCTTCTTTTCATTAAGAACATAACGAATTCTGTATGATTCAATAGAGATTTTGAAACTTTAAGCAATATCTCGAAATGCGCTATGAAAAGCTTTCCTACATGAACCTTATAGTCAAATTTGCTTCATAACAAAAGTTTGATTCTGAAAACATGCGTGTAGTGAACGTACAAATGAAATTCATTTGGACAATGTCAAAACTAACGTAGTTTCCACAAAAACGGCTTTCAAAGCAGAAGAAAATAATACAAATTTATTTTTATTTGACATTTTAAAGATTTTCGAATCGCAACTTGAAAGATAACGAAATTTTTTAATTCTCACACAAATATTCAAATTTTACAGAACTTCCGATGAAAAACTGTACCTCTACTTCACATTAAGAACATAACGAATTTTGTATGATTCACTAGATATTTTGAAACTTTAAGCATTATCTCGAAATACGTTATGAAAAGCTTTCCTACATGAATCTCATGGCTAACTTTGCATGACAACAAATGTTTCAGTCTGAAAACATGCGTGCAGTGAACGGACGAATGAATTGTACTTGGACAATGTCAAAACTAACGTATCTTCCACAAAAATGGCATTCAAAGCAGAAGAAAATAAAACAAATTTATTTTTATTCGAAAATTTGAAGTTATTCGAATTGCAACTTGAAAGAGAACGAAATTAGTTAATTCTCACACAAATATTCAAATTTTACAGAACTTCCGTTGAAAAACTGTACCTCTACTTCACATTAAGAACATAACGAATTCTGTATGATTCAATAGAGATTTTGAAACTTTAAGCAATATCTCGAAATGCGCTATGAAAAGCTTTCCTACATGAACCTTATGGTCAAATTTGCTTCATAACAAAAGTTTGATTCTGAAAACATGCGTGTAGTGAACGTACAAATGAAATTCATTTGGACAATGTCAAAACTAACGTAGTTTCCACAAAAACGGCTTTCAAAGCAGAAGAAAATAATACAAATTTATTTTTATTTGACATTTTAAAGATTTTCGAATCGCAACTTGAAAGATAACGAAATTTTTTAATTCTCACACAAATATTCAAATTTTACAGAACTTCCGATGAAAAACTGTACCTCTACTTCACATTAAGAACATAACGAATTTTGTATGATTCACTAGATATTTTGAAACTTTAAGCAATATCTCGAAATACGTTATGAAAAGCTTTCCTACATGAACCTTATGTTTAAATTTGCTTCATAACAAATGTTTGATTCTGAAAACATGCGTGTAGTGAACGTACAAATGAAATTCACTTGGACAATGTCAAAACTAACGTATTTTCCACAAAAACGGCTTACGAAGCAGAAGAAAATAATATAAATTGATTTGTATTTGACTTTGTGAAGGTATTTGAATCGCAACTTGAACGAGAACGAAATTAGTTAATTCTCACACAAATACTCAAATTTTACAGAACTTCCGTTGAAAAACTGTACCTCTGCTTCACATTAAGAACATAACGAATTTTGTATGTATCAATAGAGATTTTGAAACTTTAAGCAATATCTCGAAATACGTTATGAAAAGCTTTCCCACATGAATCTCATGGCTAACTTTGCATGACAACGAATGTTTCAGTCTGAAAACATGCGTGCAGTGAACGGACGAATGAATTGTACTTGGACAATGTCAAAACTAACGTATTTTCCACAAAAACTGCTTACAACGCAGAAGAAAATAAAACAAATTTATTTTTATTCGAAAATTTGAAGTTATTCGAATTGCAACTTGAAAGAGAACGAAATTAGTTAATTCTCACACAAATATTCAAATTTTACAGAACTTCCGTTGAAAAACTTTACCTCTTCTTTTCATTAAGAACATAACGAATTCTGTATGATTCAATAGAGATTTTGAAACTTTAAGCAATATCTCGAAATGCGCTATGAAAAGCTTTCCTACATGAACCTTATAGTCAAATTTGCTTCATAACAAAAGTTTGATTCTGAAAACATGCGTGTAGTGAACGTACAAATGAAATTCACTTGGACAATGTCAAAACTAACGTAGTTTCCACAAAAACGGCTTTCAAAGCAGAAGAAAATAATACAAATTTATTTTTATTTGACATTTTAAAGATTTTCGAATCGCAACTTGAAAGATAACGAAATTTTTTAATTCTCACACAAATATTCAAATTTTACAGAACTTCCGATGAAAAACTGTACCTCTACTTCACATTAAGAACATAACGAATTGTGTATGATTCAATAGATATTTAGAAACTTTAAGCAATATCTCGAAATACGTTATGAAAAGCTTTCCTACATGAATCTCATGGCTAACTTTGTATTACAACAAATGTTTCAGTCAGAAAACATGCGTGTAGTGAACGGACGAATGAATTGTACTTGGACAATGTCAAAACTAACGTATCTTCCACAAAAATGGCTTTCAAAGCAGAAGAAAATAAAACAAATTTATTTTTATTCGAAAATTTGAAGTTATTCGAATCGCAACTTGAAAGTGAACGAAATTTGTTAATTCTCACAAAATACTCAAATTTTACAGAACTTCCGTTGAAAAACTGTACCTCTACTTCACATTAAGAACATAACGAATTCTGTATGATTCAATAGAGATTTTGAAACTTTAAGCAATATCTCGAAATGCGCTATGAAAAGCTTTCCTACATGAACCTTATGGTCAAATTTGCTTCATAACAAAAGTTTGATTCTGAAAACATGCGTGTAGTGAACGTACAAATGAAATTCATTTGGACAATGTCAAAACTAACGTAGTTTCCACAAAAACGGCTTTCAAAGCAGAAGAAAATAATACAAATTTATTTTTATTTGACATTTTAAAGATTTTCGAATCGCAACTTGAAAGATAACGAAATTTTTTAATTCTCACACAAATATTCAAATTTTACAGAACTTCCGATGAAAAACTGTACCTCTACTTCACATTAAGAACATAACGAATTGTGTATGATTCAATAGATATTTAGAAACTTTAAGCATTATCTCGAAATACGTTATGAAAAGCTTTCCTACATGAATCTCATGGCTAACTTTGCATGACAACAAATGTTTCAGTCTGAAAACATGCGTGCAGTGAACGGACGAATGAATTGTACTTGGACAATGTCAAAACTAACGTATTTTCCACAAAAACGGCTTACGAAGCAGAAGAAAATAATATGAATTGATTTGTATTTGACTTTGTGAAGTTATTCGAATTGCAACTTGAAAGAGAACGAAATTAGTTAATTCTCACACAAATATTCAAATTTTACAGAACTTCCGTTGAAAAACTTTACCTCTTCTTTTCATTAAGAACATAACGAATTCTGTATGATTCAATAGAGATTTTGAAACTTTAAGCAATATCTCGAAATGCGCTATGAAAAGCTTTCCTACATGAACCTTATAGTCAAATTTGCTTCATAACAAAAGTTTGATTCTGAAAACATGCGTGTAGTGAACGTACAAATGAAATTCACTTGGACAATGTCAAAACTAACGTATTTTCCACAAAAACGGCTTACGAAGCAGAAGAAAATAATATAAATTGATTTGTATTTGACTTTGTGAAGATATTTGAATCGCAACTTGAAAGTGAACGAAATTTGTTAATTCTCACAAAATACTCAAATTTTACAGAACTTCCGTTGAAAAACTGTACCTCTACTTCACATTAAGAACATAACGAATTTTGTATGTATCAATAGAGATTTTGAAACTTTAAGCAATATCTCGAAATACGTTATGAAAAGCTTTCCCATATGAATCTCATGGCTAACTTTGCATGACAACAAATGTTTCAGTCTGAAAACATGCGTGCAGTGAACGGACGAATGAATTGTACTTGGACAATGTCAAAACTAACGTATCTTCCACAAAAATGGCTTTCAAAGCAGAAGAAAATAAAACAAATTTATTTTTATTTGAAAATTTGAAGTTATTCGAATTGCAACTTGAAAGAGAACGAAATTAGTTAATTCTCACACAAATATTCAAATTTTACAGAACTTCCGTTGAAAAACTTTACCTCTTCTTTTCATTAAGAACATAACGAATTCTGTATGATTCAATAGAGATTTTGAAACTTTAAGCAATATCTCGAAATGCGCTATGAAAAGCTTTCCTACATGAACCTTATAGTCAAATTTGCTTCATAACAAAAGTTTGATTCTGAAAACATGCGTGTAGTGAACGTACAAATGAAATTCACTTGGACAATGTCAAAACTAACGTAGTTTCCACAAAAACGGCTTTCAAAGCAGAAGAAAATAATACAAATTTATTTTTATTTGACATTTTAAAGATTTTCGAATCGCAACTTGAAAGATAACGAAATTTTTTAATTCTCACACAAATATTCAAATTTTACAGAACTTCCGATGAAAAACTGTACCTCTACTTCACATTAAGAACATAACGAATTGTGTATGATTCAATAGATATTTAGAAACTTTAAGCAATATCTCGAAATACGTTATGAAAAGCTTTCCTACATGAATCTCATGGCTAACTTTGCATGACAACAAATGTTTCAGTGTGAAAACATGCGTGCAGTGAACGGACGAATGAATTGTACTTGGACAATGTCAAAACTAACGTATCTTCCACAAAAATGGCATTCAAAGCAGAAGAAAATAAAACAAATTTATTTTTATTCGAAAATTTGAAGTTATTCGAATCGCAACTTGAAAGTAAACGAAATTAGTTAATTCTCACACAAATATTCAAATTTTACAGAACTTCCGTTGAAAAACTGTACCTCTACTTCACATTAAGAACATAACGAATTTTGTATGTATCAATAGAGATTTTGAAACTTTAAGCAATATCTCGAAATGCGCTATGAAAAGCTTTCCTACATGAATCTTATAGTCAAATTTGCTTCATAACAAAAGTTTGATTCTGAAAACATGCGTGTAGTGAACGTACAAATGAAATTCACTTGGACAATGTCAAAACTAACGTAGTTTCCACAAAAACGGCTTTCAAAGCAGAAGAAAATAATACAAATTTATTTTTATTTGACATTTTAAAGATTTTCGAATCGCAACTTGAAAGATAACGAAATTTTTTAATTCTCACACAAATATTCAAATTTTACAGAACTTCCGATGAAAAACTGTACCTCTACTTCACATTAAGAACATAACGAATTCTGTATGATTCAATAGATATTTAGAAACTTTAAGCAATATCTCGAAATACGTTATGAAAAGCTTTCCTACATGAATCTCATGGCTAACTTTGCATGACAACAAATGTTTCAGTCTGAAAACATGCGTGCAGTGAACGGACGAATGAATTGTACTTGGACAATGTCAAAACTAACGTATCTTCCACAAAAATGGCATTCAAAGCAGAAGAAAATAAAACAAATTTATTTTTATTCGAAAATTTGAAGTTATTCGAATTGCAACTTGAAAGAGAACGAAATTAGTTAATTCTCACACAAATATTCAAATTTTACAGAACTTCCGTTGAAAAACTGTACCTCTACTTCACATTAAGAACATAACGAATTTTGTATGTATCAATAGAGATTTTGAAACTTTAAGCAATATCTCGAAATGCGCTATGAAAAGCTTTCCTACATGAACCTTATAGTCAAATTTGCTTCATAACAAAAGTTTGATTCTGAAAACATGCGTGTAGTGAACGTACAAATGAAATTCACTTGGACAATGTCAAAACTAACGTAGTTTCCACAAAAATGGCTTTGAAAGCAGAAGAAAATAATACAAATTTATTTTTATTTGACATTTTAAAGATTTTCGAATCGCAACTTGAAAGATAACGAAATTTTTTAATTCTCACACAAATATTCAAATTTTACAGAACTTCCGATGAAAAACTGTACCTCTACTTCACATTAAGAACATAACGAATTTTGTATGATTCACTAGATATTTTGAAACTTTAAGCAATATCTCGAAATACGTTATGAAAAGCTTTCCTACATGAACCTTATAGTCAAATTTGCTTCATAACAAAAGTTTGATTCTGAAAACATGCGTGTAGTGAACGTACAAATGAAATTCACTTGGACAATGTCAAAACTAACGTATTTTCCACAAAAACGGCTTACGAAGCAGAAGAAAATAATATAAATTGATTTGTATTTGACTTTGTGAAGTTATTTGAATCGCAACTTGAAAGTGAACAAAATTTGTTAATTCTCACAAAATACTCAAATTTTACAGAACTTCCCTTGAAAAACTGTACCTCTGCTTCACATTAAGAACATAACGAATTTTGTATGTATCAATAGAGATTTTGAAACTTTAAGCAATATCTCGAAATACGTTATGAAAAGCTTTCCCATATGAATCTCATGGCTAACTTTGCATGACAACGAATGTTTCAGTCTGAAAACATGCGTGCAGTGAACGGACGAATGAATTGTACTTGGACAATGTCAAAACTAACGTATCTTCCACAAAAATGGCTTTCAAAGCAGAAGAAAATAAAACAAATTTATTTTTATTTGAAAATTTGAAGTTATTCGAATTGCAACTTGAAAGAGAACGAAATTAGTTAATTCTCACACAAATATTCAAATTTTACAGAACTTCCGTTGAAAAACTTTACCTCTTCTTTTCATTAAGAACATAACGAATTCTGTATGATTCAATAGAGATTTTGAAACTTTAAGCAATATCTCGAAATGCGCTATGAAAAGCTTTCCTACATGAACCTTATAGTCAAATTTGCTTCATAACAAAAGTTTGATTCTGAAAACATGCGTGTAGTGAACGTACAAATGAAATTCACTTGGACAATGTCAAAACTAACGTAGTTTCCACAAAAACGGCTTTGAAAGCAGAAGAAAATAATACAAATTTATTTTTATTTGACATTTTAAAGATTTTCGAATCGCAACTTGAAAGATAACGAAATTTTTTTAATTCTCACACAAATATTCAAATTTTACAGAACTTCCGATGAAAAACTGTACCTCTACTTCACATTAAGAACATAACGAATTTTGTATGATTCACTAGATATTTTGAAACTTTAAGCAATATCTCGAAATACGTTATGAAAAGCTTTCCTACATGAACCTTATAGTCAAATTTGCTTCATAACAAAAGTTTGATTCTGAAAACATGCGTGTAGTGAACGTACAAATGAAATTCACTTGGACAATGTCAAAACTAACGTATTTTCCACAAAAACGGCTTACGAAGCAGAAGAAAATAATATAAATTGATTTGTATTTGACTTTGTGAAGATATTTGAATCGCAACATGAAAGTGAACAAAATTTGTTAATTCTCACAAAATACTCAAATTTTACAGAACTTCCGTTGAAAAACTGTACCTCTGCTTCACATTAAGAACATAACGAATTTTGTATGTATCAATAGAGATTTTGAAACTTTAAGCAATATCTCGAAATACGTTATGAAAAGCTTTCCCATATGAATCTCATGGCTAACTTTGCATGACAACGAATGTTTCAGTCTGAAAACATGCGTGCAGTGAACGGACGAATGAATTGTACTTGGACAATGTCAAAACTAACGTATCTTCCACAAAAATGGCATTCAAAGCAGAAGAAAATAAAACAAATTTATTTTTTATTCGAAAATTTGAAGTTATTCTAATTGCAACTTGAAAGAGAACGAAATTAGTTAATTCTCACACAAATATTCAAATTTTACAGAACTTCCGTTGAAAAACTTTACCTCTTCTTTTCATTAAGAACATAACGAATTCTGTATGATTCAATAGAGATTTTGAAACTTTAAGCAATATCTCGAAATGCGCTATGAAAAGCTTTCCTACATGAACCTTATAGTCAAATTTGCTTCATAACAAAAGTTTGATTCTGAAAACATGCGTGTAGTGAACGTACAAATGAAATTCACTTGGACAATTTCAAAACTAACGTAGTTTCCACAAAAACGGCTTTCAAAGCAGAAGAAAATAATACAAATTTATTTTTATTTGACATTTTAAAGATTTTCGAATCGCAACTTGAAAGATAACGAAATTTTTTAATTCTCACACAAATATTCAAATTTTACAGAACTTCCGATGAAAAACTGTACCTCTACTTCACATTAAGAACATAACGAATTGTGTATGATTCAATAGATATTTAGAAACTTTAAGCAATATCTCGAAATACGTTATGAAAAGCTTTCCTACATGAATCTCATGGCTAACTTTGTATGACAACAAATGTTTCAGTCTGAAAACATGCGTGCAATGAACGGACGAATGAATTGTACTTGGACAATGTCAAAACTAACGTATCTTCCACAAAAATGGCATTCAAAGCAGAAGAAAATAAAACAAATTTATTTTTATTCGAAAATTTGAAGTTATTCGAATTGCAACTTGAAAGAGAACGAAATTAGTTAATTCTCACACAAATATTCAAATTTTACAGAACTTCCGTTGAAAAACTTTACCTCTTCTTTTCATTAAGAACATAACGAATTCTGTATGATTCAATAGAGATTTTGAAACTTTAAGCAATATCTCGAAATGCGCTATGAAAAGCTTTCCTACATGAACCTTATAGTCAAATTTGCTTCATAACAAAAGTTTGATTCTGAAAACATGCGTGTAGTGAACGTACAAATGAAATTCACTTGGACAATGTCAAAACTAACGTAGTTTCCACAAAAACGGCTTTCAAAGCAGAAGAAAATAATACAAATTTATTTTTATTTGACATTTTAAAGATTTTCGAATCGCAACTTGAAAGATAACGAAATTTTTTAATTCTCACACAAATATTCAAATTTTACAGAACTTCCGATGAAAAACTGTACCTCTACTTCACATTAAGAACATAACGAATTGTGTATGATTCAATAGATATTTAGAAACTTTAAGCATTATCTAGAAAAACGTTATGAAAAGCTTTCCTACATGAATCTCATGGCTAACTTTGCATGACAACAAATGTTTCAGTCTGAAAACATGCGTGCAGTGAACGGACGAATGAATTGTACTTGGACAATGTCAAAACTAACGTATCTTCCACAAAAATGGCTTTCAAAGCAGAAGAAAATAAAACAAATTTATTTTTATTCGAAAATTTGAAGTTATTCGAATCGCAACTTGAAAGTGAACGAAATTTGTTAATTCTCACAAAATACTCAAATTTTACAGAACTTCCGTTGAAAAACTGTACCTCTACTTCACATTAAGAACATAACGAATTCTGTATGATTCAATAGAGATTTTGAAACTTTAAGCAATATCTCGAAATGCGCTATGAAAAGCTTTCCTACATGAACCTTATGTTCAAATTTGCTTCATAACAAATGTTTGATTCTGAAAACATGCGTGTAGTGAACGTACAAATGAAATTCATTTGGACAATGTCAAAACTAACGTAGTTTCCACAAAAACGGCTTTCAAAGCAGAAGAAAATAATACAAATTTATTTTTATTTGACATTTTAAAGATTTTCGAATCGCAACTTGAAAGATAACGAAATTTTTTAATTCTCACACAAATATTCAAATTTTACAGAACTTCCGATGAAAAACTGTACCTCTACTTCACATTAAGAACATAACGAATTCTGTATGATTCAATAGATATTTAGAAACTTTAAGCAATATCTCGAAATACGTTATGAAAAGCTTTCCTACATGAATCTCATGGCTAACTTTGCATGACAACAAATGTTTCAGTCTGAAAACATGCGTGCAGTGAACGGACGAATGAATTGTACTTGGACAATGTCAAAACTAACGTATTTTCCACAAAAACGGCTTAAAAAGCAGAAGAAAATAATACAAATTGATTTGTATTTGACTTTTTGAAGCTATTCGAATCGCAACTTGAAAGAGAACGAAATTAGTTAATTCTCACACAAATATTCAAATTTTACAGAACTTCCGTTGAAAAACTTTACCTCTTCTTTTCATTAAGAACATAACGAATTCTGTATGATTCAATAGAGATTTTGAAACTTTAAGCAATATCTCGAAATGCGCTATGAAAAGCTTTCCTACATGAACCTTATAGTCAAATTTGCTTCATAACAAAAGTTTGATTCTGAAAACATGCGTGTAGTGAACGTACAAATGAAATTCACTTGGACAATGTCAAAACTAACGTATTTTCCACAAAAACGGCTTACGAAGCAGAAGAAAATAATATAAATTGATTTGTATTTGACTTTGTGAAGATATTTGAATCGCAACTTGAAAGTGAACGAAATTTGTTAATTCTCACAAAATACTCAAATTTTACAGAACTTCCGTTGAAAAACTGTACCTCTACTTCACATTAAGAACATAACGAATTTTGTATGTATCAATAGAGATTTTGAAACTTTAAGCAATATCTCGAAATACGTTATGAAAAGCTTTCCCATATGAATCTCATGGCTAACTTTGCATGACAACGAATGTTTCAGTCTGAAAACATGCGTGCAGTGAACGGACGAATGAATTGTACTTGGACAATGTCAAAACTAACGTATCTTCCACAAAAATGGCTTTCAAAGCAGAAGAAAATAAAACAAATTTATTTTTATTCGAAAATTTGAAGTTATTCGAATTGCAACTTGAAAGAGAACGAAATTAGTTAATTCTCACACAAATATTCAAATTTTACAGAACTTCCGTTGAAAAACTTTACCTCTTCTTTTCATTAAGAACATAACGAATTCTGTATGATTCAATAGAGATTTTGAAACTTTAAGCAATATCTCGAAATGCGCTATGAAAAGCTTTCCTACATGAACCTTATAGTCAAATTTGCTTCATAACAAAAGTTTGATTCTGAAAACATGCGTGTAGTGAACGTACAAATGAAATTCATTTGGACAATGTCAAAACTAACGTAGTTTCCACAAAAACGGCTTTCAAAGCAGAAGAAAATAATACAAATTTATTTTTATTTGACATTTTAAAGATTTTCGAATCGCAACTTGAAAGATAACGAAATTTTTTAATTCTCACACAAATATTCAAATTTTACAGAACTTCCGATGAAAAACTGTACCTCTACTTCACATTAAGAACATAACGAATTTTGTATGATTCACTAGATATTTTGAAACTTTAAGCATTATCTCGAAATACGTTATGAAAAGCTTTCCTACATGAATCTCATGGCTAACTTTGCATGACAACAAATGTTTCAGTCTGAAAACATGCGTGCAGTGAACGGACGAATGAATTGTACTTGGACAATGTCAAAACTAACGTATCTTCCACAAAAATGGCTTTCAAAGCAGAAGAAAATAAAACAAATTTATTTTTATTCGAAAATTTGAAGTTATTCGAATTGCAACTTGAAAGAGAACGAAATTAGTTAATTCTCACACAAATATTCAAATTTTACAGAACTTCCGTTGAAAAACTTTACCTCTTCTTTTCATTAAGAACATAACGAATTCTGTATGATTCAATAGAGATTTTGAAACTTTAAGCAATATCTCGAAATGCGCTATGAAAAGCTTTCCTACATGAACCTTATAGTCAAATTTGCTTCATAACAAAAGTTTGATTCTGAAAACATGCGTGTAGTGAACGTACAAATGAAATTCAGTTGGACTGTTTAAAAACTAACGTAGTTTCCACAAAAACGGCTTTCAAAGCAGAAGAAAATAATACAAATTTATTTTTATTTGACATTTTAAAGATTTTCGAATCGCAACTTGAAAGATAACGAAATTTTTTAATTCTCACACAAATATTCAAATTTTACAGAACTTCCGATGAAAAACTGTACCTCTACTTCACATTAAGAACATAACGAATTGTGTATGATTCAATAGATATTTAGAAACTTTAAGCAATATCTCGAAATACGTTATGAAAAGCTTTCTTACATGAATCTCATGGCTAACTTTGCATGACAACAAATGTTTCAGTCTGAAAACATGCGTGCAGTGAACGGACGAATGAATTGTACTTGGACAATGTCAAAACTAACGTATCTTCCACAAAAATGGCATTCAAAGCAGAAGAAAATAAAACAAATTTATTTTTATTCGAAAATTTGAAGTTATTCGAATCGCAACTTGAAAGAGAACGAAATTAGTTAATTCTCACACAAATATTCAAATTTTACAGAACTTCCGATGAAAAACTGTACCTCTACTTCACATTAAGAACATAACGAATTCTGTATGATTCAATAGAGATTTTGAAACTTTAAGCAATATCTCGAAATGCGCTATGAAAAGCTTTCCTACATGAACCTTATAGTCAAATTTGCTTCATAACAAAAGTTTGATTCTGAAAACATGCGTGTAGTGAACGTACAAATGAAATTCATTTGGACAATGTCAAAACTAACGTAGTTTCCACAAAAACGGCTTTCAAAGCAGAAGAAAATAATACAAATTTATTTTTATTTGACATTTTAAAGATTTTCGAATCGCAACTTGAAAGATAACGAAATTTTTTAATTCTCACACAAATATTCAAATTTTACAGAACTTCCGATGAAAAACTGTACCTCTACTTCACATTAAGAACATAACGAATTTTGTATGATTCAATAGATGTTTTGAAACTTTAAGCAATATCTCGAAATACGTTATGAAAAGCTTTCCTACATGAACCTTATAGTCAAATTTGCTTCATAACAAAAGTTTGATTCTGAAAACATGCGTGTAGTGAACGTACAAATGAAATTCACTTGGACAATGTCAAAACTAACGTATTTTCCACAAAAACGGCTTACGAAGCAGAAGAAAATAATATAAATTGATTTGTATTTGACTTTGTGAAGGTATTTGAATCGCAACTTGAAAGATAACGAAATTTGTTAATTCTCACAAAATACTCAAATTTTACAGAACTTCCGTTGAAAAACTGTACCTCTACTTCACATTAAGAACATAACGAATTTTGTATGTATCAATAGAGATTTTGAAACTTTAAGCAATATCTCGAAATACGTTATGAAAAGCTTTCCCACATGAATCTCATGGCTAACTTTGCATGACAACGAATGTTTCAGTCTGAAAACATGCGTGCAGTGAACGGACGAATGAATTGTACTTGGACAATGTCAAAACTAACGTATCTTCCACAAAAATGGCTTTCAAAGCAGAAGAAAATAAAACAAATTTATTTTTATTTGACATTTTAAAGATTTTCGAATCGCAACTTGAAAGAGAACGAAATTAGTTAATGCTCACACAAATATTCAAATTTTACAGAACTTCCGTTGAAAAACTTTACCTCTTCTTTTCATTAAGAACATAACGAATTCTGTATGATTCAATAGAGATTTTGAAACTTTAAGCAATATCTCGAAATGCGCTATGAAAAGCTTTCCTACATGAACCTTATAGTCAAATTTGCTTCATAACAAAAGTTTGATTCTGAAAACATGCGTGTAGTGAACGTACAAATGAAATTCATTTGGACAATGTCAAAACTAACGTAGTTTCCACAAAAACGGCTTTCAAAGCAGAAGAAAATAATACAAATTTATTTTTATTTGACATTTTAAAGATTTTCGAATCGCAACTTGAAAGATAACGAAATTTTTTAATTCTCACACAAATATTCAAATTTTACAGAACTTCCGATGAAAAACTGTACCTCTACTTCACATTAAGAACATAACGAATTGTGTATGATTCAATAGATATTTAGAAACTTTAAGCAATATCTCGAAATACGTTATGAAAAGCTTTCCTACATGAATCTCATGGCTAACTTTGCATGACAACAAATGTTTCAGTCTGAAAACATGCGTGCAGTGAACGGACGAATTAATTGTACCTGGACAATGTCAAAACTAACGTATCTTCCACAAAAATGGCTTTCAAAGCAGAAGAAAAAAAAAACAAATTGATTTTTATTCGACATTTTGAAGATATTCGAATCGCAACTTGAAAGATAACGAAATTAGTTAATTCTCACACAAATATTCAAATTTTACAGAACTTCCGTTGAAAAACTGTACCTCTACTTCACATTAAGAACATAACGAATTCTGTATGATTCAATAGATATTTAGAAACTTTAAGCAATATCTCGAAATACGGTATGAAAAGCTTTCCTACATGAACCTTATGGTCAAATTTGCTTCATAACAAATGTTTGATTCTGAAAACATGCGTGTAGTGAACGTACAAATGAAATTCATTTGGACAATGTCAAAACTAACGTAGTTTCCACAAAAACGGCTTTCAAAGCAGAAGAAAATAATACAAATTTATTTTTATTTGACATTTTAAAGATTTTCGAATCGCAACTTGAAAGATAACGAAATTTTTTAATTCTCACACAAATATTCAAATTTTACAGAACTTCCGATGAAAAACTGTACCTCTACTTCACATTAAGAACATAACGAATTTTGTATGATTCAATAGATGTTTTGAAACTTTAAGCATTATCTCGAAATACGTTATGAAAAGCTTTCCTACATGAATCTCATGGCTAACTTTGCATGACAACAAATGTTTCAGTCTGAAAACATGCGTGCAGTGAACGGACGAATGAATTGTACTTGGACAATGTCAAAACTAACGTATCTTCCACAAAAATGGCTTTCAAAGCAGAAGAAAATAAAACAAATTTATTTTTATTCGAAAATTTGAAGTTATTCGAATCGCAACTTGAAAGTAAACGAAATTAGATAATTCTCACACAAATATTCAAATTTTACAGAACTTCCGTTGAAAAACTGTACCTCTACTTCACATTAAGAACATAACGAATTCTGTATGATTCAATAGAGATTTTGAAACTTTAAGCAATATCTCGAAATGCGCTATGAAAAGCTTTCCTACATGAACCTTATGGTCAAATTTGCTTCATAACAAATGTTTGATTCTGAAAACATGCGTGTAGTGAACGTACAAATGAAATTCATTTGGACAATGTCAAAACTAACGTAGTTTCCACAAAAACGGCTTTCAAAGCAGAAGAAAATAATACAAATTTATTTTTATTTGACATTTTAAAGATTTTCGAATCGCAACTTGAAAGATAACGAAATTTTTTAATTCTCACACAAATATTCAAATTTTACAGAACTTCCGATGAAAAACTGTACCTCTACTTCACATTAAGAACATAACGAATTCTGTATGATTCAATAGATATTTAGAAACTTTAAGCAATATCTCGAAATGCGCTATGAAAAGCTTTCCTACATGAATCTCATGGCTAACTTTGCATGACAACAAATGTTTCAGTCTGAAAACATGCGTGCAGTGAACGGACGAATGAATTGTACTTGGACAATGTCAAAACTAACGTATCTTCCACAAAAATGGCATTCAAAGCAGAAGAAAATAAAACAAATTTATTTTTATTCGAAAATTTAAAGTTATTCGAATAGCATCTTGAAAGAGAACGAAATTAGTTAATTCTCACACAAATAATCAAATTTTACAGAACTTCCGTTGAAAAACTGTACCTCTACTTTACATTAAGAACATAACGAATTCTGTATGATTCAATAGAGATTTTGAAACTTTAAGCAATATCTCGAAATGCGCTATGAAAAGCTTTCCTACATGAACCTTATAGTCAAATTTGCTTCATAACAAATGTTTGATTCTGAAAACATGCGTGTAGTGAACGTACAAATGAAATTCATTTGGACAATTTCAAAACTAACGTAGTTTCCACAAAAACGGCTTTCAAAGCAGAAGAAAATAATACAAATTTATTTTTATTTGACATTTTAAAGATTTTCGAATCGCAACTTGAAAGATAACGAAATTTTTTAATTCTCACACAAATATTTAAATTTTACAGAACTTCCGATGAAAAACTTTACCTCTACTTCACATTAAGAACATAACGAATTTTGTATGATTCACTAGATATTTTGAAACTTTAAGCATTATCTCGAAATACGTTATGAAAAGCTTTCCTACATGAATCTCATGGCTAACTTTGCATGACAACAAATGTTTCAGTCTGAAAACATGCGTGCAGTGAACGGTCGAATGAATTGTACTTGGACAATGTCAAAACTAACGTATCTTCCACAAAAATGGCTTTCAAAGCAGAAGAAAATAAAACAAATTTATTTTTATTCGAAAATTTGAAGTTATTCGAATCGCAACTTGAAAGTGAACGAAATTTGTTAATTCTCACAAAATACTCAAATTTTACAGAACTTCCGTTGAAAAACTGTACCTCTACTTCACATTAAGAACATAACGAATTCTGTATGATTCAATAGAGATTTTGAAACTTTAAGCAATATCTCGAAATGCGCTATGAAAAGCTTTCCTACATGAACCTTATAGTCAAATTTGCTTCATAACAAAAGTTTGATTCTGAAAACATGCGTGTAGTGAACGTACAAATGAAATTCATTTGGACAATGTCAAAACTAACGTAGTTTCCACAAAAACGGCTTTCAAAGCAGAAGAAAATAATACAAATTTATTTTTATTTGACATTTTAAAGATTTTCGAATCGCAACTTGAAAGATAACGAAATTTTTTAATTCTCACACAAATATTCAAATTTTACAGAACTTCCGATGAAAAACTGTACCTCTACTTCACATTAAGAACATAACGAATTTTGTATGATTCAATAGATATTTTGAAACTTTAAGCATTATCTCGAAATACGTTATGAAAAGCTTTCCTACATGAATCTCATGGCTAACTTTGCATGACAACAAATGTTTCAGTCTGAAAACATGCGTGCAGTGAACGGACGAATGAATTGTACTTGGACAATGTCAAAACTAACGTATCTTCCACAAAAATGGCATTCAAAGCAGAAGAAAATAAAACAAATTTATTTTTATTCGAAAATTTGAAGTTATTCGAATTGCAACTTGAAAGAGAACGAAATTAGTTAATTCTCACACAAATATTCAAATTTTACAGAACTTCCGTTGAAAAACTGTACCTCTACTTCACATTAAGAACATAACGAATTCTGTATGATTCAATAGAGATTTTGAAACTTTAAGCAATATCTCGAAATGCGCTATGAAAAGCTTTCCTACATGAACCTTATAGTCAAATTTGCTTCATAACAAAAGTTTGATTCTGAAAACATGCGTGTAGTGAACGTACAAATGAAATTCACTTGGACAATGTCAAAACTAACGTAGTTTCCACAAAAACGGCTTTCAAAGCAGAAGAAAATAATACAAATTTATTTTTATTTGACATTTTAAAGATATTCGAATCGCAACTTGAAAGTGAACGAAATTAGATAATTCTCACACAAATATTCAAATTTTACAGAACTTCCGATGAAAAACTGTACCTCTACTTCACATTAAGAACATAACGAATTCTGTATGAATCAATAGAAATTTTGAAACTTTAAGCAATATCTCGAAATGCGCTATGAAAAGCTTTCCTACATGAATCTCATGGCTAACTTTGCATGACAACAAATGTTTCAGTCTGAAAACATGCGTGCAGTGAACGGACGAATGAATTGTACTTGGACAATGTCAAAACTAACGTATCTTCCACAAAAATGGCTTTCAAAGCAGAAGAAAATAAAACAAATTTATTTTTATTCGAAAATTTGAAGTTATTCGAATCGCAACTTGAAAGTGAACGAAATTTGTTAATTCTCACAAAATACTCAAATTTTACAGAACTTCCGTTGAAAAACTGTACCTCTACTTCACATTAAGAACATAACGAATTTTGTATGATTCAATAGAGATTTTGAAACTTTAAGCAATATCTCGAAATGCGCTATGAAAAGCTTTCCTACATGAACCTTATAGTCAAATTTGCTTCATAACAAAAGTTTGATTCTGAAAACATGCGTGTAGTGAACGTACAAATGAAATTCACTTGGACAATGTCAAAACTAACGTAGTTTCCACAAAAACGGCTTTCAAAGCAGAAGAAAATAATACAAATTTATTTTTATTTGACATTTTAAAGATTTTCGAATCGCAACTTGAAAGATAACGAAATTTTTTAATTCTCACACAAATATTCAAATTTTACAGAACTTCCGATGAAAAACTGTACCTCTACTTCACATTAAGAACATAACGAATTGTGTATGATTCAATAGATATTTAGAAACTTTAAGCAATATCTCGAAATACGTTATGAAAAGCTTTCCTACATGAATCTCATGGCTAACTTTGCATGACAACAAATGTTTCAGTCTGAAAACATGCGTGCAGTGAACGGACGAATGAATTGTACTTGGACAATGTCAAAACTAACGTATCTTCCACAAAAATGGCATTCAAAGCAGAAGAAAATAAAACAAATTTATTTTTATTCGAAAATTTGAAGTTATTCGAATCGCAACTTGAAAGAGAACGAAATTAGTTAATTCTCACACAAATATTCAAATTTTACAGAACTTCCGTTGAAAAACTGTACCTCTACTTCACATTAAGAACATAACGAATTCTGTATGATTCAATAGAGATTTTGAAACTTTAAGCAATATCTCGAAATGCGCTATGAAAAGCTTTCCTACATGAACCTTATGGTCAAATTTGCTTCATAACAAATGTTTGATTCTGAAAACATGCGTGTAGTGAACGTACAAATGAAATTCATTTGGACAATGTCAAAACTAACGTAGTTTCCACAAAAACGGCTTTCAAAGCAGAAGAAAATAATACAAATTTATTTTTATTTGACATTTTAAAGATTTTCGAATCGCAACTTGAAAGATAACGAAATTTTTTAATTCTCACACAAATATTCAAATTTTACAGAACTTCCGATGAAAAACTGTACCTCTACTTCACATTAAGAACATAACGAATTTTGTATGATTCACTAGATATTTTGAAACTTTAAGCAATATCTCGAAATACGTTATGAAAAGCTTTCCTACATGAACCTTATAGTCAAATTTGCTTCATAACAAAAGTTTGATTCTGAAAACATGCGTGTAGTGAACGTACAAATGAAATTCACTTGGACAATGTCAAAACTAACGTATTTTCCACAAAAACGGCTTACGAAGCAGAAGAAAATAATATAAATTGATTTGTATTTGACTTTGTGAAGGTATTTGAATCGCAACTTGAACGAGAACGAAATTAGTTAATTCTCACACAAATATTCAAATTTTACAGAACTTCCGTTGAAAAACTGTACCTCTACTTCACATTAAGAACATAACGAATTTTGTATGTATCAATAGAGATTTTGAAACTTTAAGCAATATCTCGAAATACGTTATGAAAAGCTTTCCCACATGAATCTCATGGCTAACTTTGCATGACAACGAATGTTTCAGTCTGAAAACATGCGTGCAGTGAACGGACGAATGAATTGTACTTGGACAATGTCAAAACTAACGTATCTTCCACAAAAATGGCTTTCAAAGCAGAAGAAAATAAAACAAATTTATTTTTATTTGAAAATTTGAAGTTATTCGAATTGCAACTTGAAAGAGAACGAAATTAGTTAATTCTCACACAAATATTCAAATTTTACAGAACTTCCGTTGAAAAACTTTACCTCTTCTTTTCATTAAGAACATAACGAATTCTGTATGATTCAATAGAGATTTTGAAACTTTAAGCAATATCTCGAAATGCGCTATGAAAAGCTTTCCTACATGAACCTTATAGTCAAATTTGCTTCATAACAAAAGTTTGATTCTGAAAACATGCGTGTAGTGAACGTACAAATGAAATTCACTTGGACAATGTCAAAACTAACGTAGTTTCCACAAAAACGGCTTACAAAGCAGAAGAAAATAAGACAAACTTATTTTTATTTGACATTTTAAAGATTTTCGAATCGCAACTTGAAAGATAACGAAATTAGTTAATTCTCACACAAATATTCAAATTTTACAGAACTTCCGTTGAAAAAATTTACCTCTGCTTTACATTAAGAACATAACGAATTCTGTATGATTCACTAGATATTTTGAAACTTTAAGCATTATCTCGAAATACGTTATGAAAAGCTTTCCTACATGAATCTCATGGCTAACTTTGCATGACAACAAATGTTTCAGTCTGAAAACATGCGTGCAGTGAACGGACGAATGAATTGTACTTGGACAATGTCAAAACTAACGTAGTTTCCACAAAAACGGCTTTTAAAGCAGAAGAAAATAATACAAATTGATTTGTATTTAACTTTTTGAAGATATTCGAATCGCAACTTGAAAGTGAACGAAATTCGATAATTCTCACACAAATATTCAAATTCTACAGAACTTCCGTTGAAAAAATTTACCTCTACTTTACATTATGAACATAACGAATTCTGTATGATTCAATAGATATTTTGAAAATTTAAGCAATATCTCGAAATGCGCTATGTAAAGCTTTCCTACATGAACCTTATGTTTAAATTTGCTTCATAACAAATTTTTGATTCTGAAAACATGCGTGTAGTGAACGTACAAATGAAATTCATTTGGAAAATGTCAAAACTAACGTATTTTCCACAAAAACTGCTTACAAAGCAGAAGAAAATAATACAAATTGATTTGTATTTAACTTTTTGAAGATATTCGAATCGCAACTTGAAAGTGAACGAAATTAGATAATTCTCACACAAATATTCAAATTTTACAGAACTTCCGTTGAAAAACTGTACCTCTACTTCACATTAAGTACATAACGAAATTTGTATGTATCAATAGAGATTTCGAAACTTTAAGCAATATCTCGAAATGCGATATGTAAAGCTTTCCTACATGAACCTTATTGTCAAATTTGCTTCATAACAAATGTTTGATTCTGAAAACATGCGTGTAGTGAACGTACAAATGAAATTCATTTGGACAATGTCAAAACTAACGTAGTTTCCACAAAAACGGCTTACAAAGCAGAAGAAAATAATACAAATTGATTTGTATTTGACTTTTTGAAGATATTCGAATCGCAACTTGAAAGTGAACGAAATTAGATAATTCTCACACAAATATTCAAATTTTACAGAACTTCCGTTTGAAAAACTGTACCTCTACTTCAGATTAAGAACATAACGAATTTTGTATGTATCAATAGAGATTTCGAAACTTTAAGCATTATCTCGAAATACGTTATGAAAAGCTTTCCTACATGAATCTCATGGCTAACTTTGCATGACAACAAATGTTTCAGTCTGAAAACATGCGTGCAGTGAACGGACGAATGAATTGTACTTGGACAATGTCAAAACTAACGTAGTTTCCACATAAACGGCTTTCAAAGCAGAAGAAAATAAAACAAATTGATTTGTATTTGACTTTTTGAAGATATTCGAATCGCAACTTGAAAGAGAACGAAATTAGATAATTCTCACACAAATATTCAAATTTTACAGAACTTCCGTTGAAAAAATTTACCTCTACTTTACATTATGAACATAATGAATTCTGTATGATTCAATAGATATTTTGAAACTTTAAGCAATATCTCGTAATGCGCTATGAAAAGCTTTCCTACATGAACCTTATGTTTAAATTTGCTTCATAACAAATGTTTGATTCTGAAAACATGCGTGTAGTGAACGTACAAATGAAATTCATTTGGACAATGTCAAAACTAACGTAGTTTCCACAAAAACGGCTTTGAAAGCAGAAGAAAATAATACAAATTTATTTTTATTTGACATTTTAAAGATATTCGAATCGCAACTTGAAAGTGAACGAAATTAGATAATTCTCACACAAATATTCAAATTTTACAGAACTTCCGTTGAAAAACTGTACCTCTACTTCACATTAAGTACATAACGAATTTTGTATGTATCAATAGAAATTTTGAAACTTTAAGCAATATCTCGTAATGCGCTATAAAAAGCTTTCCTACAACAACCCCATTGTTAAATTTGCTTCATAACAAATGGTTGATTCTGAAAACATGCGTGTAGTGAACGTACAAATGAAATTCAGTTGGACAATGTCAAAACTAACGTATTTTCCACAAAAACGGCTTAAAAAGCAGAAGAAAATAATACAAATTGATTTGTATTTGACTTTTTGAAGATATTCGAATCGCAACTTGAAAGTAAACGAAATTAGTTAATTCTCACACAAATATTCAAATTTTACAGAACTTCCGTTGAAAAAATTTACCTCTGCTTTACATTAAGAACATAACGAATTCTGTATGATTCACTAGATATTTTGAAACTTTAAGCAATATCTCGAAATGCGCTATGAAAAGCTTTCCTACATGAACCTTATAGTCAAATTTGCTTCATAACAAAAGTTTGATTCTGAAAACATGCGTGTAGTGAACGTACAAATGAAATTCACTTGGACAATGTCAAAACTAACGTAGTTTCCACAAAAACGGCTTTCAAAGCAGAAGAAAATAATACAAATTTATTTTTATTTGACATTTTAAAGATTTTCGAATCGCAACTTGAAAGATAACGAAATTTTTTAATTCTCACACAAATATTCAAATTTTACAGAACTTCCGATGAAAAACTGTACCTCTACTTCACATTAAGAACATAACGAATTTTGTATGTATCAATAGAGATTTTGAAACTTTAAGCAATATCTCGAAATACGTTATGAAAAGCTTTCCTACATGAATCTCATGGCTAACTTTGCATGACAACAAATGTTTCAGTCTGAAAACATGCGTGCAGTGAACGGACGAATGAATTGTACTTGGACAATGTCAAAACTAACGTATCTTCCACAAAAATGGCTTTCAAAGCAGAAGAAAATAAAAAATTTATTTTTATTTGAAAATTTGAAGTTATTCGAATTGCAACTTGAAAGAGAACGAAATTAGTTAATTCTCACACAAATATTCAAATTTTACAGAACTTCCGTTGAAAAACTTTACCTCTACTTTACATTAAGAACATAACGAATTCTGTATGATTCAATAGAGATTTTGAAACTTTAAGCAATATCTCGAAATGCGCTATGAAAAGCTTTCCTACATGAACCTTATGGTCAAATTTGCTTCATAACAAATGTTTGATTCTGAAAACATGCGTGTAGTGAACGTACAAATGAAATTCACTTGGACAATGTCAAAACTAACGTAGTTTCCACAAAAATGGCTTTGAAAGCAGAAGAAAATAAAACAAACTTATTTTTATTTGACATTTTAAAGATTTTCGAATCGCAACTTGAAAGATAACGAAATTTGTTAATTGTCGCAAAATATTCAAATTTTACAAAACTTCCGTTGAAAAACTTTACCTCTACTTTACATTAAGAACATTACGAATTCTATATG
The DNA here is from genome assembly GCA_030998225.1 of Diplolepis rosae. Classification (NCBI taxonomy): domain Eukaryota; kingdom Metazoa; phylum Arthropoda; class Insecta; order Hymenoptera; family Diplolepididae; genus Diplolepis; species Diplolepis rosae. The sequence continues at coordinate 37,905 of JAPYXD010000688.1, read as the reverse complement.
ATTTAATAGATATTTTGAAACTTGAAGCAATATCTCGAAATGCGCTATGAAAAGCTTTCCTACATGAACCTTATGGTCAAATTTGCTTCATAACAAATGTTTGATTCTGAAAACATGCGTGTAGTGAACGTACAAATGAAATTCATTTGGACAATGTCAAAACTAACGTAGTTTCCACATAAACGGCTTTCAAAGCAGAAGAAAATAAAACAAATTGATTTTTATTTGACATTATGAAGACGTTCGGATCGCAACTTGAAAGATAACGAAATTTGTTAATTCTCGCAAAATATTCAAATTTTACAAAACTTCCGATGAAAAACTGTACCTCTACTTCACATTAAGAACATAACGAATTTTGTATGATTCAATAGATGTTTTGAAACTTTAAGCAATATCTTGAAATGCGCTATGAAAAGCTTTCCTACATGAACCTTATGTTTAAATTTGCTTCATAACAAATTTTTGATTCTGAAAACATGCGTGTAGTGAACGTACAAATGAAATTCATTTGGACAATGTCAAAACTAACGTATTTTCCACAAAAACTGCTTACAAAGCAGAAGAAAATAATACAAATTGATTTGTATTTAACTTTTTGAAGATATTCGAATCGCAACTTGAAAGAGAACAAAATTAGTTAATTCTCACACAAATATTCAAATTTTACAGAACTTCCGTTGAAAAAATTTACCTCTGCTTTACATTAAGAACATAACGAATTCTGTATGATTCACTAGATATTTTGAAACTTTAAGCAATATCTCGTAATGCGCTATAAAAAGCATTCCTACAACAACCTCATTGTTAAATTTGCTTCATAACAAATGTTTGATTCTGAAAACATGCGTGTAGTGAACGTACAAATGAAATTCATTTGGACAATGTCAAAACTAACGTAGTTTCCACAAAAACTGATTACAAAACAGAAGAAAATAATACAAATTGATTTGTATTTAACTTTTTAAAGATATTCGAATCGCAACTTGAAAGTGAACGAAATTAGATAATTCTCACACAAATATTCAAATTTTACAGAACTTCCGTTGAAAAACTGTACCTCTACTTCACATTAAGTACATAACGAATTTTGTATGTATCAATAGAAATTTTGAAACTTTAAGCAATATCTCGTAATGCGCTATAAAAAGCTTTCCTACAACAACCCCATTGTTAAATTTGCTTCATAACAAATGGTTGATTCTGAAAACATGCGTGTAGTGAACGTACAAATGAAATTCAGTTGGACAATGTCAAAACTAACGTATTTTCCACAAAAACGGCTTAAAAAGCAGAAGAAAATAATACAAATTGATTTGTATTTGACTTTTTGAAGATATTCGAATCGCAACTTGAAAGTAAACGAAATTAGATAATTCTCACACAAATATTCAAATTTTACAGAACTTCCGTTGAAAAAATTTACCTCTACTTTACATTAAGAACATAACGAATTCTGTATGATTCACTAGATATTTTGAAACTTTAAGCAATATCTCGTAATGCGCTATGAAAAGCTTTCCTACATGAACCTTATAGTCAAATTTGCTTCATAACAAATGTTTGATTCTGAAAACATGCGTGTAGTGAACGTACAAATGAAATTCATTTGGACAATGTCAAAACTAACGTAGTTTCCACAAAAACGGCTTTCAAAGCAGAAGAAAATAATACAAATTTATTTTTATTTGACATTTTAAAGATATTCGAATCGCAACTTGAAAGTTAACGAAATTTGTTAATTCTCACACAAATATTCAAATTTTACAGAACTTCCGATGAAAAACTGTACCTCTACTTCACATTAAGAACATAACGAATTTTGTGTGATTCACTAGATATTTTGAAACTTTAAGCAATATCTCGAAATACGTTATGAAAAGCTTTCCTACATGAATCTCATGGCTAACTTTGCATGACAACAAATGTTTCAGTCTGAAAACATGCGTGCAGTGAACGGACGAATGAATTGTACTTGGACAATGTCAAAACTAACGTATCTTCCACAAAAATGGCATTCAAAGCAGAAGAAAATAAAACAAATTTATTTTTATTCGAAAATTTGAAGTTATTCGAATCGCAACTTGAAAGAGAACGAAATTAGTTAATTCTCACACAAATATTCAAATTTTACAGAACTTCCGTTGAAAAACTTTACCTCTTCTTTTCATTAAGAACATAACGAATTCTGTATGATTCAATAGAGATTTTGAAACTTTAAGCAATATCTCGTAATGCGCTATGAAAAGCTTTCCTACATGAACCTTATGTTTAAATTTGCTTCATAACAAATTTTTGATTCTGAAAACATGCGTGTAGTGAACGTACAAATGAAATTCATTTGGACAATGTCAAAACTAACGTAGTTTCCACATAAGCTGCTTACAAAATAGAAGAAAATAATACAAATTGATTTGTATTTAACTTTTTAAAGATATTCGAATCGCAACTTGAAAGTGAACGAAATTAGATAATTCTCACACAAATATTCAAATTTCACAGAACATCCGTTGAAAAACTTTACCTCTGCTTTACATTAAGAACATAACGAATTCTGTATGATTCAATAGAGATTTTGAAACTTTAAGCAATATCTCGAAATGCGCTATGAAAAGCTTTCCTACATGAACCTTATGGTCAAATTTGCTTCATAACAAATGTTTGATTCTGAAAACATGCGTGTAGTGAACGTACAAATGAAATTCACTTGGACAATGTCAAAACTAACGTAGTTTCCACAAAAATGGCTTTGAAAGCAGAAGAAAATAAAACAAACTTATTTTTATTTGACATTTTAAAGATTTTCGAATCGCAACTTGAAAGATAACGAAATTAGTTAATTCTCGCAAAATATTCAAGTTTTACAAAACTTCCGTTGAAAAACTTTACCTCTACTTTACATTAAGAACATTACAAATTCTTTATGATTTAATAGATATTTTGAAACTTGAAGCAATATCTCGAAATGCGCTATGAAAAGCTTTCCTACATGAACCTTATGGTCAAATTTGCTTCATAACAAATGTTTGATTCTGAAAACATGCGTGTAGTGAACGTACAAATGAAATTCACTTGGACAATGTCAAAACCAACGTATTTTCCACAAAAACGGCTTACGAAGAAGAAGAAAATAATCTAAATTGATTTGTATTTGACTTTGTGAAGTTATTCGAATCGCAACTTGAAAGTGAACGAAATTTGTTAATTCTCACAAAATACTCAAATTTTACAGAACTTCCGTTGAAAAACTGTACCTCTACTTCACATTAAGAACATAACGAATTTTGTATGTATCAATAGAGATTTTGAAACTTTAAGCAATATCTCGAAATAAGTAATGAAAAGCTTTCCCACATGAATCTCATCGCTAACTTTGCATGACAACAAATGTTTCAGTCTGAAAACATGCGTGCAGTGAACGGACGAATGAATTGTACTTGGAAAATGTCAAAACTAACGTATCTTCCACAAAAATGGCTTTCAAAGCAGAAGAAAATAAAACAAACTTATTTTTATTTGACATTTTAAAGATTTTCGAATCGCAACTTGAAAGATAACGAAATTTGTTAATTGTCGCAAAATATTCAAATTTTACAAAACTTCCGTTGAAAAACTTTACCTCTACTTTACATTAAGAACATTACGAATTCTTTATGATTCAATAGAGATTTTGAAACTTTGAGCAATATCTCGAAATGCGCTATGAAAAGCTTTCCTACATGAACCTTATGGTCAAATTTGCTTCATAACAAATGTTTGATTCTGAAAACATGCGTGTAGTGAACGTACAAATGAAATTCATTTGGACAATGTCAAAACTAACGTAGTTTCCACAAAAACGGCTTACAAAGCAGAAGAAAATAATACAAATTGATTTGTATTTGACTTTTTAAAGATATTCGAATCGCAACTTGAAAGAGAACAAAATTAGTTAATTCTCACACAAATATTCAAATTTCACAGAACTTCCGTTGAAAAACTTTACCTCTGCTTTACATTAAGAACATTACGAATTCTGTATGATTCAATAGAGATTTTGAAACTTTGAGCAATATCTCGAAATGCGCTATGAAAAGCTTTCCTACATGAACCTTATGGTCAAATTTGCTTCATAACAAAAGTTTGATTCTGAAAACATGCGTGTACTGAATGTACAAATGAAATTCACTTGGACAATGTCAAAACTAACGTATTTTCCACAGAAACGGCTTAAAAAGCAGAAGAAAATAATACAAATTTATTTTTATTTGACATTTTAAAGATTTTCGAATCGCAACTTGAAAGAAAACGAAATTTGTTAATTCTCACAAAATATTCAAATTTTACAGAACTTCCGTTTGAAAAACTGTACCTCTACTTCAGATTAAGAACATAACGAATTTTGTATGTATCAATAGAGATTTCGAAACTTTAAGCAATATCTCCTAATGCCCTATAAAAAGCTTTCCTACAACAACCCCATTGTTAAATTTGCTTCATAACAAATGTTTGATTCAGAAAACATGCGTGTAATGAATGTACAAATGAAATTCATTTGGACAATGTCAAAACTAACGTATTTTCCACAAAAACGGCTTACAACGCAGAAGAAAATAATACAAATTGATTTGTATTTCACTTTTTGAAGATATTCGAATGGCAACTTGAAAGAGAACGAAATTAGTTAATTCTCACACAACTATTCAAATTTTACAGAACTTCCGTTGAAAAACTTTACCTCTTCTTTACATTAAGAACATAACGAATTCTTTATGATTTAATAGAGATTTTGAAACTTTAAGCAATATCTCGAAATGCTCTATGAAAAGCTTTCCTTCATGAACCTTATGGTCAAATTTGCTTCATAACAAAAGTTTGATTCTGAAAACATGCGTGTAGTGAACGTACAAATGAAATTCACTTGTACAATGTCAAAACTAACGTAGTTTCCGCAAAAACGGCTTTCAAAGCAGAAGAAAATAAAACAAATTTATTTTTATTCGAAAATTTGAAGTTATTCGAATTGCAACTTGAAAGAGAACGAAATTAGTTAATTCTCACACAAATATTCAAATTTTACAGAACTTCCGTTGAAAAACTTTACCTCTTCTTTACATTAAGAACATAACGAATTCTTTATGTATCAATAGAAATTATGAAACTTTAAGCAATATCTCGTCATGCGCTATAAAAAGCTTTCCTACAACAACATCATTGTTAAATTTGCTTCATAACAAATGTTTGATTCTGAAACATGCGTGTAGTGAACGTACAAATGAAATTCACTTGGACAATGTCAAAACTAACGTATTTTCCACAAAAACGGCTTACGAAGCAGAAGAAAATAATATAAATTGATTTGCATTTGACTTTGTGAAGGTATTTGAATCGCAACTTGAACGAGAACGAAATTAGTTAATTCTCACACAAATATTCAAATTTTACAGAACTTCCGTTGAAAAACTGTACCTCTACTTCACATTAAGAACATAACGAATTTTGTATGTATCAATAGAGATTTTGAAACTTTAAGCAATATCTCGTAATGCGCTATAAAAAGCTTTCCTACAACAACCTCATTGTTAAATTTGCTTCATAACAAATGTTTGATTCTGAAAACATGCGTGTAGTGAACGTACAAATGAAATTCATTTGGACAATGTCAAAACTAACGTATTTTCCACAAAAACGGCTTAAAAAGCAGAAGAAAATAATACAAATTGATTTGTATTTGACTTTTTGAAGATATTCGAATCGCAGTTTGAAAGTAAACGAAATTAGTTAATTCTCACACAAATATTCAAATTTTACAGAACTTCCGTTGAAAAAATTTACCTCTACTTTACATTAAGAACATAACGAATTCTGTATGATTCACTAGATATTTTGAAACTTTAAGCAATATCTCGAAATGCGCTATGAAAAGCTTTCCTACATGAACCTTATAGTCAAATTTGCTTCATAACAAAAGTTTGATTCTGAAAACATGCGTGTAGTGAACGTACAAATGAAATTCATTTGGACAATGTCAAAACTAACGTAGTTTCCACAAAAACGGCTTTCAAAGCAGAAGAAAATAATACAAATTTATTTTTATTTGACATTTTAAAGATTTTCGAATCGCAACTTGAAAGATAACGAAATTTTTTAATTCTCACACAAATATTTAAATTTTACAGAACTTCCGATGAAAAACTGTACCTCTACTTCACATTAAGAACATAACGAATTTTGTATGTATCAATAGAGATTTCGAAACTTTAAGCATTATCTCGAAATACGTTATGAAAAGCTTTCCTACATGAATCTCATGGCTAACTTTGCATGACAACAAATGTTTCAGTCTGAAAACATGCGTGCAGTGAACGGACGAATGAATTGTACTTGGACAATGTCAAAACTAACGTATCTTCCACAAAAATGGCTTTCAAAGCAGAAGAAAATAAAACAAATTTATTTTTATTTGAAAATTTGAAGTTATTCGAATTGCAACTTGAAAGAGAACGAAATTAGTTAATTCTCACACAAATATTCAAATTTTACAGAACTTCCGTTGAAAAACTTTACCTCTACTTTACATTAAGAACATAACGAATTCTGTATGATTCAATAGAGATTTTGAAACTTTAAGCAATATCTCGAAATGCGCTATGAAAAGCTTTCCTACATGAACCTTATGGTCAAATTTGCTTCATAACAAATGTTTGATTCTGAAAACATGCGTGTAGTGAACGTACAAATGAAATTCACTTGGACAATGTCAAAACTAACGTAGTTTCCACAAAAATGGCTTTGAAAGCAGAAGAAAATAAAACAAACTTATTTTTATTTGACATTTTAAAGATTTTCGAATCGCAACTTGAAAGATAACGAAATTTGTTAATTGTCGCAAAATATTCAAATTTTACAAAACTTCCGTTGAAAAACTTTACCTCTACTTTACATTAAGAACATTACGAATTCTATATGATTTAATAGATATTTTGAAACTTGAAGCAATATCTCGAAATGCGCTATGAAAAGCTTTCCTACATGAACCTTATGGTCAAATTTGCTTCATAACAAATGTTTGATTCTGAAAACATGCGTGTAGTGAACGTACAAATGAAATTCATTTGGACAATGTCAAAACTAACGTAGTTTCCACATAAACGGCTTTCAAAGCAGAAGAAAATAAAACAAATTGATTTTTATTTGACATTATGAAGACGTTCGGATCGCAACTTGAAAGATAACGAAATTTGTTAATTCTCGCAAAATATTCAAATTTTACAAAACTTCCGATGAAAAACTGTACCTCTACTTCACATTAAGAACATAACGAATTTTGTATGATTCAATAGATGTTTTGAAACTTTAAGCAATATCTTGAAATGCGCTATGAAAAGCTTTCCTACATGAACCTTATGTTTAAATTTGCTTCATAACAAATTTTTGATTCTGAAAACATGCGTGTAGTGAACGTACAAATGAAATTCATTTGGACAATGTCAAAACTAACGTATTTTCCACAAAAACTGCTTACAAAGCAGAAGAATAAATATACAAATTGATTTGTATTTAACTTTTTGAAGATATTCGAATCGCAACTTGAAAGAGAACAAAATTAGTTAATTCTCACACAAATATTCAAATCTTACAGAACTTCCGTTGCAAAAATTTACCTCTGCTTTACATTAAGAACATAACGAATTCTGTATGATTCACTAGATATTTTGAAACTTTAAGCAATATCTCGTAATGCGCTATAAAAAGCTTTCCTACAACAACCTCATTGTTAAATTTGCTTCATAACAAATGTTTGATTCTGAAAACATGCGTGTAGTGAACGTACAAATGAAATTCATTTGGACAATGTCAAAACTAACGTATTTTCCACAAAAACTGCTTACAAAGCAGAAGAAAATAATACAAATTGATTTGTATTTAACTTTTTAAAGATATTCGAATCGCAACTTGAAAGTGAACGAAATTAGATAATTCTCACACAAATATTCAAATTTTACAGAACTTCCGTTGAAAAACTGTACCTCTACTTCACATTAAGTACATAACGAATTTTGTATGTATCAATAGAAATTTTGAAACTTTAAGCAATATCTCGTAATGCGCTATAAAAAGCTTTCCTACAACAACCCCATTGTTAAATTTGCTTCATAACAAATGGTTGATTCTGAAAACATGCGTGTAGTGAACGTACAAATGAAATTCAGTTGGACAATGTCAAAACTAACGTATTTTCCACAAAAACGGCTTAAAAAGCAGAAGAAAATAATACAAATTGATTTGTATTTGACTTTTTGAAGATATTCGAATCGCAACTTGAAAGTAAACGAAATTAGATAATTCTCACACAAATATTCAAATTTTACAGAACTTCCGTTGAAAAAATTTACCTCTACTTTACATTAAGAACATAACGAATTCTGTATGATTCACTAGATATTTTGAAACTTTAAGCAATATCTCGTAATGCGCTATGAAAAGCTTTCCTACATGAACCTTATAGTCAAATTTGCTTCATAACAAATGTTTGATTCTGAAAACATGCGTGTAGTGAACGTACAAATGAAATTCATTTGGACAATGTCAAAACTAACGTAGTTTCCACAAAAACGGCTTTCAAAGCAGAAGAAAATAATACAAATTTATTTTTATTTGACATTTTAAAGATATTCGAATCGCAACTTGAAAGTTAACGAAATTTTTTAATTCTCACACAAATATTTAAATTTTACAGAACTTCCGATGAAAAACTGTACCTCTACTTCACATTAAGAACATAACGAATTTTGTATGATTCACTAGATATTTTGAAACTTTAAGCATTATCTCGAAATACGTTATGAAAAGCTTTCCTACATGAATCTCATGGCTAACTTTGCATGACAACAAATGTTTCAGTCTGAAAACATGCGTGCAGTGAACGGACGAATGAATTGTACTTGGACAATGTCAAAACTAACGTATCTTCCACAAAAATGGCTTTCAAAGCAGAAGAAAATAAAACAAATTTATTTTTATTCGAAAATTTGAAGTTATTCGAATTGCAACTTGAAAGAGAACGAAATTAGTTAATTCTCACACAAATATTCAAATTTTACAGAACTTCCGTTGAAAATCTTTACCTCTTCTTTACATTAAGAACATAACGAATTCTGTATGATTCAATAGATATTTTGAAACTTTAAGCAATATCTCGTAATGCGCTATGAAAAGCTTTCCTACATGAACCTTATGTTTAAATTTGCTTCATAACAAATGTTTGATTCTGAAAACATGCGTGTAGTGAACGTACAAATGAAATTCATTTGGACAATGTCAAAACTAACGTAGTTTCCACAAAAACGGCTTACAAAGCAGAAGAAAATAATACAAATTGATTTGTATTTAACTTTTTAAAGATATTCGAATCGCAACTTGAAAGTGAACTAAATTAGATAATTCTCACACAAATATTCAAATTTCACAGAACATCCGTTGAAAAACTTTACCTCTACTTTACATTAAGAACATAACGAATTCTGTATGATTCAATAGAGATTTTGAAACTTTAAGCAATATCTCGAAATGCGCTATGAAAAGCTTTCCTACATGAACCTTATGGTCAAATTTGCTTCATAACAAATGTTTGATTCTGAAAACATGCGTGTAGTGAACGTACAAATGAAATTCACTTGGACAATGTCAAAACTAACGTAGTTTCCACAAAAATGGCTTTGAAAGCAGAAGAAAATAAAACAAACTTATTTTTATTTGACATTTTAAAGATTTTCGAATCGCAACTTGAAAGATAACGAAATTTGTTAATTCTCGCAAAATATTCAAATTTTACAAAACTTCCGTTGAAAAACTTTACCTCTACTTTACATTAAGAACATAAGGAATTCTGTATGATTTAATAGATATTTTGAAACTTGAAGCAATATCTCGAAATGCGCTATGAAAAGCTTTCCTACATGAACCTTATAGTCAAATTTGCTTCATAACAAAAGTTTGATTCTGAAAACATGCGTGTAGTGAACGTACAAATGAAATTCACTTGGACAATGTCAAAACTAACGTATTTTCCACAAAAACGGCTTACGAAGCAGAAGAAAATAATATAAATTGATTTGCATTTGACTTTGTGAAGGTATTTGAATCGCAACTTGAACGAGAACGAAATTAGATAATTCTCACAAAATACTCAAATTTTACAGAACTTCCGTTGAAAAACTGTACCTCTACTTCACATTAAGAACATAACGAATTTTGTATGTATCAATAGAGATTTTGAAACTTTAAGCAATATCTCGAAATAAGTAATGAAAAGCTTTCCCACATGAATCTCATCGCTAACTTTGCATGACAACAAATGTTTCAGTCTGAAAACATGCGTGCAGTGAACGGACGAATGAATTGTACTTGGAAAATGTCAAAACTAACGTATCTTCCACAAAAATGGCTTTCAAAGCAGAAGAAAATAAAACAAACTTATTTTTTATTTGACATTTTAAAGATTTTCGAATCGCAACTTGAAAGATAACGAAATTTGTTAATTGTCGCAAAATATTCAAATTTTACAAAACTTCCGTTGAAAAACTTTACCTCTACTTTACATTAAGAACATTACGAATTCTTTATGATTCAATAGAGATTTTGAAACTTTGAGCAATATCTCGAAATGCGCTATGAAAAGCTTTCCTACATGAACCTTATGGTCAAATTTGCTTCATAACAAATGTTTGATTCTGAAAACATGCGTGTAGTGAACGTACAAATGAAATTCATTTGGACAATGTCAAAACTAACGTATTTTCCACAAAAACGGCTTACAAAGCAGAAGAAAATAATACAAATTGATTTGTATTTGACTTTTTAAAGATATTCGAATCGCAACTTGAAAGAGAACAAAATTAGATAATTCTCACACAAATATTCAAATTTCACAGAACTTCCGTTGAAAAACTTTACCTCTGCTTTACATTAAGAACATTACGAATTCTGTATGATTCAATAGAGATTTTGAAACTTTGAGCAATATCTCGAAATGCGCTATGAAAAGCTTTCCTACATGAACCTTATGGTCAAATTTGCTTCATAACAAAAGTTTGATTCTGAAAACATGCGTGTATTGAACGTACAAATGAAATTCATTTGGACAATGTCAAAACTAACGTAGTTTCCACAAAAACGGCTTTCAAAGCAGAAGAAAATAATACAAATTTATTTTTATTTGACATTTTAAAGATTTTCGAATCGCAACTTGAAAGAAAACGAAATTTGTTAATTCTCACAAAATATTCAAATTTTACAGAACTTCCGTTTGAAAAACTGTACCTCTACTTCAGATTAAGAACATAACGAATTTTGTATGTATCAATAGAGATTTCGAAACTTTAAGCAATATCTCCTAATGCCCTATAAAAAGCTTTCCTACAACAACCCCATTGTTAAATTTGCTTCATAACAAATGTTTGATTCAGAAAACATGCGTGTAATGAATGTACAAATGAAATTCATTTGGACAATGTCAAAACTAACGTATTTTCCACAAAAACGGCTTACAACGCAGAAGAAAATAATACAAATTGATTTGTATTTCACTTTTTGAAGATATTCGAATGGCAACTTGAAAGAGAACGAAATTAGTTAATTCTCACACAACTATTCAAATTTTACAGAACTTCCATTGAAAAACTTTACCTTTACTTTACATCAAGAACATAACGAATTCTTTATGATTTAATAGAGATTTTGAAACTTTAAGCAATATCTCGAAATGCTCTATGAAAAGCTTTCCTTCATGAACCTTATGGTCAAATTTGCTTCATAACAAAAGTTTGATTCTGAAAACATGCGTGTAGTGAACGTACAAATGAAATTCACTTGTACAATGTCAAAACTAACGTAGTTTCCGCAAAAACGGCTTTCAAAGCAGAAGAAAATAAAACAAATTTATTTTTATTCGAAAATTTGAAGTTATTCGAATTGCAACTTGAAAGAGAACGAAATTAGTTAATTCTCACACAAATATTCAAATTTTACAGAACTTCCGTTGAAAAACTTTACCTCTTCTTTTCATTAAGAACATAACGAATTTTGTATGTATCAATAGTTATTTGAAACTTTAAGCAATATCTCGTAATGCTCTATTAAAAGCTTTCCTTCAACAACCTCATTGTTAAATTTGCTTCATAACAAATGTTTGATTCTGAAAACATGCGTGTAGTGAACGTACAAATGAAATTCACTTGGACAATGTCAAAACTAACGTATTTTCCACAAAAACGGCTTACGAAGCAGAAGAAAATAATATAAATTGATTTGTATTTGACTTTGTGAAGGTATTTGAATCGCAACTTGAACGAGAACGAAATTAGTTAATTCTCACACAAATATTCAAATTTTACAGAACTTCCGTTGAAAAACTGTACCTCTACTTCACATTAAGTACATAACGAATTTTGTATGTATCAATAGAAATTTTGAAACTTTAAGCAATATCTCGTAATGCGCTATAAAAAGCTTTCCTACAACAACCCCATTGTTAAATTTGCTTCATAACAAATGGTTGATTCTGAAAACATGCGTGTAGTGAACGTACAAATGAAATTCATTTGGACAATGTCAAAACTAACGTATTTTCCACAAAAACGGCTTAAAAAGCAGAAGAAAATAATACAAATTGATTTGTATTTGACTTTTTGAAGATATTCGAATCGCAACTTGAAAGTAAACGAAATTAGATAATTCTCACACAAATATTCAAATTTCACAGAACATCCGTTGAAAAACTTTACCTCTGCTTTACATTAAGAACATAACGAATTCTGTATGATTCAATAGAGATTTTGAAACTTTGAGCAATATCTCGAAATGCGCTATGAAAAGCTTTCCTACATGAACCTTATGGTCAAATTTGCTTCATAACAAAAGTTTGATTCTGAAAACATGCGTGTACTGAACGTACAAATTAAATTCACTTGGACAATGTCAAAACTAACGTATTTTCCACAAAAACGGCTTACAACGCAGAAGAAAATAATACAAATTGATTTGTATTTAACTTTTTGAAGATATTCGAATCGCAACTTGAAAGAGAACGAAATTAGTTAATTCTCACACAAATATTCAAATTTTACAGAACTTCCATTGAAAAACTTTACCTTTACTTTACATCAAGAACATAACGAATTCTTTATGATTTAATAGAGATTTTGAAACTTTAAGCAATATCTCGAAATGCTCTATGAAAAGCTTTCCTTCATGAACCTTATGGTCAAATTTGCTTCATAACAAAAGTTTGATTCTGAAAACATGCGTGTAGTGAACGTACAAATGAAATTCACTTGGACAATGTCAAAACTAACGTAGTTTCCACAAAAACGGCTTTCATAGCAGAAGAAAATAAAACAAATTTATTTTTATACGAAAATTTGAAGTTATTCGAATTGCAACTTGAAAGAGAACGAAATTAGTTAATTCTCACACAAATATTCAAATTTTACAGAACTTCCGTTGAAAAACTTTACCTCTTCTTTACATTAAGAACATAACGAATTTTGTATGTATCAATAGAGATTTGAAACTTTAAGCAATATCTCGTAATGCGCTATAAAAAGCTTTCCTACAACAACCTCATTGTTAAATTTGCTTCATAGCAAATGTTTGATTCTGAAACATGCGTGTAGTGAACGTACAAATGAAATTCACTTGGACAATGTCAAAACTAACGTATTTTCCACAAAAACGGCTTACGAAGCAGAAGAAAATAATATAAATTGATTTGTATTTGACTTTGTGAAGGTATTTGAATCGCAACTTGAACGAGAACGAAATTAGTTAATTCTCACACAAATATTCAAATTTTACAGAACTTCCGTTGAAAAACTGTACCTCTACTTCACATTAAGAACATAACGAATTTTGTATGTATCAATAGAGATTTTGAAACTTTAAGCAATATCTCGCAATGCGCTATAAAAAGCTTTCCTACAACAACCTCATTGTTAAATTTGCTTCATAACAAATGTTTGATTCTGAAAACATGCGTGTAGTGAACGTACAAATGAAATTCATTTGGACAATGTCAAAACTAACGTATTTTCCACAAAAACGGCTTACAAAGCGGAAGATCATAATACAAAGTGATATGTATTTGACTTTTGAAGATATTCGAATCGCAACTTGAAAGAGAACGAAATTAGTTAATTCTCACACAAATATTCAAATTTTACAGAACTTCCATTGAAAAACTTTACCTTTACTTTACATCAACAACATAACGAATTCTTTATGATTCAATAGAGATTTTGAAACTTTGAGCAATATCTCGAAATGCGCTATGAAAAGCTTTCCTACATGAACCTTATGGTCAAATTTGCTTCATAACAAATGTTTGATTCTGAAAACATGCGTGTAGTGAACGTACAAATGAAATTCATTTGGACAATGTCAAAACTAACGTAGTTTCCACAAAAACGGCTTTCAAAGCAGAAGAAAATAATACAAATTTATTTTTATTTGACATTTTAAAGATATTCGAATCGCAACTTGAAAGATAACGAAATTTTTCAATTCTCACACAAATATTCAAATTTTACAGAACTTCCGATGAAAAACTGTACCTCTACTTCACATTAAGAACATAACGAATTTTGTATGATTCAATAGATGTTTTGAAACTTTAAGCAATATCTCGAAATACGTTATGAAAAGCTTTCCTACATGAATCTCATGGCTAACTTTGCATGACAACAAATGTTTCAGTCTGAAAACATGCGTGCAGTGAACGGACGAATGAATTGTACTTGGACAATGTCAAAACTAACGTATCTTCCACAAAAATGGCATTCAAAGCAGAAGAAAATAAAACAAATTTATTTTTATTCGAAAATTTGAAGTTATTCGAATTGCAACTTGAAAGAGAACGAAATTAGTTAATTCTCACACAAATATTCAAATTTTACAGAACTTCCGTTGAAAAACTTTACCTCTTCTTTTCATTAAGAACATAACGAATTCTGTATGATTCAATAGAGATTTTGAAACTTTAAGCAATATCTCGTAATGCGCTATGAAAAGCTTTCCTACATCAACCTTATGTTTAAATTTGCTTCATAACAAATGTTTGATTCTGAAAACATGCGTGTAGTGAACGTACAAATGAAATTCATTTGGACAATGTCAAAACTAACGTAGTTTCCACAAAAACGGCTTACAAAATAGAAGAAAATAATACAAATTGATTTGTATTTAACTTTTTAAAGATATTCGAATCGCAACTTGAAAGTGAACGAAATTAGATAATTCTCACACAAATATTCAAATTTTACAGAACTTCCGTTGAAAAACTTTACCTCTACTTTACATTAAGAACATAACGAATTCTGTATGATTCAATAGAGATTTTGAAACTTTAAGCAATATCTCGAAATGCGCTATGAAAAGCTTTCCTACATGAACCTTATGGTCAAATTTGCTTCATAACAAATGTTTGATTCTGAAAACATGCGTGTAGTGAACGTACAAATGAAATTCACTTGGACAATGTCAAAACTAACGTAGTTTCCACAAAAATGGCTTTCAAAGCAGAAGAAAATAAAACAAACTTATTTTTATTTGACATTTTAAAGATTTTCGAATCGCAACTTGAAAGATAACGAAATTTTTTAATTCTCGCAAAATATTCAAATTTTACAAAACTTCCGTTGGAAAACTTTACCTCTACTTTACATTAAGAACATTACGAATTCTATATGATTTAATAGATATTTTGAAACTTGAAGCAATATCTCGAAATGCGCTATGAAAAGCTTTCCTACATGAACCTTATGGTCAAATTTGCTTCATAACAAAAGTTTGATTCTGAAAACATGCGTGTAGTGAACGTACAAATGAAATTCACTTGGACAATGTCAAAACTAACGTATTTTCCACAAAAACGGCTTACGAAGCAGAAGAAAATAATATAAATTGATTTGTATTTGACTTTGTGAAGATATTTGAATCGCAACTTGAAAGTGAACGAAATTTGTTAATTCTCACACAAAGATTCAAATTTTACAGAACTTCCGTTGAAAAACTGTACCTCTACTTCACAATAAGAACATAACAAATTTTGTATGTATCAATAGAGATTTTGAAACTTTAAGCAATATCTCGAAATAAGTAATGAAAAGCTTTCCCACATGAATCTCATCGCTAACTTTGCATGACAACAAATGTTTCAGTCTGAAAACATGCGTGCAGTGAACGGACGAATGAATTGTACTTGGAAAATGTCAAAACTAACGTATCTTCCACAAAAATGGCTTTCAAAGCAGAAGAAAATAAAACAAACTTATTTTTATTTGACATTTTAAAGATTTTCGAATCGCAACTTGAAAGATAACGAAATTTGTTAATTGTCGCAAAATATTCAAATTTTACAAAACTTCCGTTGAAAAACTTTACCTCTACTTTACATTAAGAACATTACGAATTCTTTATGATTCAATAGAGATTTTGAAACTTTGAGCAATATCTCGAAATGCGCTATGAAAAGCTTTCCTACATGAACCTTATGGTCAAATTTGCTTCATAACAAATGTTTGATTCTGAAAACATGCGTGTAGTGAACGTACAAATGAAATTCATTTGGACAATGTCAAAACTAACGTAGTTTCCACAAAAACGGCTTACAAAGCAGAAGAAAATAATACAAATTGATTTGTATTTGACTTTTTAAAGATATTCGAATCGCAACTTGAAAGAGAACTAAATTAGTAAATTCTCACACAAATATTCAAATTTCACAGAACTTCCGTTGAAAAACTTTACCTCTGCTTTACATTAAGAACATTACGAATTCTGTATGATTCAATAGAGATTTTGAAACTTTGAGCAATATCTCGAAATGCGCTATGAAAAGCTTTCCTACATGAACCTTATGGTCAAATTTGCTTCATAACAAAAGTTTGATTCTGAAAACATGCGTGTACTGAATGTGCAAATGAAATTCACTTGGACAATGTCAAAACTAACGTAGTTTCCACAAAAACGGCTTTCAAAGCAGAAGAAAATAATACAAATTTATTTTTATTTGACATTTTAAAGATTTTCGAATCGCAACTTGAAAGAAAACGAAATTTGTTAATTCTCACAAAATATTCAAATTTTACAGAACTTCCGTTTGAAAAACTGTACCTCTACTTCAGATTAAGAACATAACGAATTTTGTATGTATCAATAGAGATTTCGAAACTTTAAGCAATATCTCCTAATGCCCTATAAAAAGCTTTCCTACAACAACCCCATTGTTAAATTTGCTTCATAACAAATGTTTGATTCAGAAAACATGCGTGTAATGAATGTACAAATGAAATTCATTTGGACAATGTCAAAACTAACGTATTTTCCACAAAAACGGCTTACAACGCAGAAGAAAATAATACAAATTGATTTGTATTTCACTTTTTGAAGATATTCGAATGGCAACTTGAAAGAGAACGAAATTAGTTAATTCTCACACAAATATTCAAATTTTACAGAACTTCCATTGAAAAACTTTACCTCTTCTTTACATTAAGAACATAACGAATTCTTTATGATTTAATAGAGATTTTGAAACTTTAAGCAATATCTCGAAATGCTCTATGAAAAGCTTTCCTTCATGAACCTTATGGTCAAATTTGCTTCATAACAAAAGTTTGATTCTGAAAACATGCGTGTAGTGAACGTACAAATGAAATTCACTTGTACAATGTCAAAACTAACGTAGTTTCCGCAAAAACGGCTTTCAAAGCAGAAGAAAATAAAACAAATTTATTTTTATTCGAAAATTTGAAGTTATTCGAATTGCAACTTGCAAGAGAACGAAATTAGTTAATTCTCACACAAATATTCAAATTTTACAGAACTTCCGTTGAAAAACTTTACCTCTTCTTTACATTAAGAACATAACGAATTTTGTATGTATCAATAGAGATTTGAAACTTTAAGCAATATCTCGTAATGCGCTATAAAAAGCTTTCCTACAACAACCTCATTGTTAAATTTGCTTCATAGCAAATGTTTGATTCTGAAAACATGCGTGTATTAAACGTACAAATGAAATTCATTTGGACAATGTCAAAACTAACGTATTTTCCACAAAAACGGCTTACGAAGCAGAAGAAAATAATATAAATTGATTTGTATTTGACTTTGTGAAGGTATTTGAATCGCAACTTGAACG
This sequence comes from Diplolepis rosae, assembly GCA_030998225.1. Taxonomy (NCBI): domain Eukaryota; kingdom Metazoa; phylum Arthropoda; class Insecta; order Hymenoptera; family Diplolepididae; genus Diplolepis; species Diplolepis rosae. Next base: position 19,724 of record JAPYXD010000688.1, on the reverse strand, counting down.
AGAACGAAATTAGTTAATTCTCACACAAATATTCAAATTTTACAGAACTTCCGTTGAAAAACTGTACCTCTACTTCACATTAAGTACATAACGAATTTTGTATGTATCAATAGAAATTTTGAAACTTTAAGCAATATCTCGTAATGCGCTATAAAAAGCTTTCCTACAACAACCCCATTGTTAAATTTGCTTCATAACAAATGGTTGATTCTGAAAACATGCGTGTAGTGAACGTACAAATGAAATTCAGTTGGACAATGTCAAAACTAACGTATTTTCCACAAAAACGGCTTAAAAAGCAGAAGAAAATAATACAAATTGATTTGTATTTGACTTTTTGAAGATATTCGAATCGCAACTTGAAAGTAAACGAAATTAGATAATTCTCACACAAATATTCAAATTTCACAGAACATCCGTTGAAAAACTTTACCTCTGCTTTACATTAAGAACATAACGAATTCTGTATGATTCAATAGAGATTTTGAAACTTTGAGCAATATCTCGAAATGCGCTATGAAAAGCTTTCCTACATGAACCTTATGGTCAAATTTGCTTCATAACAAAAGTTTGATTCTGAAAACATGCGTGTACTGAACGTACAAATTAAATTCACTTGGACAATGTCAAAACTAACGTATTTTCCACAAAAACGGCTTACAACGCAGAAGAAAATAATACAAATTGATTTGTATTTCACTTTTTGAAGATATTCGAATGGCAACTTGAAAGAGAACGAAATTAGTTAATTCTCACACAAATATTCAAATTTTACAGAACTTCCATTGAAAAACTTTACCTTTACTTTACATCAAGAACATAACGAATTCTTTATGATTTAATAGAGATTTTGAAACTTTAAGCAATATCTCGAAATGCTCTATGAAAAGCTTTCCTTCATGAACCTTATGGTCAAATTTGCTTCATAACAAAAGTTTGATTCTGAAAACATGCGTGTAGTGAACGTACAAATGAAATTCACTTGGACAATGTCAAAACTAACGTAGTTTCCACAAAAACGGCTTTCATAGCAGAAGAAAATAAAACAAATTTATTTTTATACGAAAATTTGAAGTTATTCGAATTGCAACTTGAAAGAGAACGAAAATTAGTTAATTCTCACACAAATATTCAAATTTTACAGAACTTCCGTTGAAAAACTTTACCTCTTCTTTACATTAAGAACATAACGAATTTTGTATGTATCAATAGAGATTTGAAACTTTAAGCAATATCTCGTCATGCGCTATAAAAAGCTTTCCTACAACAACATCATTGTTAAATTTGCTTCATAACAAATGTTTGATTCTGAAACATGCGTGTATTAAACGTACAAATGAAATTCATTTGGACAATGTCAAAACTAACGTATTTTCCACAAAAACGGCTTTCGAAGCAGAAGAAAATAATATAAATTGATTTGTATTTGACTTTGTGAAGGTATTTGAATCGCAACTTGAACGAGAACGAAATTAGTTAATTCTCACACAAATATTCAAATTTTACAGAACTTCCGTTGAAAAACTGTACCTCTACTTCACATTAAGAACATAACGAATTTTGTATGTATCAATAGAGATTTTGAAACTTTAAGCAATATCTCGTAATGCGCTATAAAAAGCTTTCCTACAACAACCCCATTGTTAAATTTGCTTCATAACAAATGGTTTATTTTGAAAACATGCGTGTAGTGAACGTACAAATGAAATTCAGTTGGACAATGTCAAAACTAACGTAGTTTCCACAAAAACTGCTTCAAAAGCAGAAGATCATAATACAAATTGATTTGTATTTGACTTTTGAAGATATTCGAATGGCAACTTGAAAGAGAACGAAATTAGTTAATTCTCACACAAATATTCAAATTTTACAGAACTTCCATTGAAAAACTTTACCTTTACTTTACATCAAGAACATAACGAATTCTTTATGATTTAATAGAGATTTTGAAACTTTAAGCAATATCTCGAAATGCTCTATGAAAAGCTTTCCTTCATGAACCTTATGGTCAAATTTGCTTCATAACAAAAGTTTGATTCTGAAAACATGCGTGTAGTGAACGTACAAATGAAATTCACTTGGACAATGTCAAAACTAACGTAGTTTCCACAAAAACGGCTTTCATAGCAGAAGAAAATAAAACAAATTTATTTTTATACGAAAATTTGAAGTTATTCGAATTGCAACTTGAAAGAGAACGAAATTAGTTAATTCTCACACAAATATTCAAATTTTACAGAACTTCCGTTGAAAAACTTTACCTCTTCTTTTCATTAAGAACATAACGAATTCTTTATGATTCAATAGAGATTTGAAACTTTAAGCAATATCTCGTAATGCGCTATAAAAAGCTTTCCTACAACAACCTCATTGTTAAATTTGCTTCATAACAAATGTTTGATTCTGAAAACATGCGTGTAGTGAACGTACAAATGAAATTCACTTGGACAATGTCAAAACTAACGTATTTTCCACAAAAACGGCTTACGAAGCAGAAGAAAATAATATAAATTGATTTGCATTTGACTTTGTGAAGGTATTTGAATCGCAACTTGAAAGATAACGAAATTTGTTAATTCTCACACAAATATTCAAATTTTACAGAACTTCCGTTGAAAAACTGTACCTCTACTTCACATTAAGAACATAACGAATTTTGTATGTATCAATAGAGATTTTGAAACTTTAAGCAATATCTCGAAATGCGCTATAAAAAGCTTTCCTACAACAACCTCATTGTTAAATTTGCTTCATAACAAATGTTTGATTCTGAAAACATGCGTGTAGTGAACGTACAAATGAAATTCATTTGGACAATGTCAAAACTAACGTATTTTCCACAGAAACGGCTTAAAAAGCAGAAGATAATAATACAAATTGATTTGTATTTGACTTTTTGGAGATATTCGAATCGCAACTTGAAAGTAAACGAAATTAGTTAATTCTCACACAAATATTCAAATTTCACAGAACTTCCATTGAAAAACTTTACCTTTACTTTACATCAAGAACATAACGAATTCTTTATGATTTAATAGAGATTTTGAAACTTTGAGCTATATCTCGAAATGCGCTATGAAAAGCTTTCCTACATGAACCTTATAGTCAAATTTGCTTCATAACAAAAAGTTTGATTCTGAAAACATGCGTGTAGTGAAATGAAATTCACTTGGACAATGTCAAAACTAACGTATTTTCCACAAAAACGGCTTACGAAGCAGAAGAAAATAATATAAATTGATTTGCATTTGACTTTGTGAAGGTATTTGAATCGCAACTTGAACGAGAACGAAATTAGTTAATTCTCACACAAATATTCAAATTTTACAGAACTTCCATTGAAAAACTGTACCTTTACTTTAAATCAAGAACATAACGAATTCTTTATGATTTAATAGAGATTTTGAAACTTTGAGCAACATCTCCAAATGCGCTATGAAAAGCTTTACTACATGAACCTTATGGTCAAATTTGCTTCATAACAAAAGTTTGAACGTACAAATGAAATTCATTTGGACAATGTCAAAACTAACGTATTTTCCACAAAAACGGCTTAAAAAAGCAGAAGATAATAATACAAATTGATTTGTATTTGACTTTTTGAAGTTATTCTAATTGCAACTTGAAAGAGAACGAAATTAGTTAATTCTCACACAAATATTCAAATTTTACAGAACTTCCGTTGAAAAACTTTACCTCTTCTTTTCATTAAGAACATAACGAATTCTGTATGATTCAATAGAGATTTTGAAACTTTAAGCAATATCTCGAAATGCGCTATGAAAAGCTTTCCTACATGAACCTTATGGTCAAATTTGCTTCATAACAAATGTTTGATTCTGAAAACATGCGTGTAGTGAACGTACAAATGAAATTCACTTGGACAATGTCAAAACTAACGTATTTTCCACAAAAACGGCTTACGAAGCAGAAGAAAATAATATAAATTGATTTGTATTTGACTTTGTGAAGGTATTTGAATCGCAACTTGAACGAGAACGAAATTAGTTAATTCTCACACAAATATTCAAATTTTACAGAACTTCCGTTGAAAAACTTTACCTCTTCTTTTCATTAAGAACATAACGAATTCTGTATGTATCAATAGAGATTTGAAACTTTAAGCAATATCTCGTCATGCGCTATAAAAAGCTTTCCTACAACAACATCATTGTTAAATTTGCTTCATAACAAATGTTTGATTCTGAAACATGCGTGTATTAAACGTACAAATGAAATTCACTTGGACAATGTCAAAACTAACGTATTTTCCACAAAAACGGCTTACGAAGCAGAAGAAAATAATATAAATTGATTTGCATTTGACTTTGTGAAGGTATTTGAATTGCAACTTGAACGAGAACGAAATTAGTTAATTCTCACACAAATATTCAAATTTTACAGAACTTCCGTTGAAAAAATTTACCTCTTCTTTACATTAATAACATAACGAATTCTGTTTGAATCACTGGAGATTTTAAAATATTAAGCAATGTATCGAAATGCGCTATGAAAAGCTTTCCTACATGAACCTTAAAGTCAAATTTGCTTCATAACAAAAGTTTGATTCTGAAAACATGCGTGTAGTGAACGTACAAATGAAATTCATTTGGACAATGTCAAAACTAACGTATTTTCCACAGAAACGGCTTAAAAAGCAGAAGATAATAATACAAATTGATTTGTATTTGACTTTTTGGAGATATTCGAATCGCAACTTGAAAGTAAACGAAATTAGTTAATTCTCACAAAATATTCAAATTTTACAGAACTTCCGTTGATAAACTTTACCTCTACTTTACATTAGGAACATAACGAATTTTGTATGTATCAATAGAAATTTTGAAACTTTAAGCAATATCTCGTAATGCGCTATAAAAAGCTTTCCTACAACAACCCCATTGTTAAATTTGCTTCATAACAAATAGTTGATTCTGAAAACATGCGTGTAGTGAACGTACAAATGAAATTCATTTGGACAATGTCAAAACTAACGTATTTTCCACAGAAACGGCTTAAAAAGCAGAAGATAATAATACAAATTGATTTGTATTTGACTTTTTGGAGATATTCGAATCGCAACTTGAAAGTAAACGAAATTAGTTAATTCTCACACAAATATTCAAATTTTACAGAACTTCCATTGAAAAACTTTACCTTTACTTTACATCAAGAACATAACGAATTCTTTATGATTTAATAGAGATTTTGAAACTTTGAGCAATACCTCGAAATGCGCTATGAAAAGCTTTCCTACATGAACCTTATGGTCAAATTTGCTTCATAAAAAAAGTTTGAACGTACAAATGAAATTCATTTGGACAATGTCAAAACTAACGTATTTTACACAAAAACGGTTTAAAAAGCAGAAGATAATAATACAAATTGATTTGTATTTGACTTTTGGAGTTATTCGAATTGCAACTTGAAAGAGAACGAAATTAGTTAATTCTCACACAAATATTCAAATTTTACAGAACTTCCGTTGAAAAACTTTACCTCTTCTTTTCATTAAGAACATAACGAATTCTGTATGATTCAATAGAGATTTTGAAACTTTAAGCAATATCTCGAAATGCGCTATGAAAAGCTTTCCTACATGAACCTTATAGTCAAATTTGCTTCATAACAAATAGTTGATTCTGAAAACATGCGTGTAGTGAACGTACAAATGAAATTCACTTGGACAATGTCAAAACCAACGTATTTTCCACAAAAACGGCTTACGAAGCAGAAGAAAATAATATAAATTGATTTGTATTTGACTTTGTGAAGATATTTGAATCGCAACTTGAAAGTGAACGAAATTTGTTAATTCTCACAAAATACTCAAATTTTACAGAACTTCCGTTGAAAAACTTTACCTTTACTTTACATCGAGAACATAACGAATTCTTTATGATTTAATAGAGATTTTGAAACTTTGAGCAATATCTCGAAATGCGCTATGAAAAGCTTTCCTACATGAACCTTATGGTCAAATTTGCTTCATAACAAAAGTTTGGAAGTACAAATGAGATTCATTTGGACAATGTCAAAACTAACGTATTTTCCACAAAAACGGCTTAAAAAGCAGAAGATAATAATACAAATTGATTTGCATTTGACTTTGTGAAGTTATTCGAATCGCAACTTGAAAGAGAACGAAATTAGTTAATGCTCACACAAATATTCAAATTTTACAGAACTTCCGTTGAAAAACTTTACCTCTACTTTACATTAAGAACATAACGAATTCTGTATGATTCAATAGAGATTTTAAAACTTTAAGCAATATCTCGAAATGCGCTATGAAAAGCTTTCCTACATGAACCTTATAGTCAAATTTGCTTCATAACAAAAGTTTGATTCTGAAAACATGCGTGTAGTGAACGTACAAATGAAATTCACTTGGACAATGTCAAAACTAACGTATTTTCCACAAAAACGGCTTACGAAGCAGAAGAAAATAATATAAATTGATTTGTATTTGACTTTGTGAAGATATTTGAATCGCAACATGAAAGTGAACGAAATTTGTTAATTCTCACAAAATACTCAAATTTTACAGAACTTCCGTTGAAAAACTGTACCTCTACTTCACATTAAGAACATAACGAATTTTGTATGTATCAATAGAGATTTTGAAACTTTAAGCAATATCTCGAAATACGTTATGAAAAGCTTTCCTACATGAATCTCATGGCTAACTTTGCATGACAACAAATGTTTCAGTCTGAAAACATGCGTGCAGTGAACGGACGAATGAATTGTACTTGGACAATGTCAAAACTAACGTATCTTCCACAAAAATGGCATTCAAAGCAGAAGAAAATAAAACAAATTTATTTTTATTCGAAAATTTGAAGTTATTCTAATTGCAACTTGAAAGAGAACGAAATTAGTTAATTCTCACACAAATATTCAAATTTTACAGAACTTCCGTTGAAAAACTTTACCTCTTCTTTTCATTAAGAACATAACGAATTCTGTATGATTCAATAGAGATTTTGAAACTTTAAGCAATATCTCGAAATGCGCTATGAAAAGCTTTCCTACATGAACCTTATAGTCAAATTTGCTTCATAACAAAAGTTTGATTCTGAAAACATGCGTGTAGTGAACGTACAAATGAAATTCACTTGGACAATGTCAAAACTAACGTATTTTCCACAAAAACGGCTTACGAAGCAGAAGAAAATAATATAAATTGATTTGTATTTGACTTTGTGAAGGTATTTGAATCGCAACTTGAAAGTGAACAAAATTTGTTAATTCTCACAAAATACTCAAATTTTACAGAACTTCCGTTGAAAAACTGTACCTCTACTTCACATTAAGAACATAACGAATTTTGTATGTATCAATAGAGATTTTGAAACTTTAAGCAATATCTCGAAATGCGCTATGAAAAGCTTTCCTACATGAACCTTATGGTCAAATTTGCTTCATAACAAATGTTTGATTCTGAAAACATGCGTGTAGTGAACGTACAAATGAAATTCACTTGGACAATGTCAAAACTAACGTAGTTTCCACAAAAATGGCTTTGAAAGCAGAAGAAAATAAAACAAATTGATTTTAATTTGACATTTTAAAGGTTTTCGAATCGCAACTTGAAAGATAACGAAATTTGTTAATTCTCGCAAAATATTCAAATTTTACAAAACTTCCGTTGAAAAACTGTACCTCTACTTTACATTAAGAACATAACGAATTCTGTATGATTCAATAGAGATTTTGAAACTTTAAGCAATATCTCGAAATGCGCTATGAAAAGCTTTCCTACATGAACCTTATGGTCAAATTTGCTTCATAACAAATGTTTGATTCTGAAAACATGCGTGTAGTGAACGTACAAATGAAATTCATTTGGACAATGTCAAAACTAACGTAGTTTCCACAAAAACGGCTTTTAAAGCAGAAGAAAATAATACAAATTGATTTGTATTTGACTTTTTGAAGATATTCGAATCGCAACTTGAAAGTGAACGAAATTCGATAATTCTCACAAAAATATTCAAATTTTACAGAACTTCCGTTGAAAAAATTTACCTCTACTTCACATTAAGAACATAACGAATTCTGTATGATTCAATAAATATTTTGAAAATTTAAGCAATATCTCGAAATGCGCTATGTAAAGCTTTCCTACATGAACCTTATGTTTAAATTTTCTTCATAACAAATTTTTGTTATAATTTTTTGCACGGTTTCGACAGAAATACACAATTCTCAATTCCGACTCGAAACCGAAAGCGTGAAATCTAAAAATAGCATTGCATAGTGGAAGCGAGGAGAATAAGGAGAAGTGGGCCGAGTCGTTCTCGCGTGAGAGAGCGACGAGGAAGAAACAAGGGCAGCGCGCGCCGCTGCCCCTCCATAGAAATTCTGATGGTAAATAATTTCTGGAATTTCTAACTTTCATTATTTACCGACGTGCAAAGTACACCTTTTGCGCAACGCGTTCAGAGGGCGCGTTTATCAGCCCACTTTTGTGAAATTCTCTTATTCCATTACTTTAGCAATCTCCCAACTCATCTCTGGTATTTGCTTCGTATTGTACTTCGCCAATTTGGACACGTTAATAATAATTATATTTGACTCACCTGATTTAATCTTTCTAATAAAATGAAATTATTCATTCATTTAAATTTACTATATAATTTAGTTATTTATTTGATCAATTGATTATTAATTTAATCATTCATGTAATTTATTTATGAATTTTAAAAATTCATATAGTCTGAATTTTCCCGCCATTATACATAAAATTTTTGAAACTTTGAAACGTTTCAAAAGTTTCATAAAACGTTTCATTTCCTTAAAGTTTCATGAAACTTTACAACCCTATCTGCATCGTTACACGCATCCCTATTGCGTGCCTACTCTATCTATAATAACTATGGTTTTTTGCAGCTTAAAGCAAAAAATCATAAGAGCGAAAGAGACACACAGCAATGCTGGTCTCTTTCGCTCTTAAGGTCTTTACAGAATAGGATTTTAGAAACCGACGTAACATCGACATGACATGAACGTAGAGTTTACGTCATGCGTGCGCATCTATTGCCAACTGCAGAACTTTTATCGCGTTAACATTCCGTTATTCCCGTTGTTCAGAGTAGTAAACATAAAAAGTGGCGCTGAATTTTAGAAAAATATTTTTTTCTACCAATGTGAAGTTATATCCTTTGAGGTTATGAGATTATACACCCGTTGTTGGTTCAGTAAACAGTGTGTAACAATTGTTATGTTTTTTTCTGGCAGTTTAAATTGTGAAGTGAATAAAAGTGTTGGATTATGTTCCAGTGATTTTGATCGTCTTCCATTGGCTACGAGTTCTGGAACCCTATCTCGAATATTGCGCGGGTGAAAACCAGCCATATTATGAATTATTATTACAAATGTTTAATTATTTTCTTGCATTCTTATAAATAAATTGTAGGATTTTATTTGCATTGTGCGCACCTAAATTTTTTCAATTCATTTATCAACATTCAAGTGAGTTCTATTTAAATTTAAGAAAGTCTGTAATGAAATTCTGAAATTCACATATTTATGATTTTAAGTAATTTTTTTGAATTTAAAGTGCAATGGTTTAAAATGTTTTTTTTTCTGAATCTTTAAATGATTGAAGAAGTACGTTAATTTCTAAAAATATATATGATAGAATAAACGAAATAATGAGATACCGCAATGGATGACTACTAGAAAAATACCATAATTGAAACAATTTCATAACAAATCAATTTTACGTAGAAGAAAAATTAGTAGGTGATCGAAATAATTTCAATTAATTTTTGCTTTATTTGAAGAAAAAGTTTTTCATAGATTACAATTTTTTTTATGATAAGCTTTATATTGCTTTTTAATTGGTTCAATTCTAAAATAATGAATAATTAACTTTAAAAATTAACACAAACTGATGCATAAATAGAAAATTTGAAAACGATAGGCTTAACAACAACTAATAAATACAGCAAATGATCTTTCTCCAGTTAGGCAAGATACAAGCTATATATGAAAAGAAAAGGCAAATTTACTGCTGATAAAAAAAGAAAAAAAATGAATTTTAACGCGCGTTATAGGGAATTAAATGTAAACTGAAATTCAATAACGTTAAGGGTATATTATACTTTCCAATATGAGCAATTTAGTTTACGCAGGTTTTTAATTTTTCAAAAATATAACAGTGACCAGACGTAAAGAAAATGAACATGAAAGTTCTATGTGCACTATTATTTTCATAGAAATTTAAAAATGGTAAAAAAAGCGTGTATAAGCAAAATTTCTCTTGTGGTAAAGTATCACATACCCTTGAAAAATGTAAATTCGGTAAAAAAAATCGTAGCATGCAATAGAATATAGAATATTTCTATTGTACACATTCAAAGCTCTACATTACATCTAGGGCTTCGCAGAATAAGTCGTTTTGATGCTGTTCGTTGAGCTGCAGCCATTGATGACGAAACAGGTTGAATAAAGCATCGCCCTCTACAAGCGGTACATAGTTTGGACTTTTTTCTTCTTTCTCCATCAACTGTTTCTTCATAACTTTCATCTTCAACTTCATAAGGGTTGTAAGGTACTCAGTTGTAGTGTGGATATCATCAGCGGAACGAATAATGGCCTGCTGAATAGGAGTCTCCTTTCTATTTGGTTGCTGTACTTTCTTGTTTTTTGCAAATTTGTCAAACGGTGGTACAATTAATTTGCTTTTGTTTCTTTTTGAGGGTGGGTTTCTCTCTTCCGGATTCGACCTCTTACGTCCATCTACAATTTCTGCCACCCTTCTGAACCTTCCACTAACGGGGCATGAGGTAAATGAATTTATTGCCTTTTTGCCAACTTCTTTGGAATGAGGAATTGCGAGGTGCTTCGTTGTTGACGTAGAAGAGAGTGAAGTGGAAGTTTGATGGACGTCATCTACTGCCATCACTCTCTCGTTTTCCAAAATTTCCTCCGATGCAGGATAATTAATAAATTTTTCTATATGCGAAGTTTTCGGGAAACGGAGCGAGTTAGATGGTATAGCGATAGGTCTTTCAAATCCTCCAGAGGGAATATTAAGGCGTGGCAACGTGACATCAGAGTGATTTGACAATTTTCTTTTGTTCATAATGTCCCGCAATACTTCCTTTGGACTGAAGTCATTACCATTCAATGCGAATTGACGAACTTCCCTACCTTCGCGGACGATACAGCGTCTCTCTTGAAAATCTTCTTGTTTCGATTTAGCGCCAACTGATTCTCGAGTGGCAGAATTAATATTTTCTTTATTTGAAGTATCTTTGGTAAGTGGGGATAGAGAAGTTAAAGATTCATTTTCAACAAAAGAATGTACATTAGATGCTGGATTCGTATCATTAGCCGACGGCTTACTTTGTAGGCGTTGTCTTAAAGGAGATCTTGGAAAAAGAGACGTGCCATCCGATAAAGTAATTTTTGATACATCATCTTCCTCGTCTATAAGCATTACTTCTTCAGGGCTGGTAAGTAATTCATATTTTAGGAATGGTAAATGTTTATTCTCGACATTCTTTGAAACTTCCTCAAAATTTTGTGTTCCCGTCGCAGTGAGAACGTTTGTAGACGTTGGCAGTGTAAAATTTAATTCTTGTGACAAGAACTGTTTTTGAGGGTGGACATTTTGAAAATTATGTACGTTTAAACGTGTACTGGCTGCTGGAAGAAGAAATAAGCATAACTCTTATTAATAATATTGAAATTTCAGAAAGGTTTTTCGTATTCTCATTATCGCTATTATACGAACTTCCTGAATGTGGCTGAATGAGGCCTACGGCCTGTAAAGAATGTCCAAATCCGTCAACATGAGCAAAAGTTGATGAACCAGAAGAGTTGTCAGAAAAAACGTCAGCAAGGCAACCAGAAGCATTAACAGCATAAGGCGAGTGTTGGTCCGTTCGACTTCTGAAAAGAAAGTATGTAATTATATTTCAGAAGAGTAATCATTGTTAACCATGACTGCATTACTTAAAAAGTTTTTGCTCTTACTTTTTGGGGTTATAGGTTCCTATGAGAAAGCTTAGATGGTCATACAAATGCCAGTTGATGTTTCCATTGGTGTGATTGCGAATAAAATTCGTTCGGAGTTGGTTCCAACGTTTCTTTGGATCTATAAATTAAGCTTCATGTGAGATGAGGTAATGAACTCTTACGACAGAAATTTACCAAGACTGTGTTAGAGAAGAAAAACAAAAGGTGACGGAATCTGGAATTTCATTATCCTTCAAAAGAGTCTCTTCAATTGACATAAAAGTATAGATACAGATAGTTTAAAAACCATTCATTTGGAATACTTATCAAGTTTTAACATTTTATTAGAAACATTGATCCTATCTAAAAGTATCTATTCATATTGGAATACAAATTCTTGGGCGTTATCTCGGAAGACTGCAAAATTTTAAAATAACAATAGTAGTTTTTTGAATTTAAACTTGAATCCACATTGAATAAAATTAAATTTTGTTACTTTCAAATTATAAGTAAAGATGCCCATTATAGTACATACTTTTGTACTCTGTAAAATCTAGAGATAAAAAAATACTGATTACCTAAAACTGTCACCACTTACCTAAAATCGGAATATGTTTTTGAAAAAGTATGTCACCCACTTGTAGCCACATGTCTTCCATCATTGCAGGCGTGTAATCTTTTTGTATTCTTTTATCATACAAGCACTGATTAGCTTGGACAATGCTTATTAATTCCCTATCGTAAAAGTCTCTGTTATCGTTTTTACTCATTATTAGAGAAACATTTAACACATATACTAATGCCAGAGTTGGCGAAAGCTCTTTAAATTAATTATTTTTGAAATTACTTGATTTTCACCACGTAAATCAATCCGCTGGACTTACGTCCACTTTCGGTCCACAATAGGACGATGTAACATCGACATGACATGAACATAAAGTTTATGTCGTGCGCGCGCATCTATAGCCAACTGTTTTTTACTGAAACGAGGTTATACAAATTTTCTGTATCAAGTGAACTCGAATGACAAAAAACTGGTAAAGTTGGCAATAGATCCGCGCGCACGACATAAACGGGATATCTATTTCATGTCAATGCTGCGTTGTGCTATTGTGGACTGCTGAACTGGGCTGACATTTCGATTTACGTGACCATATAAAAGTAATCTAACATTTGGATTGTTCTTGGAAGCGATTGATATTCAAATGTTTATAAATTGTGAGACGTAATACTATAGCCTTAAGAAGGATACGCTGTTGTTCGCTACAATAAAAGATGCCATCAATTGTTTACTTCGAAAACTTTTAGTTTGAGTTCAAATTTTCGTTTAATTTTCGCATAGTGGAAGTTGAACCCTCCGTTTTATACGCAGATTTTTGGGAATTAAAAAAAGTATATCGTCGACCTTAGCAATAATGGAAGAAGAAGCAGTTTTTGAAGATGTTAATACCGAGCTAATTCAACTTGTGCATAAACACAATAATTTATATGATAAGTCCGCCAAAGATTACAAGGATAACCTAAAAAGAAGAGAATCATGGGCTGAGATTGTTGCACAATTTAACAACAACACTGGTTGCGATGTCACGGGTATTTTACATTTATATTTCAATTATTATTCTTTTCAAATAGTAGGTACTTTTTTTACGGACAAATCGTAAGCATTATATTACAAACTCTATAAACTCGGCATCTATTTGACTTCTTTATGCGAGGGGAATTTTTATCAAAAAAAAAAATTATTAGCTACCTGTTACAAAATGCAAAGTTACGATATTTATTATTAGAAATTCCCAAATGTTATAGTGAAAGAAGTAACTAATCGATGGAGCCAATTGAAGGCAAAGTATTTAAAGGAAAGATCGATTCTAAAAAAATACATTCCGTCTGGATCCCATTGTGGGCCTGAACCGAAACTCTGGCCGTATTACTACGACATGGACTACTTAGACAAGAAAATCAGTGAAAGAAAGTAAGTTCGCGCGGAAGTTCCTGCCACGTTTTGGAAGAACACCGTTATCTGCAAAATGATAAAATCCAAGAAAATTGACGAAAATGTTGGAAACTTTATTAGTGTTTTTCGCTAAATATGAATTATTTTTTGAATAATTTTGGTTTTTCTTGATTAATCTGCAAATAATAATTCCATTTAAAAAGAAATTTGTTGTAAAATGTAAATTAATAATTAAAAATGTAGTTGACAGTATTAACTCAGAAGAGGTGTAATCTCAGATAACCCGTGACCGATAGTTATCGGACACTTCGAAATACAGACATATAGATAGTTAAGTAAAAAATGCATTTTTTAAATGTTGAGTTTAAAATAAATGATTAATTTCAGCACTATAACATATATTTATACACATTAATTGCATATTTAACAATTTAATTTGTAAATATATTCAGCAAAACCAATTTTTTTAAACACTTTCATTCATTTTAATTGAAAATTTCCAACAAAATGTTTCCACTTTACACAATTTATAAGCTTTATGATAATTATTTTTTATAACTACATTTTTAAACAATATATTTATTAATTTTGACGAATAATTACTTTCATAAATAATTTTGTAACAAATGCTGTCTTTCAAAGTCCATACCTTTTCTATCAGAGTTGGACATTTCCGAAAGACGCCTTAATAGCTGATATACGAAGCTGCAAATACAAAACACTGTAAAACGGGATGAGACGTCACCACGTAGCCGTAAACAGGCACTTGCAGCCGATCAGGTTGCAGCTTTATTTTCCGTGTGATGACGTCTCACCCCAGTTTAGGTTGTATTGTGTTTGAACTAAGGTAATTTAGGAAAGGTCGTATCGGTCGGTCCATTGCGGTCTTCTCTTATATTTTTCTGTTACGTGTGTTTTACTCTTATAATTGACGGTTGATTACGTTATTTATAATAATTTTTTTTTCGTATCGAAAATTAAAAAAAATGTATTTCCACAATTTGAGGTTTCGTAGTTGACGGTATTCTTCCAAAACACGGATTGAGTCGGTTTCATTTTTAACCGTTTTACGACAAACGTGATTCGTGACGTTTCTCAAATTGGATCGAAATGAATTAGAGTGGCTCGAAATAGTTATGACTCGCTCGGATTCAATTTTCAATCCGAAAAACTCATTTTCATGTAATTTTTTTCTGATCCCACGTAGAACCACTAGCAATTTCAACTTTCCAGATAAAGACTTGGGAAACGCTTCGCTCGATACTCAGTCTTCGAATGAGGAGTTCGAATTGGATGATGAGTCTAATTCGGAAGACTCAGACAGTGCTGGAGGTATAATTCCCTTAAAATTTTTACAATTCCAGTATGTATGCAATTAAGTATGGGTAAAACTATCTTAAAATATATGCCGATTGAAAACTTATCTCTCATTAATAAGTAAGAAACCTAATATTTAAGGTATGTTACTGTAGAAAGTATATTTCACCATTTTCCGATTGAGGATGAGTGTGAGACAAACGAAAGTAGTTCATCAAACAACCTAGAAGATGCAGAATCTCCAATACCAGCGAAGGATTACAGGCTGCGGAAGGAGCATTTGCTTGTTTTGAGAGATGCGTGGCAAAAAGTTCCAGAGAAGAATCGCAAAGACTGTTACATCGCATTGAGAAAATTAATCTTGAAGAAAAAGTCTGCTGAATAGCAAAATTCGTCTTGACTATCAGGACGTCTGCAACTTTGTTATATTTGAATATTTCCCTTAAAACTTAAAGTGTCCGATTAAAAATGTAAACTTTATTTTGTCATTTAAATAAATACACCCCACTTGAATGTTGATAAATGAATTGAAAAAATTTAGATGCGCAAAATGCAAATGAAATCCTACAATTTATTTATAAGAATGCAAGAAAATGTTAAAACATTTGTGATAATAATTCATAATATACTTCATTGACTCTTGAAGAGGAATTATTCATTTTGAATTTGATTACAATTCTTAAAAAAGTAAAAAATATTTCATTTGCAGTAACAAAATTTTATATGTAATACTGAAATTTAAAAATTTTTAAATCTTGTGAAAAAAGAGCGCTTTCGACTTTGTCGGGATTCGAGCCCAGATATTTCCTGAGGCAATCTAAAGACCCGGGATCGATTCCCGGCGCAGTTGAAAGCGTTCTTTTTCCTCATAAAGATTTTTAATTCTTGAATTGAAATTTAATTGCTATTATGCAATATAACTCAACCTTACCATCCAATTTACTTACGTAATCTTATGTTAAACAAACACATTTTTGGAACAACCTACGCTTTTTTGTACTTTTTTTCAGTCTAAATATTCACCTTGGCACTTCTCTGCTTGGTGGTGGGTGCCACAACTTCCGTCGACTTTTTTATTTTGAATATTTTATTTAATTGACAATTACCTACGTTTTTGATTAATTTAAAAAAATAAGTAAGGAATTGGGTGAAAGAACCCACAGAAGCCAGTCTATTATGAAAGGTTCATGTGGACCTTTAAATTGTCTGATTGATTTTCCATAAAAAGGATCTTTTCTCTTTTTCAAACAGTTTTCTGAATCTTTTTATAATTATTATGGCCCAACTTTTTAAATCCTATAAATTTTAAAAAGTGCTTTCATTTTAGCTTTGCCTCATCTTTGTAAAATAATATAAATAATTGCAGCGTTTGGATATTAATTGATTCCTCTTCACCTCAATTCTCCCTCTGGCGAGTTAAAGTAATCAGCCAAGATTTCGCACTGCCTAATAACATTAGCAGGAAGGTTATTGTAATCCTCGTTTAACAAACGTTCTTCAACTTCATGTCGTCTTACAGGAACACCATATCGCCTGTTGTTTGCTTTCTCAGGCAGCTCATTAGTGATGATGAAATTATGCAAGCATACCAATGCTTTCACAATGTTAATGGACGTCTCCAATTTGTGGTCCAAGCGCCTGTGCAGAATTTGCCATTTCGCAGTTAAAATCCCGAAACTGTCCTCGATACAATTTCGTGCCCTAGATAATCTACAACAAAATATTCAATCAAATCACATCACTAGTGTTAATTTGTGTACGGTAATTTGTTCTGATCCATAGTTTTGTTCCATGTAAAAATGTCAAGAATCAAATACATCAGAAGGAATTTATCTGTAGTTGAAGGTTCTTTGTCTCTCCGTGAGACCCACGACCCTGGCAAAAGGCTTCATTAAATAAGATGCAAGGGTGAAAATCGCATCTCCAATATAGAAAAACGGTAATTGAATGTTACACTGTGGTAGAATGCCATTTTCAGGAAGGCCAGCTTGGAAAGTTTCCAGAGCTTGATATAAATCTGTGTTCTGGAAAGCAGACACGTCACTAATGGAACCTGCGAAAATAAAAATTATCGTATTGATTATAGTTTTAACGAGAGTTGAGGACATGTAAAGCAGGTGCAAAATCAACCCCCAACTCTTGACAGGAAGAAAATGTGAATTTCGTATAATATTTGTTAACATATAATCAAATTCTATTATTAAAAGATGATCTGCCTGCAAATTATAAGTTGGATTTAAATTAATTTTGAATATTACATTTGCATACTGTAAGACATTGTAAATTATACTCTTACAAAGAAAATAGTAAAACGTTAAACTATACCTACTGCCGCTTAAGAGCTTTTTATAGTTGTAAAAAAAGGCTGCCTGCATTGAGAGGTGCCTTTATCCAGATTTCCTTCCCATCGAGGGCACCTATGCAATTTGGAAAACCCCATCTCACCCTAAAACCTTGTGCGACTACTTTCCACTGTTCGGGAGTCTTCCAATTTAAGTATGTGGGTGACAATAGTTCCCAAATGAGCGGACATACTTCAGCAATGATTGAGTATGTTGTACTTGAACCAACTCGAAAAAAGTCAGATGTCGTTCTCTGGCTGTCCCCGTGAGCGAGATAACTGCTGAAATGTAAACAAGTTATAAACATAAAAAAAATAAGAATATTAAAACGAGAAGTCGACTACATTGCCTTAGACAGAAGATCAAATAAGCAGACAAAAAGGAAGAAGATGTCAATTATTGTTAGAGTATTTTTACGTATATTTTTATACTTTTTTATACGTGTAATAATTAGTTTCATAATTACAATTATTATTATTTACACATATAATAGTAAGAATTGTCGATTTTTTGCTGAAGAGGTTTCATGCTTCCTACTTAAATAATCCTCCAGGAAATCCTTATCCAAAAATAACACAAGGATCGTCAAATTCCGTGAATATATTCAAATACGGTATACCTTGTGGATTTCCTCATGGAAATTCTTATGTTATTTTCGGATGAGAATTTTCTTCAGGATTTTATACATTAGAACAGAAACATCTAAAAATATAAAACCTTATGGAGTTCTATTCACTTAGTCAGATTTTAAGGGGAAAAAGGAAGTATTTTTTTGGAATGAAGAGGACCTAGAACTCTGCAAGCTGTAATTTTTTAAAATTATATTCAGTGTGAAAAAACTTGGAAATCATAGCAAAATCGTAGGTTTTGGGAAGAAAAAACTTACAAAAGTCAAGGAATTTCTATGAGAAAAAAAATAACCACCAAGAGTAACAAATTAGAAAATTAATCAAATAAAAATCAGGATAAAATCTTGAAATTTTGGAAATGAAGTTTTGCGTTCACCCTACTTAATATTGGGCGAAAATCACAGCTAAAAATAAGAAAATGTATTAGTTCAAATTATGGAGATTCGGTCATTTAGAAGAGAGGTGTGGACTATTAATTCTTTATGTGCAATAAATAAATAAATATTTAACTTACTTTATAGTACAACTGCCAAGCGAAGTTCTGTTGACAACGGTCGCCTTAGACTATTTTTTGACAACCTGGGTTCTAAAATTTCGTATCATTTTCTGAATTGAGGCACTGTCATTCTCGTCATTTTATAAAACCCTTCATGGTCACAATTCGCGTAGTACAAAAAAAGTGTTTCGTAAGCACCAAAGGCATCGCGCATTTCATTTGTGATATGATGTTTTGTAAACCAGCGACGAAATTGTTGGTTTGCACCCGCACAATATTTGAGATAGAGATCCAGAATTCGTAGCCAATGGAATACGATCAAAATCATTGGAACATAATCCAACATTTTTATTCACTTCACAATTTAAACTGCCAGAAAAAAACATAACAATTGTTACACACTGTTTACTGAACCAACACCGGGTGTATAATCTCATAACCTCAAAGGATATAACTTAACATTGGTAGAAAAAAATATTTTTCTAAAATTCAGCGCCACTTTTTATGTTTTGTGATGATCCAATCATAGTACTCGTTAATAATCGAATCGAAAGGTCGATTATAACGAGTTTAAAGGCGGTTAAGATTGAGCGCGGACTTGAAGTCTAAGCCTTCGGTCGGCCTATGAAGATAGGTAGAGGAGTGTGATTTATAAGTTTAAATAAAATTAAACTCTTTATTTATTTCAAAACTCACGCGGGTGCGAACTATACAACAAGTCTTGTCGATTAAGATTCCGAAAAAGATCTGACCAGAGAGGGATCTTCAGGGTCTTTCTGCCAAAAGGTCCTTGATTACTTGAGCTTCAGGGCTTTGATAAAAACTCTAATTGGTTCATTTTTTAGTCTTAGGGGTTTGGACAGTTTTGATAGGATAAAAGTTCTCCCCCAAGACTGTGTGGGCGGTTATAGCCTAGTCCAATAGTAGGTGACGGTCCCACGTGCGTTCTCAGCATCTCAAATGTAGCCACTTGAGGGTGTCAAATTACAATGTCTGTTTTGACTCCAAGG